>JAOWCC010000522.1:0-651478 GCA_030867875.1 Actinernus sp. WN-2022 | reverse complement strand
TATATCCTTTATCTTTGGACATAGAAATAACTGTGTTATATCGCGAATTCAACTAATTATCTAGTTTTTCTAGTAACTCTGCTGCCTGGAGGTCAATTTATTTCCATTGCACCATCAATACCATCACTATTGGCCAAGTTCTCACATTTGCAGTGTTATGGTACAGGCCAAGGTCTTTGATTTGTACTGGAGTGTTTGACAACAACACACATACTATATCCTTTATCTTTGGACATAGAAATAACTGTGTTATATCGCAAATTCAACTAATTATCTAGTTTTCTAGTAACGCTGATGCCTGGAGGTCAATTTATTTCCATTGCGCCATCAATACCATCACTATTGGCCAAGTTCTCACATTTGCAGTGTTATGGTTCAGGCAAAGGTCTTTGATTTGTACTAGTGTGTTCGACAATAACACACAGGCTATATCCTTTATTTTTGGACATAGATATAACTGTGTTATATTGCGAATTCGACTAATTATCTAGCTTTTCTAGTAACTCTGATGCCAGGAGGTCAATCTATTTCTATTGCGCCTTCAATACCATCAATATTGGGCAAGTTCTCACATTTGCAATGTTATGGTACAGGCCAAGGTCTTTGTTTTGTACTGGTGTGTTTGACAACAACACAGGCTATATCCTTTATTTTTGGACATATATATAACTGTGTTATATCTCGAATTCAACTAATTATCTAGTTTTTCCAGTAACTCGGATGGATGTAGGTCAATTTATTTCTATTGCGCCATCAATACCATCACTTTTGGGCAAGCTGTCACATTTGCAGTGTTATTGTACAAGCCAAGGTATTTGATTTGTACTGGTGTGTTTGACAACAACACACAGACTATATCCTTTATCTTTGGACATAGAAATAACTGTGCTATATCTCGAATTCAACTAATTATCTAGTTTTTCTAGTAACTCTGCTGCCTGGAGGTCAATTTATTTCCATTGCACCATCAATACCATTACTATTGGCCAAGTTCTCACATTTGCAGTGTTATGGTACAGGCCAAGGTCTTTGATTTGTACTGGACTGTTTGACAACAACACACAGAATATATCCTTTATTTTTGGACATAGAAATAACTGTGTTATATCGCGAATTCAACTAATTATCTAGTTTTTCTAGTAACTCTCCTGCCTGGAGGTCAATTTATTTCCATTGCACCATCAATACCATCACTATTGGCCAAGATCTCACATTTGCAATGTTATGGTACAGGCCAAGGTCTTTGATTTGTACTGGTGTGTTTGACAACAACACAGGCTATATCCTTTATTTTTTTGACATAGATATAACTGTACTATATCGCGAATTCAACTAATTATCTAGTTTTTCTAGTAACTCTGCTGCCTGGAGGTCAATTTATTTCCATTGCACCATCAATACCATCACTATTGGCCAAGTTCTCACATTTGCAGTGTTATGGTACAGGCCAAGGTCTTTGATTTGTACTGGACTGTTTGACAACAACACACAGACTATATCCTTTATTTTTGGGCATAGAAATAACTGTGTTACATCGCGAATTCAACTAATTATCTAGTTTTTCTAGTAACTCTCCTGCCTGGAGGTCAATTTATTTCCATTGCACCATCAATACCATCACTATTGGCCAAGTTCTCACATTTGCAGTGTTATGGTACAGGCCAAGGTCTTTGATTTGTACTGGAGTGTTTGACAACAACACACAGACTATATCCTTTATTTTTGGACATAGAAATAACTGTGTTATATCGCGAATTCAACTAATTATCTAGTTTTTCTAATAACTCGGATACCTGGAGGTCAATTTATTTCCATTGCTCCATCAATACCATCACTATTGGGCAAGTTCTCACATTTGCAATGTTATGGTACAGGCCAAGGTCTTTGATTTGTACTGGTGTGTTTGACAACAGCACAGGCTATATCCTTTATCTTTGCACATAGATATAACTGTACTATATCGCGAATTCAACTAATTATCTAGTTTTCTAGTAACTCTGATGCCTGGAGGTCAATTTATTTCCATTGCGCCATCAATACCATCACAATTGGCCAAGTTCTCACATTTGCAGTGTTATGGTACAGGCCAAGGTCTTTGATTTGTACTAGTGTGTTCGACAACAACACACAGGCTATATCCTTTATTTTTGGACATAGATATAACTGTGTTATATCGCGAATTCAACTAATTATCTAGTTTTTCCAGTAACTCTGATGGCTGTAGGTCAATTTATTTCTATTGCGCCATCAATACCATCACTATTGGGCAAGCTGTCACATTTGCAGTGTTATTGTACAAGCCAAGGTATTTGATTTGTACTGGTGTGTTTGACAACAACACACAGACTATATCCTTTATGTTTGGACATAGAAATAACTGTGTATATCGCGAATTCAACTAATTATCTAGTTTTTCTAATAACTCTGATGCCTGGAGGTCAATTTATTTCCATTGCGCCATCAATACCATCACTATTGGCCAAGTTCTCACATTTGCAGTGTTATGGTACAGGCAAAGGATTTTGATTTGTACTAGTGTGTTCGACAATAACACACAGGCTATATCCTTTATTTTTGGACATAGATATAACTGTGTTATATAGCGAATTCGACTAATTATCTAGCTTTTCTAGTAACTCTGATGCCAGGAGGTCAATCTATTTCTATTGCGCCTTCAATACCATCAATATTGGGCAAGTTCTCACATTTGCAATGTTATGGTACAGGCCAAGGTCTTTGATTTGTACTGGTGTGTTTGACAACAACACAGGCTATATCGTTTATTTTTGGACATAGATATAACTGTGTTATATCGCGAATTCAACTAATTATCTAGTTTTTCCAGTAACTCTGATGGCTGTAGGTCAATTTATTTCTATTGCGCCATCAATACCATCACTTTTGGGCAAGCTGTCACATTTGCAGTGTTATTGTACAATACAAGGTATTTGATTTGTACTGGTGTGTTTGACAACAACACACAGACTATATCCTTTATCTTTGGACATAGAAATAACTGTGTTATATCTCGAATTCAACTAATTATCTAGTTTTTCTAGTAACTCTGCTGCCTGGAGGTCAATTTATTTCCATTGCACCATCAATACCATCACTATTGGCCAAGTTCTCACATTTGCAGTGTTATGGTACAGGCCAAGGTCTTTGATTTGTACTGGACTGTTTGACAACAACACAGAGACTATATCCTTTATTTTTGGACATAGAAATAACTGTGTTATATCGCGAATTCAACTAATTATCTAGTTTTTCTAGTAACTCTGCTGCCTGGAGGTCAATTTATTTCCATTGCACCATCAATACCATCACTATTGGCCAAGTTCTCACATTTGCAGTGTTATGGTAGAGGCCAAGGTCTTTGATTTGTACTGGAGTGTTTGACAACAACACACAGACTATATCCTTTATTTTTGGACATAGCAATAACTGTGTTATATCGCGAATTCAACTAATTATCTAGTTTTTCCAGTAACTCTGATGGCTGTAGGTCAATTTATTTCTATTGCGCCATCAATACCATCACTTTTGGGCAAGCTGTCACATTTGCAGTGTTATTGTACAATACAAGGTATTTGATTTGTACTGGTGTGTTTGACAACAACACACAGACTATATCCTTTATCTTTGGACATAGAAATAACTGTGTTATATCTCGAATTCAACTAATTATCTAGTTTTTCTAGTAACTCTGCTGCCTGGAGGTCAATTTATTTCCATTGCACCATCAATACCATCACTATTGGCCAAGTTCTCACATTTGCAGTGTTATGGTACAGGCCAATGTCTTTGATTTGTACTGGAGTGTTTGACAACAACACAGAGACTATATCCTTTATTTTTGGACATAGCAATAACTGTGTTATATCGCGAATTCAACTAATTATCTAGTTTTTCTAGTAACTCTGATGCCTGGAGGTCAATTTATTTCCATTGCGCCATCAATACCATCACTATTGGCCAAGTTCTCACATTTGCAGTGTTATGGTACAGGCAAAGGTCTTTGATTTGTACTAGTGTGTTCGACAATAACACACAGGCTATATCCTTTATTTTTGGACATAGATATAACTGTGTTATATAGCGAATTCGACTAATTATCTAGCTTTTCTAGTAACTCTGATGCCAGGAGGTCAATCTATTTCTATTGCGCCTTCAATACCATCAATATTGGGCAAGTTCTCACATTTGCAATGTTATGGCACAGGCCAAGGTCTTTGATTTGTACTGGTGTGTTTGACAACAACACAGGCTATATCCTTTATTTTTGGACATATATATAACTGTGTTATATCGCGAATTCAACTAATTATCTAGTTTTTCCAGTAACTCGGATGGCTGTAGGTCAATTTATTTCTATTGCGCCATCAATACCATCACTTTTGGGCAAGCTGTCACATTTGCAGTGTTATTGTACAAGCCAAGGTATTTGATTTGTACTGGTGTGTTTGACAACAACACACAGACTATATCCTTTATCTTTGGACATAGAAATAACTGTGTTATATCTCGAATTCAACTAATTATCTAGTTTTTCTAGTAACTCTGCTGCCTGGAGGTCAATTTATTTCCATTGCACCATCAATACCATTACTATTGGCCAAGTTCTCACATTTGCGGTGTTATGGTACAGGCCAAGGTCTTTGATTTGTACTGGACTGTTTGACAACAACACACAGACTATATCCTTTATTTTTGGACATAGAAATAACTGTGTTATATCGCGAATTCAACTAATTATCTAGTTTTTCTAGTAACTCTCCTGCCTGGAGGTCAATTTATTTCCATTGCACCATCAATACCATCACTATTGGCCAAGATCTCACATTTGCAATGTTATGGTACAGGCCAAGGTCTTTGATTTGTACTGGTGTGTTTGACAACAACACAGGCTATATCCTTTATTTTTTTGACATAGATATAACTGTACTATATCGCGAATTCAACTAATTATCTAGTTTTTCTAGTAACTCTGCTGCCTGGAGGTCAATTTATTTCCATTGCACCATCAATACCATCACTATTGGCCAAGTTCTCACATTTGCAGTGTTATGGTACAGGCCAAGGTCTTTGATTTGTACTGGACTGTTTGACAACAACACACAGACTATATCCTTTATTTTTGGACATAGAAATAACTGTGTTACATCGCGAATTCAACTAATTATCTAGTTTTTTCTAGTAACTCTCCTGCCTGGAGGTCAATTTATTTCCATTGCACCATCAATACCATCACTATTGGCCAAGTTCTCACATTTGCAGTGTTATGGTACAGGCCAAGGTCTTTGATTTGTACTGGAGTGTTTGACAACAACACACAGACTATATCCTTTATTTTTGGACATAGAAAAACTGTGTTATATCGCGAATTCAACTAATTATCTAGTTTTTCTAATAACTCTGATGCCTGGAGGTCAATTTATTTCCATTGCGCCATCAATACCATCACTATTGGCCAAGTTCTCACATTTGCAGTGTTATGGTACAGGCAAAGGATTTTGATTTGTACTAGTGTGTTCGACAATAACACACAGGCTATATCCTTTATTTTTGGACATAGATATAACTGTGTTATATAGCGAATTCGACTAATTATCTAGCTTTTCTAGTAACTCTGATGCCAGGAGGTCAATCTATTTCTATTGCGCCTTCAATACCATCAATATTGGGCAAGTTCTCACATTTGCAATGTTATGGTACAGGCCAAGGTCTTTGATTTGTACTGGTGTGTTTGACAACAACACAGGCTATATCGTTTATTTTTGGACATAGATATAACTGTGTTATATCGCGAATTCAACTAATTATCTAGTTTTTCCAGTAACTCTGATGGCTGTAGGTCAATTTATTTCTATTGCGCCATCAATACCATCACTTTTGGGCAAGCTGTCACATTTGCAGTGTTATTGTACAATACAAGGTATTTGATTTGTACTGGTGTGTTTGACAACAACACACAGACTATATCCTTTATCTTTGGACATAGAAATAACTGTGTTATATCTCGAATTCAACTAATTATCTAGTTTTTCTAGTAACTCTGCTGCCTGGAGGTCAATTTATTTCCATTGCACCATCAATACCATCACTATTGGCCAAGTTCTCACATTTGCAGTGTTATGGTACAGGCCAAGGTCTTTGATTTGTACTGGACTGTTTGACAACAACACAGAGACTATATCCTTTATTTTTGGACATAGAAATAACTGTGTTATATCGCGAATTGAACTAATTATCTAGTTTTTCTAGTAACTCTGCTGCCTGGAGGTCAATTTATTTCCATTGCACCATCAATACCATCACTATTGGCCAAGTTCTCACATTTGCAGTGTTATGGTAGAGGCCAAGGTCTTTGATTTGTACTGGAGTGTTTGACAACAACACACAGACTATATCCTTTATTTTTGGACATAGCAATAACTGTGTTATATCGCGAATTCAACTAATTATCTAGCTTTTCTAGTAACTCTGATGCCAGGAGGTCAATCTATTTCTATTGCGCCTTCAATACCATCAATATTGGACAAGTTCTCACATTTGCAATGTTATGGTACAGGCCAAGGTCTTTGATTTGTACTGGTGTGTTTGACAACAACACAGGCTATATCCTTTATTTTTGGACATAGATATAACTGTGTTATATCGCGAATTCAACTAATTATCTAGTTTTTCCAGTAACTCTGATGGCTGTAGGTCAATTTATTTCTATTGCGCCATCAATACCATCACTTTTGGGCAAGCTGTCACATTTGCAGTGTTATTGTACAATACAAGGTATTTGATTTGTACTGGTGTGTTTGACAACAACACACAGACTATATCCTTTATCTTTGGACATAGAAATAACTGTGTTATATCTCGAATTCAACTAATTATCTAGTTTTTCTAGTAACTCTGCTGCCTGGAGGTCAATTTATTTCCATTGCACCATCAATACCATCACTATTGGCCAAGTTCTCACATTTGCAGTGTTATGGTACAGGCCAATGTCTTTGATTTGTACTGGAGTGTTTGACAACAACACAGAGACTATATCCTTTATTTTTGGACATAGCAATAACTGTGTTATATCGCGAATTCAACTAATTATCTAGTTTTTCTAGTAACTCTGATGCCTGGAGGTCAATTTATTTCCATTGCGCCATCAATACCATCACTATTGGCCAAGTTCTCACATTTGCAGTGTTATGGTACAGGCAAAGGTCTTTGATTTGTACTAGTGTGTTCGACAATAACACACAGGCTATATCCTTTATTTTTGGACATAGCAATAACTGTGTTATATCGCGAATTCAACTAATTATCTAGTTTTTCCAGTAACTCTGATGGCTGTAGGTCAATTTATTTCTATTGCGCCATCAATACCATCACTTTTGGGCAAGCTGTCACATTTGCAGTGTTATTGTACAATACAATGTATTTGATTTGTACTGGTGTGTTTGACAACAACACACAGACTATATCCTTTATCTTTGGACATAGAAATAACTGTGTTATATCTCGAATTCAACTAATTATCTAGTTTTTCTAGTAACTCTGCTGCCTGGAGGTCAATTTATTTCCATTGCACCATCAATACCATCACTATTGGCCAAGTTCTCACATTTGCAGTGTTATGGTACAGGCCAATGTCTTTGATTTGTACTGGAGTGTTTGACAACAACACAGAGACTATATCCTTTATTTTTGGACATAGCAATAACTGTGTTATATCGCGAATTCAACTAATTATCTAGTTTTTCTAGTAACTCTGATGCCTGGAGGTCAATTTATTTCCATTGCGCCATCAATACCATCACTATTGGCCAAGTTCTCACATTTGCAGTGTTATGGTACAGGCAAAGGTCTTTGATTTGTACTAGTGTGTTCGACAATAACACACAGGCTATATCCTTTATTTTTGGACATAGATATAACTGTGTTATATAGCGAATTCGACTAATTATCTAGCTTTTCTAGTAACTCTGATGCCAGGAGGTCAATCTATTTCTATTGCGCCTTCAATACCATCAATATTGGGCAAGTTCTCACATTTGCAATGTTATGGTACAGGCCAAGGTCTTTGATTTGTACTGGTGTGTTTGACAACAACACAGGCTATATCCTTTATTTTTGGACATATATATAACTGTGTTATATCGCGAATTCAACTAATTATCTAGTTTTTCCAGTAACTCGGATGGCTGTAGGTCAATTTATTTCTATTGCGCCATCAATACCATCACTTTTGGGCAAGCTGTCACATTTGCAGTGTTATTGTACAAGCCAAGGTATTTGATTTGTACTGGTGTGTTTGACAACAACACACAGACTATATCCTTTATCTTTGGACATAGAAATAACTGTGTTATATCTCGAATTCAACTAATTATCTAGTTTTTCTAGTAACTCTGCTGCCTGGAGGTCAATTTATTTCCATTGCACCATCAATACCATTACTATTGGCCAAGTTCTCACATTTGCGGTGTTATGGTACAGGCCAAGGTCTTTGATTTGTACTGGACTGTTTGACAACAACACACAGACTATATCCTTTATTTTTGGACATAGAAATAACTGTGTTATATCGCGAATTCAACTAATTATCTAGTTTTTCTAGTAACTCTCCTGCCTGGAGGTCAATTTATTTCCATTGCACCATCAATACCATCACTATTGGCCAAGATCTCACATTTGCAATGTTATGGTACAGGCCAAGGTCTTTGATTTGTACTGGTGTGTTTGACAACAACACAGGCTATATCCTTTATTTTTTTGACATAGATATAACTGTACTATATCGCGAATTCAACTAATTATCTAGTTTTTCTAGTAACTCTGCTGCCTGGAGGTCAATTTATTTCCATTGCACCATCAATACCATCACTATTGGCCAAGTTCTCACATTTGCAGTGTTATGGTACAGGCCAAGGTCTTTGATTTGTACTGGACTGTTTGACAACAACACACAGACTATATCCTTTATTTTTGGACATAGAAATAACTGTGTTACATCGCGAATTCAACTAATTATCTAGTTTTTTCTAGTAACTCTCCTGCCTGGAGGTCAATTTATTTCCATTGCACCATCAATACCATCACTATTGGCCAAGTTCTCACATTTGCAGTGTTATGGTACAGGCCAAGGTCTTTGATTTGTACTGGAGTGTTTGACAACAACACACAGACTATATCCTTTATTTTTGGACATAGAAAAACTGTGTTATATCGCGAATTCAACTAATTATCTAGTTTTTCTAATAACTCTGATGCCTGGAGGTCAATTTATTTCCATTGCGCCATCAATACCATCACTATTGGCCAAGTTCTCACATTTGCAGTGTTATGGTACAGGCAAAGGATTTTGATTTGTACTAGTGTGTTCGACAATAACACACAGGCTATATCCTTTATTTTTGGACATAGATATAACTGTGTTATATAGCGAATTCGACTAATTATCTAGCTTTTCTAGTAACTCTGATGCCAGGAGGTCAATCTATTTCTATTGCGCCTTCAATACCATCAATATTGGGCAAGTTCTCACATTTGCAATGTTATGGTACAGGCCAAGGTCTTTGATTTGTACTGGTGTGTTTGACAACAACACAGGCTATATCGTTTATTTTTGGACATAGATATAACTGTGTTATATCGCGAATTCAACTAATTATCTAGTTTTTCCAGTAACTCTGATGGCTGTAGGTCAATTTATTTCTATTGCGCCATCAATACCATCACTTTTGGGCAAGCTGTCACATTTGCAGTGTTATTGTACAATACAAGGTATTTGATTTGTACTGGTGTGTTTGACAACAACACACAGACTATATCCTTTATCTTTGGACATAGAAATAACTGTGTTATATCTCGAATTCAACTAATTATCTAGTTTTTCTAGTAACTCTGCTGCCTGGAGGTCAATTTATTTCCATTGCACCATCAATACCATCACTATTGGCCAAGTTCTCACATTTGCAGTGTTATGGTACAGGCCAAGGTCTTTGATTTGTACTGGACTGTTTGACAACAACACAGAGACTATATCCTTTATTTTTGGACATAGAAATAACTGTGTTATATCGCGAATTCAACTAATTATCTAGTTTTTCTAGTAACTCTGCTGCCTGGAGGTCAATTTATTTCCATTGCACCATCAATACCATCACTATTGGCCAAGTTCTCACATTTGCAGTGTTATGGTAGAGGCCAAGGTCTTTGATTTGTACTGGAGTGTTTGACAACAACACACAGACTATATCCTTTATTTTTGGACATAGCAATAACTGTGTTATATCGCGAATTCAACTAATTATCTAGCTTTTCTAGTAACTCTGATGCCAGGAGGTCAATCTATTTCTATTGCGCCTTCAATACCATCAATATTGGACAAGTTCTCACATTTGCAATGTTATGGTACAGGCCAAGGTCTTTGATTTGTACTGGTGTGTTTGACAACAACACAGGCTATATCCTTTATTTTTGGACATAGATATAACTGTGTTATATCGCGAATTCAACTAATTATCTAGTTTTTCCAGTAACTCTGATGGCTGTAGGTCAATTTATTTCTATTGCGCCATCAATACCATCACTTTTGGGCAAGCTGTCACATTTGCAGTGTTATTGTACAATACAAGGTATTTGATTTGTACTGGTGTGTTTGACAACAACACACAGACTATATCCTTTATCTTTGGACATAGAAATAACTGTGTTATATCTCGAATTCAACTAATTATCTAGTTTTTCTAGTAACTCTGCTGCCTGGAGGTCAATTTATTTCCATTGCACCATCAATACCATCACTATTGGCCAAGTTCTCACATTTGCAGTGTTATGGTACAGGCCAATGTCTTTGATTTGTACTGGAGTGTTTGACAACAACACAGAGACTATATCCTTTATTTTTGGACATAGCAATAACTGTGTTATATCGCGAATTCAACTAATTATCTAGTTTTTCTAGTAACTCTGATGCCTGGAGGTCAATTTATTTCCATTGCGCCATCAATACCATCACTATTGGCCAAGTTCTCACATTTGCAGTGTTATGGTACAGGCAAAGGTCTTTGATTTGTACTAGTGTGTTCGACAATAACACACAGGCTATATCCTTTATTTTTGGACATAGATATAACTGTGTTATATAGCGAATTCGACTAATTATCTAGCTTTTCTAGTAACTCTGATGCCAGGAGGTCAATCTATTTCTATTGCGCCTTCAATACCATCAATATTGGGCAAGTTCTCACATTTGCAATGTTATGGTACAGGCCAAGGTCTTTGATTTGTACTGGTGTGTTTGACAACAACACAGGCTATATCCTTTATTTTTGGACATATATATAACTGTGTTATATCGCGAATTCAACTAATTATCTAGTTTTTCCAGTAACTCGGATGGCTGTAGGTCAATTTATTTCTATTGCGCCATCAATACCATCACTTTTGGGCAAGCTGTCACATTTGCAGTGTTATTGTACAAGCCAAGGTATTTGATTTGTACTGGTGTGTTTGACAACAACACACAGACTATATCCTTTATCTTTGGACATATAAATAACTGTGTTATATCTCGAATTCAACTAATTATCTAGTTTTTCTAGTAACTCTGCTGCCTGGAGGTCAATTTATTTCCATTGCACCATCAATACCATTACTATTGGCCAAGTTCTCACATTTGCAGTGTTATGGTACAGGCCAAGGTCTTTGATTTGTACTGGACTGTTTGACAACAACACACAGACTATATCCTTTATTTTTGGACATAGAAATAACTGTGTTATATCGCGAATTCAACTAATTATCTAGTTTTTCTAGTAACTCTCCTGCCTGGAGGTCAATTTATTTCCATTGCACCATCAATACCATCACTATTGGCCAAGATCTCACATTTGCAATGTTATGGTACAGGCCAAGGTCTTTGATTTGTACTGGTGTGTTTGACAACAACACAGGCTATATCCTTTATTTTTTTGACATAGATATAACTGTACTATATCGCGAATTCAACTAATTATCTAGTTTTTCTAGTAACTCTGCTGCCTGGAGGTCAATTTATTTCCATTGCACCATCAATACCATCACTATTGGCCAAGTTCTCACATTTGCAGTGTTATGGTACAGGCCAAGGTCTTTGATTTGTACTGGACTGTTTGACAACAACACACAGACTATATCCTTTATTTTTGGACATAGAAATAACTGTGTTACATCGCGAATTCAACTAATTATCTAGTTTTTCTAGTAACTCTCCTGCCTGGAGGTCAATTTATTTCCATTGCACCATCAATACCATCACTATTGGCCAAGTTCTCACATTTGCAGTGTTATGGTACAGGCCAAGGTCTTTGATTTGTACTGGAGTGTTTGACAACAACACACAGACTATATCCTTTATTTTTGGACATAGAAATAACTGTGTTATATCGCGAATTCAACTAATTATCTAGTTTTTCTAATAACTCTGATGCCTGGAGGTCAATTTATTTCCATTGCTCCATCAATACCATCACTATTGGGCAAGTTCTCACATTTGCAATGTTATGGTACAGGCCAAGGTCTTTGATTTGTACTGGTGTGTTTGACAACAACACAGGCTATATCCTTTATTTTTTGACATAGATATAACTGTACTATATCGCGAATTCAACTAATTATCTAGTTTTTCTAGTAACTCTGATGCCTGGAGGTCAATATATTTCTATTGCGCCTGCAATACCATCAGTATTGGCCAAGTTCTCACATTTGCAGTGTTATGGTACAGGCCAAGGTCTTTGATTTGTACTGGACTGTTTGACAACAACACACAGACTATATCCTTTATTTTTGGACATAGAAATAACTGTGTTACATCGCGAATTCAACTAATTATCTAGTTTTTCTAGTAACTCTCCTGCCTGGAGGTCAATTTATTTCCATTGCACCATCAATACCATCACTATTGGCCAAGTTCTCACATTTGCAGTGTTATGGTACAGGCCAAGGTCTTTGATTTGTACTGGAGTGTTTGACAACAACACACAGACTATATCCTTTATTTTTGGACATAGCAATAACTGTGTTATATCGCGAATTCAACTAATTATCTAGCTTTTCTAGTAACTCTGATGCCAGGAGGTCAATCTATTTCTATTGCGCCTTCAATACCATCAATATTGGACAAGTTCTCACATTTGCAATGTTATGGTACAGGCCAAGGTCTTTGATTTGTACTGGTGTGTTTGACAACAACACAGGCTATATCCTTTATTTTTGGACATAGATATAACTGTGTTATATCGCGAATTCAACTAATTATCTAGTTTTTCCAGTAACTCTGATGGCTGTAGGTCAATTTATTTCTATTGCGCCATCAATACCATCACTTTTGGGCAAGCTGTCACATTTGCAGTGTTATTGTACAATACAAGGTATTTGATTTGTACTGGTGTGTTTGACAACAACACACAGACTATATCCTTTATCTTTGGACATAGAAATAACTGTGTTATATCTCGAATTCAACTAATTATCTAGTTTTTCTAGTAACTCTGCTGCCTGGAGGTCAATTTATTTCCATTGCACCATCAATACCATCACTATTGGCCAAGTTCTCACATTTGCAGTGTTATGGTACAGGCCAATGTCTTTGATTTGTACTGGAGTGTTTGACAACAACACAGAGACTATATCCTTTATTTTTGGACATAGCAATAACTGTGTTATATCGCGAATTCAACTAATTATCTAGTTTTTCTAGTAACTCTGATGCCTGGAGGTCAATTTATTTCCATTGCGCCATCAATACCATCACTATTGGCCAAGTTCTCACATTTGCAGTGTTATGGTACAGGCAAAGGTCTTTGATTTGTACTAGTGTGTTCGACAATAACACACAGGCTATATCCTTTATTTTTGGACATAGATATAACTGTGTTATATAGCGAATTCGACTAATTATCTAGCTTTTCTAGTAACTCTGATGCCAGGAGGTCAATCTATTTCTATTGCGCCTTCAATACCATCAATATTGGGCAAGTTCTCACATTTGCAATGTTATGGTACAGGCCAAGGTCTTTGATTTGTACTGGTGTGTTTGACAACAACACAGGCTATATCCTTTATTTTTGGACATATATATAACTGTGTTATATCGCGAATTCAACTAATTATCTAGTTTTTCCAGTAACTCGGATGGCTGTAGGTCAATTTATTTCTATTGCGCCATCAATACCATCACTTTTGGGCAAGCTGTCACATTTGCAGTGTTATTGTACAAGCCAAGGTATTTGATTTGTACTGGTGTGTTTGACAACAACACACAGACTATATCCTTTATCTTTGGACATAGAAATAACTGTGTTATATCTCGAATTCAACTAATTATCTAGTTTTTCTAGTAACTCTGCTGCCTGGAGGTCAATTTATTTCCATTGCACCATCAATACCATCACTATTGGCCAAGTTCTCACATTTGCAGTGTTATGGTACAGGCCAATGTCTTTGATTTGTACTGGAGTGTTTGACAACAACACAGAGACTATATCCTTTATTTTTGGACATAGCAATAACTGTGTTATATCGCGAATTCAACTAATTATCTAGTTTTTCTAGTAACTCTGATGCCTGGAGGTCAATTTATTTCCATTGCGCCATCAATACCATCACTATTGGCCAAGTTCTCACATTTGCAGTGTTATGGTACAGGCAAAGGTCTTTGATTTGTACTAGTGTGTTCGACAATAACACACAGGCTATATCCTTTATTTTTGGACATAGATATAACTGTGTTATATAGCGAATTCGACTAATTATCTAGCTTTTCTAGTAACTCTGATGCCAGGAGGTCAATCTATTTCTATTGCGCCTTCAATACCATCAATATTGGGCAAGTTCTCACATTTGCAATGTTATGGTACAGGCCAAGGTCTTTGATTTGTACTGGTGTGTTTGACAACAACACAGGCTATATCCTTTATTTTTGGACATATATATAACTGTGTTATATCGCGAATTCAACTAATTATCTAGTTTTTCCAGTAACTCGGATGGCTGTAGGTCAATTTATTTCTATTGCGCCATCAATACCATCACTATTGGGCAAGCTGTCACATTTGCAGTGTTATTGTACAAGCCAAGGTATTTGATTTGTACTGGTGTGTTTGACAACAACACACAGACTATATCCTTTATGTTTGGACATAGAAATAACTGTGTATATCGCGAATTCAACTAATTATCTAGTTTTTCTAATAACTCTGATGCCTGGAGGTCAATTTATTTCCATTGCGCCATCAATACCATCACTATTGGGCAAGCTGTCACATTTGCAGTGTTATTGTACAATACAAGGTATTTGATTTGTACTGGTGTGTTTGACAACAACACACAGACTATATCCTTTATCTTTGGACATAGAAATAACTGTGTTATATCTCGAATTCAACTAATTATCTAGTTTTTCTAGTAACTCTGCTGCCTGGAGGTCAATTTATTTCCATTGCACCATCAATACCATCACTATTGGCCAAGTTCTCACATTTGCAGTGTTATGGTACAGGCCAAGGTCTTTGATTTGTACTGGACTGTTTGACAACAACACAGAGACTATATCCTTTATTTTTGGACATAGAAATAACTGTGTTATATCGCGAATTCAACTAATTATCTAGTTTTTCTAATAACTCTGATGCCTGGAGGTCAATTTATTTCCATTGCGCCATCAATACCATCACTATTGGCCAAGTTCTCACATTTGCAGTGTTATGGTACAGGCAAAGGATTTTGATTTGTACTGGTGTGTTTGACAACAACACAGGCTATATCCTTTATTTTTGGACATAGATATAACTGTGTTATATCGCGAATTCAACTAATTATCTAGTTTTTCCAGTAACTCTGATGGCTGTAGGTCAATTTATTTCTATTGCGCCATCAATACCATCACTTTTGGGCAAGCTGTCACATTTGCAGTGTTATTGTACAATACAAGGTATTTGATTTGTACTGGTGTGTTTGACAACAACACACAGACTATATCCTTTATCTTTGGACATAGAAATAACTGTGTTATATCTCGAATTCAACTAATTATCCAGTTTTTCTAGTAACTCTGCTGCCTGGAGGTCAATTTATTTCCATTGCACCATCAATACCATCACTATTGGCCAAGTTCTCACATTTGCAGTGTTATGGTACAGGCCAAGGTCTTTGATTTGTACTGGACTGTTTGACAACAACACAGAGACTATATCCTTTATTTTTGGACATAGAAATAACTGTGTTATATCGCGAATTCAACTAATTATCTAGTTTTTCTAGTAACTCTGCTGCCTGGAGGTCAATTTATTTCCATTGCACCATCAATACCATCACTATTGGCCAAGTTCTCACATTTGCAGTGTTATGGTACAGGCCAAGGTCTTTGATTTGTACTGGAGTGTTTGACAACAACACACAGACTATATCCTTTATTTTTGGACATAGCAATAACTGTGTTATATCGCGAATTCAACTAATTATCTAGCTTTTCTAGTAACTCTGATGCCAGGAGGTCAATCTATTTCTATTGCGCCTTCAATACCATCAATATTGGGCAAGTTCTCACATTTGCAATGTTATGGTACAGGCCAAGGTCTTTGATTTGTACTGGTGTGTTTGACAACAACACAGGCTATATCCTTTATTTTTGGACATAGATATAACTGTGTTATATCGCGAATTCAACTAATTATCTAGTTTTTCCAGTAACTCTGATGGCTGTAGGTCAATTTATTTCTATTGCGCCATCAATACCATCACTTTTGGGCAAGCTGTCACATTTGCAGTGTTATTGTACAATACAAGGTATTTGATTTGTACTGGTGTGTTTGACAACAACACACAGACTATATCCTTTATCTTTGGACATAGAAATAACTGTGTTATATCTCGAATTCAACTAATTATCTAGTTTTTCTAGTAACTCTGCTGCCTGGAGGTCAATTTATTTCCATTGCACCATCAATACCATCACTATTGGCCAAGTTCTCACATTTGCAGTGTTATGGTACAGGCCAAGGTCTTTGATTTGTACTGGAGTGTTTGACAACAACACAGAGACTATATCCTTTATTTTTGGACATAGCAATAACTGTGTTACATCGCGAATTCAACTAATTATCTAGTTTTTCTAATAACTCTGATGCCTGGAGGTCAATTTATTTCCATTGCTCCATCAATACCATCACTATTGGGCAAGTTCTCACATTTGCAATGTTATGGTACAGTCCAAGGTCTTTGATTTGTACTGGTGTGTTTGACAACAACACAGGCTATATCCTTTATTTTTTGACATATATATATAACTGTACTATATCGCGAATTCAACTAATTATCTAGTTTTTCTAGTAACTCTGATGCCTGGAGGTCAATTTATTTGTATTGCGCCATCAATACCATCAGTATTGGGCAAATTGTCACGTTTGCAGTGTTATGGTACAGGCCAAGGTCTTTGATTTGTACTGGAGTGTTTGACAACAACACACATACAATATTCTTTATCTTTGGACATAGAAATAACTGTGTTATATCGCAAATTCAACTAATTATCAAGTTTTTCTAGTAACTCTGATGCCTGGAGGTCAATTTATTTCTATTGCGCCATCAATACCATCAGTATTGGCCAAGTTCTCACATTTGCAGTGTTATGGTACAGGCAAAGGTCTTTGATTTGTACTAGTGTGTTCGACAATAACACACAGGCTATATCCTTTATTTTTGGACATAGATATAACTGTGTTATATAGCGAATTCGACTAATTATCTAGCTTTTCTAGTAACTCTGATGCCAGGAGGTCAATCTATTTCTATTGCGCCTTCAATACCATAAATATTGGGCAAGTTCTCACATTTGCAATGTTATGGTACAGGCCAACGTCTTTGATTTGTACTGGTGTGTTTGACAACAACACAGGCTATATCCTTTATTTTTGGACATATATATAACTGTGTTATATCGCGAATTCAACTAATTATCTAGTTTTTCCAGTAACTCTGATGGCTGTAGGTCAATTTATTTCTATTGCGCCATCAATACCATCACTTTTGGGCAAGCTGTCACATTTGCAGTGTTATTGTACAAGCCAAGGTATTTGATTTGTACTGGTGTGTTTGACAACAACACACAGACTATATCCTTTATCTTTGGACATAGAAATAACTGTGTTATATCTCGAATTCAACTAATTATCTAGTTTTTCTAGTAACTCTGCTGCCTGGAGGTCAATTTATTTCCATTGCACCATCAATACCATCACTATTGGCCAAGTTCTCACATTTGCAGTGTTATGGTACAGGCCAAGGTCTTTGATTTGTACTGGACTGTTTGACAACAACACACAGACTATATCCTTCATTTTTGGACATAGAAATAACTGTGTTATATCGCGAATTCAACTAATTATCTAGTTTTTCTAGTAACTCTGCTGCCTGGAGGTCAATTTATTTCCATTGCACCATCAATACCATCACTATTGGCCAAGTTCTCACATTTGCAGTGTTATGGTACAGGCCAAGGTCTTTGATTTGTACTGGAGTGTTTGACAACAACACAGAGACTATATCCTTTATTTTTGGACATAGCAATAACTGTGTTATATCGCGAATTCAACTAATTATCTAGTTTTTCTAATAACTCTGATGCCTGGAGGTCAATTTATTTCCATTGCTCCATCAATCACATCACTATTGGGCAAGTTCTCACATTTGCAATGTTATGGTACAGTCCAAGGTCTTTGATTTGTACTGGTGTGTTTGACAACAACACAGGCTATATCCTTTATTTTTTGACATATATATATAACTGTACTATATCGCGAATTCAACTAATTATCTAGTTTTTCTAGTAACTCTGATGCCTGGAGGTCAATTTATTTGTATTGCGCCATCAATACCATCAGTATTGGGCAAATTGTCACGTTTGCAGTGTTATGGTACAGGCGAAGGTCTTTGATTTGTACTGGAGTGTTTGACAACAACACACATACAATATTCTTTATCTTTGGACATAGAAATAACTGTGTTATATCGCAAATTCAACTAATTATCAAGTTTTTCTAGTAACTCTGATGCCTGGAGGTCAATTTATTTCTATTGCGCCATCAATACCATCAGTATTGGCCAAGTTCTCACATTTGCAGTGTTATGGTACAGGCAAAGGTCTTTGATTTGTACTAGTGTGTTCGACAATAACACACAGGCTATATCCTTTATTTTTGGACATAGATATAACTGTGTTATATAGCGAATTCGACTAATTATCTAGCTTTTCTAGTAACTCTGATGCCAGGAGGTCAATCTATTTCTATTGCGCCTTCAATACCATAAATATTGGGCAAGTTCTCACATTTGCAATGTTATGGTACAGGCCAACGTCTTTGATTTGTACTGGTGTGTTTGACAACAACACAGGCTATATCCTTTATTTTTGGACATATATATAACTGTGTTATATCGCGAATTCAACTAATTATCTAGTTTTTCCAGTAACTCTGATGGCTGTAGGTCAATTTATTTATATTGCGCCATCAATACCATCACTTTTGGGCAAGCTGTCACATTTGCAGTGTTATTGTACAAGCCAAGGTATTTGATTTGTACTGGTGTGTTTGACAACAACACACAGACTATATCCTTTATCTTTGGACATAGAAATAACTGTGTTATATCTCGAATTCAACTAATTATCTAGTTTTTCTACTAATTCTGCTGCCTGGAGGTCAATTTATTTCCATTGCACCATCAATACCATCACTATTGGCCAAGTTCTCACATTTGCAGTGTTATGGTACAGGCCAAGGTCTTTGATTTGTACTGGACTGTTTGACAACAACACACAGACTATATCCTTCATTTTTGGACATAGAAATAACTGTGTTATATCGCGAATTCAACTAATTATCTAGTTTTTCTAGTAACTCTGCTGCCTGGAGGTCAATTTATTTCCATTGCACCATCAATACCATCACTATTGGCCAAGTTCTCACATTTGCAGTGTTATGGTACAGGCCAAGGTCTTTGATTTGTACTGGAGTGTTTGACAACAACACACATACTATATCCTTTATCTTTGGACATAGAAATAACTGTGTTATATCGCAAATTCAACTAATTATCTAGTTTTCTAGTAACGCTGATGCCTGGAGGTCAATTTATTTCCATTGCGCCATCAATACCATCACTATTGGCCAAGTTCTCACATTTGCAGTGTTATGGTACAGGCAAAGGTCTTTGATTTGTACTAGTGTGTTCGACAATAACACACAGGCTATATCCTTTATTTTTGGACATAGATATAACTGTGTTATATAGCGAATTCGACTAATTATCTAGCTTTTCTAGTAACTCTGCTGCCTGGAGGTCAATTTATTTCTATTGCGCCTTCAATACCATCAATATTGGGCAAGTTCTCACATTTGCAATGTTATGGTACAGGCCAAGGTCTTTGATTTGTACTGGTGTGTTTGACAACAACACAGGCTATATCCTTTATTTTTGGACATATATATAACTGTGTTATATCGCGAATTCAACTAATTATCTAGTTTTTCTAGTAACTCTGCTGCCTGGAGGTCAATTTATTTCCATTGCACCATCAATACCATCACTATTGGCCAAGTTCTCACATTTGCAGTGTTATGGTACAGGCCAAGGTCTTTGATTTGTACTGGAGTGTTTGACAACAACACACATACTATATCCTTTATCTTTGGACATAGAAATAACTGTGTTATATCGCAAATTCAACTAATTATCTAGTTTTCTAGTAACGCTGATGCCTGGAGGTCAATTTATTTCCATTGCGCCATCAATACCATCACTATTGGCCAAGTTCTCACATTTGCAGTGTTATGGTACAGGCAAAGGTCTTTGATTTGTACTAGTGTGTTCGACAATAACACACAGGCTATATCCTTTATTTTTGGACATAGATATAACTGTGTTATATAGCGAATTCGACTAATTATCTAGCTTTTCTAGTAACTCTGATGCCAGGAGGTCAATCTATTTCTATTGCGCCTTCAATACCATCAATATTGGGCAAGTTCTCACATTTGCAATGTTATGGTACAGGCCAAGGTCTTTGATTTGTACTGGTGTGTTTGACAACAACACAGGCTATATCCTTTATTTTTGGACATATATATAACTGTGTTATATCGCGAATTCAACTAATTATCTAGTTTTTCCAGTAACTCGGATGGCTGTAGGTCAATTTATTTCTATTGCGCCATCAATACCATCACTTTTGGGCAAGCTGTCACATTTGCAGTGTTATTGTACAAGCCAAGGTATTTGATTTGTACTGGTGTGTTTGACAACAACACACAGACTATATCCTTTATCTTTGGACATAGAAATAACTGTGTTATATCTCGAATTCAACTAATTATCTAGTTTTTCTAGTAACTCTGCTGCCTGGAGGTCAATTTATTTCCATTGCACCATCAATACCATTACTATTGGCCAAGTTCTCACATTTGCAGTGTTATGGTACAGGCCAAGGTCTTTGATTTGTACTGGACTGTTTGACAACAACACACAGACTATATCCTTTATTTTTGGACATAGAAATAACTGTGTTATATCGCGAATTCAACTAATTATCTAGTTTTTCTAGTAACTCTCCTGCCTGGAGGTCAATTTATTTCCATTGCACCATCAATACCATCACTATTGGCCAAGATCTCACATTTGCAATGTTATGGTACAGGCCAAGGTCTTTGATTTTTACTGGTGTGTTTGACAACAACACAGGCTATATCCTTTATTTTTTTGACATAGATATAACTGTACTATATCGCGAATTCAACTAATTATCTAGTTTTTCTAGTAACTCTGCTGCCTGGAGGTTAATTTATTTCTATTGCACCATCAATACCATCACTATTGGCCAAGTTCTCACATTTGCAGTGTTATGGTACAGGCCAAGGTCTTTGATTTGTACTGGACTGTTTGACAACAACACACAGACTATATCCTTTATTTTTGGACATAGAAATAACTGTGTTACATCGCGAATTCAACTAATTATCTAGTTTTTCTAGTAACTCTCCTGCCTGGAGGTCAATTTATTTCCATTGCACCATCAATACCATCACTATTGGCCAAGTTCTCACATTTGCAGTGTTATGGTACAGGCCAAGGTCTTTGATTTGTACTGGAGTGTTTGACAACAACACACAGACTATATCCTTTATTTTTGGACATAGAAATAACTGTGTTATATCGCGAATTCAACTAATTATCTAGTTTTTCTAATAACTCTGATGCCTGGAGGTCAATTTATTTCCATTGCTCCATCAATACCATCACTATTGGGCAAGTTCTCACATTTGCAATGTTATGGTACAGGCCAAGGTCTTTGATTTGTACTGGTGTGTTTGACAACAACACAGGCTATATCCTTTATTTTTTGACATAGATATAACTGTACTATATCGCGAATTCAACTAATTATCTAGTTTTTCTAGTAACTCTGATGCCTGGAGGTCAATTTATTTCTATTGCGCCATCAATACCATCACTTTTGGGCAAGCTGTCACATTTGCAGTGTTATTGTACAAGCCAAGGTATTTGATTTGTACTGGTGTGTTTGACAACAACACACAGACTATATCCTTTATCTTTGGACATAGAAATAACTGTGTTATATCTCGAATTCAACTAATTATCTAGTTTTTCTAGTAACTCTGCTGCCTGGAGGTCAATTTATTTCCATTGCACCATCAATACCATTACTATTGGCCAAGTTCTCACATTTGCAGTGTTATGGTACAGGCCAAGGTCTTTGATTTGTACTGGACTGTTTGACAACAACACACAGACTATATCCTTTATTTTTGGACATAGAAATAACTGTGTTATATCGCGAATTCAACTAATTATCTAGTTTTTCTAGTAACTCTCCTGCCTGGAGGTCAATTTATTTCCATTGCACCATCAATACCATCACTATTGGCCAAGATCTCACATTTGCAATGTTATGGTACAGGCCAAGGTCTTTGATTTTTACTGGTGTGTTTGACAACAACACAGGCTATATCCTTTATTTTTTTGACATAGATATAACTGTACTATATCGCGAATTCAACTAATTATCTAGTTTTTCTAGTAACTCTGCTGCCTGGAGGTTAATTTATTTCTATTGCACCATCAATACCATCACTATTGGCCAAGTTCTCACATTTGCAGTGTTATGGTACAGGCCAAGGTCTTTGATTTGTACTGGACTGTTTGACAACAACACACAGACTATATCCTTTATTTTTGGACATAGAAATAACTGTGTTACATCGCGAATTCAACTAATTATCTAGTTTTTCTAGTAACTCTCCTGCCTGGAGGTCAATTTATTTCCATTGCACCATCAATACCATCACTATTGGCCAAGTTCTCACATTTGCAGTGTTATGGTACAGGCCAAGGTCTTTGATTTGTACTGGAGTGTTTGACAACAACACACAGACTATATCCTTTATTTTTGGACATAGAAATAACTGTGTTATATCGCGAATTCAACTAATTATCTAGTTTTTCTAATAACTCTGATGCCTGGAGGTCAATTTATTTCCATTGCTCCATCAATACCATCACTATTGGCCAAGTTCTCACATTTGCAGTGTTATGGTACAGGCAAAGGTCTTTGATTTGTACTAGTGTGTTCGACAATAACACACAGGCTATATCCTTTATTTTTGGACATAGATATAACTGTGTTATATAGCGAATTCGACTAATTATCTAGCTTTTCTAGTAACTCTGCTGCCTGGAGGTCAATTTATTTCTATTGCGCCTTCAATACCATCAATATTGGGCAAGTTCTCACATTTGCAATGTTATGGTACAGGCCAAGGTCTTTGATTTGTACTGGTGTGTTTGACAACAACACAGGCTATATCCTTTATTTTTGGACATATATATAACTGTGTTATATCGCGAATTCAACTAATTATCTAGTTTTTCTAGTAACTCTGCTGCCTGGAGGTCAATTTATTTCCATTGCACCATCAATACCATCACTATTGGCCAAGTTCTCACATTTGCAGTGTTATGGTACAGGCCAAGGTCTTTGATTTGTACTGGAGTGTTTGACAACAACACACATACTATATCCTTTATCTTTGGACATAGAAATAACTGTGTTATATCGCAAATTCAACTAATTATCTAGTTTTCTAGTAACGCTGATGCCTGGAGGTCAATTTATTTCCATTGCGCCATCAATACCATCACTATTGGCCAAGTTCTCACATTTGCAGTGTTATGGTACAGGCAAAGGTCTTTGATTTGTACTAGTGTGTTCGACAATAACACACAGGCTATATCCTTTATTTTTGGACATAGATATAACTGTGTTATATAGCGAATTCGACTAATTATCTAGCTTTTCTAGTAACTCTGATGCCAGGAGGTCAATCTATTTCTATTGCGCCTTCAATACCATCAATATTGGGCAAGTTCTCACATTTGCAATGTTATGGTACAGGCCAAGGTCTTTGATTTGTACTGGTGTGTTTGACAACAACACAGGCTATATCCTTTATTTTTGGACATATATATAACTGTGTTATATCGCGAATTCAACTAATTATCTAGTTTTTCCAGTAACTCGGATGGCTGTAGGTCAATTTATTTCTATTGCGCCATCAATACCATCACTTTTGGGCAAGCTGTCACATTTGCAGTGTTATTGTACAAGCCAAGGTATTTGATTTGTACTGGTGTGTTTGACAACAACACACAGACTATATCCTTTATCTTTGGACATAGAAATAACTGTGTTATATCTCGAATTCAACTAATTATCTAGTTTTTCTAGTAACTCTGCTGCCTGGAGGTCAATTTATTTCCATTGCACCATCAATACCATTACTATTGGCCAAGTTCTCACATTTGCAGTGTTATGGTACAGGCCAAGGTCTTTGATTTGTACTGGACTGTTTGACAACAACACACAGACTATATCCTTTATTTTTGGACATAGAAATAACTGTGTTATATCGCGAATTCAACTAATTATCTAGTTTTTCTAGTAACTCTCCTGCCTGGAGGTCAATTTATTTCCATTGCACCATCAATACCATCACTATTGGCCAAGATCTCACATTTGCAATGTTATGGTACAGGCCAAGGTCTTTGATTTTTACTGGTGTGTTTGACAACAACACAGGCTATATCCTTTATTTTTTTGACATAGATATAACTGTACTATATCGCGAATTCAACTAATTATCTAGTTTTTCTAGTAACTCTGCTGCCTGGAGGTTAATTTATTTCTATTGCACCATCAATACCATCACTATTGGCCAAGTTCTCACATTTGCAGTGTTATGGTACAGGCCAAGGTCTTTGATTTGTACTGGACTGTTTGACAACAACACACAGACTATATCCTTTATTTTTGGACATAGAAATAACTGTGTTACATCGCGAATTCAACTAATTATCTAGTTTTTCTAGTAACTCTCCTGCCTGGAGGTCAATTTATTTCCATTGCACCATCAATACCATCACTATTGGCCAAGTTCTCACATTTGCAGTGTTATGGTACAGGCCAAGGTCTTTGATTTGTACTGGAGTGTTTGACAACAACACACAGACTATATCCTTTATTTTTGGACATAGAAATAACTGTGTTATATCGCGAATTCAACTAATTATCTAGTTTTTCTAATAACTCTGATGCCTGGAGGTCAATTTATTTCCATTGCTCCATCAATACCATCACTATTGGGCAAGTTCTCACATTTGCAATGTTATGGTACAGGCCAAGGTCTTTGATTTGTACTGGTGTGTTTGACAACAACACAGGCTATATCCTTTATTTTTTGACATAGATATAACTGTACTATATCGCGAATTCAACTAATTATCTAGTTTTTCTAGTAACTCTGATGCCTGGAGGTCAATTTATTTCTATTGCGCCATCAATACCATCACTTTTGGGCAAGCTGTCACATTTGCAGTGTTATTGTACAAGCCAAGGTATTTGATTTGTACTGGTGTGTTTGACAACAACACACAGACTATATCCTTTATCTTTGGACATAGAAATAACTGTGTTATATCTCGAATTCAACTAATTATCTAGTTTTTCTAGTAACTCTGCTGCCTGGAGGTCAATTTATTTCCATTGCACCATCAATACCATTACTATTGGCCAAGTTCTCACATTTGCAGTGTTATGGTACAGGCCAAGGTCTTTGATTTGTACTGGACTGTTTGACAACAACACACAGACTATATCCTTTATTTTTGGACATAGAAATAACTGTGTTATATCGCGAATTCAACTAATTATCTAGTTTTTCTAGTAACTCTCCTGCCTGGAGGTCAATTTATTTCCATTGCACCATCAATACCATCACTATTGGCCAAGATCTCACATTTGCAATGTTATGGTACAGGCCAAGGTCTTTGATTTTTACTGGTGTGTTTGACAACAACACAGGCTATATCCTTTATTTTTTTGACATAGATATAACTGTACTATATCGCGAATTCAACTAATTATCTAGTTTTTCTAGTAACTCTGCTGCCTGGAGGTTAATTTATTTCTATTGCACCATCAATACCATCACTATTGGCCAAGTTCTCACATTTGCAGTGTTATGGTACAGGCCAAGGTCTTTGATTTGTACTGGACTGTTTGACAACAACACACAGACTATATCCTTTATTTTTGGACATAGAAATAACTGTGTTACATCGCGAATTCAACTAATTATCTAGTTTTTCTAGTAACTCTCCTGCCTGGAGGTCAATTTATTTCCATTGCACCATCAATACCATCACTATTGGCCAAGTTCTCACATTTGCAGTGTTATGGTACAGGCCAAGGTCTTTGATTTGTACTGGAGTGTTTGACAACAACACACAGACTATATCCTTTATTTTTGGACATAGAAATAACTGTGTTATATCGCGAATTCAACTAATTATCTAGTTTTTCTAATAACTCTGATGCCTGGAGGTCAATTTATTTCCATTGCTCCATCAATACCATCACTATTGGGCAAGTTCTCACATTTGCAATGTTATGGTACAGGCCAAGGTCTTTGATTTGTACTGGTGTGTTTGACAACAACACAGGCTATATCCTTTATTTTTTGACATAGATATAACTGTACTATATCGCGAATTCAACTAATTATCTAGTTTTTCTAGTAACTCTGATGCCTGGAGGTCAATATATTTCTATTGCGCCTGCAACACCATCAGTATTGGGCAAGTTCTCACATTTGCAGTGTTATGGTACAGGCCAAGGTCTTTGATTTGTACTGGTGTGTCTGACAACAACATACAGACTATATCCTTTATCTTTGGACATAGATATTACTGTGTTATATCCAAAATTCAACTAATTATCAAGTTTCCCTAGTAACTCTGATGTCTGCAGGTCAATTTATTTCCATTGCTCCATCAATACCATCACTATTGGGCAAGTTCTCACATTTGCAATGTTATGGTACAGGCCAAGGTCTTTGATTTGTACTGGTGTGTTTGACAACAGCACAGGCTATATCCTTTATCTTTGCACATAGATATAACTGTACTATATCGCGAATTCAACTAATTATCTAGTTTTCTAGTAACTCTGATGCCTGGAGGTCAATTTATTTCCATTGCGCCATCAATACCATCACTATTGGCCAAGTTCTCACATTTGCAGTGTTATGGTACAGGCAAAGGTCTTTGATTTGTACTAGTGTGTTCGACAACAACACACAGGCTATATCCTTTATTTTTGGACATAGATATAACTGTGTTATATATCGAATTCAACTAATTATCTAGCTTTTCTAGTAACTCTGATGCCAGGAGGTCAATCTATTTCTATTGCGCCTTCAATACCATCAATATTGGGCAAGTTTTCACATTTGCAATGTTATGGTACAGGCCAAGGTCTTTGATTTGTACTGGTGTGTTTGACAACAACACAGGCTATATCCTTTATTTTTGGACATAGATATAACTGTGTTATATCGCGAATTCAACTAATTATCTAGTTTTTCCAGTAACTCTGATGGCTGTAGGTCAATTTATTTCTATTGCGCCATCAATACCATCACTATTGGGCAAGCTGTCACATTTGCAGTGTTATTGTACAAGCCAAGGTATTTGATTTGTACTGGTGTGTTTGACAACAACACACAGACTATATCCTTTATGTTTGGACATAGAAATAACTGTGTATATCGCGAATTCAACTAATTATCTAGTTTTTCTAATAACTCTGATGCCTGGAGGTCAATTTATTTCCATTGCGCCATCAATACCATCACTATTGGCCAAGTTCTCACATTTGCAGTGTTATGGTACAGGCAAAGGATTTTGATTTGTACTAGTGTGTTCGACAATAACACACAGGCTATATCCTTTATTTTTGGACATAGATATAACTGTGTTATATAGCGAATTCGACTAATTATCTAGCTTTTCTAGTAACTCTGATGCCAGGAGGTCAATCTATTTCTATTGCTCCATCAATACCATCACTATTGGGCAAGTTCTCACATTTGCAATGTTATGGTACAGGCCAAGGTCTTTGATTTGTACTGGTGTGTTTGACAACAACACAGGCTATATCCTTTATTTTTTGACATAGATATAACTGTACTATATCGCGAATTCAACTAATTATCTAGTTTTTCTAGTAACTCTGATGCCTGGAGGTCAATATATTTCTATTGCGCCTGCAACACCATCAGTATTGGGCAAGTTCTCACATTTGCAGTGTTATGGTACAGGCCAAGGTCTTTGATTTGTACTGGTGTGTCTGACAACAACATACAGACTATATCCTTTATCTTTGGACATAGATATTACTGTGTTATATCCAAAATTCAACTAATTATCAAGTTTCCCTAGTAACTCTGATGTCTGCAGGTCAATTTATTTCCATTGCTCCATCAATACCATCACTATTGGGCAAGTTCTCACATTTGCAATGTTATGGTACAGGCCAAGGTCTTTGATTTGTACTGGTGTGTTTGACAACAGCACAGGCTATATCCTTTATCTTTGCACATAGATATAACTGTACTATATCGCGAATTCAACTAATTATCTAGTTTTCTAGTAACTCTGATGCCTGGAGGTCAATTTATTTCCATTGCGCCATCAATACCATCACTATTGGCCAAGTTCTCACATTTGCAGTGTTATGGTACAGGCAAAGGTCTTTGATTTGTACTAGTGTGTTCGACAACAACACACAGGCTATATCCTTTATTTTTGGACATAGATATAACTGTGTTATATATCGAATTCAACTAATTATCTAGCTTTTCTAGTAACTCTGATGCCAGGAGGTCAATCTATTTCTATTGCGCCTTCAATACCATCAATATTGGGCAAGTTTTCACATTTGCAATGTTATGGTACAGGCCAAGGTCTTTGATTTGTACTGGTGTGTTTGACAACAACACAGGCTATATCCTTTATTTTTGGACATAGATATAACTGTGTTATATCGCGAATTCAACTAATTATCTAGTTTTTCCAGTAACTCTGATGGCTGTAGGTCAATTTATTTCTATTGCGCCATCAATACCATCACTATTGGGCAAGCTGTCACATTTGCAGTGTTATTGTACAAGCCAAGGTATTTGATTTGTACTGGTGTGTTTGACAACAACACACAGACTATATCCTTTATGTTTGGACATAGAAATAACTGTGTATATCGCGAATTCAACTAATTATCTAGTTTTTCTATTAACTCTGATGCCTGGAGGTCAATTTATTTCCATTGCGCCATCAATACCATCACTATTGGCCAAGTTCTCACATTTGCAGTGTTATGGTACAGGCAAAGGATTTTGATTTGTACTAGTGTGTTCGACAATAACACACAGGCTATATCCTTTATTTTTGGACATAGATATAACTGTGTTATATAGCGAATTCGACTAATTATCTAGCTTTTCTAGTAACTCTGATGCCAGGAGGTCAATCTATTTCTATTGCGCCTTCAATACCATCAATATTGGGCAAGTTCTCACATTTGCAATGTTATGGTACAGGCCAAGGTCTTTGATTTGTACTGGTGTGTTTGACAACAACACAGGCTATATCCTTTATTTTTGGACATAGATATAACTGTGTTATATCGCGAATTCAACTAATTATCTAGTTTTTCCAGTAACTCTGATGGCTGTAGGTCAATTTATTTCTATTGCGCCATCAATACCATCACTTTTGGGCAAGCTGTCACATTTGCAGTGTTATTGTACAATACAAGGTATTTGATTTGTACTGGTGTGTTTGACAACAACACACAGACTATATCCTTTATCTTTGGACATAGAAATAACTGTGTTATATCGCGAATTCAACTAATTATCTAGTTTTTCTAGTAACTCTGCTGCCTGGAGGTCAATTTATTTCCATTGCACCATCAATACCATCACTATTGGCCAAGTTCTCACATTTGCAGTGTTATGGTACAGGCCAAGGTCTTTGATTTGTACTGGAGTGTTTGACAACAACACACATACTATATCCTTTATCTTTGGACATAGAAATAACTGTGTTATATCGCAAATTCAACTAATTATCTAGTTTTCTAGTAACGCTGATGCCTGGAGGTCAATTTATTTCCATTGCGCCATCAATACCATCACTATTGGCCAAGTTCTCACATTTGCAGTGTTATGGTTCAGGCAAAGGTCTTTGATTTGTACTAGTGTGTTCGACAATAACACACAGGCTATATCCTTTATTTTTGGACATAGATATAACTGTGTTATATTGCGAATTCGACTAATTATCTAGCTTTTCTAGTAACTCTGATGCCAGGAGGTCAATCTATTTCTATTGCGCCTTCAATACCATCAATATTGGGCAAGTTCTCACATTTGCAATGTTATGGTACAGGCCAAGGTCTTTGTTTTGTACTGGTGTGTTTGACAACAACACAGGCTATATCCTTTATTTTTGGACATATATATAACTGTGTTATATCTCGAATTCAACTAATTATCTAGTTTTTCCAGTAACTCGGATGGATGTAGGTCAATTTATTTCTATTGCGCCATCAATACCATCACTTTTGGGCAAGCTGTCACATTTGCAGTGTTATTGTACAAGCCAAGGTATTTGATTTGTACTGGTGTGTTTGACAACAACACACAGACTATATCCTTTATCTTTGGACATAGAAATAACTGTGCTATATCTCGAATTCAACTAATTATCTAGTTTTTCTAGTAACTCTGCTGCCTGGAGGTCAATTTATTTCCATTGCACCATCAATACCATTACTATTGGCCAAGTTCTCACATTTGCAGTGTTATGGTACAGGCCAAGGTCTTTGATTTGTACTGGACTGTTTGACAACAACACACAGAATATATCCTTTATTTTTGGACATAGAAATAACTGTGTTATATCGCGAATTCAACTAATTATCTAGTTTTTCTAGTAACTCTCCTGCCTGGAGGTCAATTTATTTCCATTGCACCATCAATACCATCACTATTGGCCAAGATCTCACATTTGCAATGTTATGGTACAGGCCAAGGTCTTTGATTTGTACTGGTGTGTTTGACAACAACACAGGCTATATCCTTTATTTTTTTGACATAGATATAACTGTACTATATCGCGAATTCAACTAATTATCTAGTTTTTCTAGTAACTCTGCTGCCTGGAGGTCAATTTATTTCCATTGCACCATCAATACCATCACTATTGGCCAAGTTCTCACATTTGCAGTGTTATGGTACAGGCCAAGGTCTTTGATTTGTACTGGACTGTTTGACAACAACACACAGACTATATCCTTTATTTTTGGGCATAGAAATAACTGTGTTACATCGCGAATTCAACTAATTATCTAGTTTTTCTAGTAACTCTCCTGCCTGGAGGTCAATTTATTTCCATTGCACCATCAATACCATCACTATTGGCCAAGTTCTCACATTTGCAGTGTTATGGTACAGGCCAAGGTCTTTGATTTGTACTGGAGTGTTTGACAACAACACACAGACTATATCCTTTATTTTTGGACATAGAAATAACTGTGTTATATCGCGAATTCAACTAATTATCTAGTTTTTCTAATAACTCGGATGCCTGGAGGTCAATTTATTTCCATTGCTCCATCAATACCATCACTATTGGGCAAGTTCTCACATTTGCAATGTTATGGTACAGGCCAAGGTCTTTGATTTGTACTGGTGTGTTTGACAACAGCACAGGCTATATCCTTTATCTTTGCACATAGATATAACTGTACTATATCGCGAATTCAACTAATTATCTAGTTTTCTAGTAACTCTGATGCCTGGAGGTCAATTTATTTCCATTGCGCCATCAATACCATCACTATTGGCCAAGTTCTCACATTTGCAGTGTTATGGTACAGGCCAAGGTCTTTGATTTGTACTAGTGTGTTCGACAACAACACACAGGCTATATCCTTTATTTTTGGACATAGATATAACTGTGTTATATCGCGAATTCAACTAATTATCTAGTTTTTCCAGTAACTCTGATGGCTGTAGGTCAATTTATTTCTATTGCGCCATCAATACCATCACTATTGGGCAAGCTGTCACATTTGCAGTGTTATTGTACAAGCCAAGGTATTTGATTTGTACTGGTGTGTTTGACAACAACACACAGACTATATCCTTTATGTTTGGACATAGAAATAACTGTGTATATCGCGAATTCAACTAATTATCTAGTTTTTCTAATAACTCTGATGCCTGGAGGTCAATTTATTTCCATTGCGCCATCAATACCATCACTATTGGCCAAGTTCTCACATTTGCAGTGTTATGGTACAGGCAAAGGATTTTGATTTGTACTAGTGTGTTCGACAATAACACACAGGCTATATCCTTTATTTTTGGACATAGATATAACTGTGTTATATAGCGAATTCGACTAATTATCTAGCTTTTCTAGTAACTCTGATGCCAGGAGGTCAATTTATTTCTATTGCGCCTTCAATACCATCACTATTGGCCAAGTTCTCACATTTGCAGTGTTATTGTACAAGCCAATGTCTTTGATTTGTACTGGAGTGTTTGACAACAACACAGAGACTATATCCTTTATTTTTGGACATAGCAATAACTGTGTTATATCGCGAATTCAACTAATTATCTAGTTTTTCTAGTAACTCTGATGCCTGGAGGTCAATTTATTTCCATTGCGCCATCAATACCATCACTATTGGCCAAGTTCTCACATTTGCAGTGTTATGGTACAGGCAAAGGTCTTTGATTTGTACTAGTGTGTTCGACAATAACACACAGGCTATATCCTTTATTTTTGGACATAGATATAACTGTGTTATATAGCGAATTCGACTAATTATCTAGCTTTTCTAGTAACTCTGATGCCAGGAGGTCAATCTATTTCTATTGCGCCTTCAATACCATCAATATTGGGCAAGTTCTCACATTTGCAATGTTATGGTACAGGCCAAGGTCTTTGATTTGTACTGGTGTGTTTGACAACAACACAGGCTATATCCTTTATTTTTGGACATATATATAACTGTGTTATATCGCGAATTCAACTAATTATCTAGTTTTTCCAGTAACTCGGATGGCTGTAGGTCAATTTATTTCTATTGCGCCATCAATACCATCACTTTTGGGCAAGCTGTCACATTTGCAGTGTTATTGTACAAGCCAAGGTATTTGATTTGTACTGGTGTGTTTGACAACAACACACAGACTATATCCTTTATCTTTGGACATAGAAATAACTGTGTTATATCTCGAATTCAACTAATTATCTAGTTTTTCTAGTAACTCTGCTGCCTGGAGGTCAATTTATTTCCATTGCACCATCAATACCATTACTATTGGCCAAGTTCTCACATTTGCGGTGTTATGGTACAGGCCAAGGTCTTTGATTTGTACTGGACTGTTTGACAACAACACACAGACTATATCCTTTATTTTTTGGACATAGAAATAACTGTGTTATATCGCGAATTCAACTAATTATCTAGTTTTTCTAGTAACTCTCCTGCCTGGAGGTCAATTTATTTCCATTGCACCATCAATACCATCACTATTGGCCAAGATCTCACATTTGCAATGTTATGGTACAGGCCAAGGTCTTTGATTTGTACTGGTGTGTTTGACAACAACACAGGCTATATCCTTTATTTTTTTGACATAGATATAACTGTACTATATCGCGAATTCAACTAATTATCTAGTTTTTCTAGTAACTCTGCTGCCTGGAGGTCAATTTATTTCCATTGCACCATCAATACCATCACTATTGGCCAAGTTCTCACATTTGCAGTGTTATGGTACAGGCCAAGGTCTTTGATTTGTACTGGACTGTTTGACAACAACACACAGACTATATCCTTTATTTTTGGACATAGAAATAACTGTGTTACATCGCGAATTCAACTAATTATCTAGTTTTTTCTAGTAACTCTCCTGCCTGGAGGTCAATTTATTTCCATTGCACCATCAATACCATCACTATTGGCCAAGTTCTCACATTTGCAGTGTTATGGTACAGGCCAAGGTCTTTGATTTGTACTGGAGTGTTTGACAACAACACACAGACTATATCCTTTATTTTTGGACATAGAAAAACTGTGTTATATCGCGAATTCAACTAATTATCTAGTTTTTCTAATAACTCTGATGCCTGGAGGTCAATTTATTTCCATTGCGCCATCAATACCATCACTATTGGCCAAGTTCTCACATTTGCAGTGTTATGGTACAGGCAAAGGATTTTGATTTGTACTAGTGTGTTCGACAATAACACACAGGCTATATCCTTTATTTTTGGACATAGATATAACTGTGTTATATAGCGAATTCGACTAATTATCTAGCTTTTCTAGTAACTCTGATGCCAGGAGGTCAATCTATTTCTATTGCGCCTTCAATACCATCAATATTGGGCAAGTTCTCACATTTGCAATGTTATGGTACAGGCCAAGGTCTTTGATTTGTACTGGTGTGTTTGACAACAACACAGGCTATATCGTTTATTTTTGGACATAGATATAACTGTGTTATATCGCGAATTCAACTAATTATCTAGTTTTTCCAGTAACTCTGATGGCTGTAGGTCAATTTATTTCTATTGCGCCATCAATACCATCACTTTTGGGCAAGCTGTCACATTTGCAGTGTTATTGTACAATACAAGGTATTTGATTTGTACTGGTGTGTTTGACAACAACACACAGACTATATCCTTTATCTTTGGACATAGAAATAACTGTGTTATATCTCGAATTCAACTAATTATCTAGTTTTTCTAGTAACTCTGCTGCCTGGAGGTCAATTTATTTCCATTGCACCATCAATACCATCACTATTGGCCAAGTTCTCACATTTGCAGTGTTATGGTACAGGCCAAGGTCTTTGATTTGTACTGGACTGTTTGACAACAACACAGAGACTATATCCTTTATTTTTGGACATAGAAATAACTGTGTTATATCGCGAATTCAACTAATTATCTAGTTTTTCTAGTAACGCTGCTGCCTGGAGGTCAATTTATTTCCATTGCACCATCAATACCATCACTATTGGCCAAGTTCTCACATTTGCAGTGTTATGGTACAGGCAAAGGTCTTTGATTTGTACTAGTGTGTTCGACAATAACACACAGGCTATATCCTTTATTTTTGGACATAGATATAACTGTGTTATATAGCGAATTCGACTAATTATCTAGCTTTTCTAGTAACTCTGATGCCAGGAGGTCAATCTATTTCTATTGCGCCTTCAATACCATCAATATTGGGCAAGTTCTCACATTTGCAATGTTATGGTACAGGCCAAGGTCTTTGATTTGTACTGGTGTGTTTGACAACAACACAGGCTATATCCTTTATTTTTGGACATATATATAACTGTGTTATATCGCGAATTCAACTAATTATCTAGTTTTTCCAGTAACTCGGATGGCTGTAGGTCAATTTATTTCTATTGCGCCATCAATACCATCACTTTTGGGCAAGCTGTCACATTTGCAGTGTTATTGTACAAGCCAAGGTATTTGATTTGTACTGGTGTGTTTGACAACAACACACAGACTATATCCTTTATCTTTGGACATAGAAATAACTGTGTTATATCTCGAATTCAACTAATTATCTAGTTTTTCTAGTAACTCTGCTGCCTGGAGGTCAATTTATTTCCATTGCACCATCAATACCATTACTATTGGCCAAGTTCTCACATTTGCGGTGTTATGGTACAGGCCAAGGTCTTTGATTTGTACTGGACTGTTTGACAACAACACACAGACTATATCCTTTATTTTTTGGACATAGAAATAACTGTGTTATATCGCGAATTCAACTAATTATCTAGTTTTTCTAGTAACTCTCCTGCCTGGAGGTCAATTTATTTCCATTGCACCATCAATACCATCACTATTGGCCAAGATCTCACATTTGCAATGTTATGGTACAGGCCAAGGTCTTTGATTTGTACTGGTGTGTTTGACAACAACACAGGCTATATCCTTTATTTTTTTGACATAGATATAACTGTACTATATCGCGAATTCAACTAATTATCTAGTTTTTCTAGTAACTCTGCTGCCTGGAGGTCAATTTATTTCCATTGCACCATCAATACCATCACTATTGGCCAAGTTCTCACATTTGCAGTGTTATGGTACAGGCCAAGGTCTTTGATTTGTACTGGACTGTTTGACAACAACACACAGACTATATCCTTTATTTTTGGACATAGAAATAACTGTGTTACATCGCGAATTCAACTAATTATCTAGTTTTTTCTAGTAACTCTCCTGCCTGGAGGTCAATTTATTTCCATTGCACCATCAATACCATCACTATTGGCCAAGTTCTCACATTTGCAGTGTTATGGTACAGGCCAAGGTCTTTGATTTGTACTGGAGTGTTTGACAACAACACACAGACTATATCCTTTATTTTTGGACATAGAAAAACTGTGTTATATCGCGAATTCAACTAATTATCTAGTTTTTCTAATAACTCTGATGCCTGGAGGTCAATTTATTTCCATTGCGCCATCAATACCATCACTATTGGCCAAGTTCTCACATTTGCAGTGTTATGGTACAGGCAAAGGATTTTGATTTGTACTAGTGTGTTCGACAATAACACACAGGCTATATCCTTTATTTTTGGACATAGATATAACTGTGTTATATAGCGAATTCGACTAATTATCTAGCTTTTCTAGTAACTCTGATGCCAGGAGGTCAATCTATTTCTATTGCGCCTTCAATACCATCAATATTGGGCAAGTTCTCACATTTGCAATGTTATGGTACAGGCCAAGGTCTTTGATTTGTACTGGTGTGTTTGACAACAACACAGGCTATATCGTTTATTTTTGGACATAGATATAACTGTGTTATATCGCGAATTCAACTAATTATCTAGTTTTTCCAGTAACTCTGATGGCTGTAGGTCAATTTATTTCTATTGCGCCATCAATACCATCACTTTTGGGCAAGCTGTCACATTTGCAGTGTTATTGTACAATACAAGGTATTTGATTTGTACTGGTGTGTTTGACAACAACACACAGACTATATCCTTTATCTTTGGACATAGAAATAACTGTGTTATATCTCGAATTCAACTAATTATCTAGTTTTTCTAGTAACTCTGCTGCCTGGAGGTCAATTTATTTCCATTGCACCATCAATACCATCACTATTGGCCAAGTTCTCACATTTGCAGTGTTATGGTACAGGCCAAGGTCTTTGATTTGTACTGGACTGTTTGACAACAACACAGAGACTATATCCTTTATTTTTGGACATAGAAATAACTGTGTTATATCGCGAATTCAACTAATTATCTAGTTTTTCTAGTAACGCTGCTGCCTGGAGGTCAATTTATTTCCATTGCACCATCAATACCATCACTATTGGCCAAGTTCTCACATTTGCAGTGTTATGGTAGAGGCCAAGGTCTTTGATTTGTACTGGAGTGTTTGACAACAACACACAGACTATATCCTTTATTTTTGGACATAGCAATAACTGTGTTATATCGCGAATTCAACTAATTATCTAGCTTTTCTAGTAACTCTGATGCCAGGAGGTCAATCTATTTCTATTGCGCCTTCAATACCATCAATATTGGACAAGTTCTCACATTTGCAATGTTATGGTACAGGCCAAGGTCTTTGATTTGTACTGGTGTGTTTGACAACGACACAGGCTATATCCTTTATTTTTGGACATAGATATAACTGTGTTATATCGCGAATTCAACTAATTATCTAGTTTTTCCAGTAACTCTGATGGCTGTAGGTCAATTTATTTCTATTGCGCCATCAATACCATCACTTTTGGGCAAGCTGTCACATTTGCAGTGTTATTGTACAATACAAGGTATTTGATTTGTACTGGTGTGTTTGACAACAACACACAGACTATATCCTTTATCTTTGGACATAGAAATAACTGTGTTATATCTCGAATTCAACTAATTATCTAGTTTTTCTAGTAACTCTGCTGCCTGGAGGTCAATTTATTTCCATTGCACCATCAATACCATCACTATTGGCCAAGTTCTCACATTTGCAGTGTTATGGTACAGGCCAATGTCTTTGATTTGTACTGGAGTGTTTGACAACAACACGAGACTATATCCTTTATTTTTGGACATAGCAATAACTGTGTTATATCGCGAATTCAACTAATTATCTAGTTTTTCTAGTAACTCTGATGCCTGGAGGTCAATTTATTTCCATTGCGCCATCAATACCATCACTATTGGCCAAGTTCTCACATTTGCAGTGTTATGGTACAGGCAAAGGTCTTTGATTTGTACTAGTGTGTTCGACAATAACACACAGGCTATATCCTTTATTTTTGGACATAGATATAACTGTGTTATATAGCGAATTCGACTAATTATCTAGCTTTTCTAGTAACTCTGATGCCAGGAGGTCAATCTATTTCTATTGCGCCTTCAATACCATCAATATTGGGCAAGTTCTCACATTTGCAATGTTATGGTACAGGCCAAGGTCTTTGATTTGTACTGGTGTGTTTGACAACAACACAGGCTATATCCTTTATTTTTGGACATATATATAACTGTGTTATATCGCGAATTCAACTAATTATCTAGTTTTTCCAGTAACTCGGATGGCTGTAGGTCAATTTATTTCTATTGCGCCATCAATACCATCACTTTTGGGCAAGCTGTCACATTTGCAGTGTTATTGTACAAGCCAAGGTATTTGATTTGTACTGGTGTGTTTGACAACAACACACAGACTATATCCTTTATCTTTGGACATAGAAATAACTGTGTTATATCTCGAATTCAACTAATTATCTAGTTTTTCTAGTAACTCTGCTGCCTGGAGGTCAATTTATTTCCATTGCACCATCAATACCATTACTATTGGCCAAGTTCTCACATTTGCAGTGTTATGGTACAGGCCAAGGTCTTTGATTTGTACTGGACTGTTTGACAACAACACACAGACTATATCCTTTATTTTTGGACATAGAAATAACTGTGTTATATCGCGAATTCAACTAATTATCTAGTTTTTCTAGTAACTCTCCTGCCTGGAGGTCAATTTATTTCCATTGCACCATCAATACCATCACTATTGGCCAAGATCTCACATTTGCAATGTTATGGTACAGGCCAAGGTCTTTGATTTGTACTGGTGTGTTTGACAACAACACAGGCTATATCCTTTATTTTTTTGACATAGATATAACTGTACTATATCGCGAATTCAACTAATTATCTAGTTTTTCTAGTAACTCTGCTGCCTGGAGGTCAATTTATTTCCATTGCACCATCAATACCATCACTATTGGCCAAGTTCTCACATTTGCAGTGTTATGGTACAGGCCAAGGTCTTTGATTTGTACTGGACTGTTTGACAACAACACACAGACTATATCCTTTATTTTTGGACATAGAAATAACTGTGTTACATCGCGAATTCAACTAATTATCTAGTTTTTCTAGTAACTCTCCTGCCTGGAGGTCAATTTATTTCCATTGCACCATCAATACCATCACTATTGGCCAAGTTCTCACATTTGCAGTGTTATGGTACAGGCCAAGGTCTTTGATTTGTACTGGAGTGTTTGACAACAACACACAGACTATATCCTTTATTTTTGGACATAGAAATAACTGTGTTATATCGCGAATTCAACTAATTATCTAGTTTTTCTAATAACTCTGATGCCTGGAGGTCAATTTATTTCCATTGCTCCATCAATACCATCACTATTGGGCAAGTTCTCACATTTGCAATGTTATGGTACAGGCCAAGGTCTTTGATTTGTACTGGTGTGTTTGACAACAACACAGGCTATATCCTTTATTTTTTGACATAGATATAACTGTACTATATCGCGAATTCAACTAATTATCTAGTTTTTCTAGTAACTCTGATGCCTGGAGGTCAATATATTTCTATTGCGCCTGCAATACCATCAGTATTGGCCAAGTTCTCACATTTGCAGTGTTATGGTACAGGCCAAGGTCTTTGATTTGTACTGGACTGTTTGACAACAACACACAGACTATATCCTTTATTTTTGGACATAGAAATAACTGTGTTACATCGCGAATTCAACTAATTATCTAGTTTTTCTAGTAACTCTCCTGCCTGGAGGTCAATTTATTTCCATTGCACCATCAATACCATCACTATTGGCCAAGTTCGCACATTTGCAGTGTTATGGTACAGGCCAAGGTCTTTGATTTGTACTGGAGTGTTTGACAACAACACACAGACTATATCCTTTATTTTTGGACATAGCAATAACTGTGTTATATCGCGAATTCAACTAATTATCTAGCTTTTCTAGTAACTCTGATGCCAGGAGGTCAATCTATTTCTATTGCGCCTTCAATACCATCAATATTGGACAAGTTCTCACATTTGCAATGTTATGGTACAGGCCAAGGTCTTTGATTTGTACTGGTGTGTTTGACAACAACACAGGCTATATCCTTTATTTTTGGACATAGATATAACTGTGTTATATCGCGAATTCAACTAATTATCTAGTTTTTCCAGTAACTCTGATGGCTGTAGGTCAATTTATTTCTATTGCGCCATCAATACCATCACTTTTGGGCAAGCTGTCACATTTGCAGTGTTATTGTACAATACAAGGTATTTGATTTGTACTGGTGTGTTTGACAACAACACACAGACTATATCCTTTATCTTTGGACATAGAAATAACTGTGTTATATCGCGAATTCAACTAATTATCTAGTTTTTCTAGTAACTCTGCTGCCTGGAGGTCAATTTATTTCCATTGCACCATCAATACCATCACTATTGGCCAAGTTCTCACATTTGCAGTGTTATGGTACAGGCCAAGGTCTTTGATTTGTACTGGAGTGTTTGACAACAACACACATACTATATCCTTTATCTTTGGACATAGAAATAACTGTGTTATATCGCAAATTCAACTAATTATCTAGTTTTCTAGTAACGCTGATGCCTGGAGGTCAATTTATTTCCATTGCGCCATCAATACCATCACTATTGGCCAAGTTCTCACATTTGCAGTGTTATGGTTCAGGCAAAGGTCTTTGATTTGTACTAGTGTGTTCGACAATAACACACAGGCTATATCCTTTATTTTTGGACATAGATATAACTGTGTTATATTGCGAATTCGACTAATTATCTAGCTTTTCTAGTAACTCTGATGCCAGGAGGTCAATCTATTTCTATTGCGCCTTCAATACCATCAATATTGGGCAAGTTCTCACATTTGCAATGTTATGGTACAGGCCAAGGTCTTTGTTTTGTACTGGTGTGTTTGACAACAACACAGGCTATATCCTTTATTTTTGGACATATATATAACTGTGTTATATCTCGAATTCAACTAATTATCTAGTTTTTCCAGTAACTCGGATGGATGTAGGTCAATTTATTTCTATTGCGCCATCAATACCATCACTTTTGGGCAAGCTGTCACATTTGCAGTGTTATTGTACAAGCCAAGGTATTTGATTTGTACTGGTGTGTTTGACAACAACACACAGACTATATCCTTTATCTTTGGACATAGAAATAACTGTGCTATATCTCGAATTCAACTAATTATCTAGTTTTTCTAGTAACTCTGCTGCCTGGAGGTCAATTTATTTCCATTGCACCATCAATACCATTACTATTGGCCAAGTTCTCACATTTGCAGTGTTATGGTACAGGCCAAGGTCTTTGATTTGTACTGGACTGTTTGACAACAACACACAGACTATATCCTTTATTTTTGGGCATAGAAATAACTGTGTTACATCGCGAATTCAACTAATTATCTAGTTTTTCTAGTAACTCTCCTGCCTGGAGGTCAATTTATTTCCATTGCACCATCAATACCATCACTATTGGCCAAGTTCTCACATTTGCAGTGTTATGGTACAGGCCAAGGTCTTTGATTTGTACTGGAGTGTTTGACAACAACACACAGACTATATCCTTTATTTTTGGACATAGAAATAACTGTGTTATATCGCGAATTCAACTAATTATCTAGTTTTTCTAATAACTCGGATGCCTGGAGGTCAATTTATTTCCATTGCTCCATCAATACCATCACTATTGGGCAAGTTCTCACATTTGCAATGTTATGGTACAGGCCAAGGTATTTGATTTGTACTGGTGTGTTTGACAACAGCACAGGCTATATCCTTTATCTTTGCACATAGATATAACTGTACTATATCGCGAATTCAACTAATTATCTAGTTTTTCTAATAACTCTGATGCCTGGAGGTCAATTTATTTCCATTGCTCCATCAATACCATCACTATTGGGCAAGTTCTCACATTTGCAATGTTATGGTACAGGCCAAGGTCTTTGATTTGTACTGGTGTGTTTGACAACAACACAGGCTATATCCTTTATTTTTTGACATAGATATAACTGTACTATATCGCGAATTCAACTAATTATCTAGTTTTTCTAGTAACTCTGATGCCTGGAGGTCAATATATTTCTATTGCGCCTGCAATACCATCAGTATTGGCCAAGTTCTCACATTTGCAGTGTTATGGTACAGGCCAAGGTCTTTGATTTGTACTGGACTGTTTGACAACAACACACAGACTATATCCTTTATTTTTGGACATAGAAATAACTGTGTTACATCGCGAATTCAACTAATTATCTAGTTTTTCTAGTAACTCTCCTGCCTGGAGGTCAATTTATTTCCATTGCACCATCAATACCATCACTATTGGCCAAGTTCGCACATTTGCAGTGTTATGGTACAGGCCAAGGTCTTTGATTTGTACTGGAGTGTTTGACAACAACACACAGACTATATCCTTTATTTTTGGACATAGCAATAACTGTGTTATATCGCGAATTCAACTAATTATCTAGCTTTTCTAGTAACTCTGATGCCAGGAGGTCAATCTATTTCTATTGCGCCTTCAATACCATCAATATTGGACAAGTTCTCACATTTGCAATGTTATGGTACAGGCCAAGGTCTTTGATTTGTACTGGTGTGTTTGACAACAACACAGGCTATATCCTTTATTTTTGGACATAGATATAACTGTGTTATATCGCGAATTCAACTAATTATCTAGTTTTTCCAGTAACTCTGATGGCTGTAGGTCAATTTATTTCTATTGCGCCATCAATACCATCACTTTTGGGCAAGCTGTCACATTTGCAGTGTTATTGTACAATACAAGGTATTTGATTTGTACTGGTGTGTTTGACAACAACACACAGACTATATCCTTTATCTTTGGACATAGAAATAACTGTGTTATATCGCGAATTCAACTAATTATCTAGTTTTTCTAGTAACTCTGCTGCCTGGAGGTCAATTTATTTCCATTGCACCATCAATACCATCACTATTGGCCAAGTTCTCACATTTGCAGTGTTATGGTACAGGCCAAGGTCTTTGATTTGTACTGGAGTGTTTGACAACAACACACATACTATATCCTTTATCTTTGGACATAGAAATAACTGTGTTATATCGCAAATTCAACTAATTATCTAGTTTTCTAGTAACGCTGATGCCTGGAGGTCAATTTATTTCCATTGCGCCATCAATACCATCACTATTGGCCAAGTTCTCACATTTGCAGTGTTATGGTTCAGGCAAAGGTCTTTGATTTGTACTAGTGTGTTCGACAATAACACACAGGCTATATCCTTTATTTTTGGACATAGATATAACTGTGTTATATTGCGAATTCGACTAATTATCTAGCTTTTCTAGTAACTCTGATGCCAGGAGGTCAATCTATTTCTATTGCGCCTTCAATACCATCAATATTGGGCAAGTTCTCACATTTGCAATGTTATGGTACAGGCCAAGGTCTTTGTTTTGTACTGGTGTGTTTGACAACAACACAGGCTATATCCTTTATTTTTGGACATATATATAACTGTGTTATATCTCGAATTCAACTAATTATCTAGTTTTTCCAGTAACTCGGATGGATGTAGGTCAATTTATTTCTATTGCGCCATCAATACCATCACTTTTGGGCAAGCTGTCACATTTGCAGTGTTATTGTACAAGCCAAGGTATTTGATTTGTACTGGTGTGTTTGACAACAACACACAGACTATATCCTTTATCTTTGGACATAGAAATAACTGTGCTATATCTCGAATTCAACTAATTATCTAGTTTTTCTAGTAACTCTGCTGCCTGGAGGTCAATTTATTTCCATTGCACCATCAATACCATTACTATTGGCCAAGTTCTCACATTTGCAGTGTTATGGTACAGGCCAAGGTCTTTGATTTGTACTGGACTGTTTGACAACAACACACAGACTATATCCTTTATTTTTGGGCATAGAAATAACTGTGTTACATCGCGAATTCAACTAATTATCTAGTTTTTCTAGTAACTCTCCTGCCTGGAGGTCAATTTATTTCCATTGCACCATCAATACCATCACTATTGGCCAAGTTCTCACATTTGCAGTGTTATGGTACAGGCCAAGGTCTTTGATTTGTACTGGAGTGTTTGACAACAACACACAGACTATATCCTTTATTTTTGGACATAGAAATAACTGTGTTATATCGCGAATTCAACTAATTATCTAGTTTTTCTAATAACTCGGATGCCTGGAGGTCAATTTATTTCCATTGCTCCATCAATACCATCACTATTGGGCAAGTTCTCACATTTGCAATGTTATGGTACAGGCCAAGGTATTTGATTTGTACTGGTGTGTTTGACAACAGCACAGGCTATATCCTTTATCTTTGCACATAGATATAACTGTACTATATCGCGAATTCAACTAATTATCTAGTTTTCTAGTAACTCTGATGCCTGGAGGTCAATTTATTTCCATTGCGCCATCAATACCATCACTATTGGCCAAGTTCTCACATTTGCAGTGTTATGGTACAGGCCAAGGTCTTTGATTTGTACTAGTGTGTTCGACAACAACACACAGGCTATATCCTTTATTTTTGGACATAGATATAACTGTGTTATATCGCGAATTCAACTAATTATCTAGTTTTTCCAGTAACTCTGATGGCTGTAGGTCAATTTATTTCTATTGCGCCATCAATACCATCACTATTGGGCAAGCTGTCACATTTGCAGTGTTATTGTACAAGCCAAGGTATTTGATTTGTACTGGTGTGTTTGACAACAACACACAGACTATATCCTTTATGTTTGGACATAGAAATAACTGTGTATATCGCGAATTCAACTAATTATCTAGTTTTTCTAATAACTCTGATGCCTGGAGGTCAATTTATTTCCATTGCGCCATCAATACCATCACTATTGGCCAAGTTCTCACATTTGCAGTGTTATGGTACAGGCAAAGGATTTTGATTTGTACTAGTGTGTTCGACAATAACACACAGGCTATATCCTTTATTTTTGGACATAGATATAACTGTGTTATATAGCGAATTCGACTAATTATCTAGCTTTTCTAGTAACTCTGATGCCAGGAGGTCAATCTATTTCTATTGCGCCTTCAATACCATCAATATTGGGCAAGTTCTCACATTTGCAATGTTATGGTACAGGCCAAGGTCTTTGATTTGTACTGGTGTGTTTGACAACAACACAGGCTATATCGTTTATTTTTGGACATAGATATAACTGTGTTATATCGCGAATTCAACTAATTATCTAGTTTTTCCAGTAACTCTGATGGCTGTAGGTCAATTTATTTCTATTGCGCCATCAATACCATCACTTTTGGGCAAGCTGTCACATTTGCAGTGTTATTGTACAATACAAGGTATTTGATTTGTACTGGTGTGTTTGACAACAACACACAGACTATATCCTTTATCTTTGGACATAGAAATAACTGTGTTATATCTCGAATTCAACTAATTATCTAGTTTTTCTAGTAACTCTGCTGCCTGGAGGTCAATTTATTTCCATTGCACCATCAATACCATCACTATTGGCCAAGTTCTCACATTTGCAGTGTTATGGTACAGGCCAAGGTCTTTGATTTGTACTGGACTGTTTGACAACAACACAGAGACTATATCCTTTATTTTTGGACATAGAAATAACTGTGTTATATCGCGAATTCAACTAATTATCTAGTTTTTCTAGTAACTCTGCTGCCTGGAGGTCAATTTATTTCCATTGCACCATCAATACCATCACTATTGGCCAAGTTCTCACATTTGCAGTGTTATGGTAGAGGCCAAAGTCTTTGATTTGTACTGGAGTGTTTGACAACAACACACAGACTATATCCTTTATTTTTGGACATAGCAATAACTGTGTTATATCGCGAATTCAACTAATTATCTAGCTTTTCTAGTAACTCTGATGCCAGGAGGTCAATCTATTTCTATTGCGCCTTCAATACCATCAATATTGGGCAAGTTCTCACATTTGCAATGTTATGGTACAGGCCAAGGTCTTTGATTTGTACTGGTGTGTTTGACAACAACACAGGCTATATCCTTTATTTTTGGACATAGATATAACTGTGTTATATCGCGAATTCAACTAATTATCTAGTTTTTCCAGTAACTCTGATGGCTGTAGGTCAATTTATTTCTATTGCGCCATCAATACCATCACTTTTGGGCAAGCTGTCACATTTGCAGTGTTATTGTACAATACAAGGTATTTGATTTGTACTGGTGTGTTTGACAACAACACACAGACTATATCCTTTATCTTTGGACATAGAAATAACTGTGTTATATCTCGAATTCAACTAATTATCTAGTTTTTCTAGTAACTCTGCTGCCTGGAGGTCAATTTATTTCCATTGCACCATCAATACCATCACTATTGGCCAAGTTCTCACATTTGCAGTGTTATGGTACAGGCCAATGTCTTTGATTTGTACTGGAGTGTTTGACAACAACACAGAGACTATATCCTTTATTTTTGGACATAGCAATAACTGTGTTATATCGCGAATTCAACTAATTATCTAGTTTTTCTAGTAACTCTGATGCCTGGAGGTCAATTTATTTCCATTGCGCCATCAATACCATCACTATTGGCCAAGTTCTCACATTTGCAGTGTTATGGTACAGGCAAAGGTCTTTGATTTGTACTAGTGTGTTCGACAATAACACACAGGCTATATCCTTTATTTTTGGACATAGATATAACTGTGTTATATAGCGAATTCGACTAATTATCTAGCTTTTCTAGTAACTCTGATGCCAGGAGGTCAATCTATTTCTATTGCGCCTTCAATACCATCAATATTGGGCAAGTTCTCACATTTGCAATGTTATGGTACAGGCCAAGGTCTTTGATTTGTACTGGTGTGTTTGACAACAACACAGGCTATATCCTTTATTTTGGACATATATATAACTGTGTTATATCGCGAATTCAACTAATTATCTAGTTTTTCCAGTAACTCGGATGGCTGTAGGTCAATTTATTTCTATTGCGCCATCAATACCATCACTTTTGGGCAAGCTGTCACATTTGCAGTGTTATTGTACAAGCCAAGGTATTTGATTTGTACTGGTGTGTTTGACAACAACACACAGACTATATCCTTTATCTTTGGACATAGAAATAACTGTGTTATATCTCGAATTCAACTAATTATCTAGTTTTTCTAGTAACTCTGCTGCCTGGAGGTCAATTTATTTCCATTGCACCATCAATACCATTACTATTGGCCAAGTTCTCACATTTGCGGTGTTATGGTACAGGCCAAGGTCTTTGATTTGTACTGGACTGTTTGACAACAACACACAGACTATATCCTTTATTTTTGGACATAGAAATAACTGTGTTATATCGCGAATTCAACTAATTATCTAGTTTTTCTAGTAACTCTCCTGCCTGGAGGTCAATTTATTTCCATTGCACCATCAATACCATCACTATTGGCCAAGATCTCACATTTGCAATGTTATGGTACAGGCCAAGGTCTTTGATTTGTACTGGTGTGTTTGACAACAACACAGGCTATATCCTTTATTTTTTTGACATAGATATAACTGTACTATATCGCGAATTCAACTAATTATCTAGTTTTTCTAGTAACTCTGCTGCCTGGAGGTCAATTTATTTCCATTGCACCATCAATACCATCACTATTGGCCAAGTTCTCACATTTGCAGTGTTATGGTACAGGCCAAGGTCTTTGATTTGTACTGGACTGTTTGACAACAACACACAGACTATATCCTTTATTTTTGGACATAGAAATAACTGTGTTACATCGCGAATTCAACTAATTATCTAGTTTTTTCTAGTAACTCTCCTGCCTGGAGGTCAATTTATTTCCATTGCACCATCAATACCATCACTATTGGCCAAGTTCTCACATTTGCAGTGTTATGGTACAGGCCAAGGTCTTTGATTTGTACTGGAGTGTTTGACAACAACACACAGACTATATCCTTTATTTTTGGACATAGAAAAACTGTGTTATATCGCGAATTCAACTAATTATCTAGTTTTTCTAATAACTCTGATGCCTGGAGGTCAATTTATTTCCATTGCGCCATCAATACCATCACTATTGGCCAAGTTCTCACATTTGCAGTGTTATGGTACAGGCAAAGGATTTTGATTTGTACTAGTGTGTTCGACAATAACACACAGGCTATATCCTTTATTTTTGGACATAGATATAACTGTGTTATATAGCGAATTCGACTAATTATCTAGCTTTTCTAGTAACTCTGATGCCAGGAGGTCAATCTATTTCTATTGCGCCTTCAATACCATCAATATTGGGCAAGTTCTCACATTTGCAATGTTATGGTACAGGCCAAGGTCTTTGATTTGTACTGGTGTGTTTGACAACAACACAGGCTATATCGTTTATTTTTGGACATAGATATAACTGTGTTATATCGCGAATTCAACTAATTATCTAGTTTTTCCAGTAACTCTGATGGCTGTAGGTCAATTTATTTCTATTGCGCCATCAATACCATCACTTTTGGGCAAGCTGTCACATTTGCAGTGTTATTGTACAATACAAGGTATTTGATTTGTACTGGTGTGTTTGACAACAACACACAGACTATATCCTTTATCTTTGGACATAGAAATAACTGTGTTATATCTCGAATTCAACTAATTATCTAGTTTTTCTAGTAACTCTGCTGCCTGGAGGTCAATTTATTTCCATTGCACATCAATACCATCACTATTGGCCAAGTTCTCACATTTGCAGTGTTATGGTACAGGCCAAGGTCTTTGATTTGTACTGGACTGTTTGACAACAACACAGAGACTATATCCTTTATTTTTGGACATAGAAATAACTGTGTTATATCGCGAATTCAACTAATTATCTAGTTTTTCTAGTAACGCTGCTGCCTGGAGGTCAATTTATTTCCATTGCACCATCAATACCATCACTATTGGCCAAGTTCTCACATTTGCAGTGTTATGGTAGAGGCCAAGGTCTTTGATTTGTACTGGAGTGTTTGACAACAACACACAGACTATATCCTTTATTTTTGGACATAGCAATAACTGTGTTATATCGCGAATTCAACTAATTATCTAGCTTTTCTAGTAACTCTGATGCCAGGAGGTCAATCTATTTCTATTGCGCCTTCAATACCATCAATATTGGACAAGTTCTCACATTTGCAATGTTATGGTACAGGCCAAGGTCTTTGATTTGTACTGGTGTGTTTGACAACAACACAGGCTATATCCTTTATTTTTGGACATAGATATAACTGTGTTATATCGCGAATTCAACTAATTATCTAGTTTTTCCAGTAACTCTGATGGCTGTAGGTCAATTTATTTCTATTGCGCCATCAATACCATCACTTTTGGGCAAGCTGTCACATTTGCAGTGTTATTGTACAATACAAGGTATTTGATTTGTACTGGTGTGTTTGACAACAACACACAGACTATATCCTTTATCTTTGGACATAGAAATAACTGTGTTATATCTCGAATTCAACTAATTATCTAGTTTTTCTAGTAACTCTGCTGCCTGGAGGTCAATTTATTTCCATTGCACCATCAATACCATCACTATTGGCCAAGTTCTCACATTTGCAGTGTTATGGTACAGGCCAATGTCTTTGATTTGTACTGGAGTGTTTGACAACAACACAGAGACTATATCCTTTATTTTTGGACATAGCAATAACTGTGTTATATCGCGAATTCAACTAATTATCTAGTTTTTCTAGTAACTCTGATGCCTGGAGGTCAATTTATTTCCATTGCGCCATCAATACCATCACTATTGGCCAAGTTCTCACATTTGCAGTGTTATGGTACAGGCAAAGGTCTTTGATTTGTACTAGTGTGTTCGACAATAACACACAGGCTATATCCTTTATTTTTGGACATAGATATAACTGTGTTATATAGCGAATTCGACTAATTATCTAGCTTTTCTAGTAACTCTGATGCCAGGAGGTCAATCTATTTCTATTGCGCCTTCAATACCATCAATATTGGGCAAGTTCTCACATTTGCAATGTTATGGTACAGGCCAAGGTCTTTGATTTGTACTGGTGTGTTTGACAACAACACAGGCTATATCCTTTATTTTTGGACATATATATAACTGTGTTATATCGCGAATTCAACTAATTATCTAGTTTTTCCAGTAACTCGGATGGCTGTAGGTCAATTTATTTCTATTGCGCCATCAATACCATCACTTTTGGGCAAGCTGTCACATTTGCAGTGTTATTGTACAAGCCAAGGTATTTGATTTGTACTGGTGTGTTTGACAACAACACACAGACTATATCCTTTATCTTTGGACATAGAAATAACTGTGTTATATCTCGAATTCAACTAATTATCTAGTTTTTCTAGTAACTCTGCTGCCTGGAGGTCAATTTATTTCCATTGCACCATCAATACCATTACTATTGGCCAAGTTCTCACATTTGCAGTGTTATGGTACAGGCCAAGGTCTTTGATTTGTACTGGACTGTTTGACAACAACACACAGACTATATCCTTTATTTTTGGACATAGAAATAACTGTGTTATATCGCGAATTCAACTAATTATCTAGTTTTTCTAGTAACTCTCCTGCCTGGAGGTCAATTTATTTCCATTGCACCATCAATACCATCACTATTGGCCAAGATCTCACATTTGCAATGTTATGGTACAGGCCAAGGTCTTTGATTTGTACTGGTGTGTTTGACAACAACACAGGCTATATCCTTTATTTTTTTGACATAGATATAACTGTACTATATCGCGAATTCAACTAATTATCTAGTTTTTCTAGTAACTCTGCTGCCTGGAGGTCAATTTATTTCCATTGCACCATCAATACCATCACTATTGGCCAAGTTCTCACATTTGCAGTGTTATGGTACAGGCCAAGGTCTTTGATTTGTACTGGACTGTTTGACAACAACACACAGACTATATCCTTTATTTTTGGACATAGAAATAACTGTGTTACATCGCGAATTCAACTAATTATCTAGTTTTTCTAGTAACTCTCCTGCCTGGAGGTCAATTTATTTCCATTGCACCATCAATACCATCACTATTGGCCAAGTTCTCACATTTGCAGTGTTATGGTACAGGCCAAGGTCTTTGATTTGTACTGGAGTGTTTGACAACAACACACAGACTATATCCTTTATTTTTGGACATAGAAATAACTGTGTTATATCGCGAATTCAACTAATTATCTAGTTTTTCTAATAACTCTGATGCCTGGAGGTCAATTTATTTCCATTGCTCCATCAATACCATCACTATTGGGCAAGTTCTCACATTTGCAATGTTATGGTACAGGCCAAGGTCTTTGATTTGTACTGGTGTGTTTGACAACAACACAGGCTATATCCTTTATTTTTTGACATAGATATAACTGTACTATATCGCGAATTCAACTAATTATCTAGTTTTTCTAGTAACTCTGATGCCTGGAGGTCAATATATTTCTATTGCGCCTGCAATACCATCAGTATTGGCCAAGTTCTCACATTTGCAGTGTTATGGTACAGGCCAAGGTCTTTGATTTGTACTGGACTGTTTGACAACAACACACAGACTATATCCTTTATTTTTGGACATAGAAATAACTGTGTTACATCGCGAATTCAACTAATTATCTAGTTTTTCTAGTAACTCTCCTGCCTGGAGGTCAATTTATTTCCATTGCACCATCAATACCATCACTATTGGCCAAGTTCTCACATTTGCAGTGTTATGGTACAGGCCAAGGTCTTTGATTTGTACTGGAGTGTTTGACAACAACACACAGACTATATCCTTTATTTTTGGACATAGCAATAACTGTGTTATATCGCGAATTCAACTAATTATCTAGCTTTTCTAGTAACTCTGATGCCAGGAGGTCAATCTATTTCTATTGCGCCTTCAATACCATCAATATTGGACAAGTTCTCACATTTGCAATGTTATGGTACAGGCCAAGGTCTTTGATTTGTACTGGTGTGTTTGACAACAACACAGGCTATATCCTTTATTTTTGGACATAGATATAACTGTGTTATATCGCGAATTCAACTAATTATCTAGTTTTTCCAGTAACTCTGATGGCTGTAGGTCAATTTATTTCTATTGCGCCATCAATACCATCACTTTTGGGCAAGCTGTCACATTTGCAGTGTTATTGTACAATACAAGGTATTTGATTTGTACTGGTGTGTTTGACAACAACACACAGACTATATCCTTTATCTTTGGACATAGAAATAACTGTGTTATATCTCGAATTCAACTAATTATCTAGTTGTTCTAGTAACTCTGCTGCCTGGAGGTCAATTTATTTCCATTGCACCATCAATACCATCACTATTGGCCAAGTTCTCACATTTGCAGTGTTATGGTACAGGCCAATGTCTTTGATTTGTACTGGAGTGTTTGACAACAACACAGAGACTATATCCTTTATTTTTGGACATAGCAATAACTGTGTTATATCGCGAATTCAACTAATTATCTAGTTTTTCTAGTAACTCTGATGCCTGGAGGTCAATTTATTTCCATTGCGCCATCAATACCATCACTATTGGCCAAGTTCTCACATTTGCAGTGTTATGGTACAGGCAAAGGTCTTTGATTTGTACTAGTGTGTTCGACAATAACACACAGGCTATATCCTTTATTTTTGGACATAGATATAACTGTGTTATATAGCGAATTCGACTAATTATCTAGCTTTTCTAGTAACTCTGATGCCAGGAGGTCAATCTATTTCTATTGCGCCTTCAATACCATCAATATTGGGCAAGTTCTCACATTTGCAATGTTATGGTACAGGCCAAGGTCTTTGATTTGTACTGGTGTGTTTGACAACAACACAGGCTATATCCTTTATTTTTGGACATATATATAACTGTGTTATATCGCGAATTCAACTAATTATCTAGTTTTTCCAGTAACTCGGATGGCTGTAGGTCAATTTATTTCTATTGCGCCATCAATACCATCACTTTTGGGCAAGCTGTCACATTTGCAGTGTTATTGTACAAGCCAAGGTATTTGATTTGTACTGGTGTGTTTGACAACAACACACAGACTATATCCTTTATCTTTGGACATAGAAATAACTGTGTTATATCTCGAATTCAACTAATTATCTAGTTTTTCTAGTAACTCTGCTGCCTGGAGGTCAATTTATTTCCATTGCACCATCAATACCATTACTATTGGCCAAGTTCTCACATTTGCAGTGTTATGGTACAGGCCAAGGTCTTTGATTTGTACTGGACTGTTTGACAACAACACACAGACTATATCCTTTATTTTTGGACATAGAAATAACTGTGTTACATCGCGAATTCAACTAATTATCTAGTTTTTCTAGTAACTCTCCTGCCTGGAGGTCAATTTATTTCCATTGCACCATCAATACCATCACTATTGGCCAAGATCTCACATTTGCAATGTTATGGTACAGGCCAAGGTCTTTGATTTGTACTGGTGTGTTTGACAACAACACAGGCTATATCCTTTATTTTTTTGACATAGATATAACTGTACTATATCGCGAATTCAACTAATTATCTAGTTTTTCTAGTAACTCTCCTGCCTGGAGGTCAATTTATTTCCATTGCACCATCAATACCATCACTATTGGCCAAGATCTCACATTTGCAATGTTATGGTACAGGCCAAGGTCTTTGATTTGTACTGGTGTGTTTGACAACAACACAGGCTATATCCTTTATTTTTTTGACATAGATATAACTGTACTATATCGCGAATTCAACTAATTATCTAGTTTTTCTAGTAACTCTGCTGCCTGGAGGTCAATTTATTTCCATTGCACCATCAATACCATCACTATTGGCCAAGTTCTCACATTTGCAGTGTTATGGTACAGGCCAAGGTCTTTGATTTGTACTGGACTGTTTGACAACAACACACAGACTATATCCTTTATTTTTGGACATAGAAATAACTGTGTTACATCGCGAATTCAACTAATTATCTAGTTTTTCTAGTAACTCTCCTGCCTGGAGGTCAATTTATTTCCATTGCACCATCAATACCATCACTATTGGCCAAGTTCTCACATTTGCAGTGTTATGGTACAGGCCAAGGTCTTTGATTTGTACTGGAGTGTTTGACAACAACACACAGACTATATCCTTTATTTTTGGACATAGAAATAACTGTGTTATATCGCGAATTCAACTAATTATCTAGTTTTTCTAATAACTCTGATGCCTGGAGGTCAATTTATTTCCATTGCTCCATCAATACCATCACTATTGGGCAAGTTCTCACATTTGCAATGTTATGGTACAGGCCAAGGTCTTTGATTTGTACTGGTGTGTTTGACAACAACACAGGCTATATCCTTTATTTTTTGACATAGATATAACTGTACTATATCGCGAATTCAACTAATTATCTAGTTTTTCTAGTAACTCTGATGCCTGGAGGTCAATATATTTCTATTGCGCCTGCAATACCATCAGTATTGGGCAAGTTCTCACATTTGCAGTGTTATGGTACAGGCCAAGGTCTTTGATTTGTACTGGTGTGTCTGACAACAACATACAGACTATATCCTTTATCTTTGGACATAGATATTACTGTGTTATATCGCGAATTCAACTAATTATCTAGTTTTTCCAGTAACTCTGATGGCTGTAGGTCAATTTATTTCTATTGCGCCATCAATACCATCACTTTTGGGCAAGCTGTCACATTTGCAGTGTTATTGTACAATACAAGGTATTTGATTTGTACTGGTGTGTTTGACAACAACACACAGACTATATCCTTTATCTTTGGACATAGAAATAACTGTGTTATATCTCGAATTCAACTAATTATCTAGTTTTTCTAGTAACTCTGCTGCCTGGAGGTCAATTTATTTCCATTGCACCATCAATACCATCACTATTGGCCAAGTTCTCACATTTGCAGTGTTATGGTACAGGCCAATGTCTTTGATTTGTACTGGAGTGTTTGACAACAACACAGAGACTATATCCTTTATTTTTGGACATAGCAATAACTGTGTTATATCGCGAATTCAACTAATTATCTAGTTTTTCTAGTAACTCTCCTGCCTGGAGGTCAATTTATTTCCATTGCACCATCAATACCATCACTATTGGCCAAGTTCTCACATTTGCAGTGTTATGGTACAGGCCAATGTCTTTGATTTGTACTGGAGTGTTTGACAACAACACAGAGACTATATCCTTTATTTTTGGACATAGCAATAACTGTGTTATATCGCGAATTCAACTAATTATCTAGTTTTTCTAGTAACTCTGATGCCTGGAGGTCAATTTATTTCCATTGCGCCATCAATACCATCACTATTGGCCAAGTTCTCACATTTGCAGTGTTATGGTACAGGCAAAGGTCTTTGATTTGTACTAGTGTGTTCGACAATAACACACAGGCTATATCCTTTATTTTTGGACATAGATATAACTGTGTTATATAGCGAATTCGACTAATTATCTAGCTTTTCTAGTAACTCTGATGCCAGGAGGTCAATCTATTTCTATTGCGCCTTCAATACCATCAATATTGGGCAAGTTCTCACATTTGCAATGTTATGGTACAGGCCAAGGTCTTTGATTTGTACTGGTGTGTTTGACAACAACACAGGCTATATCCTTTATTTTTGGACATATATATAACTGTGTTATATCGCGAATTCAACTAATTATCTAGTTTTTCCAGTAACTCGGATGGCTGTAGGTCAATTTATTTCTATTGCGCCATCAATACCATCACTTTTGGGCAAGCTCTCACATTTGCAGTGTTATTGTACAAGCCAAGGTATTTGATTTGTACTGGTGTGTTTGACAACAACACACAGACTATATCCTTTATCTTTGGACATAGAAATAACTGTGTTATATCTCGAATTCAACTAATTATCTAGTTTTTCTAGTAACTCTGCTGCCTGGAGGTCAATTTATTTCCATTGCACCATCAATACCATTACTATTGGCCAAGTTCTCACATTTGCAGTGTTATGGTACAGGCCAAGGTCTTTGATTTGTACTGGACTGTTTGACAACAACACACAGACTATATCCTTTATTTTTGGACATAGAAATAACTGTGTTACATCGCGAATTCAACTAATTATCTAGTTTTTCTAGTAACTCTCCTGCCTGGAGGTCAATTTATTTCCATTGCACCATCAATACCATCACTATTGGCCAAGATCTCACATTTGCAATGTTATGGTACAGGCCAAGGTCTTTGATTTGTACTGGTGTGTTTGACAACAACACAGGCTATATCCTTTATTTTTTTGACATAGATATAACTGTACTATATCGCGAATTCAACTAATTATCTAGTTTTTCTAGTAACTCTGCTGCCTGGAGGTCAATTTATTTCCATTGCACCATCAATACCATCACTATTGGCCAAGTTCTCACATTTGCAGTGTTATGGTACAGGCCAAGGTCTTTGATTTGTACTGGACTGTTTGACAACAACACACAGACTATATCCTTTATTTTTGGACATAGAAATAACTGTGTTACATCGCGAATTCAACTAATTATCTAGTTTTTCTAGTAACTCTCCTGCCTGGAGGTCAATTTATTTCCATTGCACCATCAATACCATCACTATTGGCCAAGTTCTCACATTTGCAGTGTTATGGTACAGGCCAAGGTCTTTGATTTGTACTGGAGTGTTTGACAACAACACACAGACTATATCCTTTATTTTTGGACATAGAAATAACTGTGTTATATCGCGAATTCAACTAATTATCTAGTTTTTCTAATAACTCTGATGCCTGGAGGTCAATTTATTTCCATTGCTCCATCAATACCATCACTATTGGGCAAGTTCTCACATTTGCAATGTTATGGTACAGGCCAAGGTCTTTGATTTGTACTGGTGTGTTTGACAACAACACAGGCTATATCCTTTATTTTTTGACATAGATATAACTGTACTATATCGCGAATTCAACTAATTATCTAGTTTTTCTAGTAACTCTGATGCCTGGAGGTCAATATATTTCTATTGCGCCTGCAATACCATCAGTATTGGGCAAGTTCTCACATTTGCAGTGTTATGGTACAGGCCAAGGTCTTTGATTTGTACTGGTGTGTCTGACAACAACATACAGACTATATCCTTTATCTTTGGACATAGATATTACTGTGTTATATCGCGAATTCAACTAATTATCTAGTTTTTCCAGTAACTCTGATGGCTGTAGGTCAATTTATTTCTATTGCGCCATCAATACCATCACTTTTGGGCAAGCTGTCACATTTGCAGTGTTATTGTACAATACAAGGTATTTGATTTGTACTGGTGTGTTTGACAACAACACACAGACTATATCCTTTATCTTTGGACATAGAAATAACTGTGTTATATCTCGAATTCAACTAATTATCTAGTTTTTCTAGTAACTCTGCTGCCTGGAGGTCAATTTATTTCCATTGCACCATCAATACCATCACTATTGGCCAAGTTCTCACATTTGCAGTGTTATGGTACAGGCCAATGTCTTTGATTTGTACTGGAGTGTTTGACAACAACACAGAGACTATATCCTTTATTTTTGGACATAGCAATAACTGTGTTATATCGCGAATTCAACTAATTATCTAGTTTTTCTAGTAACTCTCCTGCCTGGAGGTCAATTTATTTCCATTGCACCATCAATACCATCACTATTGGCCAAGATCTCACATTTGCAATGTTATGGTACAGGCCAAGGTCTTTGATTTGTACTGGTGTGTTTGACAACAACACAGGCTATATCCTTTATTTTTTTGACATAGATATAACTGTACTATATCGCGAATTCAACTAATTATCTAGTTTTTCTAGTAACTCTGCTGCCTGGAGGTCAATTTATTTCCATTGCACCATCAATACCATCACTATTGGCCAAGTTCTCACATTTGCAGTGTTATGGTACAGGCCAAGGTCTTTGATTTGTACTGGACTGTTTGACAACAACACACAGACTATATCCTTTATTTTTGGACATAGAAATAACTGTGTTACATCGCGAATTCAACTAATTATCTAGTTTTTCTAGTAACTCTCCTGCCTGGAGGTCAATTTATTTCCATTGCACCATCAATACCATCACTATTGGCCAAGTTCTCACATTTGCAGTGTTATGGTACAGGCCAAGGTCTTTGATTTGTACTGGAGTGTTTGACAACAACACACAGACTATATCCTTTATTTTTGGACATAGAAATAACTGTGTTATATCGCGAATTCAACTAATTATCTAGTTTTTCTAATAACTCTGATGCCTGGAGGTCAATTTATTTCCATTGCTCCATCAATACCATCACTATTGGGCAAGTTCTCACATTTGCAATGTTATGGTACAGGCCAAGGTCTTTGATTTGTACTGGTGTGTTTGACAACAACACAGGCTATATCCTTTATTTTTTGACATAGATATAACTGTACTATATCGCGAATTCAACTAATTATCTAGTTTTTCTAGTAACTCTGATGCCTGGAGGTCAATATATTTCTATTGCGCCTGCAATACCATCAGTATTGGGCAAGTTCTCACATTTGCAGTGTTATGGTACAGGCCAAGGTCTTTGATTTGTACTGGTGTGTCTGACAACAACATACAGACTATATCCTTTATCTTTGGACATAGATATTACTGTGTTATATCGCGAATTCAACTAATTATCTAGTTTTTCCAGTAACTCTGATGGCTGTAGGTCAATTTATTTCTATTGCGCCATCAATACCATCACTTTTGGGCAAGCTGTCACATTTGCAGTGTTATTGTACAATACAAGGTATTTGATTTGTACTGGTGTGTTTGACAACAACACACAGACTATATCCTTTATCTTTGGACATAGACATAACTGTGTTATATCTCGAATTCAACTAATTATCTAGTTTTTCTAGTAACTCTGCTGCCTGGAGGTCAATTTATTTCCATTGCACCATCAATACCATCACTATTGGCCAAGTTCTCACATTTGCAGTGTTATGGTACAGGCCAATGTCTTTGATTTGTACTGGAGTGTTTGACAACAACACAGAGACTATATCCTTTATTTTTGGACATAGCAATAACTGTGTTATATCGCGAATTCAACTAATTATCTAGTTTTTCTAGTAACTCTGATGCCTGGAGGTCAATTTATTTCCATTGCGCCATCAATACCATCACTATTGGCCAAGTTCTCACATTTGCAGTGTTATGGTACAGGCAAAGGTCTTTGATTTGTACTAGTGTGTTCGACAATAACACACAGGCTATATCCTTTATTTTTGGACATAGATATAACTGTGTTATATAGCGAATTCGACTAATTATCTAGCTTTTCTAGTAACTCTGATGCCAGGAGGTCAATCTATTTCTATTGCGCCTTCAATACCATCAATATTGGGCAAGTTCTCACATTTGCAATGTTATGGTACAGGCCAAGGTCTTTGATTTGTACTGGTGTGTTTGACAACAACACAGGCTATATCCTTTATTTTTGGACATATATATAACTGTGTTATATCGCGAATTCAACTAATTATCTAGTTTTTCCAGTAACTCGGATGGCTGTAGGTCAATTTATTTCTATTGCGCCATCAATACCATCACTTTTGGGCAAGCTGTCACATTTGCAGTGTTATTGTACAAGCCAAGGTATTTGATTTGTACTGGTGTGTTTGACAACAACACACAGACTATATCCTTTATCTTTGGACATAGAAATAACTGTGTTATATCTCGAATTCAACTAATTATCTAGTTTTTCTAGTAACTCTGCTGCCTGGAGGTCAATTTATTTCCATTGCACCATCAATACCATTACTATTGGCCAAGTTCTCACATTTGCAGTGTTATGGTACAGGCCAAGGTCTTTGATTTGTACTGGACTGTTTGACAACAACACACAGACTATATCCTTTATTTTTGGACATAGAAATAACTGTGTTATATCGCGAATTCAACTAATTATCTAGTTTTTCTAGTAACTCTCCTGCCTGGAGGTCAATTTATTTCCATTGCACCATCAATACCATCACTATTGGCCAAGATCTCACATTTGCAATGTTATGGTACAGGCCAAGGTCTTTGATTTGTACTGGTGTGTTTGACAACAACACAGGCTATATCCTTTATTTTTTTGACATAGATATAACTGTACTATATCGCGAATTCAACTAATTATCTAGTTTTTCTAGTAACTCTGCTGCCTGGAGGTCAATTTATTTCCATTGCACCATCAATACCATCACTATTGGCCAAGTTCTCACATTTGCAGTGTTATGGTACAGGCCAAGGTCTTTGATTTGTACTGGACTGTTTGACAACAACACACAGACTATATCCTTTATTTTTGGACATAGAAATAACTGTGTTACATCGCGAATTCAACTAATTATCTAGTTTTTCTAGTAACTCTCCTGCCTGGAGGTCAATTTATTTCCATTGCACCATCAATACCATCACTATTGGCCAAGTTCTCACATTTGCAGTGTTATGGTACAGGCCAAGGTCTTTGATTTGTACTGGAGTGTTTGACAACAACACACAGACTATATCCTTTATTTTTGGACATAGAAATAACTGTGTTATATCGCGAATTCAACTAATTATCTAGTTTTTCTAATAACTCTGATGCCTGGAGGTCAATTTATTTCCATTGCTCCATCAATACCATCACTATTGGGCAAGTTCTCACATTTGCAATGTTATGGTACAGGCCAAGGTCTTTGATTTGTACTGGTGTGTTTGACAACAACACAGGCTATATCCTTTATTTTTTGACATATATATAACTGTACTATATCGCGAATTCAACTAATTATCTAGTTTTTCTAGTAACTCTGATGCCTGGAGGTCAATATATTTCTATTGCGCCTGCAATACCATCAGTATTGGGCAAGTTCTCACATTTGCAGTGTTATGGTACAGGCCAAGGTCTTTGATTTGTACTGGTGTGTCTGACAACAACATACAGACTATATCCTTTATCTTTGGACATAGATATTACTGTGTTATATCCAAAATTCAACTAATTATCAAGTTTCCCTAGTAACTCTGATGTCTGCAGGTCAATTTATTTCCATTGCTCCATCAATACCATCACTATTGGGCAAGTTCTCACATTTGCAATGTTATGGTACAGGCCAAGGTCTTTGATTTGTACTGGTGTGTTTGACAACAGCACAGGCTATATCCTTTATCTTTGCACATAGATATAACTGTACTATATCGCGAATTCAACTAATTATCTAGTTCTCTAGTAACTCTGATGCCTGGAGGTCAATTTATTTCCATTGCGCCATCAATACCATCACTATTGGCCAAGTTCTCACATTTGCAGTGTTATGGTACAGGCAAAGGTCTTTGATTTGTACTAGTGTGTTCGACAACAACACACAGGCTATATCCTTTATTTTTGGACATAGATATAACTGTGTTATATATCGAATTCAACTAATTATCTAGCTTTTCTAGTAACTCTGATGCCAGGAGGTCAATCTATTTCTATTGCGCCTTCAATACCATCAATATTGGGCAAATTTTCACATTTGCAATGTTATGGTACAGGCCAAGGTCTTTGATTTGTACTGGTGTGTTTGACAATAACACACAGGCTATATCCTTTATCTTTGGACATAGAAATAACTGTGTTATATCTCGAATTCAACTAATTATCTAGTTTTTCCAGTAACTCTGATGGCTGTAGGTCAATTTATTTCTATTGCGCCATCAATACCATCACTATTGGGCAAGCTGTCACATTTGCAGTGTTATTGTACAAGCCAAGGTATTTGATTTGTACTGGTGTGTTTGACAACAACACACAGACTATATCCTTTATGTTTGGACATATAAATAACTGTGTATATCGCGAATTCAACTAATTATCTAGTTTTTCTAATAACTCTGATGCCTGGAGGTCAATTTATTTCCATTGCGCCATCAATACCATCACTATTGGCCAAGTTCTCACATTTGCAGTGTTATGGTACAGGCAAAGGATTTTGATTTGTACTAGTGTGTTCGACAATAACACACAGGCTATATCCTTTATTTTTGGACATAGATATAACTGTGTTATATAGCGAATTCGACTAATTATCTAGCTTTTCTAGTAACTCTGATGCCAGGAGGTCAATCTATTTCTATTGCGCCTTCAATACCATCAATATTGGGCAAGTTCTCACATTTGCAATGTTATGGTACAGGCCAAGGTCTTTGATTTGTACTGGTGTGTTTGACAACAACACAGGCTATATCCTTTATTTTTGGACATAGATATAACTGTGTTATATCGCGAATTCAACTAATTATCTAGTTTTTCCAGTAACTCTGATGGCTGTAGGTCAATTTATTTCTATTGCGCCATCAATACCATCACTTTTGGGCAAGCTGTCACATTTGCAGTGTTATTGTACAATACAAGGTATTTGATTTGTACTGGTGTGTTTGACAACAACACACAGACTATATCCTTTATCTTTGGACATAGAAATAACTGTGTTATATCTCGAATTCAACTAATTATCTAGTTTTTCTAGTAACTCTGCTGCCTGGAGGTCAATTTATTTCCATTGCACCATCAATACCATCACTATTGGCCAAGTTCTCACATTTGCAGTGTTATGGTACAGGCCAAGGTCTTTGATTTGTACTGGACTGTTTGACAACAACACAGAGACTATATCCTTTATTTTTGGACATAGAAATAACTGTGTTATATCGCGAATTCAACTAATTATCTAGTTTTTCTAGTAACTCTGCTGCCTGGAGGTCAATTTATTTCCATTGCACCATCAATACCATCACTATTGGCCAAGTTCTCACATTTGCAGTGTTATGGTAGAGGCCAAGGTCTTTGATTTGTACTGGAGTGTTTGACAACAACACACAGACTATATCCTTTATTTTTGGACATAGCAATAACTGTGTTATATCGCGAATTCAACTAATTATCTAGCTTTTCTAGTAACTCTGATGGCTGTAGGTCAATCTATTTCTATTGCGCCATCAATACCATCACTTTTGGGCAAGCTGTCACATTTGCAGTGTTATTGTACAATACAAGGTATTTGATTTGTACTGGTGTGTTTGACAACAACACACAGACTATATCCTTTATCTTTGGACATAGAAATAACTGTGTTATATCTCGAATTCAACTAATTATCTAGTTTTTCTAGTAACTCTGCTGCCTGGAGGTCAATTTATTTCCATTGCACCATCAATACCATCACTATTGGCCAAGTTCTCACATTTGCAGTGTTATGGTACAGGCCAAGGTCTTTGATTTGTACTGGAGTGTTTGACAACAACACAGAGACTATATCCTTTATTTTTGGACATAGCAATAACTGTGTTATATCGCGAATTCAACTAATTATCTAGTTTTTCTAGTAACTCTGATGCCTGGAGGTCAATTTATTTCTATTGCGCCATCAATACCATCACTATTGGGCAAGCGGTCACATTTGCAGTGTTATTGTACAAGCCAATGTCTTTGATTTGTACTGGTGTGTTTGACAACAACACACATACTATATCCTTTATCTTTGGACATAGAAATAACTGTGTTATATCGCAAATTCAACTAATTATCTAGTTTTCTAGTAACTCTGATGCCTGGAGGTCAATTTATTTCCATTGCGCCATCAATACCATCACTATTGGCCAAGTTCTCACATTTGCAGTGTTATGGTACAGGCAAAGGTCTTTGATTTGTACTAGTGTGTTCGACAACAACACACAGGCTATATCCTTTATTTTTGGACATAGATATAACTGTGTTATATATCGAATTCAACTAATTATCTAGCTTTTCTAGTAACTCTGATGCCAGGAGGTCAATCTATTTCTATTGCGCCTTCAATACCATCAATATTGGGCAAGTTTTCACATTTGCAATGTTATGGTACAGGCCAAGGTCTTTGATTTGTACTGGTGTGTTTGACAACAACACAGGCTATATCCTTTATATTTGGACATAGATATAACTGTGTTATATCGCGAATTCAACTAATTATCTAGTTTTTCCAGTAACTCTGATGGCTGTAGGTCAATTTATTTCTATTGCGCCATCAATACCATCACTATTGGGCAAGCTGTCACATTTGCAGTGTTACTGTACAAGCCAAGGTATTTGATTTGTACTGGTGTGTTTGACAACAACACACAGACTATATCCTTTATGTTTGGACATAGAAATAACTGTGTATATCGCGAATTCAACTAATTATCTAGTTTTTCTAATAACTCTGATGCCTGGAGGTCAATGTATTTCCATTGCGCCATCAATACCATCACTATTGGCCAAGTTCTCACATTTGCAGTGTTATGGTACAGGCAAAGGATTTTGATTTGTACTAGTGTGTTCGACAATAACACACAGGCTATATCCTTTATTTTTGGACATAGATATAACTGTGTTATATAGCGAATTCGACTAATTATCTAGCTTTTCTAGTAACTCTGATGCCAGGAGGTCAATCTATTTCTATTGCGCCTTCAATACCATCAATATTGGGCAAGTTCTCACATTTGCAATGTTATGGTACAGGCCAAGGTCTTTGATTTGTACTGGTGTGTTTGACAACAACACAGGCTATATCCTTTATTTTTGGACATAGATATAACTGTGTTATATCGCGAATTCAACTAAGTATCTAGTTTTTCCAGTAACTCTGATGGCTGTAGGTCAATTTATTTCTATTGCGCCATCAATACCATCACTTTTGGGCAAGCTGTCACATTTGCAGTGTTATTGTACAATACAAGGTATTTGATTTGTACTGGTGTGTTTGACAACAACACACAGACTATATCCTTTATCTTTGGACATAGAAATAACTGTGTTATATCTCGAATTCAACTAATTATCTAGTTTTTCTAGTAACTCTGCTGCCTGGAGGTCAATTTATTTCCATTGCACCATCAATACCATCACTATTGGCCAAGTTCTCACATTTGCAGTGTTATGGTACAGGCCAAGGTCTTTGATTTGTACTGGACTGTTTGACAACAACACAGAGACTATATCCTTTATTTTTGGACATAGAAATAACTGTGTTATATCGCGAATTCAACTAATTATCTAGTTTTTCTAGTAACTCTGCTGCCTGGAGGTCAATTTATTTCCATTGCACCATCAATACCATCACTATTGGCCAAGTTCTCACATTTGCAGTGTTATGGTACAGGCCAAGGTCTTTGATTTGTACTGGAGTGTTTGACAACAACACACAGACTATATCCTTTATTTTTGGACATAGCAATAACTGTGTTATATCGCGAATTCAACTAATTATCTAGCTTTTCTAGTAACTCTGATGCCAGGAGGTCAATCTATTTCTATTGCGCCTTCAATACCATCAACATTGGGCAAGTTCTCACATTTGCAATGTTATGGTACAGGCCAAGGTCTTTGATTTGTACTGGTGTGTTTGACAACAACACAGGCTATATCCTTTATTTTTGGACATAGATATAACTGTGTTATATCGCGAATTCAACTAATTATCTAGTTTTTCCAGTAACTCTGATGGCTGTAGGTCAATTTATTTCTATTGCGCCATCAATACCATCACTTTTGGGCAAGCTGTCACATTTGCAGTGTTATTGTACAATACAAGGTATTTGATTTGTACTGGTGTGTTTGACAACAACACACAGACTATATCCTTTATCTTTGGACATATAAATAACTGTGTTATATCTCGAATTCAACTAATTATCTAGTTTTTCTAGTAACTCTGCTGCCTGGAGGTCAATTTATTTCCATTGCACCATCAATACCATCACTATTGGCCAAGTTCTCACATTTGCAGTGTTATGGTACAGGCCAAGGTCTTTGATTTGTACTGGAGTGTTTGACAACAACACAGAGACTATATCCTTTATTTTTGGACATAGCAATAACTGTGTTATATCGCGAATTCAACTAATTATCTAGTTTTTCTAGTAACTCTCATGCCTGGAGGTCAATTTATTTCTATTGCGCCATCAATACCATCACTATTGGGCAAGCGGTCACATTTGCAGTGTTATTGTACAAGCCAATGTCTTTGATTTGTACTGGTGTGTTTGACAACAACACACATACTATATCCTTTATCTTTGGACATAGAAATAACTGTGTTATATCGCAAATTCAACTAATTATCTAGTTTTCTAGTAACTCTGATGCCTGGAGGTCAATTTATTTCCATTGCGCCATCAATACCATCACTATTGGCCAAGTTCTCACATTTGCAGTGTTATGGTACAGGCAAAGGGCTTTGATTTGTACTAGTGTGTTCGACAACAACACACAGGCTATATCCTTTATTTTTGGACATAGATATAACTGTGTTATATATCGAATTCAACTAATTATCTAGCTTTTCTAGTAACTCTGATGCCAGGAGGTCAATCTATTTCTATTGCGCCTTCAATACCATCAATATTGGGCAAGTTTTCACATTTGCAATGTTATGGTACAGGCCAAGGTCTTTGATTTGTACTGGTGTGTTTGACAACAACACAGGCTATATCCTTTATATTTGGACATAGATATAACTGTGTTATATCGCGAATTCAACTAATTATCTAGTTTTTCCAGTAACTCTGATGGCTGTAGGTCAATTTATTTCTATTGCGCCATCAATACCATCACTATTGGGCAAGCTGTCACATTTGCAGTGTTACTGTACAAGCCAAGGTATTTGATTTGTACTGGTGTGTTTGACAACAACACACAGACTATATCCTTTATCTTTGGACATAGAAATAACTGTGTTATATCTCGAATTCAACTAATTATCTAGTTTTTCTAGTAACTCTGCTGCCTGGAGGTCAATTTATTTCCATTGCACCATCAATACCATCACTATTGGCCAAGTTCTCACATTTGCAGTGTTATGGTACAGGCCAAGGTCTTTGATTTGTACTGGAGTGTTTGACAACAACACAGAGACTATATCCTTTATTTTTGGACATAGCAATAACTGTGTTATATCGCGAATTCAACTAATTATCTAGTTTTTCTAGTAACTCTGATGCCTGGAGGTCAATTTATTTCTATTGCGCCATCAATACCATCACTATTGGGCAAGCGGTCACATTTGCAGTGTTATTGTACAAGCCAATGTCTTTGATTTGTACTGGTGTGTTTGACAACAACACACATACTATATCCTTTATCTTTGGACATAGAAATAACTGTGTTATATCGCAAATTCAACTAATTATCTAGTTTTCTAGTAACTCTGATGCCTGGAGGTCAATTTATTTCCATTGCGCCATCAATACCATCACTATTGGCCAAGTTCTCACATTTGCAGTGGTATGTTACAGGCAAAGGGCTTTGATTTGTACTAGTGTGTTCGACAACAACACACAGGCTATATCCTTTATTTTTGGACATAGATATAACTGTGTTATATATCGAATTCAACTAATTATCTAGCTTTTCTAGTAACTCTGATGCCAGGAGGTCAATCTATTTCTATTGCGCCTTCAATACCGTCAATATTGGGCAAGTTTTCACATTTGCAATGTTATGGTACAGGCCAAGGTCTTTGATTTGTACTGGTGTGTTTGACAACAACACAGGCTATATCCTTTATATTTGGACATAGATATAACTGTGTTATATCGCGAATTCAACTAATTATCTAGTTTTTCCAGTAACTCTGATGGCTGTAGGTCAATTTATTTCTATTGCGCCATCAATACCATCACTATTGGGCAAGCTGTCACATTTGCAGTGTTACTGTACAAGCCAAGGTATTTGATTTGTACTGGTGTGTTTGACAACAACACACAGACTATATCCTTTATGTTTGGACATAGAAATAACTGTGTATATCGCGAATTCAACTAATTATCTAGTTTTTCTAATAACTCTGATGCCTGGAGGTCAATGTATTTCCATTGCGCCATCAATACCATCACTATTGGCCAAGTTCTCACATTTGCAGTGTTATGGTACAGGCAAAGGATTTTGATTTGTACTAGTGTGTTCGACAATAACACACAGGCTATATCCTTTATTTTTGGACATAGATATAACTGTGTTATATAGCGAATTCGACTAATTATCTAGCTTTTCTAGTAACTCTGATGCCAGGAGGTCAATCTATTTCTATTGCGCCTTCAATACCATCAATATTGGGCAAGTTCTCACATTTGCAATGTTATGGTACAGGCCAAGGTCTTTGATTTGTACTGGTGTGTTTGACAACAACACAGGCTATATCCTTTATTTTTGGACATAGATATAACTGTGTTATATCGCGAATTCAACTAAGTATCTAGTTTTTCCAGTAACTCTGATGGCTGTAGGTCAATTTATTTCTATTGCGCCATCAATACCATCACTTTTGGGCAAGCTGTCACATTTGCAGTGTTATTGTACAATACAAGGTATTTGATTTGTACTGGTGTGTTTGACAACAACACACAGACTATATCCTTTATCTTTGGACATAGAAATAACTGTGTTATATCTCGAATTCAACTAATTATCTAGTTTTTCTAGTAACTCTGCTGCCTGGAGGTCAATTTATTTCCATTGCACCATCAATACCATCACTATTGGCCAAGTTCTCACATTTGCAGTGTTATGGTACAGGCCAAGGTCTTTGATTTGTACTGGACTGTTTGACAACAACACAGAGACTATATCCTTTATTTTTGGACATATAAATAACTGTGTTATATCGCGAATTCAACTAATTATCTAGTTTTTCTAGTAACTCTGCTGCCTGGAGGTCAATTTATTTCCATTGCACCATCAATACCATCACTATTGGCCAAGTTCTCACATTTGCAGTGTTATGGTACAGGCCAAGGTCTTTGATTTGTACTGGAGTGTTTGACAACAACACACAGACTATATCCTTTATTTTTGGACATAGCAATAACTGTGTTATATCGCGAATTCAACTAATTATCTAGCTTTTCTAGTAACTCTGATGCCAGGAGGTCAATCTATTTCTATTGCGCCTTCAATACCATCAATATTGGGCAAGTTCTCACATTTGCAATGTTATGGTACAGGCCAAGGTCTTTGATTTGTACTGGTGTGTTTGACAACAACACAGGCTATATCCTTTATTTTTGGACATAGATATAACTGTGTTATATCGCGAATTCAACTAATTATCTAGTTTTTCCAGTAACTCTGATGGCTGTAGGTCAATTTATTTCTATTGCGCCATCAATACCATCACTTTTGGGCAAGCAGTCACATTTGCAGTGTTATTGTACAATACAAGGTATTTGATTTGTACTGGTGTGTTTGACAACAACACACAGACTATATCCTTTATCTTTGGACATAGAAATAACTGTGTTATATCTCGAATTCAACTAATTATCTAGTTTTTCTAGTAACTCTGCTGCCTGGAGGTCAATTTATTTCCATTGCACCATCAATACCATCACTATTGGCCAAGTTCTCACATTTGCAGTGTTATGGTACAGGCCAAGGTCTTTGATTTGTACTGGACTGTTTGACAACAACACAGAGACTATATCCTTTATTTTTGGACATAGAAATAACTGTGTTATATCGCGAATTCAACTAATTATCTAGTTTTTCTAGTAACTCTGCTGCCTGGAGGTCAATTTATTTCCATTGCACCATCAATACCATCACTATTGGCCAAGTTCTCACATTTGCAGTGTTATGGTACAGGCCAAGGTCTTTGATTTGTACTGGAGTGTTTGACAACAACACACAGACTATATCCTTTATTTTTGGACATAGCAATAACTGTGTTATATCGCGAATTCAACTAATTATCTAGCTTTTCTAGTAACTCTGATGCCAGGAGGTCAATCTATTTCTATTGCGCCATCAATACCATCACTTTTGGGCAAGCTGTCACATTTGCAGTGTTATTGTACAATACAAGGTATTTGATTTGTACTGGTGTGTTTGACAACAACACACAGACTATATCCTTTATCTTTGGACATAGAAATAACTGTGTTATATCTCGAATTCAACTAATTATCTAGTTTTTCTAGTAACTCTGCTGCCTGGAGGTCAATTTATTTCCATTGCACCATCAATACCATCACTATTGGCCAAGTTCTCACATTTGCAGTGTTATGGTACAGGCCAAGGTCTTTGATTTGTACTGGAGTGTTTGACAACAACACAGAGACTATATCCTTTATTTTTGGACATAGCAATAACTGTGTTATATCGCGAATTCAACTAATTATCTAGTTTTTCTAATAACTCTGATGCCTGGAGGTCAATTTATTTGTATTGCGCCATCAATACCATCAGTATTGGGCAAATTGTCACGTTTGCAGTGTTATGGTACAGGCCAAGGTCTTTGATTTGTACTGGAGTGTTTGACAACAACACACATACAATATTCTTTATCTTTGGACATAGAAATAACTGTGTTATATCGCAAATTCAACTAATTATCAAGTTTTTCTAGTAACTCTGATGCCTGGAGGTCAATTTATTTCTATTGCGCCATCAATACCATCACTATTGGCCAAGTTCTCACATTTGCAGTGTTATGGTACAGGCAAAGGTCTTTGATTTGTACTAGTGTGTTCGACAATAACACACAGGCTATATCCTTTATTTTTGGACATAGATATAACTGTGTTATATAGCGAATTCGACTAATTATCTAGCTTTTCTAGTAACTCTGATGCCAGGAGGTCAATCTATTTCTATTGCGCCTTCAATACCATAAATATTGGGCAAGTTCTCACATTTGCAATGTTATGGTACAGGCCAACGTCTTTGATTTGTACTGGTGTGTTTGACAACAACACAGGCTATATCCTTTATTTTTGGACATATATATAACTGTGTTATATCGCGAATTCAACTAATTATCTAGTTTTTCCAGTAACTCTGATGGCTGTAGGTCAATTTATTTCTATTGCGCCATCAATACCATCACTTTTGGGCAAGCTGTCACATTTGCAGTGTTATTGTACAAGCCAAGGTATTTGATTTGTACTGGTGTGTTTGACAACAACACACAGACTATATCCTTTATCTTTGGACATAGAAATAACTGTGTTATATCTCGAATTCAACTAATTATCTAGTTTTTCTAGTAACTCTGCTGCCTGGAGGTCAATTTATTTCCATTGCACCATCAATACCATCACTATTGGCCAAGTTCTCACATTTGCAGTGTTATGGTACAGGCCAAGGTCTTTGATTTGTACTGGACTGTTTGACAACAACACACAGACTATATCCTTTATCTTTGGACATAGAAATAACTGTGTTATATCGCAAATTCAACTAATTATCTAGTTTTCTAGTAACGCTGATGCCTGGAGGTCAATTTATTTCCATTGCGCCATCAATACCATCACTATTGGCCAAGTTCTCACATTTGCAGTGTTATGGTACAGGCAAAGGTCTTTGATTTGTACTAGTGTGTTCGACAATAACACACAGGCTATATCCTTTATTTTTGGACATAGATATAACTGTGTTATATAGCGAATTCGACTAATTATCTAGCTTTTCTAGTAACTCTGATGCCAGGAGGTCAATCTATTTCTATTGCGCCTTCAATACCATCAATATTGGGCAAGTTCTCACATTTGCAATGTTATGGTACAGGCCAAGGTCTTTGATTTGTACTGGTGTGTTTGACAACAACACAGGCTATATCCTTTATTTTTGGACATATATATAACTGTGTTATATCGCGAATTCAACTAATTATCTAGTTTTTCCAGTAACTCGGATGGCTGTAGGTCAATTTATTTCTATTGCGCCATCAATACCATCACTTTTGGGCAAGCTGTCACATTTGCAGTGTTATTGTACAAGCCAAGGTATTTGATTTGTACTGGTGTGTTTGACAACAACACACAGACTATATCCTTTATCTTTGGACATAGAAATAACTGTGTTATATCTCGAATTCAACTAATTATCTAGTTTTTCTAGTAACTCTGCTGCCTGGAGGTCAATTTATTTCCATTGCACCATCAATACCATTACTATTGGCCAAGTTCTCACATTTGCAGTGTTATGGTACAGGCCAAGGTCTTTGATTTGTACTGGACTGTTTGACAACAACACACAGACTATATCCTTTATTTTTGGACATAGAAATAACTGTGTTATATCGCGAATTCAACTAATTATCTAGTTTTTCTAGTAACTCTCCTGCCTGGAGGTCAATTTATTTCCATTGCACCATCAATACCATCACTATTGGCCAATATCTCACATTTGCAATGTTATGGTACAGGCCAAGGTCTTTGATTTGTACTGGTGTGTTTGACAACAACACAGGCTATATCCTTTATTTTTTTGACATAGATATAACTGTACTATATCGCGAATTCAACTAATTATCTAGTTTTTCTAGTAACTCTGATGCCTGGAGGTCAATGTATTTCTATTGCGCCTGCATTACCATCAGTATTGGGCAAGTTCTCACATTTGCACTGTTATGGTACAGGCCAAGGTCTTTGATTTATACTGGTGTGTTTGACAACAACACAGGCTATATCCTTTATTTTTGGACATAGATATAACTGTGTTATATCGCGAATTCAACTAATTATCTAGTTTTTCCAGTAACTCTGATGGCTGTAGGTCAATTTATTTCTATTGCGCCATCAATACCATCACTTTTGGGCAAGCTGTCACATTTGCAGTGTTATTGTACAATACAAGGTATTTGATTTGTACTGGTGTGTTTGACAACAACACACAGACTATATCCTTTATCTTTGGACATAGAAATAACTGTGTTATATCTCGAATTCAACTAATTATCTAGTTTTTCTAGTAACTCTGCTGCCTGGAGGTCAATTTATTTCCATTGCACCATCAATACCATCACTATTGGCCAAGTTCTCACATTTGCAGTGTTATGGTACAGGCCAAGATCTTTGATTTGTACTGGACTGTTTGACAACAACACAGAGACTATATGCTTTATTTTTGGACATAGAAATAACTGTGTTATATCGCGAATTCAACTAATTATCTAGTTTTTCTAGTAACTCTGCTGCCTGGAGGTCAATTTATTTCCATTGCACCATCAATACCATCACTATTGGCCAAGTTCTCACATTTGCAGTGTTATGGTACAGGCCAAGGTCTTTGATTTGTACTGGAGTGTTTGACAACAACACACAGACTATATCCTTTATTTTTGGACATAGCAATAACTGTGTTATATCGCGAATTCAACTAATTATCTAGCTTTTCTAGTAACTCTGATGCCAGGAGGTCAATCTATTTCTATTGCGCCTTCAATACCATCAATATTGGGCAAGTTCTCACATTTGCAATGTTATGGTACAGGCCAAGGTCTTTGATTTGTACTGGTGTGTTTGACAACAACACAGGCTATATCCTTTATTTTTGGACATAGATATAACTGTGTTATATCGCGAATTCAACTAATTATCTAGTTTTTCGAGTAACTCTGATGCCAGGAGGTCAATCTATTTCTATTGCGCCTTCAATACCATCAATATTGGGCAAGTTCTCACATTTGCAATGTTATGGTACAGGCCAACGTCTTTGATTTGTACTGGTGTGTTTGACAACAACACAGGCTATATCCTTTATTTTTGGACATATATATAACTGTGTTATATCGCGAATTCAACTAATTATCTAGTTTTTCCAGTAACTCTGATGGCTGTAGGTCAATTTATTTCTATTGCGCCATCAATACCATCACTTTTGGGCAAGCTGTCACATTTGCAGTGTTATTGTACAAGCCAAGGTATTTGATTTGTACTGGTGTGTTTGACAACAACACACAGACTATATCCTTTATCTTTGGACATAGAAATAACTGTGTTATATCTCGAATTCAACTAATTATCTAGTTTTTCTAGTAACTCTGCTGCCTGGAGGTCAATTTATTTCCATTGCACCATCAATACCATCACTATTGGCCAAGTTCTCACATTTGCAGTGTTATGGTACAGGCCAAGGTCTTTGATTTGTACTGGACTGTTTGACAACAACACACAGACTATATCCTTTATCTTTGGACATAGAAATAACTGTGTTATATCGCAAATTCAACTAATTATCTAGTTTTCTAGTAACGCTGATGCCTGGAGGTCAATTTATTTCCATTGCGCCATCAATACCATCACTATTGGCCAAGTTCTCACATTTGCAGTGTTATGGTACAGGCAAAGGTCTTTGATTTGTACTAGTGTGTTCGACAATAACACACAGGCTATATCCTTTATTTTTGGACATAGATATAACTGTGTTATATAGCGAATTCGACTAATTATCTAGCTTTTCTAGTAACTCTGATGCCAGGAGGTCAATCTATTTCTATTGCGCCTTCAATACCATCAATATTGGGCAAGTTCTCACATTTGCAATGTTATGGTACAGGCCAAGGTCTTTGATTTGTACTGGTGTGTTTGACAACAACACAGGCTATATCCTTTATTTTTGGACATATATATAACTGTGTTATATCGCGAATTCAACTAATTATCTAGTTTTTCCAGTAACTCGGATGGCTGTAGGTCAATTTATTTCTATTGCGCCATCAATACCATCACTTTTGGGCAAGCTGTCACATTTGCAGTGTTATTGTACAAGCCAAGGTATTTGATTTGTACTGGTGTGTTTGACAACAACACACAGACTATATCCTTTATCTTTGGACATAGAAATAACTGTGTTATATCTCGAATTCAACTAATTATCTAGTTTTTCTAGTAACTCTGCTGCCTGGAGGTCAATTTATTTCCATTGCACCATCAATACCATTACTATTGGCCAAGTTCTCACATTTGCAGTGTTATGGTACAGGCCAAGGTCTTTGATTTGTACTGGACTGTTTGACAACAACACACAGACTATATCCTTTATTTTTGGACATAGAAATAACTGTGTTATATCGCGAATTCAACTAATTATCTAGTTTTTCTAGTAACTCTCCTGCCTGGAGGTCAATTTATTTCCATTGCACCATCAATACCATCACTATTGGCCAATATCTCACATTTGCAATGTTATGGTACAGGCCAAGGTCTTTGATTTGTACTGGTGTGTTTGACAACAACACAGGCTATATCCTTTATTTTTTTGACATAGATATAACTGTACTATATCGCGAATTCAACTAATTATCTAGTTTTTCTAGTAACTCTGATGCCTGGAGGTCAATGTATTTCTATTGCGCCTGCATTACCATCAGTATTGGGCAAGTTCTCACATTTGCACTGTTATGGTACAGGCCAAGGTCTTTGATTTATACTGGTGTGTTTGACAACAACACAGGCTATATCCTTTATTTTTGGACATAGATATAACTGTGTTATATCGCGAATTCAACTAATTATCTAGTTTTTCCAGTAACTCTGATGGCTGTAGGTCAATTTATTTCTATTGCGCCATCAATACCATCACTTTTGGGCAAGCTGTCACATTTGCAGTGTTATTGTACAATACAAGGTATTTGATTTGTACTGGTGTGTTTGACAACAACACACAGACTATATCCTTTATCTTTGGACATAGAAATAACTGTGTTATATCTCGAATTCAACTAATTATCTAGTTTTTCTAGTAACTCTGCTGCCTGGAGGTCAATTTATTTCCATTGCACCATCAATACCATCACTATTGGCCAAGTTCTCACATTTGCAGTGTTATGGTACAGGCCAAGATCTTTGATTTGTACTGGACTGTTTGACAACAACACAGAGACTATATGCTTTATTTTTGGACATAGAAATAACTGTGTTATATCGCGAATTCAACTAATTATCTAGTTTTTCTAGTAACTCTGCTGCCTGGAGGTCAATTTATTTCCATTGCACCATCAATACCATCACTATTGGCCAAGTTCTCACATTTGCAGTGTTATGGTACAGGCCAAGGTCTTTGATTTGTACTGGAGTGTTTGACAACAACACACAGACTATATCCTTTATTTTTGGACATAGCAATAACTGTGTTATATCGCGAATTCAACTAATTATCTAGCTTTTCTAGTAACTCTGATGCCAGGAGGTCAATCTATTTCTATTGCGCCTTCAATACCATCAATATTGGGCAAGTTCTCACATTTGCAATGTTATGGTACAGGCCAAGGTCTTTGATTTGTACTGGTGTGTTTGACAACAACACAGGCTATATCCTTTATTTTTGGACATAGATATAACTGTGTTATATCGCGAATTCAACTAATTATCTAGTTTTTCGAGTAACTCTGATGCCAGGAGGTCAATCTATTTCTATTGCGCCTTCAATACCATCAATATTGGGCAAGTTCTCACATTTGCAATGTTATGGTACAGGCCAAGGTCTTTGATTTGTACTGGTGTGTTTGACAACAACACAGGCTATATCCTTTATTTTTGGACATAGATATAACTGTGTTATATCGCGAATTCAACTAATTATCTAGTTTTTCCAGTAACTCTGATGGCTGTAGGTCAATTTATTTCTATTGCGCCATCAATACCATCACTTTTGGGCAAGCTGTCACATTTGCAGTGTTATGGTACAGCCCAAGGTCTTTGATTTGTACTGGTGTGTTTGACAACAACACACAGACTATATCCTTTATCTTTGGACATAGAAATAACTGTGTTATATCGCAAATTCAACTAATTATCTAGTTTTCTAGTAACGCTGATGCCTGGAGGTCAATTTATTTCCATTGCGCCATCAATACCATCACTATTGGCCAAGTTCTCACATTTGCAGTGTTATGGTACAGGCAAAGGTCTTTGATTTGTACTAGTGTGTTCGACAATAACACACAGGCTATATCCTTTATTTTTGGACATAGATATAACTGTGTTATATAGCGAATTCGACTAATTATCTAGCTTTTCTAGTAACTCTGATGCCAGGAGGTCAATCTATTTCTATTGCGCCTTCAATACCATCAATATTGGGCAAGTTCTCACATTTGCAATGTTATGGTACAGGCCAAGGTCTTTGATTTGTACTGGTGTGTTTGACAACAACACAGGCTATATCCTTTATTTTTGGACATATATATAACTGTGTTATATCGCGAATTCAACTAATTATCTAGTTTTTCCAGTAACTCGGATGGCTGTAGGTCAATTTATTTCTATTGCGCCATCAATACCATCACTTTTGGGCAAGCTGTCACATTTGCAGTGTTATTGTACAAGCCAAGGTATTTGATTTGTACTGGTGTGTTTGACAACAACACACAGACTATATCCTTTATCTTTGGACATAGAAATAACTGTGTTATATCTCGAATTCAACTAATTATCTAGTTTTTCTAGTAACTCTGCTGCCTGGAGGTCAATTTATTTCCATTGCACCATCAATACCATTACTATTGGCCAAGTTCTCACATTTGCAGTGTTATGGTACAGGCCAAGGTCTTTGATTTGTACTGGAATGTTTGACAACAACACACAGATTATATCCTTTATTTTTGGACATAGAAATAACTGTGTTATATCGCGAATTCAACTAATTATCTAGTTTTTCTAGTAACTCTCCTGCCTGGAGGTCAATTTATTTCCATTGCACCATCAATACCATCACTATTGGCCAAGATCTCACATTTGCAATGTTATGGTACAGGCCAAGGTCTTTGATTTGTACTGGTGTGTTTGACAACAACACAGGCTATATCCTTTATTTTTTTGACATAGATATAACTGTACTATATCGCGAATTCAACTAATTATCTAGTTTTTCTAGTAACTCTGATGCCTGGAGGTCAATGTATTTCTATTGCGCCTGCAATACCATCAGTATTGGGCAAGTTCTCACATTTGCACTGTTATGGTACAGGCCAAGGTCTTTGATTTGTACTGGTGTGTTTGACAACAACACAGGCTATATCCTTTATTTTTGGACATAGATATAACTGTGTTATATCGCGAATTCAACTAATTATCTAGTTTTTCCAGTAACTCTGATGGCTGTAGGTCAATTTATTTCTATTGCGCCATCAATACCATCACTTTTGGGCAAGCTGTCACATTTGCAGTGTTATTGTACAATACAAGGTATTTGATTTGTACTGGTGTGTTTGACAACAACACACAGACTATATCCTTTATCTTTGGACATAGAAATAACTGTGTTATATCTCGAATTCAACTAATTATCTAGTTTTTCTAGTAACTCTGCTGCCTGGAGGTCAATTTATTTCCATTGCACCATCAATACCATCACTATTGGCCAAGTTCTCACATTTGCAGTGTTATGGTACAGGCCAAGGTCTTTGATTTGTACTGGACTGTTTGACAACAACACAGAGACTATATCCTTTATTTTTGGACATAGAAATAACTCTGTTATATCGCGAATTCAACTAATTATCTAGTTTTTCTAGTAACTCTGCTGCCTGGAGGTCAATTTATTTCCATTGCACCATCAATACCATCACTATTGGCCAAGTTCTCACATTTGCAGTGTTATGGTACAGGCCAAGGTCTTTGATTTGTACTGGAGTGTTTGACAACAACACACAGACTATATCCTTTATTTTTGGACATAGCAATAACTGTGTTATATCGCGAATTCAACTAATTATCTAGCTTTTCTAGTAACTCTGATGCCAGGAGGTCAATCTATTTCTATTGCGCCTTCAATACCATCAATATTGGGCAAGTTCTCACATTTGCAATGTTATGGTACAGGCCAAGGTCTTTGATTTGTACTGGTGTGTTTGACAACAACACAGGCTATATCCTTTATTTTTGGACATAGATATAACTGTGTTATATCGCGAATTCAACTAATTATCTAGTTTTTCCAGTAACTCTGATGCCAGGAGGTCAATCTATTTCTATTGCGCCTTCAATACCATCAATATTGGGCAAGTTCTCACATTTGCAATGTTATGGTACAGGCCAAGGTCTTTGATTTGTACTGGTGTGTTTGACAACAACACAGGCTATATCCTTTATTTTTGGACATAGATATAACTGTGTTATATCGCGAATTCAACTAATTATCTAGTTTTTCCAGTAACTCTGATGGCTGTAGGTCAATTTATTTCTATTGCGCCATCAATACCATCACTTTTGGGCAAGCTGTCACATTTGCAGTGTTATTGTACAATACAAGGTATTTGATTTGTACTGGTGTGTTTGACAACAACACACAGACTATATCCTTTATCTTTGGACATAGAAATAACTGTGTTATATCTCGAATTCAACTAATTATCTAGTTTTTCTAGTAACTCTGCTGCCTGGAGGTCAATTTATTTCCATTGCACCATCAATACCATCACTATTGGCCAAGTTCTCACATTTGCAGTGTTATGGTACAGGCCAAGGTCTTTGATTTGTACTGGAGTGTTTGACAACAACACAGAGACTATATCCTTTATTTTTGGACATAGCAATAACTGTGTTATATCGCGAATTCAACTAATTATCTAGTTTTTCTAATAACTCTGATGCCTGTAGGTCAATTTATTTCGATTGCGCCATCAATACCATCACTTTTGGGCAAGCTGTCACATTTGCAGTGTTATTGTACAAGCCAAGGTATTTGATTTGTACTGGTGTGTTTGACAACAACACACAGACTATATCCTTTATCTTTGGACATAGAAATAACTGTGTTATATCTCGAATTCAACTAATTATCTAGTTTTTCTAGTAACTCTGCTGCCTGGAGGTCAATTTATTTCCATTGCACCATCAATACCATTACTATTGGCCAAGTTCTCACATTTGCAGTGTTATGGTACAGGCCAAGGTCTTTGATTTGTACTGGACTGTTTGACAACAACACACAGATTATATCCTTTATTTTTGGACATAGAAATAACTGTGTTATATCGCGAATTCAACTAATTATCTAGTTTTTCTAGTAACTCTCCTGCCTGGAGGTCAATTTATTTCCATTGCACCATCAATACCATCACTATTGGCCAAGATCTCACATTTGCAATGTTATGGTACAGGCCAAGGTCTTTGATTTGTACTGGTGTGTTTGACAACAACACAGGCTATATCCTTTATTTTTTTGACATAGATATAACTGTACTATATCGCGAATTCAACTAATTATCTAGTTTTTCTAGTAACTCTGATGCCTGGAGGTCAATGTATTTCTATTGCGCCTGCAATACCATCAGTATTGGGCAAGTTCTCACATTTGCACTGTTATGGTACAGGCCAAGGTCTTTGATTTGTACTGGTGTGTTTGACAACAACACAGGCTATATCCTTTATTTTTGGACATAGATATAACTGTGTTATATCGCGAATTCAACTAATTATCTAGTTTTTCCAGTAACTCTGATGGCTGTAGGTCAATTTATTTCTATTGCGCCATCAATACCATCACTTTTGGGCAAGCTGTCACATTTGCAGTGTTATTGTACAATACAAGGTATTTGATTTGTACTGGTGTGTTTGACAACAACACACAGACTATATCCTTTATCTTTGGACATAGAAATAACTGTGTTATATCTCGAATTCAACTAATTATCTAGTTTTTCTAGTAACTCTGCTGCCTGGAGGTCAATTTATTTCCATTGCACCATCAATACCATCACTATTGGCCAAGTTCTCACATTTGCAGTGTTATGGTACAGGCCAAGGTCTTTGATTTGTACTGGACTGTTTGACAACAACACAGAGACTATATCCTTTATTTTTGGACATAGAAATAACTGTGTTATATCGCGAATTCAACTAATTATCTAGTTTTTCTAGTAACTCTGCTGCCTGGAGGTCAATTTATTTCCATTGCACCATCAATACCATCACTATTGGCCAAGTTCTCACATTTGCAGTGTTATGGTACAGGCCAAGGTCTTTGATTTGTACTGGAGTGTTTGACAACAACACACAGACTATATCCTTTATTTTTGGACATAGCAATAACTGTGTTATATCGCGAATTCAACTAATTATCTAGTTTTTCCAGTAACTCTGATGGCTGTAGGTCAATTTATTTCTATTGCGCCATCAATACCATCACTTTTGGGCAAGCTGTCACATTTGCAGTGTTATTGTACAATACAAGGTATTTGATTTGTACTGGTGTGTTTGACAACAACACACAGACTATATCCTTTATCTTTGGACATAGAAATAACTGTGTTATATCTCGAATTCAACTAATTATCTAGTTTTTCTAGTAACTCTGCTGCCTGGAGGTCAATTTATTTCCATTGCACCATCAATACCATCACTATTGGCCAAGTTCTCACATTTGCAGTGTTATGGTACAGGCCAAGGTCTTTGATTTGTACTGGAGTGTTTGACAACAACACAGAGACTATATCCTTTATTTTTGGACATAGATATAACTGTGTTATATCGCGAATTCAACTAATTATCTAGTTTTTCCAGTAACTCTGATGGCTGTAGGTCAATTTATTTCTATTGCGCCATCAATACCATCACTTTTGGGCAAGCTGTCACATTTGCAGTGTTATTGTACAATACAAGGTATTTGATTTGTACTGGTGTGTTTGACAACAACACACAGACTATATCCTTTATCTTTGGACATAGAAATAACTGTGTTATATCTCGAATTCAACTAATTATCTAGTTTTTCTAGTAACTCTGCTGCCTGGAGGTCAATTTATTTCCATTGCACCATCAATACCATCACTATTGGCCAAGTTCTCACATTTGCAGTGTTATGGTACAGGCCAAGGTCTTTGATTTGTACTGGAGTGTTTGACAACAACACAGAGACTATATCCTTTATTTTTGGACATAGCAATAACTGTGTTATATCGCGAATTCAACTAATTATCTAGTTTTTCTAATAACTCTGATGCCTGTAGGTCAATTTATTTCGATTGCGCCATCAATACCATCACTTTTGGGCAAGCTGTCACATTTGCAGTGTTATTGTACAAGCCAAGGTATTTGATTTGTACTGGTGTGTTTGACAACAACACACAGACTATATCCTTTATCTTTGGACATAGAAATAACTGTGTTATATCTCGAATTCAACTAATTATCTAGTTTTTCTAGTAACTCTGCTGCCTGGAGGTCAATTTATTTCCATTGCACCATCAATACCATTACTATTGGCCAAGTTCTCACATTTGCAGTGTTATGGTACAGGCCAAGGTCTTTGATTTGTACTGGACTGTTTGACAACAACACACAGATTATATCCTTTATTTTTGGACATAGAAATAACTGTGTTATATCGCGAATTCAACTAATTATCTAGTTTTTCTAGTAACTCTCCTGCCTGGAGGTCAATTTATTTCCATTGCACCATCAATACCATCACTATTGGCCAAGATCTCACATTTGCAATGTTATGGTACAGGCCAAGGTCTTTGATTTGTACTGGTGTGTTTGACAACAACACAGGCTATATCCTTTATTTTTTTGACATAGATATAACTGTACTATATCGCGAATTCAACTAATTATCTAGTTTTTCTAGTAACTCTGATGCCTGGAGGTCAATGTATTTCTATTGCGCCTGCAATACCATCAGTATTGGGCAAGTTCTCACATTTGCACTGTTATGGTACAGGCCAAGGTCTTTGATTTGTACTGGTGTGTTTGACAACAACACAGGCTATATCCTTTATTTTTGGACATAGATATAACTGTGTTATATCGCGAATTCAACTAATTATCTAGTTTTTCCAGTAACTCTGATGGCTGTAGGTCAATTTATTTCTATTGCGCCATCAATACCATCACTTTTGGGCAACCTGTCACATTTGCAGTGTTATTGTACAATACAAGGTATTTGATTTGTACTGGTGTGTTTGACAACAACACACAGACTATATCCTTTATCTTTGGACATAGAAATAACTGTGTTATATCTCGAATTCAACTAATTATCTAGTTTTTCTAGTAACTCTGCTGCCTGGAGGTCAATTTATTTCCATTGCACCATCAATACCATCACTATTGGCCAAGTTCTCACATTTGCAGTGTTATGGTACAGGCCAAGGTCTTTGATTTGTACTGGACTGTTTGACAACAACACAGAGACTATATCCTTTATTTTTGGACATAGAAATAACTGTGTTATATCGCGAATTCAACTAATTATCTAGTTTTTCTAGTAACTCTGCTGCCTGGAGGTCAATTTATTTCCATTGCACCATCAATACCATCACTATTGCCCAAGTTCTCACATTTGCAGTGTTATGGTACAGGCCAAGGTCTTTGATTTGTACTGGAGTGTTTGACAACAACACACAGACTATATCCTTTATTTTTGGACATAGCAATAACTGTGTTATATCGCGAATTCAACTAATTATCTAGCTTTTCTAGTAACTCTGATGCCAGGAGGTCAATCTATTTCTATTGCGCCTTCAATACCATCAATATTGGGCAAGTTCTCACATTTGCAATGTTATGGTACAGGCCAAGGTCTTTGATTTGTACTGGTGTGTTTGACAACAACACAGGCTATATCCTTTATTTTTGGACATAGATATAACTGTGTTATATCGCGAATTCAACTAATTATCTAGTTTTTCCAGTAACTCTGATGCCAGGAGGTCAATCTATTTCTATTGCGCCTTCAATACCATCAATATTGGGCAAGTTCTCACATTTGCAATTTTATGGTACAGGCCAAGGTCTTTGATTTGTACTGGTGTGTTTGACAACAACACAGGCTATATCCTTTATTTTTGGACATAGATATAACTGTGTTATATCGCGAATTCAACTAATTATCTAGTTTTTCCAGTAACTCTGATGGCTGTAGGTCAATTTATTTCTATTGCGCGATCAATACCATCACTTTTGGGCAAGCTGTCACATTTGCAGTGTTATTGTACAATACAAGGTATTTGATTTGTACTGGTGTGTTTGACAACAACACACAGACTATATCCTTTATCTTTGGACATAGAAATAACTGTGTTATATCTCGAATTCAACTAATTATCTAGTTTTTCTAGTAACTCTGCTGCCTGGAGGTCAATTTATTTCCATTGCACCATCAATACCATCACTATTGGCCAAGTTCTCACATTTGCAGTGTTATGGTACAGGCCAAGGTCTTTGATTTGTACTGGAGTGTTTGACAACAACACAGAGACTATATCCTTTATTTTTGGACATAGCAATAACTGTGTTATATCGCGAATTCAACTAATTATCTAGTTTTTCTAATAACTCTGATGCCTGGAGGTCAATTTATTTCGATTGCTCCATCAATACCATCACTATTGGGCAAGTTCTCACATTTGCAATGTTATGGTACAGTCCAAGGTCTTTGATTTGTACTGGTGTGTTTGACAACAACACAGGCTATATCCTTTATTTTTTGACATATATATATAACTGTACTATATCGCGAATTCAACTAATTATCTAGTTTTTCTAGTAACTCTGATGCCTGGAGGTCAATTTATTTGTATTGCGCCATCAATACCATCAGTATTGGGCAAATTGTCACGTTTGCAGTGTTATGGTACAGGCCAAGGTCTTTGATTTGTACTGGAGTGTTTGACAACAACACACATACAATATTCTTTATCTTTGGACATAGAAATAACTGTGTTATATCGCAAATTCAACTAATTATCAAGTTTTTCTAGTAACTCTGATGCCTGGAGGTCAATTTATTTCTATTGCGCCATCAATACCATCACTATTGGCCAAGTTCTCACATTTGCAGTGTTATGGTACAGGCAAAGGTCTTTGATTTGTACTAGTGTGTTCGACAATAACACACAGGCTATATCCTTTATTTTTGGACATAGATATAACTGTGTTATATAGCGAATTCGACTAATTATCTAGCTTTTCTAGTAACTCTGATGCCAGGAGGTCAATCTATTTCTATTGCGCCTTCAATACCATAAATATTGGGCAAGTTCTCACATTTGCAATGTTATGGTACAGGCCAACGTCTTTGATTTGTACTGATGTGTTTGACAACAACACAGGCTATATCCTTTATTTTTGGACATATATATAACTGTGTTATATCGCGAATTCAACTAATTATCTAGTTTTTCCAGTAACTCTGATGGCTGTAGGTCAATTTATTTCTATTGCGCCATCAATACCATCACTTTTGGGCAAGCTGTCACATTTGCAGTGTTATTGTACAAGCCAAGGTATTTGATTTGTACTGGTGTGTTTGACAACAACACACAGACTATATCCTTTATCTTTGGACATAGAAATAACTGTGTTATATCTCGAATTCAACTAATTATCTAGTTTTTCTAGTAACTCTGCTGCCTGGAGGTCAATTTATTTCCATTGCACCATCAATACCATCACTATTGGCCAAGTTCTCACATTTGCAGTGTTATGGTACAGGCCAAGGTCTTTGATTTGTACTGGACTGTTTGACAACAACACACAGACTATATCCTTTATCTTTGGACATAGAAATAACTGTGTTATATCGCAAATTCAACTAATTATCTAGTTTTCTAGTAACGCTGATGCCTGGAGGTCAATTTATTTCCATTGCGCCATCAATACCATCACTATTGGCCAAGTTCTCACATTTGCACTGTTATGGTACAGGCCAAGGTCTTTGATTTGTACTGGTGTGTTTGACAACAACACAGGCTATATCCTTTATTTTTGGACATAGATATAACTGTGTTATATCGCGAATTCAACTAATTATCTAGTTTTTCCAGTAACTCTGATGGCTGTAGGTCAATTTATTTCTATTGCGCCATCAATACCATCACTTTTGGGCAAGCTGTCACATTTGCAGTGTTATTGTACAATACAAGGTATTTGATTTGTACTGGTGTGTTTGACAACAACACACAGACTATATCCTTTATCTTTGGACATAGAAATAACTGTGTTATATCTCGAATTCAACTAATTATCTAGTTTTTCTAGTAACTCTGCTGCCTGGAGGTCAATTTATTTCCATTGCACCATCAATACCATCACTATTGGCCAAGTTCTCACATTTGCAGTGTTATGGTACAGGCCAAGGTCTTTGATTTGTACTGGACTGTTTGACAACAACACAGAGACTATATCCTTTATTTTTGGACATAGAAATAACTGTGTTATATCGCGAATTCAACTAATTATCTAGTTTTTCTAGTAACTCTGCTGCCTGGAGGTCAATTTATTTCCATTGCACCATCAATACCATCACTATTGGCCAAGTTCTCACATTTGCAGTGTTATGGTACAGGCCAAGGTCTTTGATTTGTACTGGAGTGTTTGACAACAACACACAGACTATATCCTTTATTTTTGGACATAGCAATAACTGTGTTATATCGCGAATTCAACTAATTATCTAGCTTTTCTAGTAACTCTGATGTCAGGAGGTCAATCTATTTCTATTGCGCCTTCAATACCATCAATATTGGGCAAGTTCTCACATTTGCAATGTTATGGTACAGGCCAAGGTCTTTGATTTGTACTGGTGTGTTTGACAACAACACAGGCTATATCCTTTATTTTTGGACATAGATATAACTGTGTTATATCGCGAATTCAACTAATTATCTAGTTTTTCCAGTAACTCTGATGGCTGTAGGTCAATTTATTTCTATTGCGCCATCAATACCATCACTTTTGGGCAAGCTGTCACATTTGCAGTGTTATTGTACAATACAAGGTATTTGATTTGTACTGGTGTGTTTGACAACAACACACAGACTATATCCTTTATCTTTGGACATAGAAATAACTGTGTTATATCTCGAATTCAACAAATTATCTAGTTTTTCTAGTAACTCTGCTGCCTGGAGGTCAATTTATTTCCATTGCACCATCAATACCATCACTATTGGCCAAGTTCTCACATTTGCAGTGTTATGGTACAGGCCAAGGTCTTTGATTTGTACTGGAGTGTTTGACAACAACACAGAGACTATATCCTTTATTTTTGGACATAGCAATAACTGTGTTATATCGCGAATTCAACTAATTATCTAGTTTTTCTAATAACTCTCATGCCTGGAGGTCAATTTATTTCGATTGCTCCATCAATACCATCACTATTGGGCAAGTTCTCACATTTGCAATGTTATGGTACAGTCCAAGGTCTTTGATTTGTACTGGTGTGTTTGACAACAACACAGGCTATATCCTTTATTTTTTGACATATATATATAACTGTACTATATCGCGAATTCAACTAATTATCTAGTTTTTCTAGTAACTCTGATGCCTGGAGGTCAATTTATTTGTATTGCGCCATCAATACCATCAGTATTGGGCAAATTGTCACGTTTGCAGTGTTATGGTACAGGCCAAGGTCTTTGATTTGTACTGGAGTGTTTGACAACAACACACATACAATATTCTTTATCTTTGGACATAGAAATAACTGTGTTATATCGCAAATTCAACTAATTATCAAGTTTTTCTAGTAACTCTGATGCCTGGAGGTCAATTTATTTCTATTGCGCCATCAATACCATCACTATTGGCCAAGTTCTCACATTTGCAGTGTTATGGTACAGGCAAAGGTCTTTGATTTGTACTAGTGTGTTCGACAATAACACACAGGCTATATCCTTTATTTTTGGACATAGATATAACTGTGTTATATAGCGAATTCGACTAATTATCTAGCTTTTCTAGTAACTCTGATGCCAGGAGGTCAATCTATTTCTATTGCGCCTTCAATACCATAAATATTGGGCAAGTTCTCACATTTGCAATGTTATGGTACAGGCCAACGTCTTTGATTTGTACTGGTGTGTTTGACAACAACACAGGCTATATCCTTTATTTTTGGACATATATATAACTGTGTTATATCGCGAATTCAACTAATTATCTAGTTTTTCCAGTAACTCTGATGGCTGTAGGTCAATTTATTTCTATTGCGCCATCAATACCATCACTTTTGGGCAAGCTGTCACATTTGCAGTGGTATTGTACAAGCCAAGGTATTTGATTTGTACTGGTGTGTTTGACAACAACACACAGACTATATCCTTTATCTTTGGACATAGAAATAACTGTGTTATATCTCGAATTCAACTAATTATCTAGTTTTTCTAGTAACTCTGCTGCCTGGAGGTCAATTTATTTCCATTGCACCATCAATACCATCACTATTGGCCAAGTTCTCACATTTGCAGTGTTATGGTACAGGCCAAGGTCTTTGATTTGTACTGGACTCTTTGACAACAACACACAGACTATATCCTTTATCTTTGGACATAGAAATAACTGTGTTATATCGCAAATTCAACTAATTATCTAGTTTTCTAGTAACGCTGATGCCTGGAGGTCAATTTATTTCCATTGCGCCATCAATACCATCACTATTGGCCAAGTTCTCACATTTGCAGTGTTATGGTACAGGCAAAGGTCTTTGATTTCTACTAGTGTGTTCGACAATAACACACAGGCTATATCCTTTATTTTTGGACATAGATATAACTGTGTTATATAGCGAATTCGACTAATTATCTAGCTTTTCTAGTAACTCTGATGCCAGGAGGTCAATCTATTTCTATTGCGCCTTCAATACCATCAATATTGGGCAAGTTCTCACATTTGCAATGTTATGGTACAGGCCAAGGTCTTTGATTTGTACTGGTGTGTTTGACAACAACACAGGCTATATCCTTTATTTTTGGACATATATATAACTGTGTTATATCGCGAATTCAACTAATTATCTAGTTTTTCCAGTAACTCGGATGGCTGTAGGTCAATTTATTTCTATTGCGCCATCAATACCATCACTTTTGGGCAAGCTGTCACATTTGCAGTGTTATTGTACAAGCCAAGGTATTTGATTTGTACTGGTGTGTTTGACAACAACACACAGACTATATCCTTTATCTTTGGACATAGAAATAACTGTGTTATATCTCGAATTCAACTAATTATCTAGTTTTTCTAGTAACTCTGCTGCCTGGAGGTCAATTTATTTCCATTGCACCATCAATACCATTACTATTGGCCAAGTTCTCACATTTGCAGTGTTATGGTACAGGCCAAGGTCTTTGATTTGTACTGGAATGTTTGACAACAACACACAGACTATATCCTTTATTTTTGGACATAGAAATAACTGTGTTATATCGCGAATTCAACTAATTATCTAGTTTTTCTAGTAACTCTGCTGCCTGGAGGTCAATTTATTTCCATTGCACCATCAATACCATCACTATTGGCCAAGTTCTCACATTTGCAGTGTTATGGTACAGGCCAAGGTCTTTGATTTGTACTGGACTGTTTGACAACAACACAGAGACTATATCCTTTATTTTTGGACATAGAAATAACTGTGTTATATCGCGAATTCAACTAATTATCTAGTTTTTCTAGTAACTCTGCTGCCTGGAGGTCAATTTATTTCCATTGCACCATCAATACCATCACTATTGGCCAAGTTCTCACATTTGCAGTGTTATGGTACAGGCCAAGGTCTTTGATTTGTACTGGAGTGTTTGACAACAACACACAGACTATATCCTTTATTTTTGGACATAGCAATAACTGTGTTATATCGCGAATTCAACTAATTATCTAGCTTTTCTAGTAAGTCTGATGCCAGGAGGTCAATCTATTTCTATTGCGCCTTCAATACCATCAATATTGGGCAAGTTCTCACATTTGCAATGTTATGGTACAGGCCAAGGTCTTTGATTTGTACTGGTGTGTTTGACAACAACACAGGCTATATCCTTTATTTTTGGACATAGATATAACTGTGTTATATCGCGAATTCAACTAATTATCTAGTTTTTCCAGTAACTCTGATGGCTGTAGGTCAATTTATTTCTATTGCGCCATCAATACCATCACTTTTGGGCAAGCTGTCACATTTGCAGTGTTATTGTACAATACAAGGTATTTGATTTGTACTGGTGTGTTTGACAACAACACACAGACTATATCCTTTATCTTTGGACATAGAAATAACTGTGTTATATCTCGAATTCAACTAATTATCTAGTTTTTCCAGTAACTCTGATGCCTGGAGGTCAATTTATTTCTATTGCGCCATCAATACCATCACTATTGGCCAAGTTCTCACATTTGCAGTGTTATGGTACAGGCAAAGGTCTTTGATTTGTACTAGTGTGTTCGACAATAACACACAGGCTATATCCTTTATTTTTGGACATAGATATAACTGTGTTATATAGCGAATTCGACTAATTATCTAGCTTTTCTAGTAACTCTGATGCCAGGAGGTCAATCTATTTCTATTGCGCCTTCAATACCATAAATATTGGGCAAGTTCTCACATTTGCAATGTTATGGTACAGGCCAACGTCTTTGATTTGTACTGGTGTGTTTGACAACAACACAGGCTATATCCTTTATTTTTGGACATATATATAACTGTGTTATATCGCGAATTCAACTAATTATCTAGTTTTTCCAGTAACTCTGATGGCTGTAGGTCAATTTATTTCTATTGCGCCATCAATACCATCACTTTTGGGCAAGCTGTCACATTTGCAGTGTTATTGTACAAGCCAAGGTATTTGATTTGTACTGGTGTGTTTGACAACAACACACAGACTATATCCTTTATCTTTGGACATAGAAATAACTGTGTTATATCTCGAATTCAACTAATTATCTAGTTTTTCTAGTAACTCTGCTGCCTGGAGGTCAATTTATTTCCATTGCACCATCAATACCATCACTATTGGCCAAGTTCTCACATTTGCAGTGTTATGGTACAGGCCAAGGTCTTTGATTTGTACTGGACTGTTTGACAACAACACACAGACTATATCCTTCATTTTTGGACATAGAAATAACTGTGTTATATCGCGAATTCAACTAATTATCTAGTTTTTCTAGTAACTCTGCTGCCTGGAGGTCAATTTATTTCCATTGCACCATCAATACCATCACTATTGGCCAAGTTCTCACATTTGCAGTGTTATGGTACAGCCCAAGGTCTTTGATTTGTACTGGAGTGTTTGACAACAACACACATACTATATCCTTTATCTTTGGACATAGAAATAACTGTGTTATATCGCAAATTCAACTAATTATCTAGTTTTCTAGTAACGCTGATGCCTGGAGGTCAATTTATTTCCATTGCGCCATCAATACCATCACTATTGGCCAAGTTCTCACATTTGCAGTGTTATGGTACAGGCAAAGGTCTTTGATTTGTACTAGTGTGTTCGACAATAACACACAGGCTATATCCTTTATTTTTGGACATAGATATAACTGTGTTATATAGCGAATTCGACTAATTATCTAGCTTTTCTAGTAACTCTGATGCCAGGAGGTCAATCTATTTCTATTGCGCCTTCAATACCATCAATATTGGGCAAGTTCTCACATTTGCAATGTTATGGTACAGGCCAAGGTCTTTGATTTGTACTGGTGTGTTTGACAACAACACAGGCTATATCCTTTATTTTTGGACATATATATAACTGTGTTATATCGCGAATTCAACTAATTATCTAGTTTTTCCAGTAACTCGGATGGCTGTAGGTCAATTTATTTCTATTGCGCCATCAATACCATCACTTTTGGGCAAGCTGTCACATTTGCAGTGTTATTGTACAAGCCAAGGTATTTGATTTGTACTGGTGTGTTTGACAACAACACACAGACTATATCCTTTATCTTTGGACATAGAAATAACTGTGTTATATCTCGAATTCAACTAATTATCTAGTTTTTCTAGTAACTCTGCTGCCTGGAGGTCAATTTATTTCCATTGCACCATCAATACCATCACTATTGGCCAAGTTCTCACATTTGCAATGTTATGGTACAGGCCAAGGTCTTTGATTTGTACTGGTGTGTTTGACAACAACACAGGCTATATCCTTTATTTTTTTGACATAGATATAACTGTACTATATCGCGAATTCAACTAATTATCTAGTTTTTCTAGTAACTCTGATGCCTGGAGGTCAATGTATTTCTATTGCGCCTGCAATACCATCAGTATTGGGCAAGTTCTCACATTTGCAGTGTTATGGTACAGGCCAAGGTCTTTGATTTGTACTGGTGTGTCTGACAACAACATACAGACTATATCCTTTATCTTTGGACATAGATATAACTGTGTTATATCCAAAATTCAACTAATTATCTAGCTTTTCTAGTAACTCTGATGCCAGGAGGTCAATCTATTTCTATTGCGCCTTCAATACCATCAATATTGGGCAAGTTCTCACATTTGCAATGTTATGGTACAGGCCAAGGTCTTTGATTTGTACTGGTGTGTTTGACAACAACACAGGCTATATCCTTTATTTTTGGACATATATATAACTGTATTATATCGCGAATTCAACTAATTATCTAGTTTTTCCAGTAACTCTGATGGCTGTAGGTCAATTTATTTATATTGCGCCATCAATACCATCACTTTTGGGCAAGCTGTCACATTTGCAGTGTTATTGTACAAGCCAAGGTATTTGATTTGTACTGGTGTGTTTGACAACAACACACAGACTATATCCTTTATCTTTGGACATAGAAAAACTGTGTTATATCTCGAATTCAACTAATTATCTAGTTTTTCTAGTAACTCTGCTGCCTGGAGGTCAATTTATTTCCATTGCACCATCAATACCATCACTATTGGCCAAGTTCTCACATTTGCAGTGTTATGGCACAGGCCAAGGTCTTTGATTTGTACTGGACTGTTTGACAAAAACACACAGACTATATCCTTCATTTTTGGACATAGAAATAACTGTGTTATATCGCGAATTCAACTAATTATCTAGTTTTTCTAGTAACTCTGCTGCCTGGAGGTCAATTTATTTCCATTGCACCATCAATACCATCACTATTGGCCAAGTTCTCACATTTGCAGTGTTATGGTACAGGCCAAGGTCTTTGATTTGTACTGGAGTGTTTGACAACAACACACATACTATATCCTTTATCTTTGGACATAGAAATAACTGTGTTATATCGCAAATTCAACTAATTATCTAGTTTTCTAGTAACTCTGATGCCTGGAGGTCAATTTATTTCCATTGCGCCATCAATACCATCACTATTGGCCAAGTTCTCACATTTGCAGTGTTATGGTACAGGCAAAGGTCTTTGATTTGTACTAGTGTGTTCGACAATAACACACAGGCTATATCCTTTATTTTTGGACATAGATATAACTGTGTTATATAGCGAATTCGACTAATTATCTAGCTTTTCTAGTAACTCTGATGCCAGGAGGTCAATCTATTTCTATTGCGCCTTCAATACCATCAATATTGGGCAAGTTCTCACATTTGCAATATTATGGTACAGGCCAAGGTCTTTGATTTGTACTGGTGTGTTTGACAACAACACAGGCTATATCCTTTATTTTTGGACATATATATAACTGTGTTATATCGCGAATTCAACTAATTATCTAGTTTTTCCAGTAACTCTGCTGCCTGGAGGTCAATTTATTTCCATTGCACCATCAATACCATCACTATTGGCCAAGTTCTCACATTTGCAGTGTTATGGTACAGGCCAAGGTCTTTGATTTGTACTGGACTGTTTGACAACAACACACAGACTATATCCTTTATTTTTGGACATAGAAATAACTGTGTTATATCGCGAATTCAACTAATTATCTAGTTTTTCTAGTAACTCTCCTGCCTGGAGGTCCATTTATTTCCATTGCACCATCAATACCATCACTATTGGCCAAGTTCTCACATTTGCAGTGTTATGGTACAGGCCAAGGTCTTTGATTTGTACTAGTGTGTTCGACAATAACACACAGGCTATATCCTTTATTTTTGGACATAGATATAACTGTGTTATATAGCGAATTCGACTAATTATCTAGCTTTTCTAGTAACTCTGATGCCAGGAGGTCAATCTATTTCTATTGCGCCTTCAATACCATCAATATTGGGCAAGTTCTCACATTTGCAATATTATGGTACAGGCCAAGGTCTTTGATTTGTACTGGTGTGTTTGACAACAACACAGGCTATATCCTTTATTTTTGGACATATATATAACTGTGTTATATCGCGAATTCAACTAATTATCTAGTTTTTCCAGTAACTCTGATGGCTGTAGGTCGATTTATTTCTATTGCGCCATCAATACCATCACTTTTGGGCAAGCTGTCACATTTGCAGTGTTATTGTACAAGCCAAGGTATTTGATTTGTACTGGTGTGTTTGACAACAACACACAGACTATATCCTTTATCTTTGGACATAGAAATAACTGTGTTATATCTCGAATTCAACTAATTATCTAGTTTTTCTAGTAACTCTCCTGCCTGGAGGTCAATTTATTTCCATTGCACCATCAATACCATCACTATTGGCCAAGTTCTCACATTTGCAGTGTTATGGTACAGGCCAAGGTCTTTGATTTGTACTAGTGTGTTCGACAATAACACACAGGCTATATCCTTTATTTTTGGACATAGATATAACTGTGTTATATAGCGAATTCGACTAATTATCTAGCTTTTCTAGTAACTCTGATGCCAGGAGGTCAATCTATTTCTATTGCGCCTTCAATACCATCAATATTGGGCAAGTTCTCACATTTGCAATATTATGGTACAGGCCAAGGTCTTTGATTTGTACTGGTGTGTTTGACAACAACACAGGCTATATCCTTTATTTTTGGACATATATATAACTGTGTTATATCGCGAATTCAACTAATTATCTAGTTTTTCCAGTAACTCTGATGGCTGTAGGTCGATTTATTTCTATTGCGCCATCAATACCATCACTTTTGGGCAAGCTGTCACATTTGCAGTGTTATTGTACAAGCCAAGGTATTTGATTTGTACTGGTGTGTTTGACAACAACACACAGACTATATCCTTTATCTTTGGACATAGAAATAACTGTGTTATATCTCGAATTCAACTAATTATCTAGTTTTTCTAGTAACTCTGCTGCCTGGAGGTCAATTTATTTCCATTGCACCATCAATACCATCACTATTGGCCAAGTTCTCACATTTGCAGTGTTATGGTACAGGCCAAGGTCTTTGATTTGTACTGGACTGTTTGACAACAACACACAGACTATATCCTTTATCTTTGGTCATAGATATAACTGTGTTATATCTCGAATTCAACTAATTATCTAGTTTTTCTAATAACTCTGATGCCTGGAGGTCAATTTATTTCCATTGCTCCATCAATACCATCACTATTGGGCAAGTTCTCACATTTGCAATGTTATGGTACAGGCCAAGGTCTTTGATTTGTACTAGTGTGTTCGACAATAACACACAGGCTATATCCTTTATTTTTGGACATAGATATAACTGTGTTATATAGCGAATTCGACTAATTATCTAGCTTTTCTAGTAACTCTGATGCCAGGAGGTCAATCTATTTCTATTGCGCCTTCAATACCATCAATATTGGGCAAGTTCTCACATTTGCAATGTTATGGTACAGGCCAAGGTCTTTGATTTGTACTGGTGTGTTTGACAACAACACAGGCTATATCCTTTATTTTTGGACATAGAAATAACTGTGTTATATCGCGAATTCAACTAATTATCTAGTTTTTCTAGTAACTCTGCTGCCTGGAGGTCAATTTATTTCCATTGCACCATCAATACCATCACTATTGGCCAAGTTCTCACATTTGCAGTGTTATGGTACAGCCCAAGGTCTTTGATTTGTACTGGAGTGTTTGACAACAACACACATACTATATCCTTTATCTTTGGACATAGAAATAACTGTGTTATATCGCAAATTCAACTAATTATCTAGTTTTCTAGAAACGCTGATGCCTGGAGGTCAATTTATTTCCATTGCGCCATCAATACCATCACTATTGGCCAAGTTCTCACATTTGCAGTGTTATGGTACAGGCAAAGGTCTTTGATTTGTACTAGTGTGTTCGACAATAACACACAGGCTATATCCTTTATTTTTGGACATAGATATAACTGTGTTATATAGCGAATTCGACTAATTATCTAGCTTTTCTAGTAACTCTGATGCCAGGAGGTCAATCTATTTCTATTTAGCCTTCAATACCATCAATATTGGGCAAGTTCTCACATTTGCAATGTTATGGTACAGGCCAAGGTCTTTGATTTGTACTGGTGTGTTTGACAACAACACAGGCTATATCCTTTATTTTTGGACATAGATATAACTGTGTTATATCGCGAATTCAACTAATTATCTAGTTTTTCCAGTAACTCTGCTGCCTGGAGGTCAATTTATTTCCATTGCACCATCAATACCATCACTATTGGCCAAGTTCTCACATTTGCAGTGTTATGGTACAGGCCAAGGTCTTTGATTTGTACTGGTGTGTTTGACAACAACACAGGCTATATCCTTTATTTTTTGACATAGAAATAACTGTGTTATATCTCGAATTCAACTAATTATCTAGTTTTTCTAGTAACTCTGCTGCCTGGAGGTCAATTTATTTCCATTGCACCATCAATACCATCACTATTGGCCAAGTTCTCACATTTGCAGTGTTATGGTACAGGCCAAGGTCTTTGATTTGTACTGGACTGTTTGACAACAACACACAGACTATATCCTTCATTTTTGGACATAGAAATAACTGTGTTATATCGCGAATTCAACTAATTATCTAGTTTTTCTAGTAACTCTGCTGCCTGGAGGTCAATTTATTTCCATTGCACCATCAATACCATCACTATTGGCCAAGTTCTCACATTTGCAGTGTTATGGTACAGCCCAAGGTCTTTGATTTGTACTGGAGTGTTTGACAACAACACACATACTATATCCTTTATCTTTGGACATAGAAATAACTGTGTTATATCGCAAATTCAACTAATTATCTAGTTTTCTAGTAACGCTGATGCCTGGAGGTCAATTTATTTCCATTGCGCCATCAATACCATCACTATTGGCCAAGTTCTCACATTTGCAGTGTTATGGTACAGGCAAAGGTCTTTGATTTGTACTAGTGTGTTCGACAATAACACACAGGCTATATCCTTTATTTTTGGACATAGATATAACTGTGTTATATAGCGAATTCGACTAATTATCTAGCTTTTCTAGTAACTCTGATGCCAGGAGGTCAATCTATTTCTATTGCGCCTTCAATACCATCAATATTGGGCAAGTTCTCACATTTGCAATGTTATGGTACAGGCCAAGGTCTTTGATTTGTACTGGTGTGTTTGACAACAACACAGGCTATATCCTTTATTTTTGGACATAGAAATAACTGTGTTATATCGCGAATTCAACTAATTATCTAGTTTTTCTAGTAACTCTGCTGCCTGGAGGTCAATTTATTTCCATTGCACCATCAATACCATCACTATTGGCCAAGTTCTCACATTTGCAGTGTTATGGTACAGCCCAAGGTCTTTGATTTGTACTGGAGTGTTTGACAACAACACACATACTATATCCTTTATCTTTGGACATAGAAATAACTGTGTTATATCGCAAATTCAACTAATTATCTAGTTTTCTAGTAACGCTGATGCCTGGAGGTCAATTTATTTCCATTGCGCCATCAATACCATCACTATTGGCCAAGTTCTCACATTTGCAGTGTTATGGTACAGGCAAAGGTCTTTGATTTGTACTAGTGTGTTCGACAATAACACACAGGCTATATCCTTTATTTTTGGACATAGATATAACTGTGTTATATAGCGAATTCGACTAATTATCTAGCTTTTCTAGTAACTCTGATGCCAGGAGGTCAATCTATTTCTATTGCGCCTTCAATACCATCAATATTGGGCAAGTTCTCACATTTGCAATGTTATGGTACAGGCCAAGGTCTTTGATTTGTACTGGTGTGTTTGACAACAACACAGGCTATATCCTTTATTTTTGGACATAGAAATAACTGTGTTATATCGCGAATTCAACTAATTATCTAGTTTTTCTAGTAACTCTGCTGCCTGGAGGTCAATTTATTTCCATTGCACCATCAATACCATCACTATTGGCCAAGTTCTCACATTTGCAGTGTTATGGTACAGCCCAAGGTCTTTGATTTGTACTGGAGTGTTTGACAACAACACACATACTATATCCTTTATCTTTGGACATAGAAATAACTGTGTTATATCGCAAATTCAACTAATTATCTAGTTTTCTAGTAACGCTGATGCCTGGAGGTCAATTTATTTCCATTGCGCCATCAATACCATCACTATTGGCCAAGTTCTCACATTTGCAGTGTTATGGTACAGGCAAAGGTCTTTGATTTGTACTAGTGTGTTCGACAATAACACACAGGCTATATCCTTTATTTTTGGACATAGATATAACTGTGTTATATAGCGAATTCGACTAATTATCTAGCTTTTCTAGTAACTCTGATGCCAGGAGGTCAATCTATTTCTATTGCGCCTTCAATACCATCAATATTGGGCAAGTTCTCACATTTGCAATGTTATGGTACAGGCCAAGGTCTTTGATTTGTACTGGTGTGTTTGACAACAACACAGGCTATATCCTTTATTTTTGGACATATATATAACTGTGTTATATCGCGAATTCAACTAATTATCTAGTTTTTCCAGTAACTCGGATGGCTGTAGGTCAATTTATTTCTATTGCGCCATCAATACCATCACTTTTGGGCAAGCTGTCACATTTGCAGTGTTATTGTACAAGCCAAGGTATTTGATTTGTACTGGTGTGTTTGACAACAACACACAGACTATATCCTTTATCTTTGGACATATAAATAACTGTGTTATATCTCGAATTCAACTAATTATCTAGTTTTTCTAGTAACTCTGCTGCCTGGAGGTCAATTTATTTCCATTGCACCATCAATACCATCACTATTGGCCAAGTTCTCACATTTGCAATGTTATGGTACAGGCCAAGGTCTTTGATTTGTACTGGTGTGTTTGACAACAACACAGGCTATATCCTTTATTTTTTTGACATAGATATAACTGTACTATATCGCGAATTCAACTAATTATCTAGTTTTTCTAGTAACTCTGATGCCTGGAGGTCAATGTATTTCTATTGCGCCTGCAATACCATCAGTATTGGGCAAGTTCTCACATTTGCAGTGTTATGGTACAGGCCAAGGTCTTTGATTTGTACTGGTGTGTCTGACAACAACATACAGACTATATCCTTTATCTTTGGACATAGATATAACTGTGTTATATCCAAAATTCAACTAATTATCTAGTTTTTCTAGTAACTCTGCTGCCTGGAGGTCAATTTATTTCCATTGCACCATCAATACCATCACTATTGGCCAAGTTCTCACATTTGCAGTGTTATGGTACAGGCCAAGGTCTTTGATTTGTACTGGACTGTTTGACAACAACACACAGACTATATCCTTCATTTTTGGACATAGAAATAACTGTGTTATATCGCGAATTCAACTAATTATCTAGTTTTTCTAGTAACTCTGCTGCCTGGAGGTCAATTTATTTCCATTGCACCATCAATACCATCACTATTGGCCAAGTTCTCACATTTGCAGTGTTATGGTACAGCCCAAGGTCTTTGATTTGTACTGGAGTGTTTGACAACAACACACATACTATATCCTTTATCTTTGGACATAGAAATAACTGTGTTATATCGCAAATTCAACTAATTATCTAGTTTTCTAGTAACGCTGATGCCTGGAGGTCAATTTATTTCCATTGCGCCATCAATACCATCACTATTGGCCAAGTTCTCACATTTGCAGTGTTATGGTACAGGCAAAGGTCTTTGATTTGTACTAGTGTGTTCGACAATAACACACAGGCTATATCCTTTATTTTTGGACATAGATATAACTGTGTTATATAGCGAATTCGACTAATTATCTAGCTTTTCTAGTAACTCTGATGCCAGGAGGTCAATCTATTTCTATTGCGCCTTCAATACCATCAATATTGGGCAAGTTCTCACATTTGCAATGTTATGGTACAGGCCAAGGTCTTTGATTTGTACTGGTGTGTTTGACAACAACACAGGCTATATCCTTTATTTTTGGACATAGAAATAACTGTGTTATATCGCGAATTCAACTAATTATCTAGTTTTTCTAGTAACTCTGCTGCCTGGAGGTCAATTTATTTCCATTGCACCATCAATACCATCACTATTGGCCAAGTTCTCACATTTGCAGTGTTATGGTACAGCCCAAGGTCTTTGATTTGTACTGGAGTGTTTGACAACAACACACATACTATATCCTTTATCTTTGGACATAGAAATAACTGTGTTATATCGCAAATTCAACTAATTATCTAGTTTTCTAGTAACGCTGATGCCTGGAGGTCAATTTATTTCCATTGCGCCATCAATACCATCACTATTGGCCAAGTTCTCACATTTGCAGTGTTATGGTACAGGCAAAGGTCTTTGATTTGTACTAGTGTGTTCGACAATAACACACAGGCTATATCCTTTATTTTTGGACATAGATATAACTGTGTTATATAGCGAATTCGACTAATTATCTAGCTTTTCTAGTAACTCTGATGCCAGGAGGTCAATCTATTTCTATTTAGCCTTCAATACCATCAATATTGGGCAAGTTCTCACATTTGCAATGTTATGGTACAGGCCAAGGTCTTTGATTTGTACTGGTGTGTTTGACAACAACACAGGCTATATCCTTTATTTTTGGACATAGATATAACTGTGTTATATCGCGAATTCAACTAATTATCTAGTTTTTCCAGTAACTCTGCTGCCTGGAGGTCAATTTATTTCCATTGCACCATCAATACCATCACTATTGGCCAAGTTCTCACATTTGCAGTGTTATGGTACAGGCCAAGGTCTTTGATTTGTACTGGTGTGTTTGACAACAACACAGGCTATATCCTTTATTTTTTGACATAGAAATAACTGTGTTATATCTCGAATTCAACTAATTATCTAGTTTTTCTAGTAACTCTGCTGCCTGGAGGTCAATTTATTTCCATTGCACCATCAATACCATCACTATTGGCCAAGTTCTCACATTTGCAGTGTTATGGTACAGGCCAAGGTCTTTGATTTGTACTGGACTGTTTGACAACAACACACAGACTATATCCTTCATTTTTGGACATAGAAATAACTGTGTTATATCGCGAATTCAACTAATTATCTAGTTTTTCTAGTAACTCTGCTGCCTGGAGGTCAATTTATTTCCATTGCACCATCAATACCATCACTATTGGCCAAGTTCTCACATTTGCAGTGTTATGGTACAGCCCAAGGTCTTTGATTTGTACTGGAGTGTTTGACAACAACACACATACTATATCCTTTATCTTTGGACATAGAAATAACTGTGTTATATCGCAAATTCAACTAATTATCTAGTTTTCTAGTAACGCTGATGCCTGGAGGTCAATTTATTTCCATTGCGCCATCAATACCATCACTATTGGCCAAGTTCTCACATTTGCAGTGTTATGGTACAGGCAAAGGTCTTTGATTTGTACCAGTGTGTTCGACAATAACACACAGGCTATATCCTTTATTTTTGGACATAGATATAACTGTGTTATATAGCGAATTCGACTAATTATCTAGCTTTTCTAGTAACTCTGATGCCAGGAGGTCAATCTATTTCTATTGCGCCTTCAATACCATCAATATTGGGCAAGTTCTCACATTTGCAATGTTATGGTACAGGCCAAGGTCTTTGATTTGTACTGGTGTGTTTGACAACAACACAGGCTATATCCTTTATTTTTGGACATAGAAATAACTGTGTTATATCGCGAATTCAACTAATTATCTAGTTTTTCTAGTAACTCTGCTGCCTGGAGGTCAATTTATTTCCATTGCACCATCAATACCATCACTATTGGCCAAGTTCTCACATTTGCAGTGTTATGGTACAGCCCAAGGTCTTTGATTTGTACTGGAGTGTTTGACAACAACACACATACTATATCCTTTATCTTTGGACATAGAAATAACTGTGTTATATCGCAAATTCAACTAATTATCTAGTTTTCTAGTAACGCTGATGCCTGGAGGTCAATTTATTTCCATTGCGCCATCAATACCATCACTATTGGCCAAGTTCTCACATTTGCAGTGTTATGGTACAGGCAAAGGTCTTTGATTTGTACTAGTGTGTTCGACAATAACACACAGGCTATATCCTTTATTTTTGGACATAGATATAACTGTGTTATATAGCGAATTCGACTAATTATCTAGCTTTTCTAGTAACTCTGATGCCAGGAGGTCAATCTATTTCTATTGCGCCTTCAATACCATCAATATTGGGCAAGTTCTCACATTTGCAATGTTATGGTACAGGCCAAGGTCTTTGATTTGTACTGGTGTGTTTGACAACAACACAGGCTATATCCTTTATTTTTGGACATAGAAATAACTGTGTTATATCGCGAATTCAACTAATTATCTAGTTTTTCTAGTAACTCTGCTGCCTGGAGGTCAATTTATTTCCATTGCACCATCAATACCATCACTATTGGCCAAGTTCTCACATTTGCAGTGTTATGGTACAGCCCAAGGTCTTTGATTTGTACTGGAGTGTTTGACAACAACACACATACTATATCCTTTATCTTTGGACATAGAAATAACTGTGTTATATCGCAAATTCAACTAATTATCTAGTTTTCTAGTAACGCTGATGCCTGGAGGTCAATTTATTTCCATTGCGCCATCAATACCATCACTATTGGCCAAGTTCTCACATTTGCAGTGTTATGGTACAGGCAAAGGTCTTTGATTTGTACTAGTGTGTTCGACAATAACACACAGGCTATATCCTTTATTTTTGGACATAGATATAACTGTGTTATATAGCGAATTCGACTAATTATCTAGCTTTTCTAGTAACTCTGATGCCAGGAGGTCAATCTATTTCTATTGCGCCTTCAATACCATCAATATTGGGCAAGTTCTCACATTTGCAATGTTATGGTACAGGCCAAGGTCTTTGATTTGTACTGGTGTGTTTGACAACAACACAGGCTATATCCTTTATTTTTGGACATATATATAACTGTGTTATATCGCGAATTCAACTAATTATCTAGTTTTTCCAGTAACTCGGATGGCTGTAGGTCAATTTATTTCTATTGCGCCATCAATACCATCACTTTTGGGCAAGCTGTCACATTTGCAGTGTTATTGTACAAGCCAAGGTATTTGATTTGTACTGGTGTGTTTGACAACAACACACAGACTATATCCTTTATCTTTGGACATATAAATAACTGTGTTATATCTCGAATTCAACTAATTATCTAGTTTTTCTAGTAACTCTGCTGCCTGGAGGTCAATTTATTTCCATTGCACCATCAATACCATCACTATTGGCCAAGTTCTCACATTTGCAATGTTATGGTACAGGCCAAGGTCTTTGATTTGTACTGGTGTGTTTGACAACAACACAGGCTATATCCTTTATTTTTTTGACATAGATATAACTGTACTATATCGCGAATTCAACTAATTATCTAGTTTTTCTAGTAACTCTGATGCCTGGAGGTCAATGTATTTCTATTGCGCCTGCAATACCATCAGTATTGGGCAAGTTCTCACATTTGCAGTGTTATGGTACAGGCCAAGGTCTTTGATTTGTACTGGTGTGTCTGACAACAACATACAGACTATATCCTTTATCTTTGGACATAGATATAACTGTGTTATATCCAAAATTCAACTAATTATCTAGCTTTTCTAGTAACTCTGATGCCAGGAGGTCAATCTATTTCTATTGCGCCTTCAATACCATCAATATTGGGCAAGTTCTCACATTTGCAATGTTATGGTACAGGCCAAGGTCTTTGATTTGTACTGGTGTGTTTGACAACAACACAGGCTATATCCTTTATTTTTGGACATATATATAACTGTATTATATCGCGAATTCAACTAATTATCTAGTTTTTCCAGTAACTCTGATGGCTGTAGGTCAATTTATTTATATTGCGCCATCAATACCATCACTTTTGGGCAAGCTGTCACATTTGCAGTGTTATTGTACAAGCCAAGGTATTTGATTTGTACTGGTGTGTTTGACAACAACACACAGACTATATCCTTTATCTTTGGACATAGAAATAACTGTGTTATATCGCAAATTCAACTAATTATCTAGTTTTCTAGTAACTCTGATGCCTGGAGGTCAATTTATTTCCATTGCGCCATCAATACCATCACTATTGGCCAAGTTCTCACATTTGCAGTGTTATGGTACAGGCAAAGGTCTTTGATTTGTACTAGTGTGTTCGACAATAACAGACAGGCTATATCCTTTATTTTTGGACATAGATATAACTGTGTTATATCGCGAATTCAACTAATTATCTAGTTTTTCCAGTAACTCTGCTGCCTGGAGGTCAATTTATTTCCATTGCACCATCAATACCATCACTATTGGCCAAGTTCTCACATTTGCAGTGTTATGGTACAGGCCAAGGTCTTTGATTTGTACTGGTGTGTTTGACAACAACACAGGCTATATCCTTTATTTTTTGACATAGAAATAACTGTGTTATATCTCGAATTCAACTAATTATCTAGTTTTTCTAGTAACTCTGCTGCCTGGAGGTCAATTTATTTCCATTGCACCATCAATACCATCACTATTGGCCAAGTTCTCACATTTGCAGTGTTATGGTACAGGCCAAGGTCTTTGATTTGTACTGGACTGTTTGACAACAACACACAGACTATATCCTTCATTTTTGGACATAGAAATAACTGTGTTATATCGCGAATTCAACTAATTATCTAGTTTTTCTAGTAACTCTGCTGCCTGGAGGTCAATTTATTTCCATTGCACCATCAATACCATCACTATTGGCCAAGTTCTCACATTTGCAGTGTTATGGTACAGCCCAAGGTCTTTGATTTGTACTGGAGTGTTTGACAACAACACACATACTATATCCTTTATCTTTGGACATAGAAATAACTGTGTTATATCGCAAATTCAACTAATTATCTAGTTTTCTAGTAACGCTGATGCCTGGAGGTCAATTTATTTCCATTGCGCCATCAATACCATCACTATTGGCCAAGTTCTCACATTTGCAGTGTTATGGTACAGGCAAAGGTCTTTGATTTGTACTAGTGTGTTCGACAATAACACACAGGCTATATCCTTTATTTTTGGACATAGATATAACTGTGTTATATAGCGAATTCGACTAATTATCTAGCTTTTCTAGTAACTCTGATGCCAGGAGGTCAATCTATTTCTATTGCGCCTTCAATACCATCAATATTGGGCAAGTTCTCACATTTGCAATGTTATGGTACAGGCCAAGGTCTTTGATTTGTACTGGTGTGTTTGACAACAACACAGGCTATATCCTTTATTTTTGGACATATATATAACTGTGTTATATCGCGAATTCAACTAATTATCTAGTTTTTCCAGTAACTCGGATGGCTGTAGGTCAATTAATTTCTATTGCGCCATCAATACCATCACTTTTGGGCAAGCTGTCACATTTGCAGTGTTATTGTACAAGCCAAGGTATTTGATTTGTACTGGTGTGTTTGACAACAACACACAGACTATATCCTTTATCTTTGGACATAGAAATAACTGTGTTATATCTCGAATTCAACTAATTATCTAGTTTTTCTAGTAACTCTGCTGCCTGGAGGTCAATTTATTTCCATTGCACCATCAATACCATCACTATTGGCCAAGTTCTCACATTTGCAATGTTATGGTACAGGCCAAGGTCTTTGATTTGTACTGGTGTGTTTGACAACAACACAGGCTATATCCTTTATTTTTTTGACATAGATATAACTGTACTATATCGCGAATTCAACTAATTATCTAGTTTTTCTAGTAACTCTGATGCCTGGAGGTCAATGTATTTCTATTGCGCCTGCAATACCATCAGTATTGGGCAAGTTCTCACATTTGCAGTGTTATGGTACAGGCCAAGGTCTTTGATTTGTACTGGTGTGTCTGACAACAACATACAGACTATATCCTTTATCTTTGGACATAGATATAACTGTGTTATATCCAAAATTCAACTAATTATCTAGCTTTTCTAGTAACTCTGCTGCCTGGAGGTCAATTTATTTCCATTGCACCATCAATACCATCACTATTGGCCAAGTTCTCACATTTGCAATGTTATGGTACAGGCCAAGGTCTTTGATTTGTACTGGTGTGTTTGACAACAACACAGGCTATATCCTTTATTTTTTTGACATAGATATAACTGTACTATATCGCGAATTCAACTAATTATCTAGTTTTTCTAGTAACTCTGATGCCTGGAGGTCAATGTATTTCTATTGCGCCTGCAATACCATCAGTATTGGGCAAGTTCTCACATTTGCAGTGTTATGGTACAGGCCAAGGTCTTTGATTTGTACTGGTGTGTCTGACAACAACATACAGACTATATCCTTTATCTTTGGACATAGATATAACTGTGTTATATCCAAAATTCAACTAATTATCTAGCTTTTCTAGTAACTCTGATGCCAGGAGGTCAATCTATTTCTATTGCGCCTTCAATACCATCAATATTGGGCAAGTTCTCACATTTGCAATGTTATGGTACAGGCCAAGGTCTTTGATTTGTACTGGTGTGTTTGACAACAACACAGGCTATATCCTTTATTTTTGGACATATATATAACTGTATTATATCGCGAATTCAACTAATTATCTAGTTTTTCCAGTAACTCTGATGGCTGTAGGTCAATTTATTTATATTGCGCCATCAATACCATCACTTTTGGGCAAGCTGTCACATTTGCAGTGTTATTGTACAAGCCAAGGTATTTGATTTGTACTGGTGTGTTTGACAACAACACACAGACTATATCCTTTATCTTTGGACATAGAAAAACTGTGTTATATCTCGAATTCAACTAATTATCTAGTTTTTCTAGTAACTCTGCTGCCTGGAGGTCAATTTATTTCCATTGCACCATCAATACCATCACTATTGGCCAAGTTCTCACATTTGCAGTGTTATGGTACAGGCCAAGGTCTTTGATTTGTACTGGACTGTTTGACAAAAAACACACAGACTATATCCTTCATTTTTGGACATAGAAATAACTGTGTTATATCGCGAATTCAACTAATTATCTAGTTTTTCTAGTAACTCTGCTGCCTGGAGGTCAATTTATTTCCATTGCACCATCAATACCATCACTATTGGCCAAGTTCTCACATTTGCAGTGTTATGGTACAGGCCAAGGTCTTTGATTTGTACTGGAGTGTTTGACAACAACACACATACTATATCCTTTATCTTTGGACATAGAAATAACTGTGTTATATCGCAAATTCAACTAATTATCTAGTTTTCTAGTAACTCTGATGCCTGGAGGTCAATTTATTTCCATTGCGCCATCAATACCATCACTATTGGCCAAGTTCTCACATTTGCAGTGTTATGGTACAGGCAAAGGTCTTTGATTTGTACTAGTGTGTTCGACAATAACACACAGGCTATATCCTTTATTTTTGGACATAGATATAACTGTGTTATATAGCGAATTCGACTAATTATCTAGCTTTTCTAGTAACTCTGATGCCAGGAGGTCAATCTATTTCTATTGCGCCTTCAATACCATCAATATTGGGCAAGTTCTCACATTTGCAATATTATGGTACAGGCCAAGGTCTTTGATTTGTACTGGTGTGTTTGACAACAACACAGGCTATATCCTTTATTTTTGGACATATATATAACTGTGTTATATCGCGAATTCAACTAATTATCTAGTTTTTCCAGTAACTCTGCTGCCTGGAGGTCAATTTATTTCCATTGCACCATCAATACCATCACTATTGGCCAAGTTCTCACATTTGCAGTGTTATGGTACAGGCCAAGGTCTTTGATTTGTACTGGACTGTTTGACAACAACACACAGACTATATCCTTTATTTTTGGACATAGAAATAACTGTGTTATATCGCGAATTCAACTAATTATCTAGTTTTTCTAGTAACTCTCCTGCCTGGAGGTCCATTTATTTCCATTGCACCATCAATACCATCACTATTGGCCAAGTTCTCACATTTGCAGTGTTATGGTACAGGCCAAGGTCTTTGATTTGTACTAGTGTGTTCGACAATAACACACAGGCTATATCCTTTATTTTTGGACATAGATATAACTGTGTTATATAGCGAATTCGACTAATTATCTAGCTTTTCTAGTAACTCTGATGCCAGGAGGTCAATCTATTTCTATTGCGCCTTCAATACCATCAATATTGGGCAAGTTTTCACATTTGCAATGTTATGGTACAGGCCAAGGTCTTTGATTTGTACTGGTGTGTTTGACAACAACACAGGCTATATCCTTTATTTTTGGACATAGATATAACTGTGTTATATCGCGAATTCAACTAATTATCTAGTTTTTCCAGTAACTCTGATGGCTGTAGGTCAATTTATTTCTATTGCGCCATCAATACCATCAATATTGGGCAAGCTGTCACATTTGCAGTGTTATTGAACAAGCCAAGGTATTTGATTTGTACTGGTGTGTTTGACAACAACACACAGACTATATCCTTTATCTTTGGGCATAGAAATAAATGTGTTATATCGCGAATTCAACTAATTATCTAGTTTTTCTAATAACTCTGATGCCTGGAGGTCAATTTATTTCCATTGCGCCATCAATACCATCACTATTGGCCAAGTTCTCACATTTGCAGTGTTATGTTACAGGCAAAGGTCTTTGATTTGTACTAGTGTGTTCGACAATAACACACAGGCTATATCCTTTATTTTTGGACATAGATATAACTGTGTTATATAGCGAATTCGACTAATTATCTAGCTTTTCTAGTAACTCTGATGCCAGGAGGTCAATCTATTTCTATTTAGCCTTCAATACCATCAATATTGGGCAAGTTCTCACATTTGCAATGTTATGGTACAGGCCAAGGTTTTTGATTTGTACTGGTGTGTTTGACAACAACACAGGCTATATCCTTTATTTTTGGACATAGATATAACTGTGTTATATCGCGAATTCAACTAATTATCTAGTTTTTCCAGTAACTCTGCTGCCTGGAGGTCAATTTATTTCCATTGCACCATCAATACCATCACTATTGGCCAAGTTCTCACATTTGCAGTGTTATGGTACAGGCCAAGGTCTTTGATTTGTACTGGTGTGTTTGACAACAACACAGGCTATATCCTTTATTTTTTGACATAGAAATAACTGTGTTATATCTCGAATTCAACTAATTATCTAGTTTTTCTAGTAACTCTGCTGCCTGGAGGTCAATTTATTTCCATTGCACCATCAATACCATCACTATTGGCCAAGTTCTCACATTTGCAGTGTTATGGTACAGGCCAAGGTCTTTGATTTGTACTGGACTGTTTGACAACAACACACAGACTATATCCTTCATTTTTGGACATATAAATAACTGTGTTATATCGCGAATTCAACTAATTATCTAGTTTTTCTAGTAACTCTGCTGCCTGGAGGTCAATTTATTTCCATTGCACCATCAATACCATCACTATTGGCCAAGTTCTCACATTTGCAGTGTTATGGTACAGCCCAAGGTCTTTGATTTGTACTGGAGTGTTTGACAACAACACACATACTATATCCTTTATCTTTGGACATAGAAATAACTGTGTTATATCGCAAATTCAACTAATTATCTAGTTTTCTAGTAACGCTGATGCCTGGAGGTCAATTTATTTCCATTGCGCCATCAATACCATCACTATTGGCCAAGTTCTCACATTTGCAGTGTTATGGTACAGGCAAAGGTCTTTGATTTGTACTAGTGTGTTCGACAATAACACACAGGCTATATCCTTTATTTTTGGACATAGATATAACTGTGTTATATAGCGAATTCAACTAATTATCTAGCTTTTCTAGTAACTCTGATGCCAGGAGGTCAATCTATTTCTATTGCGCCTTCAATACCATCAATATTGGGCAAGTTCTCACATTTGCAATGTTATGGTACAGGCCAAGGTCTTTGATTTGTACTGGTGTGTTTGACAACAACACAGGCTATATCCTTTATTTTTGGACATATATATAACTGTGTTATATCGCGAATTCAACTAATTATCTAGTTTTTCCAGTAACTCGGATGGCTGTAGGTCAATTTATTTCTATTGCGCCATCAATACCATCACTTTTGGGCAAGCTGTCACATTTGCAGTGTTATTGTACAAGCCAAGGTATTTGATTTGTACTGGTGTGTTTGACAACAACACACAGACTATATCCTTTATCTTTGGACATAGAAATAACTGTGTTATATCTCGAATTCAACTAATTATCTAGTTTTTCTAGTAACTCTGCTGCCTGGAGGTCAATTTATTTCCATTGCACCATCAATACCATCACTATTGGCCAAGTTCTCACATTTGCAATGTTATGGTACAGGCCAAGGTCTTTGATTTGTACTGGTGTGTTTGACAACAACACAGGCTATATCCTTTATTTTTTTGACATAGATATAACTGTACTATATCGCGAATTCAACTAATTATCTAGTTTTTCTAGTAACTCTGATGCCTGGAGGTCAATGTATTTCTATTGCGCCTGCAATACCATCAGTATTGGGCAAGTTCTCACATTTGCAGTGTTATGGTACAGGCCAAGGTCTTTGATTTGTACTGGTGTGTCTGACAACAACATACAGACTATATCCTTTATCTTTGGACATAGATATAACTGTGTTATATCCAAAATTCAACTAATTATCTAGCTTTTCTAGTAACTCTGATGCCAGGAGGTCAATCTATTTCTATTGCGCCTTCAATACCATCAATATTGGGCAAGTTCTCACATTTGCAATGTTATGGTACAGGCCAAGGTCTTTGATTTGTACTGGAGTGTTTGACAACAACACACATACTATATCCTTTATCTTTGGACATAGAAATAACTGTGTTATATCGCAAATTCAACTAATTATCTAGTTTTCTAGTAACGCTGATGCCTGGAGGTCAATTTATTTCCATTGCGCCATCAATACCATCACTATTGGCCAAGTTCTCACATTTGCAGTGTTATGGTACAGGCAAAGGTCTTTGATTTGTACTAGTGTGTTCGACAATAACACACAGGCTATATCCTTTATTTTTGGACATAGATATAACTGTGTTATATAGCGAATTCGACTAATTATCTAGCTTTTCTAGTAACTCTGATGCCAGGAGGTCAATCTATTTCTATTGCGCCTTCAATACCATCAATATTGGGCAAGTTCTCACATTTGCAATGTTATGGTACAGGCCAAGGTCTTTGATTTGTACTGGTGTGTTTGACAACAACACAGGCTATATCCTTTATTTTTGGACATATATATAACTGTGTTATATCGCGAATTCAACTAATTATCTAGTTTTTCCAGTAACTCGGATGGCTGTAGGTCAATTTATTTCTATTGCGCCATCAATACCATCACTTTTGGGCAAGCTGTCACATTTGCAGTGTTATTGTACAAGCCAAGGTATTTGATTTGTACTGGTGTGTTTGACAACAACACACAGACTATATCCTTTATCTTTGGACATATAAATAACTGTGTTATATCTCGAATTCAACTAATTATCTAGTTTTTCTAGTAACTCTGCTGCCTGGAGGTCAATTTATTTCCATTGCACCATCAATACCATCACTATTGGCCAAGTTCTCACATTTGCAATGTTATGGTACAGGCCAAGGTCTTTGATTTGTACTGGTGTGTTTGACAACAACACAGGCTATATCCTTTATTTTTTTGACATAGATATAACTGTACTATATCGCGAATTCAACTAATTATCTAGTTTTTCTAGTAACTCTGATGCCTGGAGGTCAATGTATTTCTATTGCGCCTGCAATACCATCAGTATTGGGCAAGTTCTCACATTTGCAGTGTTATGGTACAGGCCAAGGTCTTTGATTTGTACTGGTGTGTCTGACAACAACATACAGACTATATCCTTTATCTTTGGACATAGATATAACTGTGTTATATCCAAAATTCAACTAATTATCTAGCTTTTCTAGTAACTCTGATGCCAGGAGGTCAATCTATTTCTATTGCGCCTTCAATACCATCAATATTGGGCAAGTTCTCACATTTGCAATGTTATGGTACAGGCCAAGGTCTTTGATTTGTACTGGTGTGTTTGACAACAACACAGGCTATATCCTTTATTTTTGGACATATATATAACTGTATTATATCGCGAATTCAACTAATTATCTAGTTTTTCCAGTAACTCTGATGGCTGTAGGTCAATTTATTTATATTGCGCCATCAATACCATCACTTTTGGGCAAGCTGTCACATTTGCAGTGTTATTGTACAAGCCAAGGTATTTGATTTGTACTGGTGTGTTTGACAACAACACACAGACTATATCCTTTATCTTTGGACATAGAAATAACTGTGTTATATCGCAAATTCAACTAATTATCTAGTTTTCTAGTAACTCTGATGCCTGGAGGTCAATTTATTTCCATTGCGCCATCAATACCATCACTATTGGCCAAGTTCTCACATTTGCAGTGTTATGGTACAGGCAAAGGTCTTTGATTTGTACTAGTGTGTTCGACAATAACACACAGGCTATATCCTTTATTTTTGGACATAGATATAACTGTGTTATATCGCGAATTCAACTAATTATCTAGTTTTTCCAGTAACTCTGCTGCCTGGAGGTCAATTTATTTCCATTGCACCATCAATACCATCACTATTGGCCAAGTTCTCACATTTGCAGTGTTATGGTACAGGCCAAGGTCTTTGATTTGTACTGGTGTGTTTGACAACAACACAGGCTATATCCTTTATTTTTTGACATAGAAATAACTGTGTTATATCTCGAATTCAACTAATTATCTAGTTTTTCTAGTAACTCTGCTGCCTGGAGGTCAATTTATTTCCATTGCACCATCAATACCATCACTATTGGCCAAGTTCTCACATTTGCAGTGTTATGGTACAGGCCAAGGTCTTTGATTTGTACTGGACTGTTTGACAACAACACACAGACTATATCCTTCATTTTTGGACATAGAAATAACTGTGTTATATCGCGAATTCAACTAATTATCTAGTTTTTCTAGTAACTCTGCTGCCTGGAGGTCAATTTATTTCCATTGCACCATCAATACCATCACTATTGGCCAAGTTCTCACATTTGCAGTGTTATGGTACAGCCCAAGGTCTTTGATTTGTACTGGAGTGTTTGACAACAACACACATACTATATCCTTTATCTTTGGACATAGAAATAACTGTGTTATATCGCAAATTCAACTAATTATCTAGTTTTCTAGTAACGCTGATGCCTGGAGGTCAATTTATTTCCATTGCGCCATCAATACCATCACTATTGGCCAAGTTCTCACATTTGCAGTGTTATGGTACAGGCAAAGGTCTTTGATTTGTACTAGTGTGTTCGACAATAACACACAGGCTATATCCTTTATTTTTGGACATAGATATAACTGTGTTATATAGCGAATTCGACTAATTATCTAGCTTTTCTAGTAACTCTGATGCCAGGAGGTCAATCTATTTCTATTGCGCCTTCAATACCATCAATATTGGGCAAGTTCTCACATTTGCAATGTTATGGTACAGGCCAAGGTCTTTGATTTGTACTGGTGTGTTTGACAACAACACAGGCTATATCCTTTATTTTTGGACATATATATAACTGTGTTATATCGCGAATTCAACTAATTATCTAGTTTTTCCAGTAACTCGGATGGCTGTAGGTCAATTAATTTCTATTGCGCCATCAATACCATCACTTTTGGGCAAGCTGTCACATTTGCAGTGTTATTGTACAAGCCAAGGTATTTGATTTGTACTGGTGTGTTTGACAACAACACACAGACTATATCCTTTATCTTTGGACATAGAAATAACTGTGTTATATCTCGAATTCAACTAATTATCTAGTTTTTCTAGTAACTCTGCTGCCTGGAGGTCAATTTATTTCCATTGCACCATCAATACCATCACTATTGGCCAAGTTCTCACATTTGCAATGTTATGGTACAGGCCAAGGTCTTTGATTTGTACTGGTGTGTTTGACAACAACACAGGCTATATCCTTTATTTTTTTGACATAGATATAACTGTACTATATCGCGAATTCAACTAATTATCTAGTTTTTCTAGTAACTCTGATGCCTGGAGGTCAATGTATTTCTATTGCGCCTGCAATACCATCAGTATTGGGCAAGTTCTCACATTTGCAGTGTTATGGTACAGGCCAAGGTCTTTGATTTGTACTGGTGTGTCTGACAACAACATACAGACTATATCCTTTATCTTTGGACATAGATATAACTGTGTTATATCCAAAATTCAACTAATTATCTAGCTTTTCTAGTAACTCTGATGCCAGGAGGTCAATCTATTTCTATTGCGCCTTCAATACCATCAATATTGGGCAAGTTCTCACATTTGCAATGTTATGGTACAGGCCAAGGTCTTTGATTTGTACTGGTGTGTTTGACAACAACACAGGCTATATCCTTTATTTTTGGACATATATATAACTGTATTATATCGCGAATTCAACTAATTATCTAGTTTTTCCAGTAACTCTGATGGCTGTAGGTCAATTTATTTATATTGCGCCATCAATACCATCACTTTTGGGCAAGCTGTCACATTTGCAGTGTTATTGTACAAGCCAAGGTATTTGATTTGTACTGGTGTGTTTGACAACAACACACAGACTATATCCTTTATCTTTGGACATAGAAAAACTGTGTTATATCTCGAATTCAACTAATTATCTAGTTTTTCTAGTAACTCTGCTGCCTGGAGGTCAATTTATTTCCATTGCACCATCAATACCATCACTATTGGCCAAGTTCTCACATTTGCAGTGTTATGGTACAGGCCAAGGTCTTTGATTTGTACTGGACTGTTTGACAAAAAACACACAGACTATATCCTTCATTTTTGGACATAGAAATAACTGTGTTATATCGCGAATTCAACTAATTATCTAGTTTTTCTAGTAACTCTGCTGCCTGGAGGTCAATTTATTTCCATTGCACCATCAATACCATCACTATTGGCCAAGTTCTCACATTTGCAGTGTTATGGTACAGGCCAAGGTCTTTGATTTGTACTGGAGTGTTTGACAACAACACACATACTATATCCTTTATCTTTGGACATAGAAATAACTGTGTTATATCGCAAATTCAACTAATTATCTAGTTTTCTAGTAACTCTGATGCCTGGAGGTCAATTTATTTCCATTGCGCCATCAATACCATCACTATTGGCCAAGTTCTCACATTTGCAGTGTTATGGTACAGGCAAAGGTCTTTGATTTGTACTAGTGTGTTCGACAATAACACACAGGCTATATCCTTTATTTTTGGACATAGATATAACTGTGTTATATAGCGAATTCGACTAATTATCTAGCTTTTCTAGTAACTCTGATGCCAGGAGGTCAATCTATTTCTATTGCGCCTTCAATACCATCAATATTGGGCAAGTTCTCACATTTGCAATATTATGGTACAGGCCAAGGTCTTTGATTTGTACTGGTGTGTTTGACAACAACACAGGCTATATCCTTTATTTTTGGACATATATATAACTGTGTTATATCGCGAATTCAACTAATTATCTAGTTTTTCCAGTAACTCTGCTGCCTGGAGGTCAATTTATTTCCATTGCACCATCAATACCATCACTATTGGCCAAGTTCTCACATTTGCAGTGTTATGGTACAGGCCAAGGTCTTTGATTTGTACTGGACTGTTTGACAACAACACACAGACTATATCCTTTATTTTTGGACATAGAAATAACTGTGTTATATCGCGAATTCAACTAATTATCTAGTTTTTCTAGTAACTCTCCTGCCTGGAGGTCCATTTATTTCCATTGCACCATCAATACCATCACTATTGGCCAAGTTCTCACATTTGCAGTGTTATGGTACAGGCCAAGGTCTTTGATTTGTACTAGTGTGTTCGACAATAACACACAGGCTATATCCTTTATTTTTGGACATAGATATAACTGTGTTATATAGCGAATTCGACTAATTATCTAGCTTTTCTAGTAACTCTGATGCCAGGAGGTCAATCTATTTCTATTGCGCCTTCAATACCATCAATATTGGGCAAGTTTTCACATTTGCAATGTTATGGTACAGGCCAAGGTCTTTGATTTGTACTGGTGTGTTTGACAACAACACAGGCTATATCCTTTATTTTTGGACATAGATATAACTGTGTTATATCGCGAATTCAACTAATTATCTAGTTTTTCCAGTAACTCTGATGGCTGTAGGTCAATTTATTTCTATTGCGCCATCAATACCATCAATATTGGGCAAGCTGTCACATTTGCAGTGTTATTGAACAAGCCAAGGTATTTGATTTGTACTGGTGTGTTTGACAACAACACACAGACTATATCCTTTATCTTTGGGCATAGAAATAAATGTGTTATATCGCGAATTCAACTAATTATCTAGTTTTTCTAGTAACTCTCCTGCCTGGAGGTCCATTTATTTCCATTGCACCATCAATACCATCACTATTGGCCAAGTTCTCACATTTGCAGTGTTATGGTACAGGCCAAGGTCTTTGATTTGTACTAGTGTGTTCGACAATAACACACAGGCTATATCCTTTATTTTTGGACATAGATATAACTGTGTTATATAGCGAATTCGACTAATTATCTAGCTTTTCTAGTAACTCTGATGCCAGGAGGTCAATCTATTTCTATTGCGCCTTCAATACCATCAATATTGGGCAAGTTTTCACATTTGCAATGTTATGGTACAGGCCAAGGTCTTTGATTTGTACTGGTGTGTTTGACAACAACACAGGCTATATCCTTTATTTTTGGACATAGATATAACTGTGTTATATCGCGAATTCAACTAATTATCTAGTTTTTCCAGTAACTCTGATGGCTGTAGGTCAATTTATTTCTATTGCGCCATCAATACCATCAATATTGGTCAAGCTGTCACATTTGCAGTGTTATTGAACAAGCCAAGGTATTTGATTTGTACTGGTGTGTTTGACAACAACACACAGACTATATCCTTTATCTTTGGGCATAGAAATAAATGTGTTATATCGCGAATTCAACTAATTATCTAGTTTTTCTAATAACTCTGATGCCTGGAGGTCAATTTATTTCCATTGCGCCATCAATACCATCACTATTGGCCAAGTTCTCACATTTGCAGTGTTATGTTACAGGCAAAGGTCTTTGATTTGTACTAGTGTGTTCGACAATAACACACAGGCTATATCCTTTATTTTTGGACATAGATATAACTGTGTTATATAGCGAATTCGACTAATTATCTAGCTTTTCTAGTAACTCTGATGCCAGGAGGTCAATCTATTTCTATTTAGCCTTCAATACCATCAATATTGGGCAAGTTCTCACATTTGCAATGTTATGGTACAGGCCAAGGTTTTTGATTTGTACTGGTGTGTTTGACAACAACACAGGCTATATCCTTTATTTTTGGACATAGATATAACTGTGTTATATCGCGAATTCAACTAATTATCTAGTTTTTCCAGTAACTCTGCTGCCTGGAGGTCAATTTATTTCCATTGCACCATCAATACCATCACTATTGGCCAAGTTCTCACATTTGCAGTGTTATGGTACAGGCCAAGGTCTTTGATTTGTACTGGTGTGTTTGACAACAACACAGGCTATATCCTTTATTTTTTGACATAGAAATAACTGTGTTATATCTCGAATTCAACTAATTATCTAGTTTTTCTAGTAACTCTGCTGCCTGGAGGTCAATTTATTTCCATTGCACCATCAATACCATCACTATTGGCCAAGTTCTCACATTTGCAGTGTTATGGTACAGGCCAAGGTCTTTGATTTGTACTGGACTGTTTGACAACAACACACAGACTATATCCTTCATTTTTGGACATATAAATAACTGTGTTATATCGCGAATTCAACTAATTATCTAGTTTTTCTAGTAACTCTGCTGCCTGGAGGTCAATTTATTTCCATTGCACCATCAATACCATCACTATTGGCCAAGTTCTCACATTTGCAGTGTTATGGTACAGCCCAAGGTCTTTGATTTGTACTGGAGTGTTTGACAACAACACACATACTATATCCTTTATCTTTGGACATAGAAATAACTGTGTTATATCGCAAATTCAACTAATTATCTAGTTTTCTAGTAACGCTGATGCCTGGAGGTCAATTTATTTCCATTGCGCCATCAATACCATCACTATTGGCCAAGTTCTCACATTTGCAGTGTTATGGTACAGGCAAAGGTCTTTGATTTGTACTAGTGTGTTCGACAATAACACACAGGCTATATCCTTTATTTTTGGACATAGATATAACTGTGTTATATAGCGAATTCAACTAATTATCTAGCTTTTCTAGTAACTCTGATGCCAGGAGGTCAATCTATTTCTATTGCGCCTTCAATACCATCAATATTGGGCAAGTTCTCACATTTGCAATGTTATGGTACAGGCCAAGGTCTTTGATTTGTACTGGTGTGTTTGACAACAACACAGGCTATATCCTTTATTTTTGGACATATATATAACTGTGTTATATCGCGAATTCAACTAATTATCTAGTTTTTCCAGTAACTCGGATGGCTGTAGGTCAATTTATTTCTATTGCGCCATCAATACCATCACTTTTGGGCAAGCTGTCACATTTGCAGTGTTATTGTACAAGCCAAGGTATTTGATTTGTACTGGTGTGTTTGACAACAACACACAGACTATATCCTTTATCTTTGGACATAGAAATAACTGTGTTATATCTCGAATTCAACTAATTATCTAGTTTTTCTAGTAACTCTGCTGCCTGGAGGTCAATTTATTTCCATTGCACCATCAATACCATCACTATTGGCCAAGTTCTCACATTTGCAATGTTATGGTACAGGCCAAGGTCTTTGATTTGTACTGGTGTGTTTGACAACAACACAGGCTATATCCTTTATTTTTTTGACATAGATATAACTGTACTATATCGCGAATTCAACTAATTATCTAGTTTTTCTAGTAACTCTGATGCCTGGAGGTCAATGTATTTCTATTGCGCCTGCAATACCATCAGTATTGGGCAAGTTCTCACATTTGCAGTGTTATGGTACAGGCCAAGGTCTTTGATTTGTACTGGTGTGTCTGACAACAACATACAGACTATATCCTTTATCTTTGGACATAGATATAACTGTGTTATATCCAAAATTCAACTAATTATCTAGCTTTTCTAGTAACTCTGATGCCAGGAGGTCAATCTATTTCTATTGCGCCTTCAATACCATCAATATTGGGCAAGTTCTCACATTTGCAATGTTATGGTACAGGCCAAGGTCTTTGATTTGTACTGGTGTGTTTGACAACAACACAGGCTATATCCTTTATTTTTGGACATATATATAACTGTATTATATCGCGAATTCAACTAATTATCTAGTTTTTCCAGTAACTCTGATGGCTGTAGGTCAATTTATTTATATTGCGCCATCAATACCATCACTTTTGGGCAAGCTGTCACATTTGCAGTGTTATTGTACAAGCCAAGGTATTTGATTTGTACTGGTGTGTTTGACAACAACACACAGACTATATCCTTTATCTTTGGACATAGAAAAACTGTGTTATATCTCGAATTCAACTAATTATCTAGTTTTTCTAGTAACTCTGCTGCCTGGAGGTCAATTTATTTCCATTGCACCATCAATACCATCACTATTGGCCAAGTTCTCACATTTGCAGTGTTATGGTACAGGCCAAGGTCTTTGATTTGTACTGGACTGTTTGACAAAAAACACACAGACTATATCCTTCATTTTTGGACATAGAAATAACTGTGTTATATCGCGAATTCAACTAATTATCTAGTTTTTCTAGTAACTCTGCTGCCTGGAGGTCAATTTATTTCTATTGCGCCATCAATACCATCAATATTGGTCAAGCTGTCACATTTGCAGTGTTATTGAACAAGCCAAGGTATTTGATTTGTACTGGTGTGTTTGACAACAACACACAGACTATATCCTTTATCTTTGGGCATAGAAATAAATGTGTTATATCGCGAATTCAACTAATTATCTAGTTTTTCTAATAACTCTGATGCCTGGAGGTCAATTTATTTCCATTGCGCCATCAATACCATCACTATTGGCCAAGTTCTCACATTTGCAGTGTTATGTTACAGGCAAAGGTCTTTGATTTGTACTAGTGTGTTCGACAATAACACACAGGCTATATCCTTTATTTTTGGACATAGATATAACTGTGTTATATAGCGAATTCGACTAATTATCTAGCTTTTCTAGTAACTCTGATGCCAGGAGGTCAATCTATTTCTATTTAGCCTTCAATACCATCAATATTGGGCAAGTTCTCACATTTGCAATGTTATGGTACAGGCCAAGGTTTTTGATTTGTACTGGTGTGTTTGACAACAACACAGGCTATATCCTTTATTTTTGGACATAGATATAACTGTGTTATATCGCGAATTCAACTAATTATCTAGTTTTTCCAGTAACTCTGCTGCCTGGAGGTCAATTTATTTCCATTGCACCATCAATACCATCACTATTGGCCAAGTTCTCACATTTGCAGTGTTATGGTACAGGCCAAGGTCTTTGATTTGTACTGGTGTGTTTGACAACAACACAGGCTATATCCTTTATTTTTTGACATAGAAATAACTGTGTTATATCTCGAATTCAACTAATTATCTAGTTTTTCTAGTAACTCTGCTGCCTGGAGGTCAATTTATTTCCATTGCACCATCAATACCATCACTATTGGCCAAGTTCTCACATTTGCAGTGTTATGGTACAGGCCAAGGTCTTTGATTTGTACTGGACTGTTTGACAACAACACACAGACTATATCCTTCATTTTTGGACATATAAATAACTGTGTTATATCGCGAATTCAACTAATTATCTAGTTTTTCTAGTAACTCTGCTGCCTGGAGGTCAATTTATTTCCATTGCACCATCAATACCATCACTATTGGCCAAGTTCTCACATTTGCAGTGTTATGGTACAGCCCAAGGTCTTTGATTTGTACTGGAGTGTTTGACAACAACACACATACTATATCCTTTATCTTTGGACATAGAAATAACTGTGTTATATCGCAAATTCAACTAATTATCTAGTTTTCTAGTAACGCTGATGCCTGGAGGTCAATTTATTTCCATTGCGCCATCAATACCATCACTATTGGCCAAGTTCTCACATTTGCAGTGTTATGGTACAGGCAAAGGTCTTTGATTTGTACTAGTGTGTTCGACAATAACACACAGGCTATATCCTTTATTTTTGGACATAGATATAACTGTGTTATATAGCGAATTCAACTAATTATCTAGCTTTTCTAGTAACTCTGATGCCAGGAGGTCAATCTATTTCTATTGCGCCTTCAATACCATCAATATTGGGCAAGTTCTCACATTTGCAATGTTATGGTACAGGCCAAGGTCTTTGATTTGTACTGGTGTGTTTGACAACAACACAGGCTATATCCTTTATTTTTGGACATATATATAACTGTGTTATATCGCGAATTCAACTAATTATCTAGTTTTTCCAGTAACTCGGATGGCTGTAGGTCAATTTATTTCTATTGCGCCATCAATACCATCACTTTTGGGCAAGCTGTCACATTTGCAGTGTTATTGTACAAGCCAAGGTATTTGATTTGTACTGGTGTGTTTGACAACAACACACAGACTATATCCTTTATCTTTGGACATAGAAATAACTGTGTTATATCTCGAATTCAACTAATTATCTAGTTTTTCTAGTAACTCTGCTGCCTGGAGGTCAATTTATTTCCATTGCACCATCAATACCATCACTATTGGCCAAGTTCTCACATTTGCAATGTTATGGTACAGGCCAAGGTCTTTGATTTGTACTGGTGTGTTTGACAACAACACAGGCTATATCCTTTATTTTTTTGACATAGATATAACTGTACTATATCGCGAATTCAACTAATTATCTAGTTTTTCTAGTAACTCTGATGCCTGGAGGTCAATGTATTTCTATTGCGCCTGCAATACCATCAGTATTGGGCAAGTTCTCACATTTGCAGTGTTATGGTACAGGCCAAGGTCTTTGATTTGTACTGGTGTGTCTGACAACAACATACAGACTATATCCTTTATCTTTGGACATAGATATAACTGTGTTATATCCAAAATTCAACTAATTATCTAGCTTTTCTAGTAACTCTGATGCCAGGAGGTCAATCTATTTCTATTGCGCCTTCAATACCATCAATATTGGGCAAGTTCTCACATTTGCAATGTTATGGTACAGGCCAAGGTCTTTGATTTGTACTGGTGTGTTTGACAACAACACAGGCTATATCCTTTATTTTTGGACATATATATAACTGTATTATATCGCGAATTCAACTAATTATCTAGTTTTTCCAGTAACTCTGATGGCTGTAGGTCAATTTATTTATATTGCGCCATCAATACCATCACTTTTGGGCAAGCTGTCACATTTGCAGTGTTATTGTACAAGCCAAGGTATTTGATTTGTACTGGTGTGTTTGACAACAACACACAGACTATATCCTTTATCTTTGGACATAGAAAAACTGTGTTATATCTCGAATTCAACTAATTATCTAGTTTTTCTAGTAACTCTGCTGCCTGGAGGTCAATTTATTTCCATTGCACCATCAATACCATCACTATTGGCCAAGTTCTCACATTTGCAGTGTTATGGTACAGGCCAAGGTCTTTGATTTGTACTGGACTGTTTGACAAAAAACACACAGACTATATCCTTCATTTTTGGACATAGAAATAACTGTGTTATATCGCGAATTCAACTAATTATCTAGTTTTTCTAGTAACTCTGCTGCCTGGAGGTCAATTTATTTCCATTGCACCATCAATACCATCACTATTGGCCAAGTTCTCACATTTGCAGTGTTATGGTACAGGCCAAGGTCTTTGATTTGTACTGGAGTGTTTGACAACAACACACATACTATATCCTTTATCTTTGGACATAGAAATAACTGTGTTATATCGCAAATTCAACTAATTATCTAGTTTTCTAGTAACTCTGATGCCTGGAGGTCAATTTATTTCCATTGCGCCATCAATACCATCACTATTGGCCAAGTTCTCACATTTGCAGTGTTATGGTACAGGCAAAGGTCTTTGATTTGTACTAGTGTGTTCGACAATAACACACAGGCTATATCCTTTATTTTTGGACATAGATATAACTGTGTTATATAGCGAATTCGACTAATTATCTAGCTTTTCTAGTAACTCTGATGCCAGGAGGTCAATCTATTTCTATTGCGCCTTCAATACCATCAATATTGGGCAAGTTCTCACATTTGCAATATTATGGTACAGGCCAAGGTCTTTGATTTGTACTGGTGTGTTTGACAACAACACAGGCTATATCCTTTATTTTTGGACATATATATAACTGTGTTATATCGCGAATTCAACTAATTATCTAGTTTTTCCAGTAACTCTGCTGCCTGGAGGTCAATTTATTTCCATTGCACCATCAATACCATCACTATTGGCCAAGTTCTCACATTTGCAGTGTTATGGTACAGGCCAAGGTCTTTGATTTGTACTGGACTGTTTGACAACAACACACAGACTATATCCTTTATTTTTGGACATAGAAATAACTGTGTTATATCGCGAATTCAACTAATTATCTAGTTTTTCTAGTAACTCTCCTGCCTGGAGGTCCATTTATTTCCATTGCACCATCAATACCATCACTATTGGCCAAGTTCTCACATTTGCAGTGTTATGGTACAGGCCAAGGTCTTTGATTTGTACTAGTGTGTTCGACAATAACACACAGGCTATATCCTTTATTTTTGGACATAGATATAACTGTGTTATATAGCGAATTCGACTAATTATCTAGCTTTTCTAGTAACTCTGATGCCAGGAGGTCAATCTATTTCTATTGCGCCTTCAATACCATCAATATTGGGCAAGTTTTCACATTTGCAATGTTATGGTACAGGCCAAGGTCTTTGATTTGTACTGGTGTGTTTGACAACAACACAGGCTATATCCTTTATTTTTGGACATAGATATAACTGTGTTATATCGCGAATTCAACTAATTATCTAGTTTTTCCAGTAACTCTGATGGCTGTAGGTCAATTTATTTCTATTGCGCCATCAATACCATCAATATTGGGCAAGCTGTCACATTTGCAGTGTTATTGAACAAGCCAAGGTATTTGATTTGTACTGGTGTGTTTGACAACAACACACAGACTATATCCTTTATCTTTGGGCATAGAAATAAATGTGTTATATCGCGAATTCAACTAATTATCTAGTTTTTCTAGTAACTCTCCTGCCTGGAGGTCCATTTATTTCCATTGCACCATCAATACCATCACTATTGGCCAAGTTCTCACATTTGCAGTGTTATGGTACAGGCCAAGGTCTTTGATTTGTACTAGTGTGTTCGACAATAACACACAGGCTATATCCTTTATTTTTGGACATAGATATAACTGTGTTATATAGCGAATTCGACTAATTATCTAGCTTTTCTAGTAACTCTGATGCCAGGAGGTCAATCTATTTCTATTGCGCCTTCAATACCATCAATATTGGGCAAGTTTTCACATTTGCAATGTTATGGTACAGGCCAAGGTCTTTGATTTGTACTGGTGTGTTTGACAACAACACAGGCTATATCCTTTATTTTTGGACATAGATATAACTGTGTTATATCGCGAATTCAACTAATTATCTAGTTTTTCCAGTAACTCTGATGGCTGTAGGTCAATTTATTTCTATTGCGCCATCAATACCATCAATATTGGGCAAGCTGTCACATTTGCAGTGTTATTGAACAAGCCAAGGTATTTGATTTGTACTGGTGTGTTTGACAACAACACACAGACTATATCCTTTATCTTTGGGCATAGAAATAAATGTGTTATATCGCGAATTCAACTAATTATCTAGTTTTTCTAATAACTCTGATGCCTGGAGGTCAATTTATTTCCATTGCGCCATCAATACCATCACTATTGGCCAAGTTCTCACATTTGCAGTGTTATGTTACAGGCAAAGGTCTTTGATTTGTACTAGTGTGTTCGACAATAACACACAGGCTATATCCTTTATTTTTGGACATAGATATAACTGTGTTATATAGCGAATTCGACTAATTATCTAGCTTTTCTAGTAACTCTGATGCCAGGAGGTCAATCTATTTCTATTTAGCCTTCAATACCATCAATATTGGGCAAGTTCTCACATTTGCAATGTTATGGTACAGGCCAAGGTTTTTGATTTGTACTGGTGTGTTTGACAACAACACAGGCTATATCCTTTATTTTTGGACATAGATATAACTGTGTTATATCGCGAATTCAACTAATTATCTAGTTTTTCCAGTAACTCTGCTGCCTGGAGGTCAATTTATTTCCATTGCACCATCAATACCATCACTATTGGCCAAGTTCTCACATTTGCAGTGTTATGGTACAGGCCAAGGTCTTTGATTTGTACTGGTGTGTTTGACAACAACACAGGCTATATCCTTTATTTTTTGACATAGAAATAACTGTGTTATATCTCGAATTCAACTAATTATCTAGTTTTTCTAGTAACTCTGCTGCCTGGAGGTCAATTTATTTCCATTGCACCATCAATACCATCACTATTGGCCAAGTTCTCACATTTGCAGTGTTATGGTACAGGCCAAGGTCTTTGATTTTAACTGGACTGTTTGACAACAACACACAGACTATATCCTTCATTTTTGGACATATAAATAACTGTGTTATATCGCGAATTCAACTAATTATCTAGTTTTTCTAGTAACTCTGCTGCCTGGAGGTCAATTTATTTCCATTGCACCATCAATACCATCACTATTGGCCAAGTTCTCACATTTGCAGTGTTATGGTACAGCCCAAGGTCTTTGATTTGTACTGGAGTGTTTGACAACAACACACATACTATATCCTTTATCTTTGGACATAGAAATAACTGTGTTATATCTCGAATTCAACTAATTATCTAGTTTTTCTAGTAACTCTGCTGCCTGGAGGTCAATTTATTTCCATTGCACCATCAATACCATCACTATTGGCCAAGTTCTCACATTTGCAGTGTTATGGTACAGGCCAAGGTCTTTGATTTGTACTGGACTGTTTGACAACAACACACAGACTATATCCTTCATTTTTGGACATATAAATAACTGTGTTATATCGCGAATTCAACTAATTATCTAGTTTTTCTAGTAACTCTGCTGCCTGGAGGTCAATTTATTTCCATTGCACCATCAATACCATCACTATTGGCCAAGTTCTCACATTTGCAGTGTTATGGTACAGCCCAAGGTCTTTGATTTGTACTGGAGTGTTTGACAACAACACACATACTATATCCTTTATCTTTGGACATAGAAATAACTGTGTTATATCGCAAATTCAACTAATTATCTAGTTTTCTAGTAACGCTGATGCCTGGAGGTCAATTTATTTCCATTGCGCCATCAATACCATCACTATTGGCCAAGTTCTCACATTTGCAGTGTTATGGTACAGGCAAAGGTCTTTGATTTGTACTAGTGTGTTCGACAATAACACACAGGCTATATCCTTTATTTTTGGACATAGATATAACTGTGTTATATAGCGAATTCAACTAATTATCTAGCTTTTCTAGTAACTCTGATGCCAGGAGGTCAATCTATTTCTATTGCGCCTTCAATACCATCAATATTGGGCAAGTTCTCACATTTGCAATGTTATGGTACAGGCCAAGGTCTTTGATTTGTACTGGTGTGTTTGACAACAACACAGGCTATATCCTTTATTTTTGGACATATATATAACTGTGTTATATCGCGAATTCAACTAATTATCTAGTTTTTCCAGTAACTCGGATGGCTGTAGGTCAATTTATTTCTATTGCGCCATCAATACCATCACTTTTGGGCAAGCTGTCACATTTGCAGTGTTATTGTACAAGCCAAGGTATTTGATTTGTACTGGTGTGTTTGACAACAACACACAGACTATATCCTTTATCTTTGGACATAGAAATAACTGTGTTATATCTCGAATTCAACTAATTATCTAGTTTTTCTAGTAACTCTGCTGCCTGGAGGTCAATTTATTTCCATTGCACCATCAATACCATCACTATTGGCCAAGTTCTCACATTTGCAATGTTATGGTACAGGCCAAGGTCTTTGATTTGTACTGGTGTGTTTGACAACAACACAGGCTATATCCTTTATTTTTTTGACATAGATATAACTGTACTATATCGCGAATTCAACTAATTATCTAGTTTTTCTAGTAACTCTGATGCCTGGAGGTCAATGTATTTCTATTGCGCCTGCAATACCATCAGTATTGGGCAAGTTCTCACATTTGCAGTGTTATGGTACAGGCCAAGGTCTTTGATTTGTACTGGTGTGTCTGACAACAACATACAGACTATATCCTTTATCTTTGGACATAGATATAACTGTGTTATATCCAAAATTCAACTAATTATCTAGCTTTTCTAGTAACTCTGATGCCAGGAGGTCAATCTATTTCTATTGCGCCTTCAATACCATCAATATTGGGCAAGTTCTCACATTTGCAATGTTATGGTACAGGCCAAGGTCTTTGATTTGTACTGGTGTGTTTGACAACAACACAGGCTATATCCTTTATTTTTGGACATATATATAACTGTATTATATCGCGAATTCAACTAATTATCTAGTTTTTCCAGTAACTCTGATGGCTGTAGGTCAATTTATTTATATTGCGCCATCAATACCATCACTTTTGGGCAAGCTGTCACATTTGCAGTGTTATTGTACAAGCCAAGGTATTTGATTTGTACTGGTGTGTTTGACAACAACACACAGACTATATCCTTTATCTTTGGACATAGAAAAACTGTGTTATATCTCGAATTCAACTAATTATCTAGTTTTTCTAGTAACTCTGCTGCCTGGAGGTCAATTTATTTCCATTGCACCATCAATACCATCACTATTGGCCAAGTTCTCACATTTGCAGTGTTATGGTACAGGCCAAGGTCTTTGATTTGTACTGGACTGTTTGACAAAAAACACACAGACTATATCCTTCATTTTTGGACATAGAAATAACTGTGTTATATCGCGAATTCAACTAATTATCTAGTTTTTCTAGTAACTCTGCTGCCTGGAGGTCAATTTATTTCCATTGCACCATCAATACCATCACTATTGGCCAAGTTCTCACATTTGCAGTGTTATGGTACAGGCCAAGGTCTTTGATTTGTACTGGAGTGTTTGACAACAACACACATACTATATCCTTTATCTTTGGACATAGAAATAACTGTGTTATATCGCAAATTCAACTAATTATCTAGTTTTCTAGTAACTCTGATGCCTGGAGGTCAATTTATTTCCATTGCGCCATCAATACCATCACTATTGGCCAAGTTCTCACATTTGCAGTGTTATGGTACAGGCAAAGGTCTTTGATTTGTACTAGTGTGTTCGACAATAACACACAGGCTATATCCTTTATTTTTGGACATAGATATAACTGTGTTATATAGCGAATTCGACTAATTATCTAGCTTTTCTAGTAACTCTGATGCCAGGAGGTCAATCTATTTCTATTGCGCCTTCAATACCATCAATATTGGGCAAGTTCTCACATTTGCAATATTATGGTACAGGCCAAGGTCTTTGATTTGTACTGGTGTGTTTGACAACAACACAGGCTATATCCTTTATTTTTGGACATATATATAACTGTGTTATATCGCGAATTCAACTAATTATCTAGTTTTTCCAGTAACTCTGCTGCCTGGAGGTCAATTTATTTCCATTGCACCATCAATACCATCACTATTGGCCAAGTTCTCACATTTGCAGTGTTATGGTACAGGCCAAGGTCTTTGATTTGTACTGGACTGTTTGACAACAACACACAGACTATATCCTTTATTTTTGGACATAGAAATAACTGTGTTATATCGCGAATTCAACTAATTATCTAGTTTTTCTAGTAACTCTCCTGCCTGGAGGTCCATTTATTTCCATTGCACCATCAATACCATCACTATTGGCCAAGTTCTCACATTTGCAGTGTTATGGTACAGGCCAAGGTCTTTGATTTGTACTAGTGTGTTCGACAATAACACACAGGCTATATCCTTTATTTTTGGACATAGATATAACTGTGTTATATAGCGAATTCGACTAATTATCTAGCTTTTCTAGTAACTCTGATGCCAGGAGGTCAATCTATTTCTATTGCGCCTTCAATACCATCAATATTGGGCAAGTTCTCACATTTGCAATATTATGGTACAGGCCAAGGTCTTTGATTTGTACTGGTGTGTCTGACAACAACATACAGACTATATCCTTTATCTTTGGACATAGATATAACTGTGTTATATCCAAAATTCAACTAATTATCTAGCTTTTCTAGTAACTCTGATGCCAGGAGGTCAATCTATTTCTATTGCGCCTTCAATACCATCAATATTGGGCAAGTTCTCACATTTGCAATGTTATGGTACAGGCCAAGGTCTTTGATTTGTACTGGTGTGTTTGACAACAACACAGGCTATATCCTTTATTTTTGGACATATATATAACTGTATTATATCGCGAATTCAACTAATTATCTAGTTTTTCCAGTAACTCTGATGGCTGTAGGTCAATTTATTTATATTGCGCCATCAATACCATCACTTTTGGGCAAGCTGTCACATTTGCAGTGTTATTGTACAAGCCAAGGTATTTGATTTGTACTGGTGTGTTTGACAACAACACACAGACTATATCCTTTATCTTTGGACATAGAAAAACTGTGTTATATCTCGAATTCAACTAATTATCTAGTTTTTCTAGTAACTCTGCTGCCTGGAGGTCAATTTATTTCCATTGCACCATCAATACCATCACTATTGGCCAAGTTCTCACATTTGCAGTGTTATGGTACAGGCCAAGGTCTTTGATTTGTACTGGACTGTTTGACAAAAAACACACAGACTATATCCTTCATTTTTGGACATAGAAATAACTGTGTTATATCGCGAATTCAACTAATTATCTAGTTTTTCTAGTAACTCTGCTGCCTGGAGGTCAATTTATTTCCATTGCACCATCAATACCATCACTATTGGCCAAGTTCTCACATTTGCAGTGTTATGGTACAGGCCAAGGTCTTTGATTTGTACTGGAGTGTTTGACAACAACACACATACTATATCCTTTATCTTTGGACATAGAAATAACTGTGTTATATCGCAAATTCAACTAATTATCTAGTTTTCTAGTAACTCTGATGCCTGGAGGTCAATTTATTTCCATTGCGCCATCAATACCATCACTATTGGCCAAGTTCTCACATTTGCAGTGTTATGGTACAGGCAAAGGTCTTTGATTTGTACTAGTGTGTTCGACAATAACACACAGGCTATATCCTTTATTTTTGGACATAGATATAACTGTGTTATATAGCGAATTCGACTAATTATCTAGCTTTTCTAGTAACTCTGATGCCAGGAGGTCAATCTATTTCTATTGCGCCTTCAATACCATCAATATTGGGCAAGTTCTCACATTTGCAATATTATGGTACAGGCCAAGGTCTTTGATTTGTACTGGTGTGTTTGACAACAACACAGGCTATATCCTTTATTTTTGGACATATATATAACTGTGTTATATCGCGAATTCAACTAATTATCTAGTTTTTCCAGTAACTCTGCTGCCTGGAGGTCAATTTATTTCCATTGCACCATCAATACCATCACTATTGGCCAAGTTCTCACATTTGCAGTGTTATGGTACAGGCCAAGGTCTTTGATTTGTACTGGACTGTTTGACAACAACACACAGACTATATCCTTTATTTTTGGACATAGAAATAACTGTGTTATATCGCGAATTCAACTAATTATCTAGTTTTTCTAGTAACTCTCCTGCCTGGAGGTCCATTTATTTCCATTGCACCATCAATACCATCACTATTGGCCAAGTTCTCACATTTGCAGTGTTATGGTACAGGCCAAGGTCTTTGATTTGTACTAGTGTGTTCGACAATAACACACAGGCTATATCCTTTATTTTTGGACATAGATATAACTGTGTTATATAGCGAATTCGACTAATTATCTAGCTTTTCTAGTAACTCTGATGCCAGGAGGTCAATCTATTTCTATTGCGCCTTCAATACCATCAATATTGGGCAAGTTTTCACATTTGCAATGTTATGGTACAGGCCAAGGTCTTTGATTTGTACTGGTGTGTTTGACAACAACACAGGCTATATCCTTTATTTTTGGACATAGATATAACTGTGTTATATCGCGAATTCAACTAATTATCTAGTTTTTCCAGTAACTCTGATGGCTGTAGGTCAATTTATTTCTATTGCGCCATCAATACCATCAATATTGGGCAAGCTGTCACATTTGCAGTGTTATTGAACAAGCCAAGGTATTTGATTTGTACTGGTGTGTTTGACAACAACACACAGACTATATCCTTTATCTTTGGGCATAGAAATAAATGTGTTATATCGCGAATTCAACTAATTATCTAGTTTTTCTAGTAACTCTCCTGCCTGGAGGTCCATTTATTTCCATTGCACCATCAATACCATCACTATTGGCCAAGTTCTCACATTTGCAGTGTTATGGTACAGGCCAAGGTCTTTGATTTGTACTAGTGTGTTCGACAATAACACACAGGCTATATCCTTTATTTTTGGACATAGATATAACTGTGTTATATAGCGAATTCGACTAATTATCTAGCTTTTCTAGTAACTCTGATGCCAGGAGGTCAATCTATTTCTATTGCGCCTTCAATACCATCAATATTGGGCAAGTTTTCACATTTGCAATGTTATGGTACAGGCCAAGGTCTTTGATTTGTACTGGTGTGTTTGACAACAACACAGGCTATATCCTTTATTTTTGGACATAGATATAACTGTGTTATATCGCGAATTCAACTAATTATCTAGTTTTTCCAGTAACTCTGATGGCTGTAGGTCAATTTATTTCTATTGCGCCATCAATACCATCAATATTGGGCAAGCTGTCACATTTGCAGTGTTATTGAACAAGCCAAGGTATTTGATTTGTACTGGTGTGTTTGACAACAACACACAGACTATATCCTTTATCTTTGGGCATAGAAATAAATGTGTTATATCGCGAATTCAACTAATTATCTAGTTTTTCTAATAACTCTGATGCCTGGAGGTCAATTTATTTCCATTGCGCCATCAATACCATCACTATTGGCCAAGTTCTCACATTTGCAGTGTTATGTTACAGGCAAAGGTCTTTGATTTGTACTAGTGTGTTCGACAATAACACACAGGCTATATCCTTTATTTTTGGACATAGATATAACTGTGTTATATAGCGAATTCGACTAATTATCTAGCTTTTCTAGTAACTCTGATGCCAGGAGGTCAATCTATTTCTATTTAGCCTTCAATACCATCAATATTGGGCAAGTTCTCACATTTGCAATGTTATGGTACAGGCCAAGGTTTTTGATTTGTACTGGTGTGTTTGACAACAACACAGGCTATATCCTTTATTTTTGGACATAGATATAACTGTGTTATATCGCGAATTCAACTAATTATCTAGTTTTTCCAGTAACTCTGCTGCCTGGAGGTCAATTTATTTCCATTGCACCATCAATACCATCACTATTGGCCAAGTTCTCACATTTGCAGTGTTATGGTACAGGCCAAGGTCTTTGATTTGTACTGGACTGTTTGACAACAACACACAGACTATATCCTTCATTTTTGGACATATAAATAACTGTGTTATATCGCGAATTCAACTAATTATCTAGTTTTTCTAGTAACTCTGCTGCCTGGAGGTCAATTTATTTCCATTGCACCATCAATACCATCACTATTGGCCAAGTTCTCACATTTGCAGTGTTATGGTACAGCCCAAGGTCTTTGATTTGTACTGGAGTGTTTGACAACAACACACATACTATATCCTTTATTTTTGGACATAGATATAACTGTGTTATATAGCGAATTCGACTAATTATCTAGCTTTTCTAGTAACTCTGATGCCAGGAGGTCAATCTATTTCTATTGCGCCTTCAATACCATCAATATTGGGCAAGTTTTCACATTTGCAATGTTATGGTACAGGCCAAGGTCTTTGATTTGTACTGGTGTGTTTGACAACAACACAGGCTATATCCTTTATTTTTGGACATAGATATAACTGTGTTATATCGCGAATTCAACTAATTATCTAGTTTTTCCAGTAACTCTGATGGCTGTAGGTCAATTTATTTCTATTGCGCCATCAATACCATCAATATTGGGCAAGCTGTCACATTTGCAGTGTTATTGAACAAGCCAAGGTATTTGATTTGTACTGGTGTGTTTGACAACAACACACAGACTATATCCTTTATCTTTGGGCATAGAAATAAATGTGTTATATCGCGAATTCAACTAATTATCTAGTTTTTCTAGTAACTCTCCTGCCTGGAGGTCCATTTATTTCCATTGCACCATCAATACCATCACTATTGGCCAAGTTCTCACATTTGCAGTGTTATGGTACAGGCCAAGGTCTTTGATTTGTACTAGTGTGTTCGACAATAACACACAGGCTATATCCTTTATTTTTGGACATAGATATAACTGTGTTATATAGCGAATTCGACTAATTATCTAGCTTTTCTAGTAACTCTGATGCCAGGAGGTCAATCTATTTCTATTGCGCCTTCAATACCATCAATATTGGGCAAGTTTTCACATTTGCAATGTTATGGTACAGGCCAAGGTCTTTGATTTGTACTGGTGTGTTTGACAACAACACAGGCTATATCCTTTATTTTTGGACATAGATATAACTGTGTTATATCGCGAATTCAACTAATTATCTAGTTTTTCCAGTAACTCTGATGGCTGTAGGTCAATTTATTTCTATTGCGCCATCAATACCATCAATATTGGGCAAGCTGTCACATTTGCAGTGTTATTGAACAAGCCAAGGTATTTGATTTGTACTGGTGTGTTTGACAACAACACACAGACTATATCCTTTATCTTTGGGCATAGAAATAAATGTGTTATATCGCGAATTCAACTAATTATCTAGTTTTTCTAATAACTCTGATGCCTGGAGGTCAATTTATTTCCATTGCGCCATCAATACCATCACTATTGGCCAAGTTCTCACATTTGCAGTGTTATGTTACAGGCAAAGGTCTTTGATTTGTACTAGTGTGTTCGACAATAACACACAGGCTATATCCTTTATTTTTGGACATAGATATAACTGTGTTATATAGCGAATTCGACTAATTATCTAGCTTTTCTAGTAACTCTGATGCCAGGAGGTCAATCTATTTCTATTTAGCCTTCAATACCATCAATATTGGGCAAGTTCTCACATTTGCAATGTTATGGTACAGGCCAAGGTTTTTGATTTGTACTGGTGTGTTTGACAACAACACAGGCTATATCCTTTATTTTTGGACATAGATATAACTGTGTTATATCGCGAATTCAACTAATTATCTAGTTTTTCCAGTAACTCTGCTGCCTGGAGGTCAATTTATTTCCATTGCACCATCAATACCATCACTATTGGCCAAGTTCTCACATTTGCAGTGTTATGGTACAGGCCAAGGTCTTTGATTTGTACTGGACTGTTTGACAACAACACACAGACTATATCCTTCATTTTTGGACATATAAATAACTGTGTTATATCGCGAATTCAACTAATTATCTAGTTTTTCTAGTAACTCTGCTGCCTGGAGGTCAATTTATTTCCATTGCACCATCAATACCATCACTATTGGCCAAGTTCTCACATTTGCAGTGTTATGGTACAGCCCAAGGTCTTTGATTTGTACTGGAGTGTTTGACAACAACACACATACTATATCCTTTATCTTTGGACATAGAAATAACTGTGTTATATCGCAAATTCAACTAATTATCTAGTTTTCTAGTAACGCTGATGCCTGGAGGTCAATTTATTTCCATTGCGCCATCAATACCATCACTATTGGCCAAGTTCTCACATTTGCAGTGTTATGGTACAGGCAAAGGTCTTTGATTTGTACTAGTGTGTTCGACAATAACACACAGGCTATATCCTTTATTTTTGGACATAGATATAACTGTGTTATATAGCGAATTCAACTAATTATCTAGCTTTTCTAGTAACTCTGATGCCAGGAGGTCAATCTATTTCTATTGCGCCTTCAATACCATCAATATTGGGCAAGTTCTCACATTTGCAATGTTATGGTACAGGCCAAGGTCTTTGATTTGTACTGGTGTGTTTGACAACAACACAGGCTATATCCTTTATTTTTGGACATATATATAACTGTGTTATATCGCGAATTCAACTAATTATCTAGTTTTTCCAGTAACTCGGATGGCTGTAGGTCAATTTATTTCTATTGCGCCATCAATACCATCACTTTTGGGCAAGCTGTCACATTTGCAGTGTTATTGTACAAGCCAAGGTATTTGATTTGTACTGGTGTGTTTGACAACAACACACAGACTATATCCTTTATCTTTGGACATAGAAATAACTGTGTTATATCTCGAATTCAACTAATTATCTAGTTTTTCTAGTAACTCTGCTGCCTGGAGGTCAATTTATTTCCATTGCACCATCAATACCATCACTATTGGCCAAGTTCTCACATTTGCAATGTTATGGTACAGGCCAAGGTCTTTGATTTGTACTGGTGTGTTTGACAACAACACAGGCTATATCCTTTATTTTTTTGACATAGATATAACTGTACTATATCGCGAATTCAACTAATTATCTAGTTTTTCTAGTAACTCTGATGCCTGGAGGTCAATGTATTTCTATTGCGCCTGCAATACCATCAGTATTGGGCAAGTTCTCACATTTGCAGTGTTATGGTACAGGCCAAGGTCTTTGATTTGTACTGGTGTGTCTGACAACAACATACAGACTATATCCTTTATCTTTGGACATAGATATAACTGTGTTATATCCAAAATTCAACTAATTATCTAGCTTTTCTAGTAACTCTGATGCCAGGAGGTCAATCTATTTCTATTGCGCCTTCAATACCATCAATATTGGGCAAGTTCTCACATTTGCAATGTTATGGTACAGGCCAAGGTCTTTGATTTGTACTGGTGTGTTTGACAACAACACAGGCTATATCCTTTATTTTTGGACATATATATAACTGTATTATATCGCGAATTCAACTAATTATCTAGTTTTTCCAGTAACTCTGATGGCTGTAGGTCAATTTATTTATATTGCGCCATCAATACCATCACTTTTGGGCAAGCTGTCACATTTGCAGTGTTATTGTACAAGCCAAGGTATTTGATTTGTACTGGTGTGTTTGACAACAACACACAGACTATATCCTTTATCTTTGGACATAGAAAAACTGTGTTATATCTCGAATTCAACTAATTATCTAGTTTTTCTAGTAACTCTGCTGCCTGGAGGTCAATTTATTTCCATTGCACCATCAATACCATCACTATTGGCCAAGTTCTCACATTTGCAGTGTTATGGTACAGGCCAAGGTCTTTGATTTGTACTGGACTGTTTGACAAAAACACACAGACTATATCCTTCATTTTTGGACATAGAAATAACTGTGTTATATCGCGAATTCAACTAATTATCTAGTTTTTCTAGTAACTCTGCTGCCTGGAGGTCAATTTATTTCCATTGCACCATCAATACCATCACTATTGGCCAAGTTCTCACATTTGCAGTGTTATGGTACAGGCCAAGGTCTTTGATTTGTACTGGAGTGTTTGACAACAACACACATACTATATCCTTTATCTTTGGACATATATATAACTGTGTTATATCGCGAATTCAACTAATTATCTAGTTTTTCCAGTAACTCTGCTGCCTGGAGGTCAATTTATTTCCATTGCACCATCAATACCATCACTATTGGCCAAGTTCTCACATTTGCAGTGTTATGGTACAGGCCAAGGTCTTTGATTTGTACTGGACTGTTTGACAACAACACACAGACTATATCCTTTATTTTTGGACATAGAAATAACTGTGTTATATCGCGAATTCAACTAATTATCTAGTTTTTCTAGTAACTCTCCTGCCTGGAGGTCCATTTATTTCCATTGCACCATCAATACCATCACTATTGGCCAAGTTCTCACATTTGCAGTGTTATGGTACAGGCCAAGGTCTTTGATTTGTACTAGTGTGTTCGACAATAACACACAGGCTATATCCTTTATTTTTGGACATAGATATAACTGTGTTATATAGCGAATTCGACTAATTATCTAGCTTTTCTAGTAACTCTGATGCCAGGAGGTCAATCTATTTCTATTGCGCCTTCAATACCATCAATATTGGGCAAGTTCTCACATTTGCAATATTATGGTACAGGCCAAGGTCTTTGATTTGTACTGGTGTGTTTGACAACAACACAGGCTATATCCTTTATTTTTGGACATATATATAACTGTGTTATATCGCGAATTCAACTAATTATCTAGTTTTTCCAGTAACTCTGATGGCTGTAGGTCGATTTATTTCTATTGCGCCATCAATACCATCACTTTTGGGCAAGCTGTCACATTTGCAGTGTTATTGTACAAGCCAAGGTATTTGATTTGTACTGGTGTGTTTGACAACAACACACAGACTATATCCTTTATCTTTGGACATAGAAATAACTGTGTTATATCTCGAATTCAACTAATTATCTAGTTTTTCTAGTAACTCTGCTGCCTGGAGGTCAATTTATTTCCATTGCACCATCAATACCATCACTATTGGCCAAGTTCTCACATTTGCAGTGTTATGGTACAGGCCAAGGTCTTTGATTTGTACTGGACTGTTTGACAACAACACACAGACTATATCCTTTATTTTTGGACATAGAAATAACTGTGTTATATCGCGAATTCAACTAATTATCTAGTTTTTCTAGTAACTCTCCTGCCTGGAGGTCCATTTATTTCCATTGCACCATCAATACCATCACTATTGGCCAAGTTCTCACATTTGCAGTGTTATGGTACAGGCCAAGGTCTTTGATTTGTACTGGAGTGTTTGACAACAACACACAGACTATATCCTTTATCTTTGGTCATAGATATAACTGTGTTATATCTCGAATTCAACTAATTATCTAGTTTTTCTAATAACTCTGATGCCTGGAGGTCAATTTATTTCCATTGCTCCATCAATACCATCACTATTGGGCAAGTTCTCACATTTGCAATGTTATGGTACAGGCCAAGGTCTTTGATTTGTACTGGTGTGTTTGACAACAACACAGGCTATATCCTTTATTTTTTGACATAGATATAACTGTACTATATCGCGAATTCAACTAATTATCTAGTTTTTCTAGTAACTCTGATGCCTGGAGGTCAATGTATTTCTATTGCGCCTGCAATACCATCAGTATTGGGCAAGTTCTCACATTTGCAGTGTTATGGTACAGGCCAAGGTCTTTGAATTGTACTGGTGTGTCTGACAACAACATCAGACTATATCCTTTATCTTTGGATATAGATATAACTGTGTTATATCAAAAATTCAACTAATTATCAAGTTTCCCTAGTAACTCTGATGTCTGCAGGTCAATTTATTTCCATTGCTCCATCAATACCATCACTATTGGGCAAGTTCTCACATTTGCAATGTTATGGTACAGGCCAAGGTCTTTGATTTGTACTGGTGTGTTTGACAACAACCCAGGCTATATCCTTTATCTTTGCACATAGAAATAACTGTACTATATCGCGAATTCAACTAATTATCTAGTTTCTCTAGTAACTCTGATGTCTGGAGGTCAATTTATTTCCATTGCTCCATCAATACCATCAATATTGGGCAAGTTCTCACATTTGCAATGTTATGGTACAGGCCAAGGTCTTTGATTTGTACTGGTGTGTTTGACAACAACACAGGCTATATCCTTTATCTTTGCACATAGAAATAACTGTACTATATCGCGAATTCAACTAATTATCTAGTTTTTCCAGTAACTCGGATGGCTGTAGGTCAATTTATTTCTATTGCGCCATCAATACCATCACTTTTGGGCAAGCTGTCACATTTGCAGTGTTATTGTACAAGCCAAGGTATTTGATTTGTACTGGTGTGTTTGACAACAACACACAGACTATATCCTTTATCTTTGGACATAGAAATAACTGTGTTATATCTCGAATTCAACTAATTATCTAGTTTTTCTAGTAACTCTGCTGCCTGGAGGTCAATTTATTTCCATTGCACCATCAATACCATCACTATTGGCCAAGTTCTCACATTTGCAATGTTATGGTACAGGCCAAGGTCTTTGATTTGTACTGGTGTGTTTGACAACAACACAGGCTATATCCTTTATTTTTTTGACATAGATATAACTGTACTATATCGCGAATTCAACTAATTATCTAGTTTTTCTAGTAACTCTGATGCCTGGAGGTCAATGTATTTCTATTGCGCCTGCAATACCATCAGTATTGGGCAAGTTCTCACATTTGCAGTGTTATGGTACAGGCCAAGGTCTTTGATTTGTACTGGTGTGTCTGACAACAACATACAGACTATATCCTTTATATTTGGACATAGATATAACTGTGTTATATCCAAAATTCAACTAATTATCTAGCTTTTCTAGTAACTCTGATGCCAGGAGGTCAATCTATTTCTATTGCGCCTTCAATACCATCAATATTGGGCAAGTTCTCACATTTGCAATGTTATGGTACAGGCCAAGGTCTTTGATTTGTACTGGTGTGTTTGACAACAACACAGGCTATATCCTTTATTTTTGGACATATATATAACTGTATTATATCGCGAATTCAACTAATTATCTAGTTTTTCCAGTAACTCTGATGGCTGTAGGTCAATTTATTTATATTGCGCCATCAATACCATCACTTTTGGGCAAGCTGTCACATTTGCAGTGTTATTGTACAAGCCAAGGTATTTGATTTGTACTGGTGTGTTTGACAACAACACACAGACTATATCCTTTATCTTTGGACATAGAAAAACTGTGTTATATCTCGAATTCAACTAATTATCTAGTTTTTCTAGTAACTCTGCTGCCTGGAGGTCAATTTATTTCCATTGCACCATCAATACCATCACTATTGGCCAAGTTCTCACATTTGCAGTGTTATGGTACAGGCCAAGGTCTTTGATTTGTACTGGACTGTTTGACAAAAACACACAGACTATATCCTTCATTTTTGGACATAGAAATAACTGTGTTATATCGCGAATTCAACTAATTATCTAGTTTTTCTAGTAACTCTGCTGCCTGGAGGTCAATTTATTTCCATTGCACCATCAATACCATCACTATTGGCCAAGTTCTCACATTTGCAGTGTTATGGTACAGGCCAAGGTCTTTGATTTGTACTGGTGTGTTTGACAACAACACAGGCTATATCCTTTATCTTTGCACATAGAAATAACTGTACTATATCGCGAATTCAACTAATTATCTAGTTTTTCCAGTAACTCGGATGGCTGTAGGTCAATTTATTTCTATTGCGCCATCAATACCATCACTTTTGGGCAAGCTGTCACATTTGCAGTGTTATTGTACAAGCCAAGGTATTTGATTTGTACTGGTGTGTTTGACAACAACACACAGACTATATCCTTTATCTTTGGACATAGAAATAACTGTGTTATATCTCGAATTCAACTAATTATCTAGTTTTTCTAGTAACTCTGCTGCCTGGAGGTCAATTTATTTCCATTGCACCATCAATACCATCACTATTGGCCAAGTTCTCACATTTGCAATGTTATGGTACAGGCCAAGGTCTTTGATTTGTACTGGTGTGTTTGACAACAACACAGGCTATATCCTTTATTTTTTTGACATAGATATAACTGTACTATATCGCGAATTCAACTAATTATCTAGTTTTTCTAGTAACTCTGATGCCTGGAGGTCAATGTATTTCTATTGCGCCTGCAATACCATCAGTATTGGGCAAGTTCTCACATTTGCAGTGTTATGGTACAGGCCAAGGTCTTTGATTTGTACTGGTGTGTCTGACAACAACATACAGACTATATCCTTTATCTTGGGACATAGATATAACTGTGTTATATCCAAAATTCAACTAATTATCTAGCTTTTCTAGTAACTCTGATGCCAGGAGGTCAATCTATTTCTATTGCGCCTTCAATACCATCAATATTGGGCAAGTTCTCACATTTGCAATGTTATGGTACAGGCCAAGGTCTTTGATTTGTACTGGTGTGTTTGACAACAACACAGGCTATATCCTTTATTTTTGGACATATATATAACTGTATTATATCGCGAATTCAACTAATTATCTAGTTTTTCCAGTAACTCTGATGGCTGTAGGTCAATTTATTTATATTGCGCCATCAATACCATCACTTTTGGGCAAGCTGTCACATTTGCAGTGTTATTGTACAAGCCAAGGTATTTGATTTGTACTGGTGTGTTTGACAACAACACACAGACTATATCCTTTATCTTTGGACATAGAAAAACTGTGTTATATCTCGAATTCAACTAATTATCTAGTTTTTCTAGTAACTCTGCTGCCTGGAGGTCAATTTATTTCCATTGCACCATCAATACCATCACTATTGGCCAAGTTCTCACATTTGCAGTGTTATGGTACAGGCCAAGGTCTTTGATTTGTACTGGACTGTTTGACAAAAACACACAGACTATATCCTTCATTTTTGGACATAGAAATAACTGTGTTATATCGCGAATTCAACTAATTATCTAGTTTTTCTAGTAACTCTGCTGCCTGGAGGTCAATTTATTTCCATTGCACCATCAATACCATCACTATTGGCCAAGTTCTCACATTTGCAGTGTTATGGTACAGGCCAAGGTCTTTGATTTGTACTGGAGTGTTTGACAACAACACACATACTATATCCTTTATCTTTGGACATAGAAATAACTGTGTTATATCGCAAATTCAACTAATTATCTAGTTTTCTAGTAACTCTGATGCCTGGAGGTCAATTTATTTCCATTGCGCCATCAATACCATCACTATTGGCCAAGTTCTCACATTTGCAGTGTTATGGTACAGGCAAAGGTCTTTGATTTGTACTAGTGTGTTCGACAATAACACACAGGCTATATCCTTTATTTTTGGACATAGATATAACTGTGTTATATAGCGAATTCGACTAATTATCTAGCTTTTCTAGTAACTCTGATGCCAGGAGGTCAATCTATTTCTATTGCGCCTTCAATACCATCAATATTGGGCAAGTTCTCACATTTGCAATATTATGGTACAGGCCAAGGTCTTTGATTTGTACTGGTGTGTTTGACAACAACACAGGCTATATCCTTTATTTTTGGACATATATATAACTGTGTTATATCGCGAATTCAACTAATTATCTAGTTTTTCCAGTAACTCTGCTGCCTGGAGGTCAATTTATTTCCATTGCACCATCAATGCCATCACTATTGGCCAAGTTCTCACATTTGCAGTGTTATGGTACAGGCCAAGGTCTTTGATTTGTACTGGACTGTTTGACAACAACACACAGACTATATCCTTTATTTTTGGACATAGAAATAACTGTGTTATATCGCGAATTCAACTAATTATCTAGTTTTTCTAGTAACTCTCCTGCCTGGAGGTCCATTTATTTCCATTGCACCATCAATACCATCACTATTGGCCAAGTTCTCACATTTGCAGTGTTATGGTACAGGCCAAGGTCTTTGATTTGTACTAGTGTGTTCGACAATAACACACAGGCTATATCCTTTATTTTTGGACATAGATATAACTGTGTTATATAGCGAATTCGACTAATTATCTAGCTTTTCTAGTAACTCTGATGCCAGGAGGTCAATCTATTTCTATTGCGCCTTCAATACCATCAATATTGGGCAAGTTTTCACATTTGCAATGTTATGGTACAGGCCAAGGTCTTTGATTTGTACTGGTGTGTTTGACAACAACACAGGCTATATCCTTTATTTTTGGACATAGATATAACTGTGTTATATCGCGAATTCAACTAATTATCTAGTTTTTCCAGTAACTCTGATGGCTGTAGGTCAATTTATTTCTATTGCGCCATCAATACCATCAATATTGGGCAAGCTGTCACATTTGCAGTGTTATTGAACAAGCCAAGGTATTTGATTTGTACTGGTGTGTTTGACAACAACACACAGACTATATCCTTTATCTTTGGGCATAGAAATAAATGTGTTATATCGCGAATTCAACTAATTATCTAGTTTTTCTAATAACTCTGATGCCTGGAGGTCAATTTATTTCCATTGCGCCATCAATACCATCACTATTGGCCAAGTTCTCACATTTGCAGTGTTATGTTACAGGCAAAGGTCTTTGATTTGTACTAGTGTGTTCGACAATAACACACAGGCTATATCCTTTATTTTTGGACATAGATATAACTGTGTTATATAGCGAATTCGACTAATTATCTAGCTTTTCTAGTAACTCTGATGCCAGGAGGTCAATCTATTTCTATTTAGCCTTCAATACCATCAATATTGGGCAAGTTCTCACATTTGCAATGTTATGGTACAGGCCAAGGTTTTTGATTTGTACTGGTGTGTTTGACAACAACACAGGCTATATCCTTTATTTTTGGACATAGATATAACTGTGTTATATCGCGAATTCAACTAATTATCTAGTTTTTCCAGTAACTCTGCTGCCTGGAGGTCAATTTATTTCCATTGCACCATCAATACCATCACTATTGGCCAAGTTCTCACATTTGCAGTGTTATGGTACAGGCCAAGGTCTTTGATTTGTACTGGTGTGTTTGACAACAACACAGGCTATATCCTTTATTTTTTGACATAGAAATAACTGTGTTATATCTCGAATTCAACTAATTATCTAGTTTTTCTAGTAACTCTGCTGCCTGGAGGTCAATTTATTTCCATTGCACCATCAATACCATCACTATTGGCCAAGTTCTCACATTTGCAGTGTTATGGTACAGGCCAAGGTCTTTGATTTGTACTGGACTGTTTGACAACAACACACAGACTATATCCTTCATTTTTGGACATATAAATAACTGTGTTATATCGCGAATTCAACTAATTATCTAGTTTTTCTAGTAACTCTGCTGCCTGGAGGTCAATTTATTTCCATTGCACCATCAATACCATCACTATTGGCCAAGTTCTCACATTTGCAGTGTTATGGTACAGCCCAAGGTCTTTGATTTGTACTGGAGTGTTTGACAACAACACACATACTATATCCTTTATCTTTGGACATAGAAATAACTGTGTTATATCGCAAATTCAACTAATTATCTAGTTTTCTAGTAACGCTGATGCCTGGAGGTCAATTTATTTCCATTGCGCCATCAATACCATCACTATTGGCCAAGTTCTCACATTTGCAGTGTTATGGTACAGGCAAAGGTCTTTGATTTGTACTAGTGTGTTCGACAATAACACACAGGCTATATCCTTTATTTTTGGACATAGATATAACTGTGTTATATAGCGAATTCAACTAATTATCTAGCTTTTCTAGTAACTCTGATGCCAGGAGGTCAATCTATTTCTATTGCGCCTTCAATACCATCAATATTGGGCAAGTTCTCACATTTGCAATGTTATGGTACAGGCCAAGGTCTTTGATTTGTACTGGTGTGTTTGACAACAACACAGGCTATATCCTTTATTTTTGGACATATATATAACTGTGTTATATCGCGAATTCAACTAATTATCTAGTTTTTCCAGTAACTCGGATGGCTGTAGGTCAATTTATTTCTATTGCGCCATCAATACCATCACTTTTGGGCAAGCTGTCACATTTGCAGTGTTATTGTACAAGCCAAGGTATTTGATTTGTACTGGTGTGTTTGACAACAACACACAGACTATATCCTTTATCTTTGGACATAGAAATAACTGTGTTATATCTCGAATTCAACTAATTATCTAGTTTTTCTAGTAACTCTGCTGCCTGGAGGTCAATTTATTTCCATTGCACCATCAATACCATCACTATTGGCCAAGTTCTCACATTTGCAATGTTATGGTACAGGCCAAGGTCTTTGATTTGTACTGGTGTGTTTGACAACAACACAGGCTATATCCTTTATTTTTTTGACATAGATATAACTGTACTATATCGCGAATTCAACTAATTATCTAGTTTTTCTAGTAACTCTGATGCCTGGAGGTCAATGTATTTCTATTGCGCCTGCAATACCATCAGTATTGGGCAAGTTCTCACATTTGCAGTGTTATGGTACAGGCCAAGGTCTTTGATTTGTACTGGTGTGTCTGACAACAACATACAGACTATATCCTTTATCTTTGGACATAGATATAACTGTGTTATATCCAAAATTCAACTAATTATCTAGCTTTTCTAGTAACTCTGATGCCAGGAGGTCAATCTATTTCTATTGCGCCTTCAATACCATCAATATTGGGCAAGTTCTCACATTTGCAATGTTATGGTACAGGCCAAGGTCTTTGATTTGTACTGGTGTGTTTGACAACAACACAGGCTATATCCTTTATTTTTGGACATATATATAACTGTATTATATCGCGAATTCAACTAATTATCTAGTTTTTCCAGTAACTCTGATGGCTGTAGGTCAATTTATTTATATTGCGCCATCAATACCATCACTTTTGGGCAAGCTGTCACATTTGCAGTGTTATTGTACAAGCCAAGGTATTTGATTTGTACTGGTGTGTTTGACAACAACACACAGATTATATCCTTTATCTTTGGACATAGAAAAACTGTGTTATATCTCGAATTCAACTAATTATCTAGTTTTTCTAGTAACTCTGCTGCCTGGAGGTCAATTTATTTCCATTGCACCATCAATACCATCACTATTGGCCAAGTTCTCACATTTGCAGTGTTATGGTACAGGCCAAGGTCTTTGATTTGTACTGGACTGTTTGACAAAAAACACACAGACTATATCCTTCATTTTTGGACATAGAAATAACTGTGTTATATCGCGAATTCAACTAATTATCTAGTTTTTCTAGTAACTCTGCTGCCTGGAGGTCAATTTATTTCCATTGCACCATCAATACCATCACTATTGGCCAAGTTCTCACATTTGCAGTGTTATGGTACAGGCCAAGGTCTTTGATTTGTACTGGAGTGTTTGACAACAACACACATACTATATCCTTTATCTTTGGACATAGAAATAACTGTGTTATATCGCAAATTCAACTAATTATCTAGTTTTCTAGTAACTCTGATGCCTGGAGGTCAATTTATTTCCATTGCGCCATCAATACCATCACTATTGGCCAAGTTCTCACATTTGCAGTGTTATGGTACAGGCAAAGGTCTTTGATTTGTACTAGTGTGTTCGACAATAACACACAGGCTATATCCTTTATTTTTGGACATAGATATAACTGTGTTATATAGCGAATTCGACTAATTATCTAGCTTTTCTAGTAACTCTGATGCCAGGAGGTCAATCTATTTCTATTGCGCCTTCAATACCATCAATATTGGGCAAGTTCTCACATTTGCAATATTATGGTACAGGCCAAGGTCTTTGATTTGTACTGGTGTGTTTGACAACAACACAGGCTATATCCTTTATTTTTGGACATATATATAACTGTGTTATATCGCGAATTCAACTAATTATCTAGTTTTTCCAGTAACTCTGCTGCCTGGAGGTCAATTTATTTCCATTGCACCATCAATACCATCACTATTGGCCAAGTTCTCACATTTGCAGTGTTATGGTACAGGCCAAGGTCTTTGATTTGTACTGGACTGTTTGACAACAACACACAGACTATATCCTTTATTTTTGGACATAGAAATAACTGTGTTATATCGCGAATTCAACTAATTATCTAGTTTTTCTAGTAACTCTCCTGCCTGGAGGTCCATTTATTTCCATTGCACCATCAATACCATCACTATTGGCCAAGTTCTCACATTTGCAGTGTTATGGTACAGGCCAAGGTCTTTGATTTGTACTAGTGTGTTCGACAATAACACACAGGCTATATCCTTTATTTTTGGACATAGATATAACTGTGTTATATAGCGAATTCGACTAATTATCTAGCTTTTCTAGTAACTCTGATGCCAGGAGGTCAATCTATTTCTATTGCGCCTTCAATACCATCAATATTGGGCAAGTTCTCACATTTGCAATATTATGGTACAGGCCAAGGTCTTTGATTTGTACTGGTGTGTTTGACAACAACACAGGCTATATCCTTTATTTTTGGACATATATATAACTGTGTTATATCGCGAATTCAACTAATTATCTAGTTTTTCCAGTAACTCTGATGGCTGTAGGTCGATTTATTTCTATTGCGCCATCAATACCATCACTTTTGGGCAAGCTGTCACATTTGCAGTGTTATTGTACAAGCCAAGGTATTTGATTTGTACTGGTGTGTTTGACAACAACACACAGACTATATCCTTTATCTTTGGACATAGAAATAACTGTGTTATATCTCGAATTCAACTAATTATCTAGTTTTTCTAGTAACTCTGCTGCCTGGAGGTCAATTTATTTCCATTGCACCATCAATACCATCACTATTGGCCAAGTTCTCACATTTGCAGTGTTATGGTACAGGCCAAGGTCTTTGATTTGTACTGGACTGTTTGACAACAACACACAGACTATATCCTTTATTTTTGGACATAGAAATAACTGTGTTATATCGCGAATTCAACTAATTATCTAGTTTTTCTAGTAACTCTCCTGCCTGGAGGTCCATTTATTTCCATTGCACCATCAATACCATCACTATTGGCCAAGTTCTCACATTTGCAGTGTTATGGTACAGGCCAAGGTCTTTGATTTGTACTGGAGTGTTTGACAACAACACACAGACTATATCCTTTATCTTTGGTCATAGATATAACTGTGTTATATCTCGAATTCAACTAATTATCTAGTTTTTCTAATAACTCTGATGCCTGGAGGTCAATTTATTTCCATTGCTCCATCAATACCATCACTATTGGGCAAGTTCTCACATTTGCAATGTTATGGTACAGGCCAAGGTCTTTGATTTGTACTGGTGTGTTTGACAACAACACAGGCTATATCCTTTATTTTTTGACATAGATATAACTGTACTATATCGCGAATTCAACTAATTATCTAGTTTTTCTAGTAACTCTGATGCCTGGAGGTCAATGTATTTCTATTGCGCCTGCAATACCATCAGTATTGGGCAAGTTCTCACATTTGCAGTGTTATGGTACAGGCCAAGGTCTTTGAATTGTACTGGTGTGTCTGACAACAACATCAGACTATATCCTTTATTTTTGGATATAGATATAACTGTGTTATATCAAAAATTCAACTAATTATCAAGTTTCCCTAGTAACTCTGATGTCTGCAGGTCAATTTATTTCCATTGCTCCATCAATACCATCACTATTGGGCAAGTTCTCACATTTGCAATGTTATGGTACAGGCCAAGGTCTTTGATTTGTACTGGTGTGTTTGACAACAACCCAGGCTATATCCTTTATCTTTGCACATAGAAATAACTGTACTATATCGCGAATTCAACTAATTATCTAGTTTCTCTAGTAACTCTGATGTCTGGAGGTCAATTTATTTCCATTGCTCCATCAATACCATCAATATTGGGCAAGTTCTCACATTTGCAATGTTATGGTACAGGCCAAGGTCTTTGATTTGTACTGGTGTGTTTGACAACAACACAGGCTATATCCTTTATCTTTGCACATAGAAATAACTGTACTATATCGCGAATTCAACTAATTATCTAGTTTTTCCAGTAACTCGGATGGCTGTAGGTCAATTTATTTCTATTGCGCCATCAATACCATCACTTTTGGGCAAGCTGTCACATTTGCAGTGTTATTGTACAAGCCAAGGTATTTGATTTGTACTGGTGTGTTTGACAACAACACACAGACTATATCCTTTATCTTTGGACATAGAAATAACTGTGTTATATCTCGAATTCAACTAATTATCTAGTTTTTCTAGTAACTCTGCTGCCTGGAGGTCAATTTATTTCCATTGCACCATCAATACCATCACTATTGGCCAAGTTCTCACATTTGCAATGTTATGGTACAGGCCAAGGTCTTTGATTTGTACTGGTGTGTTTGACAACAACACAGGCTATATCCTTTATTTTTTTGACATAGATATAACTGTACTATATCGCGAATTCAACTAATTATCTAGTTTTTCTAGTAACTCTGATGCCTGGAGGTCAATGTATTTCTATTGCGCCTGCAATACCATCAGTATTGGGCAAGTTCTCACATTTGCAGTGTTATGGTACAGGCCAAGGTCTTTGATTTGTACTGGTGTGTCTGACAACAACATACAGACTATATCCTTTATATTTGGACATAGATATAACTGTGTTATATCCAAAATTCAACTAATTATCTAGCTTTTCTAGTAACTCTGATGCCAGGAGGTCAATCTATTTCTATTGCGCCTTCAATACCATCAATATTGGGCAAGTTCTCACATTTGCAATGTTATGGTACAGGCCAAGGTCTTTGATTTGTACTGGTGTGTTTGACAACAACACAGGCTATATCCTTTATTTTTGGACATATATATAACTGTATTATATCGCGAATTCAACTAATTATCTAGTTTTTCCAGTAACTCTGATGGCTGTAGGTCAATTTATTTATATTGCGCCATCAATACCATCACTTTTGGGCAAGCTGTCACATTTGCAGTGTTATTGTACAAGCCAAGGTATTTGATTTGTACTGGTGTGTTTGACAACAACACACAGACTATATCCTTTATCTTTGGACATAGAAAAACTGTGTTATATCTCGAATTCAACTAATTATCTAGTTTTTCTAGTAACTCTGCTGCCTGGAGGTCAATTTATTTCCATTGCACCATCAATACCATCACTATTGGCCAAGTTCTCACATTTGCAGTGTTATGGTACAGGCCAAGGTCTTTGATTTGTACTGGACTGTTTGACAAAAACACACAGACTATATCCTTCATTTTTGGACATAGAAATAACTGTGTTATATCGCGAATTCAACTAATTATCTAGTTTTTCTAGTAACTCTGCTGCCTGGAGGTCAATTTATTTCCATTGCACCATCAATACCATCACTATTGGCCAAGTTCTCACATTTGCAGTGTTATGGTACAGGCCAAGGTCTTTGATTTGTACTGGTGTGTTTGACAACAACACAGGCTATATCCTTTATCTTTGCACATAGAAATAACTGTACTATATCGCGAATTCAACTAATTATCTAGTTTTTCCAGTAACTCGGATGGCTGTAGGTCAATTTATTTCTATTGCGCCATCAATACCATCACTTTTGGGCAAGCTGTCACATTTGCAGTGTTATTGTACAAGCCAAGGTATTTGATTTGTACTGGTGTGTTTGACAACAACACACAGACTATATCCTTTATCTTTGGACATAGAAATAACTGTGTTATATCTCGAATTCAACTAATTATCTAGTTTTTCTAGTAACTCTGCTGCCTGGAGGTCAATTTATTTCCATTGCACCATCAATACCATCACTATTGGCCAAGTTCTCACATTTGCAATGTTATGGTACAGGCCAAGGTCTTTGATTTGTACTGGTGTGTTTGACAACAACACAGGCTATATCCTTTATTTTTTTGACATAGATATAACTGTACTATATCGCGAATTCAACTAATTATCTAGTTTTTCTAGTAACTCTGATGCCTGGAGGTCAATGTATTTCTATTGCGCCTGCAATACCATCAGTATTGGGCAAGTTCTCACATTTGCAGTGTTATGGTACAGGCCAAGGTCTTTGATTTGTACTGGTGTGTCTGACAACAACATACAGACTATATCCTTTATCTTGGGACATAGATATAACTGTGTTATATCCAAAATTCAACTAATTATCTAGCTTTTCTAGTAACTCTGATGCCAGGAGGTGAATCTATTTCTATTGCGCCTTCAATACCATCAATATTGGGCAAGTTCTCACATTTGCAATGTTATGGTACAGGCCAAGGTCTTTGATTTGTACTGGTGTGTTTGACAACAACACAGGCTATATCCTTTATTTTTGGACATATATATAACTGTATTATATCGCGAATTCAACTAATTATCTAGTTTTTCCAGTAACTCTGATGGCTGTAGGTCAATTTATTTATATTGCGCCATCAATACCATCACTTTTGGGCAAGCTGTCACATTTGCAGTGTTATTGTACAAGCCAAGGTATTTGATTTGTACTGGTGTGTTTGACAACAACACACAGACTATATCCTTTATCTTTGGACATAGAAAAACTGTGTTATATCTCGAATTCAACTAATTATCTAGTTTTTCTAGTAACTCTGCTGCCTGGAGGTCAATTTATTTCCATTGCACCATCAATACCATCACTATTGGCCAAGTTCTCACATTTGCAGTGTTATGGTACAGGCCAAGGTCTTTGATTTGTACTGGACTGTTTGACAAAAACACACAGACTATATCCTTCATTTTTGGACATAGAAATAACTGTGTTATATCGCGAATTCAACTAATTATCTAGTTTTTCTAGTAACTCTGCTGCCTGGAGGTCAATTTATTTCCATTGCACCATCAATACCATCACTATTGGCCAAGTTCTCACATTTGCAGTGTTATGGTACAGGCCAAGGTCTTTGATTTGTACTGGAGTGTTTGACAACAACACACATACTATATCCTTTATCTTTGGACATAGAAATAACTGTGTTATATCGCAAATTCAACTAATTATCTAGTTTTCTAGTAACTCTGATGCCTGGAGGTCAATTTATTTCCATTGCGCCATCAATACCATCACTATTGGCCAAGTTCTCACATTTGCAGTGTTATGGTACAGGCAAAGGTCTTTGATTTGTACTAGTGTGTTCGACAATAACACACAGGCTATATCCTTTATTTTTGGACATAGATATAACTGTGTTATATAGCGAATTCGACTAATTATCTAGCTTTTCTAGTAACTCTGATGCCAGGAGGTCAATCTATTTCTATTGCGCCTTCAATACCATCAATATTGGGCAAGTTCTCACATTTGCAATATTATGGTACAGGCCAAGGTCTTTGATTTGTACTGGTGTGTTTGACAACAACACAGGCTATATCCTTTATTTTTGGACATATATATAACTGTGTTATATCGCGAATTCAACTAATTATCTAGTTTTTCCAGTAACTCTGCTGCCTGGAGGTCAATTTATTTCCATTGCACCATCAATACCATCACTATTGGCCAAGTTCTCACATTTGCAGTGTTATGGTACAGGCCAAGGTCTTTGATTTGTACTGGTGTGTTTGACAACAACACAGGCTATATCCTTTATTTTTGGACATATATATAACTGTATTATATCGCGAATTCAACTAATTATCTAGTTTTTCCAGTAACTCTGATGGCTGTAGGTCAATTTATTTATATTGCGCCATCAATACCATCACTTTTGGGCAAGCTGTCACATTTGCAGTGTTATTGTACAAGCCAAGGTATTTGATTTGTACTGGTGTGTTTGACAACAACACACAGACTATATCCTTTATCTTTGGACATAGAAAAACTGTGTTATATCTCGAATTCAACTAATTATCTAGTTTTTCTAGTAACTCTGCTGCCTGGAGGTCAATTTATTTCCATTGCACCATCAATACCATCACTATTGGCCAAGTTCTCACATTTGCAGTGTTATGGTACAGGCCAAGGTCTTTGATTTGTACTGGACTGTTTGACAAAAACACACAGACTATATCCTTCATTTTTGGACATAGAAATAACTGTGTTATATCGCGAATTCAACTAATTATCTAGTTTTTCTAGTAACTCTGCTGCCTGGAGGTCAATTTATTTCCATTGCACCATCAATACCATCACTATTGGCCAAGTTCTCACATTTGCAGTGTTATGGTACAGGCCAAGGTCTTTGATTTGTACTGGAGTGTTTGACAACAACACACATACTATATCCTTTATCTTTGGACATAGAAATAACTGTGTTATATCGCAAATTCAACTAATTATCTAGTTTTCTAGTAACTCTGATGCCTGGAGGTCAATTTATTTCCATTGCGCCATCAATACCATCACTATTGGCCAAGTTCTCACATTTGCAGTGTTATGGTACAGGCAAAGGTCTTTGATTTGTACTAGTGTGTTCGACAATAACACACAGGCTATATCCTTTATTTTTGGACATAGATATAACTGTGTTATATAGCGAATTCGACTAATTATCTAGCTTTTCTAGTAACTCTGATGCCAGGAGGTCAATCTATTTCTATTGCGCCTTCAATACCATCAATATTGGGCAAGTTCTCACATTTGCAATATTATGGTACAGGCCAAGGTCTTTGATTTGTACTGGTGTGTTTGACAACAACACAGGCTATATCCTTTATTTTTGGACATATATATAACTGTGTTATATCGCGAATTCAACTAATTATCTAGTTTTTCCAGTAACTCTGCTGCCTGGAGGTCAATTTATTTCCATTGCACCATCAATACCATCACTATTGGCCAAGTTCTCACATTTGCAGTGTTATGGTACAGGCCAAGGTCTTTGATTTGTACTGGACTGTTTGACAACAACACACAGACTATATCCTTTATTTTTGGACATAGAAATAACTGTGTTATATCGCGAATTCAACTAATTATCTAGTTTTTCTAGTAACTCTCCTGCCTGGAGGTCCATTTATTTCCATTGCACCATCAATACCATCACTATTGGCCAAGTTCTCACATTTGCAGTGTTATGGTACAGGCCAAGGTCTTTGATTTGTACTAGTGTGTTCGACAATAACACACAGGCTATATCCTTTATTTTTGGACATAGATATAACTGTGTTATATAGCGAATTCGACTAATTATCTAGCTTTTCTAGTAACTCTGATGCCAGGAGGTCAATCTATTTCTATTGCGCCTTCAATACCATCAATATTGGGCAAGTTCTCACATTTGCAATATTATGGTACAGGCCAAGGTCTTTGATTTGTACTGGTGTGTTTGACAACAACACAGGCTATATCCTTTATTTTTGGACATATATATATAACTGTGTTATATCGCGAATTCAACTAATTATCTAGTTTTTCCAGTACCTCTGATGGCTGTAGGTCGATTTATTTCTATTGCGCCATCAATACCATCACTTTTGGGCAAGCTGTCACATTTGCAGTGTTATTGTACAAGCCAAGGTATTTGATTTGTACTGGTGTGTTTGACAACAACACACAGACTATATCCTTTATCTTTGGACATAGAAATAACTGTGTTATATCTCGAATTCAACTAATTATCTAGTTTTTCTAGTAACTCTGCTGCCTGGAGGTCAATTTATTTCCATTGCACCATCAATACCATCACTATTGGCCAAGTTCTCACATTTGCAGTGTTATGGTACAGGCCAAGGTCTTTGATTTGTACTGGACTGTTTGACAACAACACACAGACTATATCCTTTATTTTTGGACATAGAAATAACTGTGTTATATCGCGAATTCAACTAATTATCTAGTTTTTCTAGTAACTCTCCTGCCTGGAGGTCCATTTATTTCCATTGCACCATCAATACCATCACTATTGGCCAAGTTCTCACATTTGCAGTGTTATGGTACAGGCCAAGGTCTTTGATTTGTACTGGAGTGTTTGACAACAACACACAGACTATATCCTTTATCTTTGGTCATAGATATAACTGTGTTATATCTCGAATTCAACTAATTATCTAGTTTTTCTAATAACTCTGATGCCTGGAGGTCAATTTATTTCCATTGCTCCATCAATACCATCACTATTGGGCAAGTTCTCACATTTGCAATGTTATGGTACAGGCCAAGGTCTTTGATTTGTACTGGTGTGTTTGACAACAACACAGGCTATATCCTTTATTTTTTGACATAGATATAACTGTACTATATCGCGAATTCAACTAATTATCTAGTTTTTCTAGTAACTCTGATGCCTGGAGGTCAATGTATTTCTATTGCGCCTGCAATACCATCAGTATTGGGCAAGTTCTCACATTTGCAGTGTTATGGTACAGGCCAAGGTCTTTGAATTGTACTGGTGTGTCTGACAACAACATCAGACTATATCCTTTATATTTGGATATAGATATAACTGTGTTATATCAAAAATTCAACTAATTATCAAGTTTCCCTAGTAACTCTGATGTCTGCAGGTCAATTTATTTCCATTGCTCCATCAATACCATCACTATTGGGCAAGTTCTCACATTTGCAATGTTATGGTACAGGCCAAGGTCTTTGATTTGTACTGGTGTGTTTGACAACAACCCAGGCTATATCCTTTATCTTTGCACATAGAAATAACTGTACTATATCGCGAATTCAACTAATTATCTAGTTTCTCTAGTAACTCTGATGTCTGGAGGTCAATTTATTTCCATTGCTCCATCAATACCATCAGTATTGGGCAAGTTCTCACATTTGCAATGTTATGGTACAGGCCAAGGTCTTTGATTTGTACTGGTGTGTTTGACAACAACACAGGCTATATCCTTTATCTTTGCACATAGAAATAACTGTACTATATCGCGAATTCAACTAATTATCTAGTTTCTCTAGTAACTCTGATGTCTGGAGGTCAATCTATTTCTATTGCGCCTTCAATACCATCAATATTGGGCAAGTTCTCACATTTGCAATGTTATGGTACAGGCCAAGGTCTTTGATTTGTACTGGTGTGTTTGACAACTACACAGGCTATATCCTTTATTTTTGGACATAGATATAACTGTGTTATATCTCGAATTCAACTAATTATCTAGTTTTTCCAGTAACTCTGATGGCTGTAGGTCAATTTATTTCCATTGCACCATCAATACCATCACTATTGGGCAAGCTGTCACATTTGCAGTGTTATTGTACAAGCCAAGGTATTTGATTTGTACTGGTGTGTTTGACAACAACACACAGACTATATCCTTTATTTTTGGACATAGAAATAACTGTGTTATATCTCGAATTCAACTAATTATCTAGATTTTCTAGTAACTCTGCTGCCTGGAGGTCAATTTATTTCCATTGCACCATCAATACCATCACTATTGGCCAAGTTCTCACATTTGCAGTGTTATGGTACAGGCCAAGGTCTTTGATTTGTACTGGACTGTTTGACAACAACACACAGACTATATCCTTTATTTTTGGACATAGAAATAACTGTGTTATATCGCGAATTCAACTAATTATCTAGTTTTTCTAGTAACTCTGCTGCCTGGAGGTCAATTTATTTCCATTGCGCCATCAATACCATCACTATTGGCCAAGTTCTCACATTTCCAGTGTTATGGTACAGGCAAAGGTCTTTGATTTGTACTAGTGTGTTCGACAACAACACACAGGCTATATCCTTTATTTTTGGACATAGATATAACTGTGTTATATATCGAATTCAACTAATTATCTAGCTTTTCTAGTAACTCTGATGCCAGGAGGTCAATCTATTTCTATTGCGCCTTCAATACCATCAATATTGGGCAAGTTTTCACATTTGCAATGTTATGGTACAGGCCAAGGTCTTTGATTTGTACTGGTGTGTTTGACAACAACACAGGCTATATCCTTTATTTTTGGACATAGATATAACTGTGTTATATCGCGAATTCAACTAATTATCTAGTTTTTCCAGTAACTCTGCTGCCTGGAGGTCAATTTATTTCCATTGCACCATCAATACCATCACTATTGGCCAAGTTCTCACATTTGCAGTGTTATGGTACAGGCCAAGGTCTTTGATTTGTACTGGTGTGTTTGACAACAACACAGGCTATATCCTTTATTTTTTGACATAGAAATAACTGTGTTATATCTCGAATTCAACTAATTATCTAGTTTTTCTAGTAACTCTGCTGCCTGGAGGTCAATTTATTTCCATTGCACCATCAATACCATCACTATTGGCCAAGTTCTCACATTTGCAGTGTTATGGTACAGGCCAAGGTCTTTGATTTGTACTGGACTGTTTGACAACAACACACAGACTAAATCCTTCATTTTTGGACATAGAAATAACTGTGTTATATCGCGAATTCAACTAATTATCTAGTTTTTCTAGTAACTCTGCTGCCTGGAGGTCAATTTATTTCCATTGCACCATCAATACCATCACTATTGGCCAAGTTCTCACATTTGCAGTGTTATGGTACAGCCCAAGGTCTTTGATTTGTACTGGAGTGTTTGACAACAACACACATACTATATCCTTTATCTTTGGACATAGAAATAACTGTGTTATATCGCAAATTCAACTAATTATCTAGTTTTCTAGTAACGCTGATGCCTGGAGGTCAATTTATTTCCATTGCGCCATCAATACCATCACTATTGGCCAAGTTCTCACATTTGCAGTGTTATGGTACAGGCAAAGGTCTTTGATTTGTACTAGTGTGTTCGACAATAACACACAGGCTATATCCTTTATTTTTGGACATAGATATAACTGTGTTATATAGCGAATTCGACTAATTATCTAGCTTTTCTAGTAACTCTGATGCCAGGAGGTCAATCTATTTCTATTGCGCCTTCAATACCATCAATATTGGGCAAGTTCTCACATTTGCAATGTTATGGTACAGGCCAAGGTCTTTGATTTGTACTGGTGTGTTTGACAACAACACAGGCTATATCCTTTATTTTTTGACATATATATAACTGTGTTATATCGCGAATTCAACTAATTATCTAGTTTTTCCAATAACTCGGATGGCTGTAGGTCAATTTATTTCTATTGCGCCATCAATACCATCACTTTTGGGCAAGCTGTCACATTTGCAGTGTTATTGTACAAGCCAAGGTATTTGATTTGTACTGGTGTGTTTGACAACAACACACAGACTATATCCTTTATCTTTGGACATAGAAATAACTGTGTTATATCTCGAATTCAACTAATTATCTAGTTTTTCTAGTAACTCTGCTGCCTGGAGGTCAATTTATTTCCATTGCACCATCAATACCATCACTATTGGCCAAGTTCTCACATTTGCAATGTTATGGTACAGGCCAAGGTCTTTGATTTGTACTGGTGTGTTTGACAACAACACAGGCTATATCCTTTATTTTTTTGACATAGATATAACTGTACTATATCGCGAATTCAACTAATTATCTAGTTTTTCTAGTAACTCTGATGCCTGGAGGTCAATGTATTTCTATTGCGCCTGCAATACCATCAGTATTGGGCAAGTTCTCACATTTGCAGTGTTATGGTACAGGCCAAGGTCTTTGATTTGTACTGGTGTGTCTGACAACAACATACAGACTATATCCTTTATCTTTGTACATAGATATAACTGTGTTATATCCAAAATTCAACTAATTATCTAGCTTTTCTAGTAACTCTGATGCCAGGAGGTCAATCTATTTCTATTGCGCCTTCAATACCATCAATATTGGGCAAGTTCTCACATTTGCAATGTTATGGTACAGGCCAAGGTCTTTGATTTGTACTGGTGTGTTTGACAACAACACAGGCTATATCCTTTATTTTTGGACATATATATAACTGTATTATATCGCGAATTCAACTAATTATCTAGTTTTTCCAGTAACTCTGATGGCTGTAGGTCAATTTATTTATATTGCGCCATCAATACCATCACTTTTGGGCAAGCTGTCACATTTGCAGTGTTATTGTACAAGCCAAGGTATTTGATTTGTACTGGTGTGTTTGACAACAACACACAGACTATATCCTTTATCTTTGGACATAGAAAAACTGTGTTATATCTCGAATTCAACTAATTATCTAGTTTTTCTAGTAACTCTGCTGCCTGGAGGTCAATTTATTTCCATTGCACCATCAATACCATCACTATTGGCCAAGTTCTCACATTTGCAGTGTTATGGTACAGGCCAAGGTCTTTGATTTGTACTGGACTGTTTGACAAAAACACACAGACTATATCCTTCATTTTTGGACATAGAAATAACTGTGTTATATCGCGAATTCAACTAATTATCTAGTTTTTCTAGTAACTCTGCTGCCTGGAGGTCAATTTATTTCCATTGCACCATCAATACCATCACTATTGGCCAAGTTCTCACATTTGCAGTGTTATGGTACAGGCCAAGGTCTTTGATTTGTACTGGAGTGTTTGACAACAACACACAGACTATATCCTTTATTTTTGGACATATAAATAACTGAGTTATATCGCGAATTCAACTAATTATCTAGTTTTTCTAGTAACTCTCCTGCCTGGAGGTCCATTTATTTCCATTGCACCATCAATACCATCACTATTGGCCAAGTTCTCACATTTGCAGTGTTATGGTACAGGCCAAGGTCTTTGATTTGTACTAGTGTGTTCGACAATAACACACAGGCTATATCCTTTATTTTTGGACATAGATATAACTGTGTTATATAGCGAATTCGACTAATTATCTAGCTTTTCTAGTAACTCTGATGCCAGGAGGTCAATCTATTTCTATTGCGCCTTCAATACCATCAATATTGGGCAAGTTCTCACATTTGCAATATTATGGTACAGGCCAAGGTCTTTGATTTGTACTGGTGTGTTTGACAACAACACAGGCTATATCCTTTATTTTTGGACATATATATAACTGTGTTATATCGCGAATTCAACTAATTATCTAGTTTTTCCAGTAACTCTGATGGCTGTAGGTCGATTTATTTCTATTGCGCCTTCAATACCATCACTTTTGGGCAAGCTGTCACATTTCCAGTGTTATTGTACAAGCCAAGGTATTTGATTTGTACTGGTGTGTTTGACAACAACACACAGACTATATCCTTTATCTTTGGACATATAAATAACTGTGTTATATCTCGAATTCAACTAATTATCTAGTTTTTCTAGTAACTCTGCTGCCTGGAGGTCAATTTATTTCCATTGCACCATCAATACCATCACTATTGGCCAAGTTCTCACATTTGCAGTGTTATGGTACAGGCCAAGGTCTTTGATTTGTACTGGACTGTTTGACAACAACACACAGACTATATCCTTTATTTTTGGACATAGAAATAACTGTGTTATATCGCGAATTCAACTAATTATCTAGTTTTTCTAGTAACTCTCCTGCCTGGAGGTCCATTTATTTCCATTGCACCATCAATACCATCACTATTGGCCAAGTTCTCACATTTACAGTGTTATGGTACAGGCCAAGGTCTTTGATTTGTACTGGAGTGTTTGACAACAACACACAGACTATATCCTTTATCTTTGGTCATAGATATAACTGTGTTATATCTCGAATTCAACTAATTATCTAGTTTTTCTAATAACTCTGATGCCTGGAGGTCAATTTATTTCCATTGCTCCATCAATACCATCACTATTGGGCAAGTTCTCACATTTGCAATGTTATGGTACAGGCCAAGGTCTTTGAATTGTACTGGTGTGTCTGACAACAACATCAGACTATATCCTTTATCTTTGGATATAGATATAACTGTGTTATATCAAAAATTCAACTAATTATCAAGTTTCCCTAGTAACTCTGATGTCTGCAGGTCAATTTATTTCCATTGCTCCATCAATACCATCACTATTGGGCAAGTTCTCACATTTGCAATGTTATGGTACAGGCCAAGGTCTTTGATTTGTACTGGTGTGTTTGACAACAACCCAGGCTATATCCTTTATCTTTGCACATAGAAATAACTGTACTATATCTCGAATTCAACTAATTATCTAGATTTTCTAGTAACTCTGCTGCCTGGAGGTCAATTTATTTCCATTGCACCATCAATACCATCACTATTGGCCAAGTTCTCACATTTGCAGTGTTATGGTACAGGCCAAGGTCTTTGATTTGTACTGGACTGTTTGACAACAACACACAGACTATATCCTTTATTTTTGGACATAGAAATAACTGTGTTATATCGCGAATTCAACTAATTATCTAGTTTTTCTAGTAACTCTGCTGCCTGGAGGTCAATTTATTTCCATTGCGCCATCAATACCATCACTATTGGCCAAGTTCTCACATTTGCAGTGTTATGGTACAGGCCAAGGTCTTTGATTTGTACTAGTGTGTTCGACAATAACACACAGGCTATATCCTTTATTTTTGGACATAGATATAACTGTGTTATATAGCGAATTCGACTAATTATCTAGCTTTTCTAGTAACTCTGATGCCAGGAGGTCAATCTATTTCTATTGCGCCTTCAATACCATCAATATTGGGCAAGTTCTCACATTTGCAATATTATGGTACAGGCCAAGGTCTTTGATTTGTACTGGTGTGTTTGACAACAACACAGGCTATATCCTTTATTTTTGGACATATATATAACTGTGTTATATCGCGAATTCAACTAATTATCTAGTTTTTCCAGTAACTCTGATGGCTGTAGGTCGATTTATTTCTATTGCGCCATCAATACCATCACTTTTGGGCAAGCTGTCACATTTGCAGTGTTATTGTACAAGCCAAGGTATTTGATTTGTACTGGTGTGTTTGACAACAACACACAGACTATATCCTTTATCTTTGGACATATAAATAACTGTGTTATATCTCGAATTCAACTAATTATCTAGTTTTTCTAGTAACTCTGCTGCCTGGAGGTCAATTTATTTCCATTGCACCATCAATACCATCACTATTGGCCAAGTTCTCACATTTGCAGTGTTATGGTACAGGCCAAGGTCTTTGATTTGTACTGGACTGTTTGACAACAACACACAGACTATATCCTTTATTTTTGGACATAGAAATAACTGTGTTATATCGCGAATTCAACTAATTATCTAGTTTGTCTAGTAACTCTCCTGCCTGGAGGTCCATTTATTTCCATTGCACCATCAATACCATCACTATTGGCCAAGTTCTCACATTTGCAGTGTTATGGTACAGGCCAAGGTCTTTGATTTGTACTGGAGTGTTTGACAACAACACACAGACTATATCCTTTATCTTTGGTCATAGATATAACTGTGTTATATCTCGAATTCAACTAATTATCTAGTTTTTCTAATAACTCTGATGCCTGGAGGTCAATTTATTTCCATTGCTCCATCAATACCATCACTATTGGGCAAGTTCTCACATTTGCAATGTTATGGTACAGGCCAAGGTCTTTGATTTGTACTGGTGTGTTTGACAACAACACAGGCTATATCCTTTATTTTTTGACATAGATATAACTGTACTATATCGCGAATTCAACTAATTATCTAGTTTTTCTAGTAACTCTGATGCCTGGAGGTCAATGTATTTCTATTGCGCCTGCAATACCATCAGTATTGGGCAAGTTCTCACATTTGCAGTGTTATGGTACAGGCCAAGGTCTTTGAATTGTACTGGTGTGTCTGACAACAACATCAGACTATATCCTTTATCTTTGGATATAGATATAACTGTGTTATATCAAAAATTCAACTAATTATCAAGTTTCCCTAGTAACTCTGATGTCTGCAGGTCAATTTATTTCCATTGCTCCATCAATACCATCACTATTGGGCAAGTTCTCACATTTGCAATGTTATGGTACAGGCCAAGGTCTTTGATTTGTACTGGTGTGTTTGACAACAACCCAGGCTATATCCTTTATCTTTGCACATAGAAATAACTGTACTATATCGCGAATTCAACTAATTATCTAGTTTCTCTAGTAACTCTGATGTCTGGAGGTCAATTTATTTCCATTGCTCCATCAATACCATCAATATTGGGCAAGTTCTCACATTTGCAATGTTATGGTACAGGCCAAGGTCTTTGATTTGTACTGGTGTGTTTGACAACAACACAGGCTATATCCTTTATCTTTGCACATAGAAATAACTGTACTATATCGCGAATTCAACTAATTATCTAGTTTCTCTAGTAACTCTGATGTCTGGAGGTCAATCTATTTCTATTGCGCCTTCAATACCATCAATATTGGGCAAGTTCTCACATTTGCAATGTTATGGTACAGGCCAAGGTCTTTGATTTGTACTGGTGTGTTTGACAACAACACAGGCTATATCCTTTATTTTTGGACATATATATAACTGTGTTATATCGCGAATTCAACTAATTATCTAGTTTTTCCAGTAACTCTGATGGCTGTAGGTCGATTTATTTCTATTGCGCCATCAATACCATCACTTTTGGGCAAGCTGTCACATTTGCAGTGTTATTGTACAAGCCAAGGTATTTGATTTGTACTGGTGTGTTTGACAACAACACACAGACTATATCCTTTATCTTTGGACATATAAATAACTGTGTTATATCTCGAATTCAACTAATTATCTAGTTTTTCTAGTAACTCTGCTGCCTGGAGGTCAATTTATTTCCATTGCACCATCAATACCATCACTATTGGCCAAGTTCTCACATTTGCAGTGTTATGGTACAGGCCAAGGTCTTTGATTTGTACTGGACTGTTTGACAACAACACACAGACTATATCCTTTATTTTTGGACATAGAAATAACTGTGTTATATCGCGAATTCAACTAATTATCTAGTTTTTCTAGTAACTCTCCTGCCTGGAGGTCCATTTATTTCCATTGCACCATCAATACCATCACTATTGGCCAAGTTCTCACATTTGCAGTGTTATGGTACAGGCCAAGGTCTTTGATTTGTACTGGAGTGTTTGACAACAACACACAGACTATATCCTTTATCTTTGGTCATAGATATAACTGTGTTATATCTCGAATTCAACTAATTATCTAGTTTTTCTAATAACTCTGATGCCTGGAGGTCAATTTATTTCCATTGCTCCATCAATACCATCACTATTGGGCAAGTTCTCACATTTGCAATGTTATGGTACAGGCCAAGGTCTTTGATTTGTACTGGTGTGTTTGACAACAACACAGGCTATATCCTTTATTTTTTGACATAGATATAACTGTACTATATCGCGAATTCAACTAATTATCTAGTTTTTCTAGTAACTCTGATGCCTGGAGGTCAATGTATTTCTATTGCGCCTGCAATACCATCAGTATTGGGCAAGTTCTCACATTTGCAGTGTTATGGTACAGGCCAAGGTCTTTGAATTGTACTGGTGTGTCTGACAACAACATCAGACTATATCCTTTATCTTTGGATATAGATATAACTGTGTTATATCAAAAATTCAACTAATTATCAAGTTTCCCTAGTAACTCTGATGTCTGCAGGTCAATTTATTTCCATTGCTCCATCAATACCATCACTATTGGGCAAGTTCTCACATTTGCAATGTTATGGTACAGGCCAAGGTCTTTGATTTGTACTGGTGTGTTTGACAACAACCCAGGCTATATCCTTTATCTTTGCACATAGAAATAACTGTACTATATCGCGAATTCAACTAATTATCTAGTTTCTCTAGTAACTCTGATGTCTGGAGGTCAATTTATTTCCATTGCTCCATCAATACCATCAATATTGGGCAAGTTCTCACATTTGCAATGTTATGGTACAGGCCAAGGTCTTTGATTTGTACTGGTGTGTTTGACAACAACACAGGCTATATCCTTTATCTTTGCACATAGAAATAACTGTACTATATCGCGAATTCAACTAATTATCTAGTTTCTCTAGTAACTCTGATGTCTGGAGGTCAATCTATTTCTATTGCGCCTTCAATACCATCAATATTGGGCAAGTTCTCACATTTGCAATGTTATGGTACAGGCCAAGGTCTTTGATTTGTACTGGTGTGTTTGACAACTACACAGGCTATATCCTTTATTTTTGGACATAGATATAACTGTGTTATATCTCGAATTCAACTAATTATCTAGTTTTTCCAGTAACTCTGATGGCTGTAGGTCAATTTATTTCCATTGCACCATCAATACCATCACTATTGGGCAAGCTGTCACATTTGCAGTGTTATTGTACAAGCCAAGGTATTTGATTTGTACTGGTGTGTTTGACAACAACACACAGACTATATCCTTTATTTTTGGACATAGAAATAACTGTGTTATATCTCGAATTCAACTAATTATCTAGATTTTCTAGTAACTCTGCTGCCTGGAGGTCAATTTATTTCCATTGCACCATCAATACCATCACTATTGGCCAAGTTCTCACATTTGCAGTGTTATGGTACAGGCCAAGGTCTTTGATTTGTACTGGACTGTTTGACAACAACACACAGACTATATCCTTTATTTTTGGACATAGATATAACTGTGTTATATATCGAATTCAACTAATTATCTAGCTTTTCTAGTAACTCTGATGCCAGGAGGTCAATCTATTTCTATTGCGCCTTCAATACCATCAATATTGGGCAAGTTTTCACATTTGCAATGTTATGGTACAGGCCAAGGTCTTTGATTTGTACTGGTGTGTTTGACAACAACACAGGCTATATCCTTTATTTTTGGACATAGATATAACTGTGTTATATCGCGAATTCAACTAATTATCTAGTTTTTCCAGTAACTCTGATGGCTGTAGGTCAATTTATTTCTATTGCGCCATCAATACCATCACTATTGGGCAAGCTGTCACATTTGCAGTGTTATTGAACAAGCCAAGGTATTTGATTTGTACTGGTGTGTTTGACAACAACACACAGACTATATCCTTTATCTTTGGGCATAGAAATAAATGTGTTATATCGCGAATTCAACTAATTATCTAGTTTTTCTAATAACTCTGATGCCTGGAGGTCAATTTATTTCCATTGCGCCATCAATACCATCACTATTGGCCAAGTTCTCACATTTGCAGTGTTATGTTACAGGCAAAGGTCTTTGATTTGTACTAGTGTGTTCGACAATAACACACAGGCTATATCCTTTATTTTTGGACATAGATATAACTGTGTTATATAGCGAATTCGACTAATTATCTAGCTTTTCTAGTAACTCTGATGCCAGGAGGTCAATCTATTTCTATTTAGCCTTCAATACCATCAATATTGGGCAAGTTCTCACATTTGCAATGTTATGGTACAGGCCAAGGTTTTTGATTTGTACTGGTGTGTTTGACAACAACACAGGCTATATCCTTTATTTTTGGACATAGATATAACTGTGTTATATCGCGAATTCAACTAATTATCTAGTTTTTCCAGTAACTCTGCTGCCTGGAGGTCAATTTATTTCCATTGCACCATCAATACCATCACTATTGGCCAAGTTCTCACATTTGCAGTGTTATGGTACAGGCCAAGGTCTTTGATTTGTACTGGACTGTTTGACAACAACACACAGACTATATCCTTTATTTTTGGACATAGAAATAACTGTGTTATATCGCGAATTCAACTAATTATCTAGTTTTTCTAGTAACTCTGCTGCCTGGAGGTCAATTTATTTCCATTGCACCATCAATACCATCACTATTGGCCAAGTTCTCACATTTGCAGTGTTATGGTACAGGCCAAGGTCTTTGATTTGTACTGGACTGTTTGACAACAACACACAGACTATATCCTTTATTTTTGGACATATAAATAACTGTGTTATATCGCGAATTCAACTAATTATCTAGTTTTTCTAGTAACTCTCCTGCCTGGAGGTCAATTTATTTCCATTGCACCATCAATACCATCACTATTGGCCAAGTTCTCACATTTGCAGTGTTATGGTACAGGCCAAGGTCTTTGATTTGTACTGGAGTGTTTGACAACAACACACAGACTATATCCTTTATTTTTGGACATAGAAATAACTGTGTAATATCGCGAATTCAACTAATTATCTAGTTTTTCTAATAACTCTGATGCCTGGAGGTCAATTTATTTCCATTGCTCCATCAATACCATCACTATTGGGCAAGTTCTCACATTTGCAATGTTATGGTACAGTCCAAGGTCTTTGATTTGTACTGGTGTGTTTGACAACAACACAGGCTATATCCTTTATTTTTTGACATAGATATAACTGTACTATATCGCGAATTCAACTAATTATCTAGTTTTTCTAGTAACTCTGATGCCTGGAGGTCAATGTATTTCTATTGCGCCTGCAATACCATCAGTATTGGGCAAGTTCTCACATTTGCAGTGTTATGGTACAGGCCAAGGTCTTTGATTTGTACTGGTGTGTCTGACAACAACATACAGACTATATCCTTTATCTTTGGACATAGATATAACTGTGTTATATCCAAAATTCAACTAATTATCAAGTTTCCCTAGTAACTCTGATGTCTGCAGGTCAATTTATTTCCATTGCTCCATCAATACCATCACTATTGGGCAAGTTCTCACATTTGCAATGTTATGGTACAGGCCAAGGTCTTTGATTTGTACTGGTGTGTTTGACAACAACACAGGCTATATCCTTTATCTTTGCACATAGAAATAACTGTACTATATCGCGAATTCAACTAATTATCTAGTTTCTCTAGTAACTCTGATGACTGGAGGTCAATTTATTTGTATTGCGCCTTCAATACCATCAGTATTGGGCAAATTGTCACGTTTGCAGTGTTATGGTACAGGCCAAGGTCTTTGATTTGTACTGGAGTGTTTGACAACAACACACAGACTATATCCTTTATCTTTGGACATATAAATAACTGTGTTATATCGCAAATTCAACTAATTATCTAGTTTTTCTAGTAACTCTGATGGCTGTAGGTCAATTTATTTCTATTGCGCCATCAATACCATCACTATTGGCCAAGTTCTCACATTTGCAGTGTTATGGTACAGGCCAAGGTCTTTGATTTGTACTGGACTGTTTGACAACAACACACAGACTATATCCTTTATTTTTGGACATAGAAATAACTGTGTTATATCGCGAATTCAACTAATTATCTAGTTTTTCTAGTAACTCTCCTGCCTGGAGGTCAATTTATTTCCATTGCACCATCAATACCATCACTATTGGCCAAGTTCTCACATTTGCAGTGTTATGGTACAGGCCAAGGTCTTTGATTTGTACTGGAGTGTTTGACAACAACACACAGACTATATCCTTTATTTTTGGACATAGAAATAACTGTGTAATATCGCGAATTCAACTAATTATCTAGTTTTTCTAATAACTCTGATGCCTGGAGGTCAATTTATTTCCATTGCTCCATCAATACCATCACTATTGGGCAAGTTCTCACATTTGCAATGTTATGGTACAGTCCAAGGTCTTTGATTTGTACTGGTGTGTTTGACAACAACACAGGCTATATCCTTTATTTTTTGACATAGATATAACTGTACTATATCGCGAATTCAACTAATTATCTAGTTTTTCTATTAACTCTGATGCCTGGAGGTTAATGTATTTCTATTGCGCCTGCAATACCATCAGTATTGGGCAAGTTCTCACATTTGCAGTGTTATGGTACAGGCCAAGGTCTTTGATTTGTACTGGTGTGTCTGACAACAACATACAGACTATATCCTTTATCTTTGGACATAGATATAACTGTGTTATATCCAAAATTCAACTAATTATCAAGTTTCCCTAGTAACTCTGATGTCTGCAGGTCAATTTATTTCCATTGCTCCATCAATACCATCACTATTGGGCAAGTTCTCACATTTGCAATGTTATGGTACAGGCCAAGGTCTTTGATTTGTACTGGTGTGTTTGACAACAACACAGGCTATTTCCTTTATCTTTGCACATAGAAATAACTGTACTATATCGCGAATTCAACTAATTATCTAGTTTCTCTAGTAACTCTGATGTCTGGAGGTCAATTTATTTGTATTGCGCCTTCAATACCATCAGTATTGGGCAAATTGTCACGTTTGCAGTGTTATGGTACAGGCCAAGGTCTTTGATTTGTACTGGAGTGTTTGACAACAACACACAGACTATATCCTTTATCTTTGGACATATAAATAACTGTGTTATATCGCAAATTCAACTAATTATCTAGTTTTTCTAGTAACTCTGATGGCTGTAGGTCAATTTATTTCTATTGCGCCATCAATACCATCACTATTGGGCAAGCTGTCACATTTGCAGTGTTATTGTACAAGCCAAGGTATTTGATTTGTACTGGTGTGTTTGACAACAACACACAGACTATATACTTTATCTTTGGACATAGAAATAACTGTGTTATATCTCGAATTCAACTAATTATCTAGTTTTTCTAGTAACTCTGCTGCCTGGAGGTCAATTTATTTCCATTGCACCATCAATACCATCACTATTGGACAAGTTCTCACATTTGCAGTGTTATGGTACAGGGCAAGGTCTTTGATTTGTACTGGAGTGTTTGACAACAACACACAGACTATATCCTTTATCTTTGGTCATAGATATAACTGTGTTATATCCAAAATTCAACTAATTATCAAGTTTCCCTAGTAACTCTGATGTCTGCAGGTCAATTTATTTCCATTGCACCATCAATACCATCACTATTGGCCAAGTTCTCACATTTGCAGTGTTATGGTACAGGCCAAGGTCTTTGATTTGTACTGGAGTGTTTGACAACAACACACAGACTATATCCTTTATCTTTGGTCATAGATATAACTGTGTTATATCCAAAATTCAACTAATTATCAAGTTTCCCTAGTAACTCTGATGTCTGCAGGTCAATTTATTTCCATTGCTCGATCAATACCATCACTATTGGGCAAGTTCTCACATTTGCAGTGTTATGGTACAGGCCAAGGTCTTTGATTTGTACTGGAGTGTTTGACAACAACACACAGACTATATCCTTTATCTTTGGTCATAGATATAACTGTGTTATATCTCGAATTCAACTAATTATCTAGTTTTTCTAATAACTCTGATGCCTGGAGGTCAATTTATTTCCATTGCTCCATCAATACCATCACTATTGGGCAAGTTCTCACATTTGCAATGTTATGGTACAGGCCAAGTTCTTTGATTTGTACTGGTGTGTTTCACAACAACACAGGCTATATCCTTTATTTTTTGACATAGATATAACTGTACTATATCGCGAATTCAACTAATTATCTAGTTTTTCTAGTAACTCTGATGCCTGGAGGTCAATGTATTTCTATTGCGCCTGCAATACCATCAGTATTGGGCAAGTTCTCACATTTGCAGTGTTATGGTACAGGCCAAGGTCTTTGATTTGTACTGGTGTGTCTGACAACAACATACAGACTATATCCTTTATCTTTGGACATAGATATAACTGTGTTATATCAAAAATTCAACTAATTATCAAGTTTCCCTAGTAACTCTGATGTCTGCAGGTCAATTTATTTCCATTGCTCCATCAATACCATCACTATTGGGCAAGTTCTCACATTTGCAATGTTATGGTACAGGCCAAGGTCTTTGATTTGTACTGGTGTGTTTGACAACAACACAGGCTATATCCTTTATCTTTGCACATAGAAATAACTGTACTATATCGCGAATTCAACTAATTATCTAGTTTCTCTAGTAACTCTGATGTCTGGAGGTCAATTTATTTCCATTGCTCCATCAATACCATCAGTATTGGGCAAGTTCTCACATTTGCAATGTTATGGTACAGACCAAGGTCTTTGATTTGTACTGGTGTGTTTGACAACAACACAGGCTATATCCTTTATCTTTGCACATAGAAATAACTGTACTATATCGCGAATTCAACTAATTATCTAGTTTCTCTAGTAACTCTGATGTCTGGAGGTCAATCTATTTCTATTGCGCCTTCAATACCATCAATATTGGGCAAGTTCTCACATTTGCAATGTTATGGTACAGGCCAAGGTCTTTGATTTGTACTGGTGTGTTTGACAACTACACAGGCTATATCCTTTATTTTTGGACATAGATATAACTGTGTTATATCTCGAATTCAACTAATTATCTAGTTTTTCCAGTAACTCTGATGGCTGTAGGTCAATTTATTTCCATTGCACCATCAATACCATCACTATTGGGCAAGTTTTCACATTTGCAATGTTATGGTACAGGCCAAGGTCTTTGATTTGTACTGGACTGTTTGACAACAACACACAGACTATATCCTTTATTTTTGGACATAGAAATAACTGTGTTATATCGCGAATTCAACTAATTATCTAGTTTTTCTAGTAACTCTGCTGCCTGGAGGTCAATTTATTTCCATTGCACCATCAATACCATCACTATTGGGCAAGTTGTCACGTTTGCAGTGTTATGGTACAGGCTAAGGTCTTTGATTTGTACTGGAGTGTTTGATAACAACACACAGACTATATCCTTTATCTTTGGACATATAAATAACTGTGTTATATCGCAAATTCAACTAATTATCAAGTTTTTCTAGTAACTCTGATGCCTGGAGGTCAATTTATTTCTATTGCGCCATCAATACCATCACTATTGGGCAAGCGGTCACATTTGCAGTGTTATTGTACAAGCCAATGTCTTTGATTTGTACTGGTGTGTTTGACAACAACACACATACTATATCCTTTATCTTTGGACATAGAAATAACTGTGTTATATCGCAAATTCAACTAATTATCTAGTTTTCTAGTAACTCTGATGCCTGGAGGTCAATTTATTTCCATTGCGCCATCAATACCATCACTATTGGCCAAGTTCTCACATTTGCAGTGTTATGGTACAGGCAAAGGTCTTTGATTTGTACTAGTGTGTTCGACAACAACACACAGGCTATATCCTTTATTTTAGGACATAGATATAACTGTGTTATATATCGAATTCAACTAATTATCTAGCTTTTCTAGTAACTCTGATGCCAGGAGGTCAATCTATTTCTATTGCTCCTTCAATACCATCAATATTGGGCAAGTTTTCACATTTGCAATGTTATGGTACAGGCCAAGGTCTTTGATTTGTACTGGACTGTTTGACAACAACACACAGGCTATATCCTTTATCTTTGCACATAGAAATAACTGTACTATATCGCGAATTCAACTAATTATCTAGTTTCTCTAGTAACTCTGATGTCTGGAGGTCAATTTATTTCCATTGCTCCATCAATACCATCAGTATTGGGCAAGTTCTCACATTTGCAATGTTATGGTACAGACCAAGGTCTTTGATTTGTACTGGTGTGTTTGACAACAACACAGGCTATATCCTTTATCTTTGCACATAGAAATAACTGTACTATATCGCGAATTCAACTAATTATCTAGTTTCTCTAGTAACTCTGATGTCTGGAGGTCAATCTATTTCTATTGCGCCTTCAATACCATCAATATTGGGCAAGTTCTCACATTTGCAATGTTATGGTACAGGCCAAGGTCTTTGATTTGTACTGGTGTGTTTGACAACTACACAGGCTATATCCTTTATTTTTGGACATAGATATAACTGTGTTATATCTCGAATTCAACTAATTATCTAGTTTTTCCAGTAACTCTGATGGCTGTAGGTCAATTTATTTCCATTGCACCATCAATACCATCACTATTGGGCAAGTTTTCACATTTGCAATGTTATGGTACAGGCCAAGGTCTTTGATTTGTACTGGACTGTTTGACAACAACACACAGACTATATCCTTTATTTTTGGACATAGAAATAACTGTGTTATATCGCGAATTCAACTAATTATCTAGTTTTTCTAGTAACTCTGCTGCCTGGAGGTCAATTTATTTCCATTGCACCATCAATACCATCACTATTGGGCAAGTTGTCACGTTTGCAGTGTTATGGTACAGGCTAAGGTCTTTGATTTGTACTGGAGTGTTTGATAACAACACACAGACTATATCCTTTATCTTTGGACATATAAATAACTGTGTTATATCGCAAATTCAACTAATTATCAAGTTTTTCTAGTAACTCTGATGCCTGGAGGTCAATTTATTTCTATTGCGCCATCAATACCATCACTATTGGGCAAGCGGTCACATTTGCAGTGTTATTGTACAAGCCAATGTCTTTGATTTGTACTGGTGTGTTTGACAACAACACACATACTATATCCTTTATCTTTGGACATAGAAATAACTGTGTTATATCGCAAATTCAACTAATTATCTAGTTTTCTAGTAACTCTGATGCCTGGAGGTCAATTTATTTCCATTGCGCCATCAATACCATCACTATTGGCCAAGTTCTCACATTTGCAGTGTTATGGTACAGGCAAAGGTCTTTGATTTGTACTAGTGTGTTCGACAACAACACACAGGCTATATCCTTTATTTTAGGACATAGATATAACTGTGTTATATATCGAATTCAACTAATTATCTAGCTTTTCTAGTAACTCTGATGCCAGGAGGTCAATCTATTTCTATTGCTCCTTCAATACCATCAATATTGGGCAAGTTTTCACATTTGCAATGTTATGGTACAGGCCAAGGTCTTTGATTTGTACTGGTGTGTTTGACAACAACACAGGCTATATCCTTTATTTTTGGACATAGATATAACTGTGTTATATCGCGAATTCAACTAATTATCTAGTTTTTCTAATAACTCTGATGCCTGGAGGTCAATTTATTTCCATTGCGCCATCAATACCATCACTATTGGCCAAGTTCTCACATTTGCAGTGTTATGGTACAGGCAAAGGTCTTTGATTTGTACTAGTGTGTTCGACAATAACACACAGGCTATATCCTTTATTTTTGGACATAGATATAACTGTGTTATATAGCGAATTCGACTAATTATCTAGCTTTTCTAGTAACACTGATGCCAGGAGGTCAATCTATTTCTATTGCGCCTTCAATACCATCACTATTGGGCAAGTTCTCACATTTGCAATGTTATGGTACAGTCCAAGGTCTTTGATTTGTACTGGTGTGTTTGACAACAACACAGGCTATATCCTTTATTTTTTGACATAGATATAACTGTACTATATCGCGAATTCAACTAATTATCTAGTTTTTCTAGTAACTCTGATGCCTGGAGGTCAATGTATTTCTATTGCTCCATCAATACCATCACTATTGGGCAAGTTCTCACATTTGCAATGTTATGTTACAGGCCAAGGTCTTTGATTTGTACTGGTGTGTTTGACAACAACACAGGCTATATCCTTTATCTTTGCACATAGAAATAACTGTACTATATCGCGAATTCAACTAATTATCTAGTTTCTCTAGTAACTCTGATGTCTGGAGGTCAATTTATTTGTATTGCGCCATCAATACCATCAGTATTGGGCAAATTGTCACGTTTGCAGTGTTATGGTACAGGCCAAGGTCTTTGATTTGTACTGGAGTGTTTGACAACAACACACAGACTATATCCTTTATCTTTGGACATATAAATAACTGTGTTATATCGCAAATTCAACTAATTATCTAGTTTTTCTAGTAACTCTGATGGCTGTAGGTCAATTTATTTCTATTGCGCCATCAATACCATCACTATTGGGCAAGCTGTCACATTTGCAGTGTTATTGTACAAGCCAAGGTATTTGATTTGTACTGGTGTGTTTGACAACAACACACAGACTATATCCTTCATTTTTGGACATAGAAATAACTGTGTTATATCGCGAATTCAACTAATTATCTAGTTTTTCTAGTAACTCTGCTGACTGTAGGTCAATTTATTTCCATTGCACCATCACTATTGGCCAAGTTCTCACATTTGCAATGTTATGGTACAGGCCGAGGTCTTTGATTTGTACTGGTGTGTTTGACAACAACACAGGCTATATCCTTTATTTTTGGACATATATATAACTGTGTTATATCGCGAATTCAACTAATTATCTAGTTTTTCCAGTAACTCTGATGGCTGTAGGTCAATTTATTTCTATTGCGCCATCAATACCATCACTTTTGGGCAAGCTGTCACATTTGCAGTGTTATTGTACAAGCCAAGGTATTTGATTTGTACTGGTGTGTTTGACAACAACACACAGACTATATCCTTTATTTTTGGACATAGAAATAACTGTGTTATATCTCGAATTCAACTAATTATCTAGTTTTTCTAGTAACTCTGCTGCCTGGAGGTCAATTTATTTCCATTGCACCATCAATACCATCACTATTGGCCAAGTTCTCACATTTGCAGTGTTATGGTACATTCCAAGGTCTTTGATTTGTACTGGACTGTTTGACAACAACACACAGACTATATCCTTTATTTTTGGACATAGAAATAACTGTGTTATATCGCGAATTCAACTAATTATCTAGTTTTTCTAGTAACTCTGCTGCCTGGAGGTCAATTTATTTCCATTGCACCATCAATACCATCACTATTGGGCAAGTTGTCACGTTTGCAGTGTTATGGTACAGGCTAAGGTCTTTGATTTGTACTGGAGTGTTTGATAACAACACACAGACTATATCCTTTATCTTTGGACATATAAATAACTGTGTTATATCGCAAACTCAACTAATTATCAAGTTTTTCTAGTAACTCTGATGCCTGGAGGTCAATTTATTTCTATTGCGCCATCAATACCATCACTATTGGGCAAGCGGTCACATTTGCAGTGTTATTGTACAAGCCAATGTCTTTGATTTGTACTGGTGTGTTTGACAACAACACACATACTATATCCTTTATCTTTGGACATAGAAATAACTGTGTTATATCGCAAATTCAACTAATTATCTAGTTTTCTAGTAACTCTGATGCCTGGAGGTCAATTTATTTCCATTGCGCCATCAATACCATCACTATTGGCCAAGTTCTCACATTTGCAGTGTTATGGTACAGGCAAAGGTCTTTGATTTGTACTAGTGTGTTCGACAACAACACACAGGCTATATCCTTTATTTTAGGACATAGATATAACTGTGTTATATATCGAATTCAACTATTTATCTAGCTTTTCTAGTAACTCTGATGCCAGGAGGTCAATCTATTTCTATTGCTCCTTCAATACCATCAATATTGGGCAAGTTTTCACATTTGCAATGTTATGGTACAGGCCAAGGTCTTTGATTTGTACTGGTGTGTTTGACAACAACACAGGCTATATCCTTTATTTTTGGACATAGATATAACTGTGTTATATCGCGAATTCAACTAATTATCTAGTTTTTCTAATAACTCTGATGCCTGGAGGTCAATTTATTTCCATTGCGCCATCAATACCATCACTATTGGCCAAGTTCTCACATTTGCAGTGTTATGGTACAGGCAAAGGTCTTTGATTTGTACTAGTGTGTTCGACAATAACACACAGGCTATATCCTTTATTTTTGGACATAGATATAACTGTGTTATATAGCGAATTCGACTAATTATCTAGCTTTTCTAGTAACACTGATGCCAGGAGGTCAATCTATTTCTATTGCGCCTTCAATACCATCACTATTGGGCAAGTTCTCACATTTGCAATGTTATGGTACAGTCCAAGGTCTTTGATTTGTACTGGTGTGTTTGACAACAACACAGGCTATATCCTTTATTTTTTGACATAGATATAACTGTACTATATCGCGAATTCAACTAATTATCTAGTTTTTCTAGTAACTCTGATGCCTGGAGGTCAATGTATTTCTATTGCTCCATCAATACCATCACTATTGGGCAAGTTCTCACATTTGCAATGTTATGTTACAGGCCAAGGTCTTTGATTTGTACTGGTGTGTTTGACAACAACACAGGCTATATCCTTTATCTTTGCACATAGAAATAACTGTACTATATCGCGAATTCAACTAATTATCTAGTTTATCTAGTAACTCTGATGTCTGGAGGTCAATTTATTTGTATTGCGCCATCAATACCATCAGTATTGGGCAAATTGTCACGTTTGCAGTGTTATGGTACAGGCCAAGGTCTTTGATTTGTACTGGAGTGTTTGACAACAACACACAGACTATATCCTTTATCTTTGGACATATAAATAACTGTGTTATATCGCAAATTCAACTAATTATCTAGTTTTTCTAGTAACTCTGATGGCTGTAGGTCAATTTATTTCTATTGCGCCATCAATACCATCACTATTGGGCAAGCTGTCACATTTGCAGTGTTATTGTACAAGCCAAGGTATTTGATTTGTACTGGTGTGTTTGACAACAACACACAGACTATATCCTTCATTTTTGGACATAGAAATAACTGTGTTATATCGCGAATTCAACTAATTATCTAGTTTTTCTAGTAACTCTGCTGACTGTAGGTCAATTTATTTCCATTGCACCATCACTATTGGCCAAGTTCTCACATTTGCAATGTTATGGTACAGGCCGAGGTCTTTGATTTGTACTGGTGTGTTTGACAACAACACAGGCTATATCCTTTATTTTTGGACATATATATAACTGTGTTATATCGCGAATTCAACTAATTATCTAGTTTTTCCAGTAACTCTGATGGCTGTAGGTCAATTTATTTCTATTGCGCCATCAATACCATCACTTTTGGGCAAGGTGTCACATTTGCAGTGTTATTGTACAAGCCAAGGTATTTGATTTGTACTGGTGTGTTTGACAACAACACACAGACTATATCCTTTATCTTTGGACATAGAAATAACTGTGTTATATCTCGAATTCAACTAATTATCTAGTTTTTCTAGTAACTCTGCTGCCTGGAGGTCAATTTATTTCCATTGCACCATCAATACCATCACTATAGGCCAAGTTCTCACATTTGCAGTGTTATGGTACAGGCCAAGGTCTTTGATTTGTACTGGACTGTTTGACAACAACACACAGACTATATCCTTTATTTTTGGACATAGAAATAACTGTGTTATATCGCGAATTCAACTAATTATCTAGTTTTTCTAGTAACTCTCCTGCCTGGAGGTCAATTTATTTCCATTGCACCATCAATACCATCACTATTGGCCAAGTTCTCACATTTGCAGTGTTATGGTACAGGCCAAGGTCTTTGATTTGTACTGGAGTGTTTGACAACAACACACAGACTATATCCTTTATTTTTGGACATAGAAATAACTGTGTAATATCGCGAATTCAACTAATTATCTAGTTTTTCTAATAACTCTGATGCCTGGAGGTCAATTTATTTCCATTGCTCCATCAATACCATCACTATTGGGCAAGTTCTCACATTTGCAATGTTATGGTACAGTCCAAGGTCTTTGATTTGTACTGGTGTGTTTGACAACAACACAGGCTATATCCTTTATTTTTTTACATAGATATAACTGTACTATATCGCGAATTCAACTAATTATCTAGTTTTTCTAGTAACTCTGATGCCTGGAGGTCAATGTATTTCTATTGCGCCTGCAGTACCATCAGTATTGGGCAAGTTCTCACATTTGCAGTGTTATGGTACAGGCCAAGGTCTTTGATTTGTACTGGTGTGTCTGACAACAACATACAGACTATATCCTTTATCTTTGGACATAGATATAACTGTGTTATATCCAAAATTCAACTAATTATCAAGTTTCCCTAGTAACTCTGATGTCTGCAGGTCAATTTATTTCCATTGCTCCATCAATACCATCACTATTGGGCAAGTTCTCACATTTGCAATGTTATGTTACAGGCCAAGGTCTTTGATTTGTACTGGTGTGTTTGACAACAACACAGGCTATATCCTTTATCTTTGCACATAGAAATAACTGTACTATATCGCGAATTCAACTAATTATCTAGTTTCTCTAGTAACTCTGATGTCTGGAGGTCAATTTATTTGTATTGCGCCATCAATACCATCAGTATTGGGCAAATTGTCACGTTTGCAGTGTTATGGTACAGGCCAAGGTCGTTGATTTGTACTGGAGTGTTTGACAACAACACACAGACTATATCCTTTATCTTTGGACATATAAATAACTGTGTTATATCGCAAATTCAACTAATTATCTAGTTTTTCTAGTAACTCTGATGGCTGTAGGTCAATTTATTTCTATTGCGCCTTCAATACCATCACTATTGGGCAAGCTGTCACATTTGCAGTGTTATTGTACAAGCCAAGGTATTTGATTTGTACTGGTGTGTTTGACAACAACACACAGACTATATACTTTATCTTTGGACATAGAAATAACTGTGTTATATCTCGAATTCAACTAATTATCTAGTTTTTCTAGTAACTCTGCTGCCTGGAGGTCAATTTATTTCCATTGCACCATCAATACCATCACTATTGGACAAGTTCTCACATTTGCAGTGTTATGGTACAGGGCAAGGTCTTTGATTTCTACTGGAGTGTTTGACAACAACACACAGACTATATCCTTTATCTTTGGTCATAGATATAACTGTGTTATATCCAAAATTCAATTAATTATCAAGTTTCCCTAGTAACTCTGATGTCTGCAGGTCAATTTATTTCCATTGCTCCATCAATACCATCACTATTGGGCAAGTTCTCACATTTGCAATGTTATGGTACAGGCCAAGGTCTTTGATTTGTACTGGTGTGTTTGACAACAACACAGGCTGTATCCTTTATCTTTGCACATAGAAATAACTGTACTATATCGCGAATTCAACTAATTATCTAGTTTCTCTAGTAACTCTGATGTCTGGAGGTCAATTTATTTGTATTGCGCCATCAATACCATCAGTATTGGGCAAATTGTCACGTTTGCAGTGTTATGGTACAGGCCAAGGTCTTTGATTTGTACTGGAGTGTTTGACAACAACACACAGACTATATCCTTTATCTTTGGACATATAAATAACTGTGTTATATCGCAAATTCAACTAATTATCTAGTTTTTCTAGTAACTCTGATGGCTGTAGGTCAATTTATTTATATTGCGCCATCAATACCATCACTATTGGGCAAGCTGTCACATTTGCAGTGTTATTGTACAAGCCAAGGTATTTGATTTGTACTGGTGTGTTTGACAACAACACACAGACTATATACTTTATCTTTGGACATAGAAATAACTGTGTTATATCTCGAATTCAACTAATTATCTAGTTTTTCTAGTAACTCTGCTGCCTGGAGGTCAATTTATTTCCATTGCACCATCAATACCATCACTATTGGACAAGTTCTCACATTTGCAGTGTTATGGTACAGGGCAAGGTCTTTGATTTGTACTGGAGTGTTTGACAACAACACACAGACTATATCCTTTATCTTTGGTCATAGATATAACTGTGTTATATCTCGAATTCAACTAATTATCTAGTTTCCCTAGTAACTCTGATGTCTGCAGATCAATTTATTTCTATTGCGGCTTCAAAACCATCAGTATTGGGCAAGTTGTCACATTTGCAGTGTTATGGTACAGGCCAAGGTCTTTGATTTGTACTGGTGTGTTTGACAACAACACACAGACTATATCCTTTATCTTTGGTCATAGATATAACTGTATCGCACATTCAACTAATTATCTAGTTTTTCTAGTAACTGTGATGTCTGGAGGTCAATTTATTTCTATTGCAACTTCAAAACCATCAGTATTGGGCAAGTTCTCACATTTGCAGTGTTATTGTACAAGCCAAGGTATTTGATTTGTACTGGTGTGTTTGACAACAACACACAGACTATATACTTTATCTTTGGACATAGAAATAACTGTGTTATATCTCGAATTCAACTAATTATCTAGTTTTTTCTAGTAACTCTGCTGCCTGGAGGTCAATTTATTTCCATTGCACCATCAATACCATCACTATTGGACAAGTTCTCACATTTGCAGTGTTATGGTACAGGGCAAGGTCTTTGATTTCTACTGGAGTGTTTGACAACAACACACAGACTATATCCTTTATCTTTGGTCATAGATATAACTGTGTTATATCCAAAATTCAACTAATTATCAAGTTTCCCTAGTAACTCTGATGTCTGCAGGTCAATTTATTTCCATTGCTCCATCAATACCATCACTATTGGGCAAGTTCTCACATTTGCAATGTTATGGTACAGGCCAAGGTCTTTGATTTGTACTGGTGTGTTTGACAACAACACAGGCTATATCCTTTATCTTTGCACATAGAAATAACTGTACTATATCGCGAATTCAACTAATTATCTAGTTTCTCTAGTAACTCTGATGTCTGGAGGTCAATTTATTTGTATTGCGCCATCAATACCATCAGTATTGGGCAAATTGTCACGTTTGCAGTGTTATGGTACAGGCCAAGGTCTTTGATTTGTACTGGAGTGTTTGACAACAACACACAGACTATATCCTTTATCTTTGGACATATAAATAACTGTGTTATATCGCAAATTCAACTAATTATCTAGTTTTTCTAGTAACTCTGATGGCTGTAGGTCAATTTATTTATATTGCGCCATCAATACCATCACTATTGGGCAAGCTGTCACATTTGCAGTGTTATTGTACAAGCCAAGGTATTTGATTTGTACTGGTGTGTTTGACAACAACACACAGACTATATACTTTATCTTTGGACATAGAAATAACTGTGTTATATCTCGAATTCAACTAATTATCTAGTTTTTCTAGTAACTCTGCTGCCTGGAGGTCAATTTATTTCCATTGCACCATCAATACCATCACTATTGGACAAGTTCTCACATTTGCAGTGTTATGGTACAGGGCAAGGTCTTTGATTTGTACTGGAGTGTTTGACAACAACACACAGACTATATCCTTTATCTTTGGTCATAGATATAACTGTGTTATATCTCGAATTCAACTAATTATCTAGTTTCCCTAGTAACTCTGATGACTGCAGATCAATTTATTTCTATTGCGGCTTCAAAACCATCAGTATTGGGCAAGTTGTCACATTTGCAGTGTTATGGTACAGGCCAAGGTCTTTGATTTGTACTGGTGTGTTTGACAACAACACACAGACTATATCCTTTATCTTTGGTCATAGATATAACTGTGTTATATCGCACATTCAACTAATTATCTAGTTTTTCTAGTAACTGTGATGTCTGGAGGTCAATTTATTTCTATTGCAACTTCAAAACCATCAGTATTGGGCAAGTTCTCACATTTGCAGTGTTATCGTACAGGCCAATGTCTTTGATTTGTACTGGTGTGTTTGACAACAACACACAGACTATATCCTTTATCTTTGCACATAGAAATAACTGTGTTATATCTCACATTCAACTAATTATCTAGTTTTTCTATTAACTCTGATGTCTGGAGGTCAATTTATTTCTATTGCGCCTTCAATACCATCAGTATTGGGCAAGTTCTCACATTTGCCGTGTTATGGTACAGGCCAAGGTCTTTGATTTGTACTGGAGTGTTTGACAACAACACACAGACTATATCCTTTATCTTTGCAAATAGAAATAACTGTATTATATCGCACATTCAACTAATTATCTAGTTTTTCTAGTAACTCTGATGTCTGGAGGTCAATTTATTTCCATTGCACCATCAATACCAACACTATTGGCCAAGTTCTCACATTTGAAGTGTTATGGTACAGGCCAAGATCTTTGATTTGTACTGGAGTGTTTGACAACAACACACAGACTATATCCTTTATCTTTGGACATAGATATAACTGTGTTATATCCAAAATTCAACTAATTATCAAGTTTCCCTAGTAACTCTGATGTCTGCAGGTCAATTTATTTCTATTGCGCCTTCAATACCATCAGTATTGGGAAAGTTCTCACATTTCCAGTGTTATGTTACAGCCAATGTCTTTGATTTGTAATGGTGTGTTTGACAACAACACACAGACTATATCCTTTATCTTTGCACATAGAAATAACTGTGTTATATCGCAAATTCAACTAATTATCTAGTTTCTCTAGTAACTCTGATGTCTGGAGGTCAATTTATTTCAATTGCGCCTTCAATACCATAAGTATTGGGCAATTCTCACATTTGCAGTGTTATCGTACCGGCCAAGGTCTTTCATTTGTACTGGTGTGTTTGACAACAACACACAGACTATATCCTTTATTTTTGGACATAGAAATAACTGTGTTATATCGCACATTCAACTAATTATCTACTTTTTCTAGTAACTCTGATGTCTGGAGGTAATGTGTTTCTATTGCGCCTTCAATACCATCAGTATTGGGCAAGTTCTCACATTTGCAGTGTTATGGTACAGGGCAAGGTCTTTGATTTGTACTGGTGTGTTTGACAACAACACACAGACTATATCCTTTATCTTTGGTCATAGATATAACTGTGTTATCTCCAAAATTCAACAAATGATCTGGTTTCCCTAGTAACTCTGATGTCTGCAGGTCAATTTATTTCCATTGCGGCTTCAAAACCATCAGTATTGGGCAAGTTCTCACATTTGCAGTGTTATGGTACAGGCCAAGGTCTTTAATTTGTACTGGTGTGTTTGACAACAACACACAGACTATATCCTTTATCTTTGGTCATAGATATAACTGTGTTATATCGCACATTCAACTAATTATCTAGTTTTTCTATTAACTCTGATGTCTGGAGGTCAATTTATTTATATTGCAACTTCAAAACCATCAGTATTGGGCAAGTTCTCACATTTGCAGTGTTATCGTACAGGCCAATGTCTTTGATTTGTACTGGTGTGTTTGACAACAACACAGAGACTATATCCTTTATCTTTGCACTTGGAAATAACTGTGTTATATCTCACATTCAACTAATTATCTAGTTTTTCTATTAACTCTGATGTTATGAGGTCAATTTATTTCTATTGCGCCTTCAATACCATCAGTATTGGGCAAGTTCTCACATTTGCAGTGTTATGGTACAGGCCAAGGTCTTTGATTTGTACTGGAGTGTTTGACAACAACACACAGACTATATCCTTTATCTTTGCAAATAGAAATAACTGTATTATATCGCACATTCAACTAATTATCTAGTGTTTCTAGTAACTCTGATGTCTGGAGGTAATGTGTTTCTATTGCGCCTTCAATACCATCAGTATTGGGCAAGTTCTCACATTTGCAGTGTTATGGTACAGGGCAAAGTCTTTGATTTGTACTGGTGTGTTTGACAACAACACACAGACTATATCCTTTATCTTTGGACATAGAAATAACTGTGTTATATCGCGAATGCAACTAATTATCTTGTTTTTCTAGTAACTCTGATGCCTGGAGGTCTATTTATTTCTATTGCGCCTTCAATACCATCAGTATTGGGCAATTCTCACATTTGCAGTTTTATCGTACCGGCCAAGGTCTTTCATTTGTACTGGTGTGTTTGACAACAACACACAGACTATATCCTTTATTTTTGGACATAGAAATAACTGTGTTATATCGCACACTCAACTAATTATCTACTTTTTCTAGTAACTCTGATGTCTGGAGGTAATGTGTTTCTATTGCGCCTTCAATACCATCAGTATTGGGCAAGTTCTCACAATTGCAGTGTTATGGTACAGGGCAAGGTCTTTGATTTGTACTGGTGTGTTTGACAACAACACACAGACTATATCCTTTATCTTTGGTCATAGATATAACTGTGTTATCTCCAAAATTCAACAAATTATCTGGTTTCCCTAGTAACTCTGATGTCTGCAGGTCAATTTATTTCTATTGCGGCTTCAAAACCATCAGTATTGGGCAAGTTCTCACATTTGCAGTGTTATGGTACAGGCCAAGGTCTTTGATTTGTACTGGTGTGTTTGACAACAACACACAGACTATATCCTTTATCTTTGGTCATAGATATAACTGTGTTATATCGCACATTCAACTAATTATCTAGTTTTTCTATTAACTCTGATGTCTGGAGGTCAATTTATTTATATTGCAACTTCAAAACCATCAGTATTGGGCAAGTTCTCACATTTGCAGTGTTATCGTACAGGCCAATGTCTTTGATTTGTACTGGTGTGTTTGACAACAACACACAGACTATATCCTTTATCTTTGCACTTGGAAATAACTGTGTTATATCTCACATTCAACTAATTATCTAGTTTTTCTATTAACTCTGATGTCTGGAGGTCAATTTATTTCTATTGCGCCTTCAATACCATCAGTATTGGGCAAGTTCTCACATTTGCAGTGTTATGGTACAGGCCAAGGTCTTTGATTTGTACTGGAGTGTTTGACAACAACACACAGACTATATCCTTTATCTTTGCAAATAGAAATAACTGTATTATATCGCACATTCAACTAATTATCTAGTTTTTCTAGTAACTCTGATGTCTGGAGGTAATGTGTTTCTATTGCAACTTCAAAACCATCAGTATTGGGCAAGTTCTCACATTTGCAGTGTTATCGTACAGGCCAATGTCTTTGATTTGTACTGGTGTGTTTGACAACAACACAGAGACTATATCCTTTATCTTTGCACTTGGAAATAACTGTGTTATATCTCACATTCAACTAATTATCTAGTTTTTCTATTAACTCTGATGTTATGAGGTCAATTTATTTCTATTGCGCCTTCAATACCATCAGTATTGGGCAAGTTCTCACATTTGCAGTGTTATGGTACAGGCCAAGGTCTTTGATTTGTACTGGAGTGTTTGACAACAACACACAGACTATATCCTTTATCTTTGCAAATAGAAATAACTGTATTATATCGCACATTCAACTAATTATCTAGTGTTTCTAGTAACTCTGATGTCTGGAGGTAATGTGTTTCTATTGCGCCTTCAATACCATCAGTATTGGGCAAGTTCTCACATTTGCAGTGTTATGGTACAGGGCAAAGTCTTTGATTTGTACTGGTGTGTTTGACAACAACACACAGACTATATCCTTTATCTTTGGACATAGAAATAACTGTGTTATATCGCGAATGCAACTAATTATCTTGTTTTTCTAGTAACTCTGATGCCTGGAGGTCTATTTATTTCTATTGCGCCTTCAATACCATCAGTATTGGGCAATTCTCACATTTGCAGTTTTATCGTACCGGCCAAGGTCTTTCATTTGTACTGGTGTGTTTGACAACAACACACAGACTATATCCTTTATTTTTGGACATAGAAATAACTGTGTTATATCGCACACTCAACTAATTATCTACTTTTTCTAGTAACTCTGATGTCTGGAGGTAATGTGTTTCTATTGCGCCTTCAATACCATCAGTATTGGGCAAGTTCTCACAATTGCAGTGTTATGGTACAGGGCAAGGTCTTTGATTTGTACTGGTGTGTTTGACAACAACACACAGACTATATCCTTTATCTTTGGTCATAGATATAACTGTGTTATCTCCAAAATTCAACAAATTATCTGGTTTCCCTAGTAACTCTGATGTCTGCAGGTCAATTTATTTCTATTGCGGCTTCAAAACCATCAGTATTGGGCAAGTTCTCACATTTGCAGTGTTATGGTACAGGCCAAGGTCTTTGATTTGTACTGGTGTGTTTGACAACAACACACAGACTATATCCTTTATCTTTGGTCATAGATATAACTGTGTTATATCGCACATTCAACTAATTATCTAGTTTTTCTATTAACTCTGATGTCTGGAGGTCAATTTATTTATATTGCAACTTCAAAACCATCAGTATTGGGCAAGTTCTCACATTTGCAGTGTTATCGTACAGGCCAATGTCTTTGATTTGTACTGGTGTGTTTGACAACAACACAGAGACTATATCCTTTATCTTTGCACTTGGAAATAACTGTGTTATATCTCACATTCAACTAATTATCTAGTTTTTCTATTAACTCTGATGTCTGGAGGTCAATTTATTTCTATTGCGCCTTCAATACCATCAGTATTGGGCAAGTTCTCACATTTGCAGTGTTATGGTACAGGCCAAGGTCTTTGATTTGTACTGGAGTGTTTGACAACAACACACAGACTATATCCTTTATCTTTGCAAATAGAAATAACTGTATTATATCGCACATTCAACTAATTATCTAGTTTTTCTAGTAACTCTGATGTCTGGAGGTAATGTGTTTCTATTGCGCCTTCAATACCATCAGTATTGGGCAAGTTCTCACATTTGCAGTGTTATGGTACAGGGCAAAGTCTTTGATTTGTACTGGTGTGTTTGACAACAACACACAGACTATATCCTTTATCTTTGGACATAGAAATAACTGTGTTATATCGCGATTGCAACTAATTATCTTGTTTTTCTAGTAACTCTGATGCCTGGAGGTCTATTTATTTCTATTGCGCCTTCAATACCATCAGTATTGGGCAATTCTCACATTTGCAGTTTTATCGTACCGGCCAAGGTCTTTCATTTGTACTGGTGTGTTTGACAACAACACACAGACTATATCCTTTATTTTTGGACATAGAAATAACTGTGTTATATCGCACACTCAACTAATTATCTACTTTTTCTAGTAACTCTGATGTCTGGAGGTAATGTGTTTCTATTGCGCCTTCAATACCATCAGTATTGGGCAAGTTCTCACAATTGCAGTGTTATGGTACAGGGCAAGGTCTTTGATTTGTACTGGTGTGTTTGACAACAACACACAGACTATATCCTTTATCTTTGGTCATAGATATAACTGTGTTATCTCCAAAATTCAACAAATTATCTGGTTTCCCTAGTAACTCTGATGTCTGCAGGTCAATTTATTTCTATTGCGGCTTCAAAACCATCAGTATTGGGCAAGTTCTCACATTTGCAGTGTTATGGTACAGGCCAAGGTCTTTGATTTGTACTGGTGTGTTTGACAACAACACACAGACTATATCCTTTATCTTTGGTCATAGATATAACTGTGTTATATCGCACATTCAACTAATTATCTAGTTTTTCTATTAACTCTGATGTCTGGAGGTCAATTTATTTATATTGCAACTTCAAAACCATCAGTATTGGGCAAGTTCTCACATTTGCAGTGTTATCGTACAGGCCAATGTCTTTGATTTGTACTGGTGTGTTTGACAACAACACAGAGACTATATCCTTTATCTTTGCACTTGGAAATAACTGTGTTATATCTCACATTCAACTAATTATCTAGTTTTTCTATTAACTCTGATGTCTGGAGGTCAATTTATTTCTATTGCGCCTTCAATACCATCAGTATTGGGCAAGTTCTCACATTTGCAGTGTTATGGTACAGGCCAAGGTCTTTGATTTGTACTGGAGTGTTTGACAACAACACACAGACTATATCCTTTATCTTTGCAAATAGAAATAACTGTATTATATCGCACATTCAACTAATTATCTAGTTTTTCTAGTAACTCTGATGTCTGGAGGTAATGTGTTTCTATTGCGCCTTCAATACCATCAGTATTGGGCAAGTTCTCACATTTGCAGTGTTATGGTACAGGGCAAAGTCTTTGATTTGTACTGGTGTGTTTGACAACAACACACAGACTATATCCTTTATCTTTGGACATTGAAATAACTGTGTTATATCGCGAATGCAACTAATTATCTTGTTTTTCTAGTAACTCTGATGCCTGGAGGTCTATTTATTTCTATTGCACCATCAATACCATCGCTATTGGGCAAGTTCTCACATTTGCAGTGTTATGGTACAGGCCAAGGTCTTTGATTTGTACTGGTGTGTTTGACAACAACACACAGACTATATCCTTTATCTTTGGACATAGAAATAACTGTGTATATCGCGAATTCAACTAATTATCTTGTTTTTCTAGTAACTCTGATGCCTGGAGGTCTATTTATTTCTATTGCGCCTTCAATACCATCAGTATTGGGCAATTCTCACATTTGCAGTTTTATCGTACCGGCCAAGGTATTTCATTTGTACTGGTGTGTTTGACAACAACACACAGACTATATCCTTTATTTTTGGACATAGAAATAACTGTGTTATATCGCACACTCAACTAATTATCTACTTTTTCTAGTAACTCTGATGTCTGGAGGTAATGTGTTTCTATTGCGCCTTCAATACCATCAGTATTGGGCAAGTTCTCACAATTGCAGTGTTATGGTACAGGGCAAGGTCTTTGATTTGTACTGGTGTGTTTGACAACAACACACAGACTATATCCTTTATCTTTGGTCATAGATATAACTGTGTTATCTCCAAAATTCAACAAATTATCTGGTTTCCCTAGTAACTCTGATGTCTGCAGGTCAATTTATTTCTATTGCGGCTTCAAAACCATCAGTATTGGGCAAGTTCTCACATTTGCAGTGTTATGGTACAGGCCAAGGTCTTTGATTTGTACTGGTGTGTTTGACAACAACACACAGACTATATCCTTTATCTTTGGTCATAGATATAACTGTGTTATATCGCACATTCAACTAATTATCTAGTTTTTCTATTAACTCTGATGTCTGGAGGTCAATTTATTTATATTGCAACTTCAAAACCATCAGTATTGGGCAAGTTCTCACATTTGCAGTGTTATCGTACAGGCCAATGTCTTTGATTTGTACTGGTGTGTTTGACAACAACACAGAGACTATATCCTTTATCTTTGCACTTGGAAATAACTGTGTTATATCTCACATTCAACTAATTATCTAGTTTTTCTATTAACTCTGATGTCTGGAGGTCAATTTATTTCTATTGCGCCTTCAATACCATCAGTATTGGGCAAGTTCTCACATTTGCAGTGTTATGGTACAGGCCAAGGTCTTTGATTTGTACTGGAGTGTTTGACAACAACACACAGACTATATCCTTTATCTTTGCAAATAGAAATAACTGTATTATATCGCACATTCAACTAATTATCTAGTTTTTCTAGTAACTCTGATGTCTGGAGGTAATGTGTTTCTATTGCGCCTTCAATACCATCAGTATTGGGCAAGTTCTCACATTTGCAGTGTTATGGTACAGGGCAAAGTCTTTGATTTGTACTGGTGTGTTTGACAACAACACACAGACTATATCCTTTATCTTTGGACATTGAAATAACTGTGTTATATCGCGAATGCAACTAATTATCTTGTTTTTCTAGTAACTCTGATGCCTGGAGGTCTATTTATTTCTATTGCACCATCAATACCATCGCTATTGGGCAAGTTCTCACATTTGCAGTGTTATGGTACAGGCCAAGGTCTTTGATTTGTACTGGTGTGTTTGACAACAACACACAGACTATATCCTTTATCTTTGGACATAGAAATAACTGTGTTATATCTCGAATTCAACTAATTATCTAGTTTTTCTAGTAACTCTGCTGCCTGGAGGTCAATTTATTTCCATTGCACCATCAATACCATCACTATTGTACAAGTTCTCACATTTGCAGTGTTATGGTACAGGGCAAGGTCTTTGATTTGTACTGGAGTGTTTGACAACAACACACAGACTATATCCTTTATCTTTGGTCATAGATATAACTGTGTTATATCTCGAATTCAACTAATTATCTAGTTTCCCTAGTAACTCTGATGTCTGCAGATCAATTTATTTCTATTGCGGCTTCAAAACCATCAGTATTGGGCAAGTTGTCACATTTGCAGTGTTATGGTACAGGCCAAGGTCTTTGATTTGTACTGGTGTGTTTGACAACAACACACAGACTATATCCTTTATCTTTGGTCATAGATATAACTGTGTTATATCGCACATTCAACTAATTATCTAGTTTTTCTAGTAACTCTGATGTCTGGAGGTCAATTTATTTCTATTGCAACTTCAAAACCATCAGTATTGGGCAAGTTCTCACATTTGCAGTGTTATCGTACAGGCCAATGTCTTTGATTTGTACTGGTGTGTTTGACAACAACACACAGACTATATCCTTTATCTTTGCACATAGAAATAACTGTGTTATATCTCACATTCAACTAATTATCTAGTTTTTCTATTAACTCTGATGTCTGGAGGTCAATTTATTTCTATTGCGCCTTCAATACCATCAGTATTGGGCAAGTTCTCACATTTGCCGTGTTATGGTACAGGCCAAGGTCTTTGATTTGTACTGGAGTGTTTGAAAACAACACACAGACTATATCCTTTATCTTTGCAAATAGAAATAACTGTATTATATCGCACATTCAACTAATTATCTAGTTTTTCTAGTAACTCTGATGTCTGGAGGTCAATTTATTTCCAATGCACCATCAATACCAACACTATTGGCCAAGTTCTCACATTTGAAGTGTTATGGTACAGGCCAAGATCTTTGATTTGTACTGGAGTGTTTGACAACAACACACAGACTATATCCTTTATCTTTGCACATAGTAATAACTGTGTTATATCGCACATTCAACCAATTATCTAGTTTTTCTAGTAACTCTGATGTCTGGAGGTAATGTATTTCTATTGCGCCTTCAATACCATCAGTTTTGGGCAAGTTCTCACATTTGCAGTGTTATGGTACAGGCCAAGGTCTTTGATTTGTACTGCAGTGTTTAACAACAACACACAGACTATATCCTTTATCTTTGCAAATAGAAATAACTGTATTATATCGCACATTCAACTAATTATCTAGTTTTTCTATTAACTCTGATGTCTGGTGGTAATGTGTTTCTATTGCGCCTTCAATACCATCAATTTTGGGCAAGTTCTCACATTTGCAGTGTTATGGTACAGGGCAAGGTCTTTGATTTGTACTGGTGTGTTTGACAACAACACACAGACTATATCCTTTATCTTTGGACATAGAAATAACTGTGTTATATCGCACATTCAACTAATTATCTGGTTTTTCTAGTAACTCTGATGTCTGGAGGTAATGTGTTTCTATTGCGCCTTCAATACCATCAGTATTGGGCAAGTTCTCACATTTGCAGTGTTATGGTACAGGGCAAGGTCATTGATTTGTTCTGGTGTGTTTGACAACAAGACACAGACTATATCCTTTATCTTTGCACATAGTAATAACTGTGTTATATCGCACATTCAACTAATTATCTAGTTTTTCTAGTAACTCTGATGTCTGGAGGTAATGTGTTTCTATTGCGCCTGCAATACCATCAGTATTGGGCAAGTTCTCACATTTGCAGTGTTATGCTACAGGCCAAGGTCTTTGATTTGTACTGGTGTGTCTGACAACAACATACAGACTATATCCTTTATCTTTGGACATAGATATAACTGTGTTATATCAAAAATTCAACTAATTATCAAGTTTCCCTAGTAACTCTGATGTCTGCAGGTCAATTTATTTCTATTGCGCCTTCAATACCATCAGTATTGGGAAAGTTCTCACATTTCCAGTGTTATGTTACAGCCAATGTCTTTGATTTGTAATGGTGTGTTTGACAACAACACACAGACTATATCCTTTATCTTTGCACATAGAAATAACTGTGTTATATCGCAAATTCAACTAATTATCTAGTTTCTCTAGTAACTCTGATGTCTGGAGGTCAATTTATTTCAATTGTGCCTTCAATACCATCAGTATTGGGCAATTCTCACATTTGCAGTGTTATCGTACCGGCCAAGGTCTTTGATTTGTACTGGTGTGTTTGACAACAACACACAGACTATATCCTTTATCTTTGGTCATAGATATAACTGTGTTATATCGCACATTCAACTAATTATCTAGTTTTTCTATTAACTCTGATGTCTGGAGGTCAATTTATTTATATTGCAACTTCAAAACCATCAGTATTGGGCAAGTTCTCACATTTGCAGTGTTATCGTACAGGCCAATGTCTTTGATTTGTACTGGTGTGTTTGACAACAACACACAGACTATATCCTTTATCTTTGCACTTGGAAATAACTATGTTATATCTCACATTCAACTAATTATCTAGTTTTTCTATTAACTCTGATGTCTGGAGGTCAATTTATTTCTATTGCGCCTTCAATACCATCAGTATTGGGCAAGTTCTCACATTTGCAGTGTTATGGTACAGGCCAAGGTCTTTGATTTGTACTGGAGTGTTTGACAACAACACACAGACTATATCCTTTATCTTTGCAAATAGAAATAACTGTATTATATCGCACATTCAACTAATTATCTAGTTTTTCTAGTAACTCTGATGTCTGGAGGTAATGTGTTTCTATTGCGCCTTCAATACCATCAGTATTGGGCAAGTTCTCACATTTGCAGTGTTATGGTACAGGGCAAAGTCTTTGATTTGTACTGGTGTGTTTGACAACAACACACAGACTATATCCTTTATCTTTGGACATTGAAATAACTGTGTTATATCGCGAATGCAACTAATTATCTTGTTTTTCTAGTAACTCTGATGCCTGGAGGTCTATTTATTTCTATTGCACCATCAATACCATCGCTATTGGGCAAGTTCTCACATTTGCAGTGTTATGGTACAGGCCAAGGTCTTTGATTTGTACTGGTGTGTTTGACAACAACACACAGACTATATCCTTTATCTTTGGACATAGAAATAACTGTGTTATATCTCGAATTCAACTAATTATCTAGTTTTTCTAGTAACTCTGCTGCCTGGAGGTCAATTTATTTCCATTGCACCATCAATACCATCACTATTGTACAAGTTCTCACATTTGCAGTGTTATGGTACAGGGCAAGGTCTTTGATTTGTACTGGAGTGTTTGACAACAACACACAGACTATATCCTTTATCTTTGGTCATAGATATAACTGTGTTATATCTCGAATTCAACTAATTATCTAGTTTCCCTAGTAACTCTGATGTCTGCAGATCAATTTATTTCTATTGCGGCTTCAAAACCATCAGTATTGGGCAAGTTGTCACATTTGCAGTGTTATGGTACAGGCCAAGGTCTTTGATTTGTAATTGGTGTGTTTGACAACAACACACAGACTATATCCTTTATCTTTGGTCATAGATATAACTGTGTTATATCGCACATTCAACTAATTATCTAGTTTTTCTAGTAACACTGATGTCTGGAGGTCAATTTATTTCTATTGCAACTTCAAACCCATCAGTATTGGGCAAGTTCTCACATTTGCAGTGTTATCGTACAGGCCAATGTCTTTGATTTGTACTGGTGTGTTTGACAACAACACACAGACTATATCCTTTATCTTTGCACATAGAAATAACTGTGTTATATCTCACATTCAACTAATTATCTAGTTTTTCTATTAACTCTGATGTCTGGAGGTCAATTTATTTCTATTGCGCCTTCAATACCATCAGTATTGGGCAAGTTCTCACATTTGCCGTGTTATGGTACAGGCCAAGGTCTTTGATTTGTACTGGAGTGTTTGACAACAACACACAGACTATATCCTTTATCTTTGCAAATAGAAATAACTGTATTATATCGCACATTCAACTAATTATCTAGTTTTTCTAGTAACTCTGATGTCTGGAGGTCAATTTATTTCCATTGCACCATCAATACCAACACTATTGGCCAAGTTCTCACATTTGAAGTGTTATGGTACAGGCCAAGATCTTTGATTTGTACTGGAGTGTTTGACAACAACACACAGACTATATCCTTTATCTTTGCACATAGTAATAACTGTGTTATATCGCACATTCAACCAATTATCTAGTTTTTCTAGTAACTCTGATGTCTGGAGGTAATGTATTTCTATTGCGCCTTCAATACCATCAGTTTTGGGCAAGTTCTCACATTTGCAGTGTTATGGTACAGGCCAAGGTCTTTGATTTGTACTGCAGTGTTTAACAACAACACACAGATTATATCCTTTATCTTTGCAAATAGAAATAACTGTATTATATCGCACATTCAACTAATTATCTAGTTTTTCTATTAACTCTGATGTCTGGTGGTAATGTGTTTCTATTGCGCCTTCAATACCATCAATTTTGGGCAAGTTCTCACATTTGCAGTGTTATGGTACAGGGCAAGGTCTTTGATTTGTACTGGTGTGTTTGACAACAACACACAGACTATATCCTTTATCTTTGGACATAGAAATAACTGTGTTATATCGCACATTCAACTAATTATCTGGTTTTTCTAGTAACTCTGATGTCTGGAGGTAATGTGTTTCTATTGCGCCTTCAATACCATCAGTATTGGGCAAGTTCTCACATTTGCAGTGTTATGGTACAGGGCAAGGTCATTGATTTGTTCTGGTGTGTTTGACAACAAGACACAGACTATATCCTTTATCTTTGCACATAGTAATAACTGTGTTATATCGCACATTCAACTAATTATCTAGTTTTTCTAGTAACTCTGATGTCTGGAGGTAATGTGTTTCTATTGCGCCTGCAATACCATCAGTATTGGGCAAGTTCTCACATTTGCAGTGTTATGGTACAGGCCAAGGTCTTTGATTTGTACTGGTGTGTTTGACAACAACACACAGACTATATCCTTTATCTTTGGTCATAGATATAACTGTGTTATATCGCACATTCAACTAATTATCTAGTTTTTCTATTAACTCTGATGTCTGGAAGTCAATTTATTTATATTGCAACTTCAAAACCATCAGTATTGGGCAAGTTCTCACATTTGCAGTGTTATCGTACAGGCCAATGTCTTTGATTTGTACTGGTGTGTTTGACAACAACACACAGACTATATCCTTTATCTTTGCACTTGGAAATAACTGTGTTATATCTCACATTCAACTAATTATCTAGTTTTTCTATTAACTCTGATGTCTGGAGGTCAATTTATTTCTATTGCGCCTTCAATACCATCAGTATTGGGCAAGTTCTCACATTTGCAGTGTTATGGTACAGGCCAAGGTCTTTGATTTGTACTGGAGTGTTTGACAACAACACACAGACTATATCCTTTATCTTTGCAAATAGAAATAACTGTATTATATCGCACATTCAACTAATTATCTAGTTTTTCTAGTAACTCTGATGTCTGGAGGTAATGTGTTTCTATTGCGCCTTCAATACCATCAGTATTGGGCAAGTTCTCACATTTGCAGTGTTATGGTACAGGGCAAAGTCTTTGATTTGTACTGGTGTGTTTGACAACAACACACAGACTATATCCTTTATCTTTGGACATAGAAATAACTGTGTTATATCGCGAATGCAACTAATTATCTTGTTTTTCTAGTAACTCTGATGCCTGGAGGTCTATTTATTTCTATTGCACCATCAATACCATCGCTATTGGGCAAGTTCTCACATTTGCAGTGTTATGGTACAGGCCAAGGTCTTTGATTTGTACTGGTGTGTTTGACAACAACACACAGACTATATCCTTTATCTTTGGACATAGAAATAACTGTGTTATATCGCGAATTCAACTAATTATCTAGTTTTTCTAGTAACTCTGATGCCTGGAGGTCTATTTATTTCTATTGCACCATCAATACCATCACAATTGGGCAAGTTCTCACATTTGAAGTGTTATGGTACAGGCCAAGGTCTTTGATTTGTACTGGAGTGTTTGACAACAACACACAGACTATATCCTTTATCTTTGCACATAGTAATAACTGTGTTATATCGCACATTCAACCAATTATCTAGTTTTTCCAGTAACTCTGATGTCTGGAGGTAATGTATTTCTATTGCGCCTTCAATACCATCAGTATTGGGCAAGTTCTCACATTTGCAGTGTTATGGTACAGGCCAAGGTCTTTGATTTGTACTGGAGTGTTTGACAACAACACACAGACTATATCCTTTATCTTTGCAAATAGAAATAACTGTATTATATCGCACATTCAACTAATTACCTAGTTTTTCTAGTAACTCTGATGTCTGGTGGTAATGTGTTTCTATTGCGCCTTCAATACCATCAGTATTGGGCAAGTTCTCACATTTGCAGTGTTACGGTACAGGGCAAGGTCTTTGATTTGTACTGGTGTGTTTGAGAACAACACACAGACTATATCCTTTATCTTTGGACATAGAAATAACTGTGTTATATCGCACATTCAACTAATTATCTAGTTTTTCTAGTAACTCTGATGTCTGGAGGTAATGTGTTTCTATTGCGCCTTCAATACCATCAGTATTGGGCAAGTTCTCACATTTGCAGTGTTATGGTACAGGGCAAGGTCATTGATTTGTACTGGTGTGTTTGACAACAACACACAGACTATATCCTTTATCTTTGCACATAGTAATAACTGTGTTATATCGCACATTCAACTAATTATCAAGTTTCCCTAGTAACTCTGATGTCTGCAGGTCAATTTATTTCAATTGCGCCTTCAATACCATCAGTATTAGGCAATTCTCACATTTGCAATGTTATCGTACAGGCCAAGGTCTTTCATTTGTACTGGTGTGTTTGACAACAACACACAGACTATATCCTTTATTTTTGGACATAGAAATAACTGTGTTATATCGCAAATTCAACTAATTATCTAGTTTCTCTAGTAACTCTGATGTCTGGAGGTCAATTTATTTCAATTGCGCCTTCAATACCATCAGTATTGGGCAATTCTCACATTTGCAGTGTTATCGTACAGGCCAAGGTCTTTCATTTGTACTGGTGTGTTTGACAACAACACACAGACTATATCCTTTATTTTTGGACATAGAAATAACTGTGTTATATCGCACATTCAACTAATTATCTAGTTTTTCTATTAACTCTGATGTCTGGAGGTCAATTTATTTCTATTGCGCCTTCAATACCATCAGTATTGGGCAAGTTCTCACATTTGCAGTGTTATGGTACAGGCCAAGGTCTTTGATTTGTACTGGTGTGTTTGACAACAACACACAGACTATATCCTTTATCTTTGGACATAGAAATAACTGTATTATATCGCACATTCAACTAATTATCTAGTTTTTCTAGTAACTCTGATGTCTGGAGGTAAAGTGTTTCTATTGCGCCTTCAATACCATCAGTATTGGGCAAGTTCTCACATTTGCAGTGTTATGGTACAGGGCAAGGTCTTTGATTTGTACTGGTGTGTTTGACAACAACACACAGACTATATCCTTTATCTTTGGACATAGAAATAACTGTGTTATATCGCACATTCAACTAATTATCTGGTTTTTCTAGTAACTCTGATGTCTGGAGGTAATGTGTTTCTATTGCGCCTTCAATACCATCAGTATTGGGCAAGTTCTCACATTTGCAGTGTTATGGTACAGGGCAAGGTCATTGATTTGTTCTGGTGTGTTTGACAACAAGACACAGACTATATCCTTTATCTTTGCACATAGTAATAACTGTGTTATATCGCACATTCAACTAATTATCTAGTTTTTCTAGTAACTCTGATGTCTGGAGGTAATGTGTTTCTATTGCGCCTGCAATACCATCAGTATTGGGCAAGTTCTCACATTTGCAGTGTTATGGTACAGGCCAAGGTCTTTGATTTGTACTGGTGTGTTTGACAACAACACACAGACTATATCCTTTATCTTTGGTCATAGATATAACTGTGTTATATCGCACATTCAACTAATTATCTAGTTTTTCTATTAACTCTGATGTCTGGAAGTCAATTTATTTATATTGCAACTTCAAAACCATCAGTATTGGGCAAGTTCTCACATTTGCAGTGTTATCGTACAGGCCAATGTCTTTGATTTGTACTGGTGTGTTTGACAACAACACACAGACTATATCCTTTATCTTTGCACTTGGAAATAACTGTGTTATATCTCACATTCAACTAATTATCTAGTTTTTCTATTAACTCTGATGTCTGGAGGTCAATTTATTTCTATTGCGCCTTCAATACCATCAGTATTGGGCAAGTTCTCACATTTGCAGTGTTATGGTACAGGCCAAGGTCTTTGATTTGTACTGGAGTGTTTGACAACAACACACAGACTATATCCTTTATCTTTGCAAATAGAAATAACTGTATTATATCGCACATTCAACTAATTATCTAGTTTTTCTAGTAACTCTGATGTCTGGAGGTAATGTGTTTCTATTGCGCCTTCAATACCATCAGTATTGGGCAAGTTCTCACATTTGCAGTGTTATGGTACAGGGCAAAGTCTTTGATTTGTACTGGTGTGTTTGACAACAACACACAGACTATATCCTTTATCTTTGGACATAGAAATAACTGTGTTATATCGCGAATGCAACTAATTATCTTGTTTTTCTAGTAACTCTGATGCCTGGAGGTCTATTTATTTCTATTGCACCATCAATACCATCGCTATTGGGCAAGTTCTCACATTTGCAGTGTTATGGTACAGGCCAAGGTCTTTGATTTGTACTGGTGTGTTTGACAACAACACACAGACTATATCCTTTATCTTTGGACATAGAAATAACTGTGTTATATCGCGAATTCAACTAATTATCTAGTTTTTCTAGTAACTCTGATGCCTGGAGGTCTATTTATTTCTATTGCACCATCAATACCATCACAATTGGGCAAGTTCTCACATTTGAAGTGTTATGGTACAGGCCAAGGTCTTTGATTTGTACTGGAGTGTTTGACAACAACACACAGACTATATCCTTTATCTTTGCACATAGTAATAACTGTGTTATATCGCACATTCAACCAATTATCTAGTTTTTCCAGTAACTCTGATGTCTGGAGGTAATGTATTTCTATTGCGCCTTCAATACCATCAGTATTGGGCAAGTTCTCACATTTGCAGTGTTATGGTACAGGCCAAGGTCTTTGATTTGTACTGGAGTGTTTGACAACAACACACAGACTATATCCTTTATCTTTGCAAATAGAAATAACTGTATTATATCGCACATTCAACTAATTACCTAGTTTTTCTAGTAACTCTGATGTCTGGTGGTAATGTGTTTCTATTGCGCCTTCAATACCATCAGTATTGGGCAAGTTCTCACATTTGCAGTGTTACGGTACAGGGCAAGGTCTTTGATTTGTACTGGTGTGTTTGAGAACAACACACAGACTATATCCTTTATCTTTGGACATAGAAATAACTGTGTTATATCGCACATTCAACTAATTATCTAGTTTTTCTAGTAACTCTGATGTCTGGAGGTAATGTGTTTCTATTGCGCCTTCAATACCATCAGTATTGGGCAAGTTCTCACATTTGCAGTGTTATGGTACAGGGCAAGGTCATTGATTTGTACTGGTGTGTTTGACAACAACACACAGACTATATCCTTTATCTTTGCACATAGTAATAACTGTGTTATATCGCACATTCAACTAATTATCAAGTTTCCCTAGTAACTCTGATGTCTGCAGGTCAATTTATTTCAATTGCGCCTTCAATACCATCAGTATTAGGCAATTCTCACATTTGCAATGTTATCGTACAGGCCAAGGTCTTTCATTTGTACTGGTGTGTTTGACAACAACACACAGACTATATCCTTTATTTTTGGACATAGAAATAACTGTGTTATATCGCAAATTCAACTAATTATCTAGTTTCTCTAGTAACTCTGATGTCTGGAGGTCAATTTATTTCAATTGCGCCTTCAATACCATCAGTATTGGGCAATTCTCACATTTGCAGTGTTATCGTACAGGCCAAGGTCTTTCATTTGTACTGGTGTGTTTGACAACAACACACAGACTATATCCTTTATTTTTGGACATAGAAATAACTGTGTTATATCGCACATTCAACTAATTATCTAGTTTTTCTATTAACTCTGATGTCTGGAGGTCAATTTATTTCTATTGCGCCTTCAATACCATCAGTATTGGGCAAGTTCTCACATTTGCAGTGTTATGGTACAGGCCAAGGTCTTTGATTTGTACTGGTGTGTTTGACAACAACACACAGACTATATCCTTTATCTTTGGACATAGAAATAACTGTATTATATCGCACATTCAACTAATTATCTAGTTTTTCTAGTAACTCTGATGTCTGGAGGTAAAGTGTTTCTATTGCGCCTTCAATACCATCAGTATTGGGCAAGTTCTCACATTTGCAGTGTTATGGTACAGGGCAAGGTCTTTGATTTGTACTGGTGTGTTTGACAACAACACACAGACTATATCCTTTATCTTTGCACATAGTAATAACTGTGTTATATCGCACATTCAACTAATTATCTAGTTTTTCTAGTAACTCTGATGTCTGGAGGTAATGTATTTCTATTGCGCCTGCAATACCATCAGTATTGGGCAAGTTCTCACATTTGCAGTGTTATGTTACAGGCCAATGTCTTTGATTTGTACTGGTGTGTCTGACAACAACTTACAGACTATATCCTTTATCTTTGCACATAGAAATAACTGTGTTATATCGCAAATTCAACTAATTATCTAGTTTCTCTAGTAACTCTGATGTCTGGAGGTGAATTTATTTCAATTCCGCCTTCAATACCATCAGTATTGGGCAATTCTCACATTTGCAGTGTTATCGTACAGCCCAAGGTCTTTCATTTGTAATGGTGTGTTTGACAACAACACACAGACTATATCCTTTATCTTTGGACATAGAAATAACTGTGTTATATCGCGAATTCAACTAATTATCTAGTTTTTCTAGTAACTCTGATGCCTGGAGGTCTATTTATTTCTATTGCACCATCAATACCATCACTATTGGGCAAGTTCTCACATTTGAAGTGTTATGGTACAGGCCAAGGTCTTTGATTTGTACTGGAGTGTTTGACAACAACACACAGACTATATCCTTTATCTTTGCACATAGTAATAACTGTGTTATATCGCACATTCAACCAATTATCTAGTTTTTCCAGTAACTCTGATGTCTGGAGGTAATGTATTTCTATTGCGCCTTCAATACCATCAGTATTGTTCAAGTTCTCACATTTGCAGTGTTATGGTACAGGCCAAGGTCTTTGATTTGTACTGGAGTGTTTGACAACAACACACAGACTATATCCTTTATCTTTGCAAATATAAATAACTGTATTATATCGCACATTCAACTAATTACCTAGTTTTTCTAGTAACTCTGATATCTGGTGGTAATTTGTTTCTATTGCGCCTTCAATACCATCAGTATTGGGCAAGTTTTCACATTTGCAGTGTTATGGTACAGGGCAAGGTCTTTGATTTGTACTGGTGTGTTTGACAACAACACACAGACTATATCCTTTATTTTTGGACATAGAAATAACTGTGTTATATCGCAAATTCAACTAATTATCTAGTTTCTCTAGTAACTCTGATGTCTGGAGGTCAATTTATTTCAATTGCGCCTTCAATACCATCAGTATTGGGCAATTCTCACATTTGCAGTGTTATCGTACAGGCCAACGTCTTTGATTTGTACTGGAGTGTTTGACAACAACAAACATACTATATCCTTTATCTTTGCAAATAGAAATAACTGTATTATATCGCACATTCAACTAATTATCTAGTTTTTCTAGTAACTCTGATGTCTGGAGGTAATGTGTTTCTATTGCGCCTTCAATACCATCAATATTGGGCAAGTTCTCACATTTGCAGTGTTATGGTACAGGGCAAGGTCTTTGATTTGTACTGGTGTGTTTGACAACAACACACAGACTATATCCTTTATATTTGCACATAGTAATAACTGTGTTATATCGCACATTCAACTAATTATCTAGTTTTTCTAGTAACTCTGATGTCTGGAGGTAATGTATTTCTATTGCGCCTGCAATACCATCAGTATTGGGCAAGTTCTCACATTTGCAGTGTTATGTTACAGGCCAATGTCTTTGATTTGTACTGGTGTGTCTGACAACAACATACAGACTATATCCTTTATCTTTGCACATAGAAATAACTGTGTTATATCGCAAATTCAACTAATTATCTAGTTTCTCTAGTAACTCTGATGTCTGGAGGTCAATTTATTTCAATTGCGCCTTCAATACCATCAGTATTGGGCAATTCTCACATTTGCAGTGTTATCGTACAGGCCAAGGTCTTTCATTTGTAATGGTGTGTTTGACAACAACACACAGAGTATATCCTTTATTTTTGGACATAGAAATAACTGTGTTATATCGCACATTCAACTAATTATCTAGTTTTTCTATTAACTCTGATGTCTGGAGGTCAATTTATTTCTATTGCAACTTCAAAACCATCAGTATTGGGCAAGTTCTCACATTTGCAGTGTTATGGTACAGGCCAAGGTCTTTGATTTGTACTGGAGTGTTTGACAACAACACACAGACTGTATCCTTTATCTTTGCACATAGTAATAACTGTGTTATATCGCACATTCAACTAATTATCTAGTTTTTCTAGTAACTCTGATGTCTGCAGGTCAATTTATTTCTATTGCGCCTTCAATACCATCAGTATTGGGAAAGTTCTCACATTTGCAGTGTTATGTTACAGCCAATGTCTTTGATTTGTAATGGTGTGTTTGACAACAACACACATACTATATCCTTTATCTTTCCACATAGAAATAACTGTGTTATATCGCAAATTCAACTAATTATTTAGTTTCTCTAGTAACTCTGATGTCTGGAGGTCAATTTATTTCAATTGCGCCTTCAATACCATCAGTATTGGGCAAGTTCTCACATTTGCAGTGTTATCGTACAGGCCAAGGTCTTTCATTTGTACTGGTGTGTTTCACAACAACACACAGACTATATCCTTTATTTTTGGACATAGAAATAACTGTGTTATATCGCAAATTCAACTAATTATCTAGTTTCTCTAGTAACTCTGATGTCTGGAGGTCAATTTATTTCAATTGCGCCTTCAATACCATCAGTATTGGGCAATTCTCACATTTGCAGTGTTATCGTACAGGCCAAGGTCTTTCATTTGTACTGGTGTGTTTGACAACAACACACAGACTATATCCTTTATTTTTGGACATAGAAATAACTGTGTTATATCGCACATTCAACTAATTATCTAGTTTTTCTATTAACTCTGATGTCTGGAGGTCAATTTATTTCTATTGCGCCTTCAATACCATCAGTATTGGGCAAGTTCTCACATTTGCAGTGTTATGGTACAGGCCAAGGTCTTTGATTTGTACTGGAGTGTTTGACAACAACAAACATACTATATCCTTTATCTTTGCAAATAGAAATAACTGTATTATATCGCACATTCAACTAATTATCTAGTTTTTCTAGTAACTCTGATGTGTGGAGGTAATGTGTTTCTATTGCGCCTTCAATACCATCAATATTGGGCAAGTTCTCAAATTTGCAGTGTTATGGTACAGGGCAAGGTCTTTGATTTGTACTGGTGTGTTTGACAACAACACACAGACTATATCCTTTATATTTGCACATAGTAATAACTGTGTTATATCGCACATTCAACTAATTATCTAGTTTTTCTAGTAACTCTGATGTCTGGAGGTAATGTATTTCTATTGCGCCTGCAATACCATCAGTATTGGGCAAGTTCTCACATTTGCAGTGTTATGTTACAGGCCAATGTCTTTGATTTGTACTGGTGTGTCTGACAACAACATACAGACTATATCCTTTATCTTTGCACATAGAAATAACTGTGTTATATCGCAAATTCAACTAATTATCTAGTTTCTCTAGTAACTCTGATGTCTGGAGGTCAATTTATTTCAATTGCGCCTTCAATACCATCAGTATTGGGCAATTCACACATTTGCAGTGTTATCGTACAGGCCAAGGTCTTTCATTTGTAATGGTGTGTTTGACAACAACACACAGAGTATATCCTTTATTTTTGGACATAGAAATAACTGTGTTATATCGCACATTCAACTAATTATCTAGTTTTTCTATTAACTCTGATGTCTGGAGGTCAATTTATTTCTATTGCAACTTCAAAACCATCAGTATTGGGCAAGTTCTCACATTTGCAGTGTTATGGTACAGGCCAAGGTCTTTGATTTGTACTGGAGTGTTTGACAACAACACACAGACTGTATCCTTTATCTTTGCACATAGTAATAACTGTGTTATATCGCACATTCAACTAATTATCTAGTTTTTCTAGTAACTCTGATGTCTGCAGGTCAATTTATTTCTATTGCGCCTTCAATACCATCAGTATTGGGAAAGTTCTCACATTTGCAGTGTTATGTTACAGCCAATGTCTTTGATTTGTAATGGTGTGTTTGACAACAACACACATACTATATCCTTTATCTTTCCACATAGAAATAACTGTGTTATATCGCAAATTCAACTAATTATTTAGTTTCTCTAGTAACTCTGATGTCTGGAGGTCAATTTATTTCAATTGCGCCTTCAATACCATCAGTATTGGGCAAGTTCTCACATTTGCAGTGTTATCGTACAGGCCAAGGTCTTTCATTTGTACTGGTGTGTTTCACAACAACACACAGACTATATCCTTTATTTTTGGACATAGAAATAACTGTGTTATATCGTACATTCAACTAATTATCTAGTTTTTCTACTAACTCTGATGTCTGGAATTAATAGATTCCTGCTCGCGAGCTAATATTAAAAATGTTCAATGTGCCGTAAAATTCTCAAACGGAGAGCTTCCATTTTTCCAGCAAATTCATAGATTCCGGATCGCGAGCTAATATTAAAAACGTTGAATGTGCCGTAAAATTCTCAAACGGAGAGATTCCATCTTTCCAGAAAATTGATAGATTCCAGCTCGCGAGCTAATATTAAAAATGTTCAATGTGCCGTAAAATTCTCAAACGGAGAGATTCCATCTTTCCAGCAAATTAATAGATTCCTGATCGCGAGCTAATATTAAAAACGTTCAATGTGCCGTAAAATTCTCAAACGGAGAGATTCCATCTTTCCAGCAAATTCATAGATTCCTGATCGCGAGCTAATATTAAAAACGTTCAATGTGCCGTAAAATTCTCAAATGGAGAAATTCCATCTTTCCAGCAAATTCATAGATTCCTGATCGCGAGCTAATATTAAAAACGTTCAATGTGCCGTAAAATTCTCAAACGGAGAGATTCCATCTTTCCAGCAAATTAATAGATTCCTGATCGCGAGCTAATATTAAAAACGTTCAATGTGCCGTAAAATTCTCAAACGGAGAGATTCCATCTTTCCAGCAAATTCATAGATTCCTGATCGCGAGCTAATATTAAAAACGTTCAATGTGCCGTGAAATTCTCAAACGGAGAGATTCCATCTTTCCAGCAAATTGATAGATTCCTGATCGCGAGCTAATATTAAAAACGTTCAATGTGCCGTAAAATTCTCAAACGGAGAGATTCCATCTTTCCAGCAAATTAATAGATTCCTGATCGCTAGCTAATATTAAAAACGTTCAATGTGCCGTAAAATTCTCAAACGGAGAGATTCAATCTTTCCAGCAAATTAATAGATCCCTGATCGCGAGCTAATATTAAAAACGTTCAATGTGCCGTAAAATTCTCAAACGGAGAGATTCCATCTTTCCAGCAAATTCATAGATTCCTGATCGCGAGCTAATATTAAAAACGTGCAATGTGCCGTAAAATTCTCAAACGGAGAGATTCCATCTTTCTAGCAAATTCATAGATTCCTGATCGCGAGCTAATATTAAAAACGTTCAATGTGCCGTAAAATTCTCAAACGGAGAGATTCAATCTTTCCAGCAAATTAATAGATCCCTGATCGCGAGCTAATATTAAAAACGTTCAATGTGCCGTAAAATTCTCAAACGGAGAGATTCCATCTTTCCAGCAAATTCATAGATTCCTGATCGCGAGCTAATATTAAAAACGTGCAATGTGCCGTAAAATTCTCAAACGGAGAGATTCCATCTTTCTAGCAAATTCATAGATTCCTGATCGCGAGCTAATATTAAAAACGTTCAATGTGCCGTAAAATTCTCAAACGGAGAGATTCCATCTTTCCAGCAAATTAATAGATTCCTGCTAGCGAGCTAATATTAAAAACGTTCAATGCGCCATAAAATTCTCAAACGGAGAGATTCCATCTTTCCAGCAAATTAATAGATTCCTGATCGCGAGCTAATATTAAAAACGTTCAATGCGCCGTAAAATTCTCAAACGGAGAGATTCCATCTTTCCAGCAAATTAATAGATTCCTGCTCGCGAGCTAATATTAAAAACGTTCAATGTGCCGTAAAATTCTCAAACAGGGAGATTCCATCTTTCCAGCAAATTAATAGATTCCTGCTCGCGAGGTAATATTAAAAACGTTCAATGTGCCGTAAAATTCTCAAACGGAGAGATTCCATCTTTCCAGCAAATTAATAGATTCCTGATCGCGAGCTAATATTAAAAACGTTCAATGTGCCGTAAAATTCTCAAACGGAGAGATTCCATCTTTCCAGCAAATTAATAGATTCCTGCTCGCGAGCTAATATTAAAAACGTTCAATGTGCCGTAAAATTATCAAACGGAGAGATTCCATCTTTCCAGCAAATTCATAGATTCCTGATCGCGAGCTAATATTAAAAACGTTCAATGTGCCGTAAAATTCTCAAACGGAGAGATTCCATCTTTCCAGCAAATTCATAGATTCCTGATCGCGAGCTAATATTTAAAACGTTCAATGTGCCCTAAAATTCTCAAACGGAGAGATTCCATCTTTCCAGCAAATTAATAGATCCCTGATCGCGAGCTAATATTAAAAACGTTCAATGTGCCGTAAAATTCTCAAACGGAGAGATTCCATCTTTCCAGCAAATTCATAGATTCCTGATCGCGAGCTAATATTAAAAACGTTCAATGTGCCGTGAAATTCTCAAACGGAGAGATTCCATCTTTTCAGCAAATTGATAGATTCCTGATCGCGAGCTAATATTAAAAACGTTCAATGTGCCGTAAAATTCTCAAACGGAGAGATTCCATCTTTCCAGCAAATTAATAGATTCCTGATCGCTAGCTAATATTAAAAACGTTCAATGTGCCGTAAAATTCTCAAACGGAGAGATTCAATCTTTCCAGCAAATTAATAGATCCCTGATCGCGAGCTAATATTAAAAACGTTCAATGTGCCGTAAAATTCTCAAACGGAGAGATTCCATCTTTCCAGCAAATTCATAGATTCCTGATCGCGAGCTAATATTAAAAACGTGCAATGTGCCGTAAAATTCTCAAACGGAGAGATTCCATCTTTCTAGCAAATTCATAGATTCCTGATCGCGAGCTAATATTAAAAACGTTCAATGTGCCGTAAAATTCTCAAACGGAGAGATTCCATCTTTCCAGCAAATTAATAGATCGCTGAACGCGAGCTAATATTAAAAACGTTCAATGTGCCGTGAAATTCTCAAACGGAGAGATTCCATCTTTTCAGCAAATTGATAGATTCCTGATCGCGAGCTAATATTAAAAACGTTCAATGTGCCGTAAAATTCTCAAACGGAGAGATTCCATCTTTCCAGCAAATTAATAGATTCCTGATCGCTAGCTAATATTAAAAACGTTCAATGTGCCGTAAAATTCTCAAACGGAGAGATTCAATCTTTCCAGCAAATTAATAGATCCCTGATCGCGAGCTAATATTAAAAACGTTCAATGTGCCGTAAAATTCTCAAACGGAGAGATTCCATCTTTCCAGCAAATTCATAGATTCCTGATCGCGAGCTAATATTAAAAACGTGCAATGTGCCGTAAAATTCTCAAACGGAGAGATTCCATCTTTCTAGCAAATTCATAGATTCCTGATCGCGAGCTAATATTAAAAACGTGCAATGTGCCGTAAAATTCTCAAACGGAGAGATTCCATCTTTCCAGCAAATTCATAGATTCCTGATCGCGAGCTAATATTAAAAACGTTCAATGTGCCGTGAAATTCTCAAACGGAGAGATTCCATCTTTTCAGCAAATTGATAGATTCCTGATCGCGAGCTAATATTAAAAACGTTCAATGTGCCGTAAAATTCTCAAACGGAGAGATTCCATCTTTCCAGCAAATTAATAGATTCCTGATCGCTAGCTAATATTAAAAACGTTCAATGTGCCGTAAAATTCTCAAACGGAGAGATTCAATCTTTCCAGCAAATTAATAGATCCCTGATCGCGAGCTAATATTAAAAACGTTCAATGTGCCGTAAAATTCTCAAACGGAGAGATTCCATCTTTCCAGCAAATTCATAGATTCCTGATCGCGAGCTAATATTAAAAACGTGCAATGTGCCGTAAAATTCTCAAACGGAGAGATTCCATCTTTCTAGCAAATTCATAGATTCCTGATCGCGAGCTAATATTAAAAACGTTCAATGTGCCGTAAAATTCTCAAACGGAGAGATTCCATCTTTCCAGCAAATTAATAGATCGCTGATCGCGAGCTAATATTAAAAACGTTCAATGTGCCGTAAAATTCTCAAACGGAGAGATTCCATCTTTCCAGCAAATTAATAGATTCCTGATCGCGAGCTAATATTAAAAACGTTCAATGCGCCATAAAATTCTCAAACGGAGAGATTCCATCTTTCCAGCAAATTCATAGATTCCTGCTCGCGAGCTAATATTAAAAACGTTCAATGTGCCGTAAAATTCTCAAACAGGGAGATTCCATCTTTCCAGCAAATTAATAGATTCCTGCTCGCGAGGTAATATTAAAAACGTTCAATGTGCCGTAAAATTCTCAAACGGAGAGATTCTATCTTTCCAGCAAATTAATAGATCCCTGATCGCGACCTAATATTAAAAACGTTCAATGTGCCGTAAAATTCTCAAACGGAGAGATTCCATCTTTCCAGCAAATTCATAGATTCCTGATCGCGAGCTAATATTAAAAACGTGCAATGTGCCGTAAAATTCTCAAACGGAGAGATTCCATCTTTCTAGCAAATTCATAGATTCCTGATCGCGAGCTAATATTAAAAACGTTCAATGTGCCGTAAAATTCTCAAACGGAGAGATTCCATCTTTCCAGCAAATTAATAGATCCCTGATCGCGAGCTAATATTAAAAACGTTCAATGTGCCGTAAAATTCTCAAACGGAGAGATTCCATCTTTCCAGCAAATTCATAGATTCCTGATCGCGAGCTAATATTAAAAACGTTCAATGTGCCGTAAAATTCTCAAACGGAGAGATTCCATCTTTCCAGCAAATTAATAGATTCCTGATCGCGAGCTAATATTAAAAACGTTCAATGCGCCATAAAATTCTCAAACGGAGAGATTCCATCTTTCCAGCAAATTCATAGATTCCTGCTCGCGAGCTAATATTAAAAACGTTCAATGTGCCGTAAAATTCTCAAACAGGGAGATTCCATCTTTCCAGCAAATTAATAGATTCCTGCTCGCGAGGTAATATTAAAAACGTTCAATGTGCCGTAAAATTCTCAAACGGAGAGATTCAATCTTTCCAGCAAATTAATAGATCCCTGATCGCGACCTAATATTAAAAACGTTCAATGTGCCGTAAAATTCTCAAACGGAGAGATTCCATCTTTCCAGCAAATTCATAGATTCCTGATCGCGAGCTAATATTAAAAACGTGCAATGTGCCGTAAAATTCTCAAACGGAGAGATTCCATCTTTCTAGCAAATTCATAGATTCCTGATCGCGAGCTAATATTAAAAACGTTCAATGTGCCGTAAAATTCTCAAACGGAGAGATTCCATCTTTCCAGCAAATTAATAGATCCCTGATCGCGAGCTAATATTAAAAACGTTCAATGTGCCGTAAAATTCTCAAACGGAGAGATTCCATCTTTCCAGCAAATTAATAGATTCCTGATCGCGAGCTAATATTAAAAACGTTCAATGCGCAGTAAAATTCTCAAACGGAGAGATTCCATCTTTCCAGCAAATTCATAGATTCCTGCTCGCGAGCTAATATTAAAAACGTTCAATGTGCCGTAAAATTCTCAAACGGAGAGATTCCACCTTTCCAGCAAATTCATAGATTCCTGATCGCGAGCTAATATTAAAAACGTTCAATGTGCCTTAAAATTCTCAAACGGAGAGATTCCATCTTTCCAGCAAATTCATAGATTCCTGATCGCGAGCTAATATTAAAAACGTTCAATGTGCCGTAAGATTCTCAAACGGAGAGATTCCATCTTTTCAGCAAATTGATAGATTCCTGATCGCGAGCTAATATTAAAAACGTTCAATGTGCCGTAAAATTCTCAAACGGAGAGATTCCATCTTTCCAGCAAATTAATAGATTCCTGCTCGCGAGCTAATATTAAAAACGTTCAATGCGCCATAAAATTCTCAAACGGAGAGATTCCATCTTTCCAGCAAATTAATAGATTCCTGATCGCGAGCTAATATTAAAAACGTTCAATGCGCCGTAAAATTCTCAAACGGAGAGATTCCATCTTTCCAGCAAATTCATAGATTCCTGCTCGCGAGCTAATATTAAAAACGTTCAAAGTGCCGTAAAATTCTCAAACAGAGAGATTCCATCTTTCCAGCAAATTAATAGATTCCTGCTCGCGAGGTAATATTAATAACGTTCAATGTGCCGTAAAATTCTCAAACGGAGAGATTCCATCTTTCCAGCAAATTGATAGATTCCTGATCGCGAGCTAATATTAAAAACGTTCAATGTGCCGTAAAATTCTCAAACGGAGAGATTCCATCTTTCCAGCAAATTAATAGATCCCTGATCGCGAGCTAATATTAAAAACGTTCAATGTGCCGTGAAATTCTCAAACGGAGAGATTCCATCTTTCCAGCAAATTGATAGATTCCTGATCGCGAGCTAATATTAAAAACGTTCAATGTGCCGTAAAATTCTCAAACGGAGAGATTCCATCTTTCCAGCAAATTAATAGATTCCTGATCGCTAGCTAATATTAAAAACGTTCAATGTGCTGTAAAATTCTCAAACGGAGAGATTCAATCTTTCCAGCAAATTAATAGATCCCTGATCGCGAGCTAATATTAAAAACGTTCAATGTGCCGTAAAATTCTCAAACGGAGAGATTCCATCTTTCCAGCAAATTCATAGATTCCTGATCGCGAGCTAATATTAAAAACGTGCAATGTGCCGTAAAATTCTCAAACGGAGAGATTCCATCTTTCTAGCAAATTCATAGATTCCTGATCGCGAGCTAATATTAAAAACGTTCAATGTGCCGTAAAATTCTCAAACGGAGAGATTCCATCTTTCCAGCAAATTAATAGATTCCTGCTAGCGAGCTAATATTAAAAACGTTCAATGCGCCATAAAATTCTCAAACGGAGAGATTCCATCTTTCCAGCAAATTAATAGATTCCTGATCGCGAGCTAATATTAAAAACGTTCAATGCGCCGTAAAATTCTCAAACGGAGAGATTCCATCTTTCCAGCAAATTAATAGATTCCTGCTCGCGAGCTAATATTAAAAACGTTCAATGTGCCGTAAAATTCTCAAACAGGGAGATTCCATCTTTCCAGCAAATTAATAGATTCCTGCTCGCGAGGTAATATTAAAAACGTTCAATGTGCCGTAAAATTCTCAAACGGAGAGATTCCATCTTTCCAGCAAATTAATAGATTCCTGATCGCGAGCTAATATTAAAAACGTTCAATGTGCCGTAAAATTCTCAAACGGAGAGATTCCATCTTTCCAGCAAATTAATAGATTCCTGCTCGCGAGCTAATAATAAAAACGTTCAATGTGCCGTAAAATTCTCAAACGGAGAGATTCCATCTTTCCAGCAAATTCATAGATTCCTGATCGCGAGCTAATATTAAAAACGTTCAATGTGCCGTAAAATTCTCAAACGGAGAGATTCCATCTTTCCAGCAAATTCATAGATTCCTGATCGCGAGCTAATATTAAAAACGTTCAATGTGCCCTAAAATTCTCAAACGGAGAGATTCCATCTTTCCAGCAAATTAATAGATCCCTGATCGCGAGCTAATATTAAAAACGTTCAATGTGCCGTAAAATTCTCAAACGGAGAGATTCCATCTTTCCAGCAAATTGATAGATTCCTGATCGCGAGCTAATATTAAAAACGTTCAATGAGCCTTAAAATTCTCAAACGGAGAGATTCCATCTTTTCAGCAAATTGATAGATTCCTGATCGCGAGCTAATATTAAAAACGTTCAATGCGCCGTAAAATTCTCAAACGGAGAGATTCCATCTTTCCAGCAAATTCATAGATTCCTGCTCGCGAGCTAATATTAAAAACGTTCAATGTGCCGTAAAATTCTCAAACGGAGAGATTCCATCTTTCCAGCAAATTCATAGATTCCTGATCGCGAGCTAATATTAAAAACGTTCAATGTGCCTTAAAATTCTCAAACGGAGAGATTCCATCTTTTCAGCAAATTGATAGATTCCTGATCGCGAGCTAATATTAAAAACGTTCAATGTGCCGTAAAATTCTCAAACGGAGAGATTCCATCTTTCCAGCAAATTAATAGATTCCTGCTCGCGAGCTAATATTAAAAACGTTCAATGCGCCATAAAATTCTCAAACGGAGAGATTCCATCTTTCCAGCAAATTAATAGATTCCTGATCGCGAGCTAATATTAAAAACGTTCAATGCGCCGTAAAATTCTCAAACGGAGAGATTCCATCTTTCCAGCAAATTCATAGATTCCTGCTCGCGAGCTAATATTAAAACCGTTCAAAGTGCCGTAAAATTCTAAAACAGAGAGATTCCATCTTTCCAGCAAATTAATAGATTCCTGCTCGCGAGGTAATATTAATAACGTTCAATGTGCCGTAAAATTCTCAAACGGAGAGATTCCATCTTTCCAGCAAATTAATAGATTCCTGATCGCGAGCTAATATTAAAAACGTTCAATGTGCCGTAAAATTCTCAAACGGAGAGATTCCATCTTTCCAGCAAATTAATAGATTCCTGATCGCTAGCTAATATTAAAAACGTTCAATGTGCCGTAAAATTCTCAAAAGGAGAGATTCCATCTTTCCAGCAAATCGATAGATTCCTGATCGCGAGCTAATATTAAAAACGTTCAATGTGCCGTAAAATTCTCAAACGGAGAGATTCCATCTTTCCAGCAAATTCATAGATTCCTGATCGCGAGCTAATATTAAAAACGTGCAATGTGCCGTAAAATTCTCAAACGGAGAGATTCCATCTTTCCAGCAAATTCATGGATTCCTGATCGTGAGCTAATATTAAAAACGTTCAATGTGCCGTAAGATTCTCAAACGGAGAGATTCCATCTTTTCAGCAAATTGATAGATTCCTGATCGCGAGCTAATATTAAAAACGTTCAATGTGCCGTAAAATTCTCAAACGGAGAGATTCCATCTTTCCAGCAAATTCATAGATTCCTGATCGCGAGCTAATATTAAAAACGTTCAATGTGCCGTAAAATTCTCAAACGGAGAGATTCCATCTTCCAGCAAATTCATAGATTCCTGATCGCGAGCTAATATTAAAAACGTGCAATGTGCCGTAAAATTCTCAAACGGAGAGATTCCATCTTTCCAGCAAATTCATAGATTCCTGATCGCGAGCTAATATTAAAAACGTTCAATGTGCCGTAAGATTCTCAAACGGAGAGATTCAATCTTTTCAGCAAATTGATAGATTCCTGATCGCGAGCTAATATTAAAAACGTTCAATGTGCCGTAAAATTCTCAAACGGAGAGATTCCATCTTTCCAGCAAATTAATAGATTCCTGCTCGCGAGCTAATATTAAAAACGTTCAATGCGCCATAAAATTCTCAAACGGAGAGATTCCATCTTTCCAGCAAATTAATAGATTCCTGATCTCGAGCTAATATTAAAAACGTTCAATGCGCCGTAAAATTCTCAAACGGAAAGATTCCATCTTTCCAGCAAATTCATAGATTCCTGCTCGCGAGCTAATATTAAAACCGTTCAAAGTGCCGTAAAATTCTAAAACAGAGAGATTCCATCTTTCCAGCAAATTAATAGATTCCTGCTCGCGAGGTAATATTAATAACGTTCAATGTGCCGTAAAATTCTCAAACGGAGAGATTCCATCTTTCCAGCAAATTAATAGATTCCTGATCGCTAGCTAATATTAAAAACGTTCAATGTGCCGTAAAATTCTCAAAAGGAGAGATTCCATCTTTCCAGCAAATTCATAGATTCCTGATCGCCTGCTAATATTAAAAACGTTCAAAATGCCGTAAAATTCTCAAACGGAGATATTCCATCTTTCCAGCAAATTCATAGATTCCTGATCGCGAGCTAATATTAAAAACGTTCAATGTGCCGTAAAATTCTCAAACGGAGAGATTCCATCTTTTCAGCAAATTGATAGATTCCTGATCGCGAGCTAATATTAAAAACGTTCAATGTGCCGTAAAATTCTCAAACGGAGAGATTCCATCTTTTCAGCAAATTAATAGATTCCTGCTCGCGAGCTAATATTAAAAACGTTCAATGCGCCATAAAATTCTCAAACGGAGAGATTCCATCTTTCCAGCAAACTAATAGATTCCTGATCGCGAGCTAATATTAAAAACGTTCAATGTGCCGTAAAATTCTCAAACGGAGAGATTCCATCTTTCCAGCAAATTAATAGATTCCTGATCGCGAGCTAATATTAAAAACGTTCAATGTGCCGTAAAATTCTCAAACGGAGAGATTCCATCTTTCCAGCAAATTCATAGATTCCTGATCGCTAGCTAATATTAAAAACGTTCAATGTGCCGTAAAATTCTCAAACGGAGAGATTCCATCTTTCCAGCAAATTAATAGATTCCTGATCGCGAGCTAATATTAAAAACGTTCAATGTGCCGTAAACTTCTCAAACGGAGAGATTCGATCTTTCCAGCAAATTCATAGATTCCTGATCGCTAGCTAATATTAAAAACGTTCAATGTGCCGTAAAATTCTCAAAAGGAGAGATTCCATCTTTCCAGCAAATTAATAGATTCCTGCTCGCGAGGTAATATTAAAAACGTTCAATGTGCCGTAAAATTCTCAAACGGAGAGATTCCATCTTTCCAGCAAATTGATAGATTCCTGATCGCGAGCTAATATTAAAAACGTTCAATGTGCCGTAAAATTCTCAAACGGAGAGATTCGATCTTTCCAGCAAATTCATAGATTCCTGATCGCTAGCTAATATTAAAAACGTTCAATGTGCCGTAAAATTCTCAAAAGGAGAGATTCCATCTTTCCAGCAAATTGATAGATTCCTGATCGCGAGCTAATATTAAAAACGTTCAATGTGCCGTAAAATTCTCAAACGGAGAGATTCCATCTTTCCAGCAAATTCATAGATTCCTGATCGCGAGCTAATATTAAAAACGTTCAATGTGCCGTAAAATTCTCAAACGGAGAGATTCCATCTTTCCAGCAAATTGATAGATTCCAGCTCGCGAGCTAATATTAAAAATGTTGAATGTGCAGTAAAATTCTCAAACGGAGAGATTCCATCTTTCCAGCAAATCCATAGATTCCTGATCGCCTGCTAATATTAAAAACGTTCAATGTGCCGTAAAATTCTCAAACGGAGAGATTCCATCTTTCCAGCAAATTCATAGATTCCTGATCGCGAGCTAATATTAAAAACGTTCAATGTGCCGTAAAATTCTCAAACGGAGAGATTCCATCTTTCCAGCAAATTCATAGATTCCTGATCGCGAGCTAATATTAAAAACGTTCAATGTGCCGTAAAATTCTCAAACGGAGAGATTCCATCTTTCCAGCAAATTCTTAGATTCCTGATCGCGAGCTAATATTAAAAAACGTTCAATGTGCCGTAAAATTCTCAAACGGAGAGATTCCATCTTTCCAACAAATTCATAGATTCCTGATCGCGAGCTAATATTAAAAACGTTCAATGTGCCGTAAAATTCTCAAACGGAGAGATTCCATCTTTCCAGCAAATTCATAGATTCCTGATCGCGAGCTAATATTAAACACGTTCAATGTGCCGTAAAATTCTCAAACGGAGAGATTCCATCTTTCCAGCAAATTCATAGATTCCTGATCGCGAGCTAATATTGAAAACGTTCAATGTGCCGTAAAATTCTCAAACGGAGAGATTCCATCTTTCCAGCAAATTCATAGATTCCTGATCGCGAGCTAATATTAAAAACGTTCAATGTGCCGTAAAATTCTCAAACGGAGAGATTCCATCTTTCCAGCAAATTCATAGATTCCTGATCGCGAGCTAATATTAAAAACGTTCAATGTACCGTAAAATTCTCAAACGGAGAGATTCCATCTTTCCAGCAAATTCATAGATTCCTGATCGCGAGCTAATATTAAAAACGTTCAATGTGCCGTAAAATTCTCAAACGGAGAGATTCCATCTTTCCAGCAAATTAATAGATTCCTGATCGCGAGCTAATATTAAAAACGTTCAATGTCCGTAAAATTCTCAAACGGAGAGATTCCATCTTTCCAGCAAATTCATAGATTCCTGATCGCGAGCTAATATTAAAAACGTTCAATGTGCCGTAAAATTCTCATACGGAGAGATTCCATCTTTCCAGCAAATTGATAGATTCCTGATCGCGAGCTAATATTAAAAACGTTCAATGTGCCGTAAAATTCTCAAACGGAGAGATTCCATCTTTCCAGCAAATTCATAGATTCCTGATCGCGAGCTAATATTAAAAACGTTCAATGTGCCGTAAAATTCTCAAACGGAGAGATTCCATCTTTCCAGCAAATTCATAGATTCCTGATCGCGAGCTAATATTAAAAACGTTCAATGTGCCGTAAAATTCTCAAACGGAGAGATTCCATCTTTCCAGCAAATTCATAGATTCCTGATCGCGAGCTAATATTAAAAACGTTCAATGCGCCGTAAAATTCTCTAACGGAGAGATTCCATCTTTCCAGCAAATTCATAGATTCCTGATCGCGAGCTAATATTAAAAACGTTCAATGTGCCGTAAAATTCTCAAACGGAGAGATTCCATCTTTCCAGCAAATTCATAGATTCCTGATCGCGAGCTAATATTAAACACGTTCAATGTGCCGTAAAATTCTCAAACGGAGAGATTCCATCTTTCCAGCAAATTCATAGATTCCTGATCGCGAGCTAATATTAAAAACGTTCAATGTGCCGTAAAATTCTCAAACGGAGAGATTCCATCTTTCCAGCAAATTCATAGATTCCTGATCGCGAGCTAATATTAAAAACGTTCAATGCACCGTAAAATTCTCAAACGGAGAGATTCCATCTTTCCAGCAAATTCATAGATTCCTGATCGCGAGCTAATATTAAAAACGTTCAATGTGCCGTAAAATTCTCAAACGGAGAGATTCCATCTTTCCAGCAAATTAATAGATTCCTGATCGCGAGCTAATATTAAAAACGTTCAATGTCCGTAAAATTCTCAAACGGAGAGATTCCATCTTTCCAGCAAATTCATAGATTCCTGATCGCGAGCTAATATTAAAAACGTTCAATGTGCCGTAAAATTCTCATACGGAGAGATTCCATCTTTCCAGCAAATTGATAGATTCCTGATCGCGAGCTAATATTAAAAACGTTCAATGTGCCGTAAAATTCTCAAACGGAGAGATTCCATCTTTCCAGCAAATTCATAGATTCCTGATCGCGAGCTAATATTAAAAACGTTCAATGTGCCGTAAAATTCTCAAACGGAGAGATTCCATCTTTCCAGCAAATTCATAGATTCCTGATCGCGAGCTAATATTAAAAACGTTCAATGTGCCGTAAAATTCTCAAACGGAGAGATTCCATCTTTCCAGCAAATTCATAGATTCCTGATCGCGAGCTAATATTAAAAACGTTCAATGCGCCGTAAAATTCTCTAACGGAGAGATTCCATCTTTCCAGCAAATTCATAGATTCCTGATCGCGAGCTAATATTAAAAACGTTCAATGTGCCGTAAAATTCTCAAACGGAGAGATTCCATCTTTCCAGCAAATTCATAGATTCCTGATCGCGAGCTAATATTAAACACGTTCAATGTGCCGTAAAATTCTCAAACGGAGAGATTCCATCTTTCCAGCAAATTCATAGATTCCTGATCGCGAGCTAATATTAAAAACGTTCAATGTGCCGGAAAATTCTCAAACGGAGAGATTCCATCTTTCCAGCAAATTCATAGATTCCTGATCGCGAGCTAATATTAAAAACGTTCAATGTGCCGTAAAATTCTCAAACGGAGAGATTCCAACTTTCCAGCAAATTCATAGATTCCTAATCGCGAGCTAATATTAAAAACGTTCAATGTGCCGTAAAATTCTCAAACGGAGAGATTCCATCTTTCCAGCAAATTAATAGATTCCTGATCGCGAGCTAATATTAAAAACGTTCAATGTGCCGTTAAATTCTCAAACGGAGAGATTCCATCTTTCCAGCAAATTCATAGATTCCTGATCGCGAGCTAATATTAAAAACGTTCAATGTGCCGTAAAATTCTCAAACGGAGAGATTCCATCTTTCCAGCAAATTCATAGATTCCTGATCGCGAGCTAATATTAAAAACGTTCAATGTGCCGTAAAATTCTCAAACGGAGAGATTCCATCTTTCCAGCAAATTCATAGATTCCTGATCGCGAGCTAATATTAAAAACGTTCAATGTGCCGTAAAATTCTCAAACGGAGAGATTCCATCTTTCCAGCAAATTCATAGATTCCTGATCGCGAGCTAATATTAAAAACGTTCAATGTGCCGTAAAATTCTCAAACGGAGAGATTCCATCTTTCCAGCAAATTGATTGATTCCTGATCGCGAGCTAATATTAAAAACGTTCAATGTGCCGTAAAATTCTCAAACGGAGAGATTCCATCTTTCCAGCAAATTCATAGATTCCTTATCGCGAGCTAATATTAAAAACGTTCAATGTGCCGTAAAATTCTCAAACGGAGAGATTCCATCTTTCCAGCAAATTAATAGATTCCTGATCGCGAGCTAATATTAAAAACGTTCAATGTGGCGTAAAATTCTCAAACGGAGAGATTCTATCTTTCCAGCAAATTCATAGATTCCTGATCGCGAGCTAATATTAAAAACGTTCAATGTGCCGTAAAATTCTCAAACGGAGAGATTCCATCTTTCCAGCAAATTGATAGATTCCTGATCGCGAGCTAATATTAAAAACGTTCAATGTGCCGTAAAATTCTCAAACGGAGAGATTCCTTCTTTCCAGCAAATTGATAGATTCCTGATCGGGAGCTAATATTAAAAACGTTCAATGTGCCGTAAAATTCTCAAACGGAGAGATTCCATCTTTCCAGCGAATTAATAGATCCCTGATCGCGAGCTAATATTAAAAACGTTCAATGTGCCGTAAAATTCTCAAACGGAGAGATTCCATCTTTCCAGCAAATTAATAGATTCCTGATCGCGAGCTAATATTAAAAACGTTCAAGTTCAATGTGCCGTAAAATTCTCAAACGGAGAGATTCCATCTTTCCAGCAAATTCATAGATTCCTGATCGCGAGCTAATATTAAAAACGTTCAATGTGCCGTAAAATTCTCAAACTGAGAGATTCCATCTTTCCAGCAAATTCATAGATTCCTGATCGCGAGCTAATATTAAAAACGTTCAATGTGCCGTAAAAATTCTCAAACGGAGAGATTCCATCTTTCCAGCAAATTCATAGATTCCTGATCGCGAGCTAATATTAAAAACGTTCAATGTGCCGTAAAATTCTCAACGGAGAGATTCCATCTTTCCAGCAAATTGATAGATTCCTGATCGCGAGCTAATATTAAAAACGTTCAATGTGCCGTAAAATTCTCAAACGGAGAGATTCCATCTTTCCAGCAAATTCATAGATTCCTGATCGCGAGCTAATATTAAAAACGTTCAATGTGCCGTAAAATTCTCAAACGGAGAGATTCCATCTTTCCAGCAAATTCATAGATTCCTGATCGCGAGCTAATATTAAAAACGTTCAATGTGCCGTAAAATTCTCAAACGGAGAGATTCCATCTTTCCAGCAAATTCATAGATTCCTGATCGCGAGCTAATATTAAAAACGTTCAATGTGCCGTAAAATTCTCAAACGGAGAGATTCCATCTTTCCAACAAATTCATAGATTCCTGATCGCGAGCTAATATTAAAAACGTTCAATGTGCCGTAAAATTCTCAAACGGAGAGATTCCATCTTTCCAGCAAATTCATAGATTCCTGATCGCGAGCTAATATTAAACACGTTCAATGTGCCGTAAAATTCTCAAACGGAGAGATTCCATCTTTCCAGCAAATTCATAGATTCCTGATCGCGAGCTAATATTGAAAACGTTCAATGTGCCGTAAAATTCTCAAACGGAGAGATTCCATCTTTCCAGCAAATTCATAGATTCCTGATCGCGAGCTAATATTAAAAACGTTCAATGTGCCGTAAAATTCTCAAACGGAGAGATTCCATCTTTCCAGCAAATTCATAGATTCCTGATCGCGAGCTAATATTAAAAACGTTCAATGCACCGTAAAATTCTCAAACGGAGAGATTCCATCTTTCCAGCAAATTCATAGATTCCTGATCGCGAGCTAATATTAAAAACGTTCAATGTGCCGTAAAATTCTCAAACGGAGAGATTCCATCTTTCCAGCAAATTGATAGATTCCTGATCGCGAGCTAATATTAAAAACGTTCAATGTGCCGTAAAATTCTCAAACGGAGAGATTCCAACTTTCCAGCAAATTCATAGATTCCTAATCGCGAGCTAATATTAAAAACGTTCAATGTGCCGTAAAATTCTCAAACGGAGAGATTCCATCTTTCCAGCAAATTAATAGATTCCTGATCGCGAGCTAATATTAAAAACGTTCAATGTGCCGTAAAATTCTCAAACGGTGAGATTCCATCTTTCCAGCAAATTCATAGATTCCTGATCGCGAGCTAATATTAAAAACGTTCAATGTGCCGTAAAATTCTCAAACGGAGAGATTCCATCTTTCCAGCAAATTCATAGATTCCTGATCGCGAGCTAATATTAAAAACGTTCAATGTGCCGTAAAATTCTCAAACGGAGAGATTCCATCTTTCCAGCAAATTCATAGATTCCTGATCGCGAGCTAATATTAAACACGTTCAATGTGCCGTAAAATTCTCAAACGGAGAGATTCCAACTTTCCAGCAAATTCATAGATTCCTGATCGCGAGCTAATATTAAAAACGTTCAATGTGCCGTAAAATTCTCAAACGGAGAGATTCCATCTTTCCAGCAAATTAATAGATTCCTGATCGCGAGCTAATATTAAAAACGTTCAATGTGCCGTAAAATTCTCAAACGGAGAGATTCCATCTTTCCAGCAAATTCATAGATTCCTGATCGCGAGCTAATATTAAAAACGTTCAATGTGCCGTAAAATTCTCAAACGGAGAGATTCCATCTTTCCAGCAAATTCATAGATTCCTGATCGCGAGCTAATATTAAAAACGTTCAATGTGCCGTAAAATTCTCAAACGGAGAGATTCCATCTTTCCAGCAAATTCATAGATTCCTGATCGCGAGCTAATATTAAAAACGTTCAATGTGCCGTAAAATTCTCAAACGGAGAGATTCCATCTTTCCAGCAAATTCATAGATTCCTGATCGCGAGCTAATATTAAAAACGTTCAATGTGCCGTAAAATTCTCAAACGGAGAGATTCCATCTTCCAGCAAATTCATAGATTCCTGATCGCGAGCTAATATTAAAAACGTTCAATGTGCCGTAAAATTCTCAAACGGAGAGATTCCATCTTTCCAGCAAATTCATAGATTCCTGATCGCGAGCTAATATTAAAAACGTTCAATGCGCCGTAAAATTCTCTAACGGAGAGATTCCATCTTTCCAGCAAATTCATAGATTCCTGATCGCGATATTAAAAACGTTCAATGTGCCGTAAAATTCTCAAACGGAGAGATTCCATCTTTCCAGCAAATTCATAGATTCCTGATCGCGAGCTAATATTAAAAACGTTCAATGTGCCGTAAAATTCTCAAACGGAGAGATTCCATCTTTCCAGCAAATTCATAGATTCCTGATCGCGAGCTAATATTAAAAACGTTCAATGTGTCCTAAAATTCTCAAACGGAGAGATTCCATCTTTCCAGCAAATTCATAGATTCCTGATCGCGAGCTAATATTAAAAACGTTCAATGTGCCGTAAAATTCTCAAACGGAGAGATTCCATCTTTCCAGCAAATACATAGATTCCTGATCGCGAGCTAATATTAAAAACGTTCAATGAGCCGTATTATTCTCAAACGGAGAGATTCCATCTTTCCAGCAAATTCATAGATTCCTGATCGCGAGCTAATATTAAAAACGTTCAATGTGCCGTTAAATTCTCAAACGGAGATATTCCATCTTTCCAGCAAATTCATAGAATCCTGATCGCGAGCTAATATTAAAAACGTTCAATGTGCCGTAAAATTCTCAAACGGAGAGATTCCATCTTTCCAGCAAATTCATAGATTCCTGATCGCGAGCTAATATTAAAAACGTTCAATGAGCCGTAAAATTCTCAAACGGAGAGATTCCATCTTTCCAGCAAATTCATAGATTCCTGATCGCGAGCTAATATTAAAAACGTTCAATGTGCCGTAAAATTCTCAAACGGAGAGATTCCATCTTTCCAGCAAATTCATAGATTCCTGATCGCGAGCTAATATTAAAAACGTTCAATGTGCCGTAAAATTCTCAAACGGAGAGATTCCATCTTTCCAGCAAATTCATAGATTCCTGATCGCGAGCTAATATTAAGAACGTTCAATGAGCCGTAAAATTCTCAAACGGAGAGATTCCATCTTTCCAGCAAATTCATAGATTCCTGATCGCGAGCTAATATTAAAAACGTTCAATGTGCCGTAAAATTCTCAAACGGAGAGATTCCATCTTTCCAGCAAATTCATAGAATTCTGATCGCGAGCTAATATTAAAAACGTTCAATGTGCCGTAAAATTCTCAAACGGAGAGATTCCATCTTTCCAGCAAATTCATAGATTCCTAATCGCGAGTTAATATTAAAAACGTTCAAAGTGCCGTCAAATTGTCAAACGGAGAGATTCCATCTTTCAGGCAAATTCATAGATTCCTGATCGCGAGCTAATATTAAAAACGTTCAATGAGCCATAAAATTCTCAAATGGAGAGATTCCATCTTTCCAGCAAATTCATAGATTCCTGATCGCGAGCTAATATTAAAAACGTTCAATGAGCCGTAAAATTCTAAAACGGAGAGATTCCATCTTTTCAGCAAATTCATAGATTCCTGATCGCGAGCTAATATTAAAAATGTTCAATGTGCCGTAAAATTCTCAAACGGAGAGATTCCATCTTTCCAGCAAATTCATAGATTCCTGATCGCGAGCTAATATTAAAAACGTTCAATGAGCCGTAAAATTCTCAAACGGAGAGATTCCATCTTTCCAGCAAATTCATAGATTCCTGATCGCGAGCTAATATTAAAAACGTTCAATGAGCCGTAAAATTCTCAAACGGAGAGATTCCATCTTTCCAGCAAATTCATAGATTCCTGATCGCGAGCTAATATTAAAAACGTTCAATGTGCCGTAAAATTCTCAAACGGAGAGATTCCATCTTTCCAGCAAATTCATAGATTCCTGATCGCGAGCTAATATTAAAAACGTTCAATGTGCCGTAAAATTCTCAAACGGAGAGATTCCATCTTTCCAGCAAATTCGTAGATTCCTGATCGCGAGCTAATATTAAAAACGTTCAATGTGTCCTAAAATTCTCAAACGGAGAGATTCCATCTTTCCAGCAAATTCATAGATTCCTGATCGCGAGCTAATATTAAAAACGTTCAATGTGCCGTAAAATTCTCAAACGGAGAGATTCCATCTTTCCAGCAAATACATAGATTCCTGATCGCGAGCTAATATTAAAAACGTTCAATGAGCCGTATTATTCTCAAACGGAGAGATTCCATCTTTCCAGCAAATTCATAGATTCCTGATCGCGAGCTGATATTAAAAACGTTCAATGTGCCGTAAAATTCTCAAACGGAGAGATTCCATCTTTCCAGCAAATTCATAGAATCCTGATCGCGAGCTAATATTAAAAACGTTCAATGTGCCGTAAAATTCTCAAACGGAGAGATTCCATCTTTCCAGCAAATTCATAGATTCCTGATCGCGAGCTAATTTTAAAAACGTTCAATGAGCCGTAAAATTCTCAAACGGAGAGATTCCATCTTTCCAGCAAATTCATAGATTCCTGATCGCGAGCTAATATTAAAAACGTTCAATGTGCCGTAAAATTCTCAAACGGAGAGATTCCATCTTTCCAGCAAATTCATAGATTCCTGATCGCGAGCTAATATTAAAAACGTTCAATGTGCCGTAAAATTCTCAAACGGAGAGATTCCATCTTTCCAGCAAATTCATAGAATCCTGATCGCGAGCTAATATTAAAAACGTTCAATGTGCCGTAAAATTCTCAAACGGAGAGATTCCATCTTTCCAGCAAATTCATAGATTCCTGATCGCGAGCTAATATTAAAAACGTTCAATGTGCCGTAACATTTTCAAACGGAGAGATTCCATCTTTCCAGCAAATTCATAGATTCCTGATCGCGAGCTAATATTAAAAACGTTCAATGTGCCGTAAAATTCTCAAACGGAGAGATTCCATCTTTCCAGCAAATTCATAGATTCCTGATCGCGAGCTAATATTAAAAACGTTCAAAGTACCGTAAAATTCTCAAATGGAGAGATTCCATCTTTCCAGCAAATTCATAGATTCCTGATCGCGAGCTAATATTAAAAACGTTCAATGAGCCGTAAAATTCTCAAACGGAGATATTCCATCTTTCCAGCAAATTCATAGATTCCTGATCGCGAGCTAATATTAAAAACGTTCAATGTGCCGTAAAATTCTCAAACGGAGAGATTCCATCTTTCCAGCAAATTCATAGATTCCTGATCGCGAGCTAATATTAAAAACGTTCAATGTGCCGTAAAATTCTCAAACGGAGATATTCCATCTTTCCAGCAAATTCATAGATTCCTGATCGCGAGCTAATATTAAAAACGTTCAATGTGCCGTAAAATTCTCAAACGGAGAGATTCCATCTTTCCAGCAAATTCATAGATTCCTGATCGCGAGCTAATATTAAAAACGTTCAATGTGCCGTAAACTTCTCAAACGGAGAGATTCCATCTTTCCAGCAAATTCATAGATTCCTGATCGCGAGCTAATATTAAAAACGTTCAATGTGGCCTAAAATTCTCAAACGGAGAGATTCCATCTCCATGGGAAAACGTATCCGCCGGCGTGCCTCAAGGTAGTGTGCTTGGACCTCTCTTGTTCCTCATCTATATTAACGATATTACTAACAATGTTCAATCTGAAGCTTTTTTATATGCCGACGATACTATGATTTTAGATATAGTCAATTCTCCGGTCGTATCCGCTGCGAAACTTAATTGTGATCTTACTTCAATAGCTGATTGGGCTAATAAATGGATGGTTACCATGAGCGCCGCTAAATGTCGCTCCATGGTTTTTTCGGTTAAAACAGTCAAGCCAGATCATCCTCCCCTCTTTTTAAATCAGTCTAGTATACCCGAGGTCAACTCACATTGTCATTTAGGTGTCAATTTATCCAGTGATCTGTCCTGGCATAATCATATTAATATTATCTACGAAAAGGCGTCTAAGAGGCTTAATATGTTAAAGGGTTTAAAGTTCTTGTTGAATAGATCTACACTTAACACCATGTATCTTTCCTTTATTAGACCGCTGATAGAGTATGCTGATTTATTATGGGATGGTTGTATCCAGAAGTGTAGTGATGCTCTTGAGAGCATTCAATTTGATGCAGCTCGTTTAGTCACGGGCGCCATTAAAGGAGCCAACCGCCAGTCCCTGTTAGATCAACTTGCCTGGGATACACTTAAAACAAGACGTCATATTCATAAACTTTCGGTATTTTATAAAATTAATTTGGTTCCTGACTATCTCTCCTCCCTCTTACCCGCACCAGTTTCTCACAGATCTAGTTATTCACTACGTAATAGCGAGAACATATCACTTATAAGTTGCTCCACATCTAGATTTCAAAACTCCTTTTTTCCTTCTTCTATTTCCGGATGGAATTCCCTGGCTCTCTATATAAGGAAGTCTTCCTCTTTTGCTAAATTCAAAACTTCAGTTAATAGGTTGTTGTCAAAAGGGAAATGCCCCAAGCTCTTTGAAATTGGTACTTAGGTTGAAAAATAGCACCTTAAACGACGATCTTTTTCGCCATAATTGTATACCCTCTCCTGTATGTGAGTGTGGATACCAGCGGGAAACTATCAAACATTACCTGTTACATTGTCCCCGTTTCGAAGCACATCGCTCTCGTTTACTTACCTCGGCTCCAGAGTGCCTAAAGAATTTTTGGTCTAATTCTAACGAATCTGACAAGCTAATGTTTTCACTTCGTGGATGTACCAATGTTGACTTTAATTCAAATTGTAAATTATTCCTTGCTGTTCAAGATTTTATTTCCTCTACATCTCGCTTTTCAGTTCATATGTAATGTTATTTATTTTCTGTTGTTTCTGTTTTGCTCCCAACTTCCTCTGTTGAAATGTGTGCAATAGTTGTACGAGAGCCTCCCAGATGAGCTTCTGCTCTTGGGGCAATTGTATGGAATAAATATGTTTAAATAAAAAAACGTTAAAAACATATTAAAAAAATAAAAATAATGTATGTAATGGTTCCTACTCAATGGTTTGATTGTCGTAAGTTTTTTGACTTGTAAGAATAATTTTAACTCTCAATAAAATGTGGTTGAGATGAAGTGCTCCCATACAGATCACTTTTAGTTGACTCTCATTATAACCCATCTATGGTATACAATATAAAAATATGCTGAGAGCAAAGCTTTGAGGATCAAATAATGTCCAAGGACAAATATCAGCCACAATGTAGCTTGTTGTTGTTGTTGTCCTTCAAATATTTTCTTTGCCGCAGGCTTATACACTTGCAGGGGGTGTATTCACTGATAATTTCCCGCTCGCAGAGAAAATATCAGGCCATGTGATGCATTCAACCAATCAAAATATTTCATGGGTTATAAAGCCCAATATATTCAGCTCATGATTCCTCAAGCTTTTCTCATTTCTAAAACTTACTTAATAAGATCCAGTCATAATTTTTTGTTCAAAATATGTAACATATAAATGTTTATATAAATAGTTTTGTTGTATATTATTAAGTGGCTGTTGTTGTAGTAATTGCACTGTAAGTATACATCTTATTAGATGATTTTTTAGGTAATACGGGCTGATATATTAAGAGTTTTTCCGAGCTACGCAGGGTGAGAAAAAATACGAGCAATGAATAGAATGTCATCCGGTATTGCCTGAAAAATAATCTAATAAGAGATTTACAAAATGACACTTGATTCTCCTCGACCATTTTTGCTTTGAACAAAGTACGGTCATGTACTAAACCGCCGGTTAATATTGGTTTACAAGCAGGTAATATGGCAATCTAGATAAGATTTAATAATCAGAGTTAACTGGGAGATTGGCCAGCATATTGTTCTCATAATTGCATGCTTAATGGGTCATCTTGTGACGAATTCGCCCCCATGGTGAGTTATTTTGGGATTGCTTTGCAAATAGCTATTGGCCAGCGGACACGGCTCATTTGGCGCATGCGCAACGAGTTCGTAAAATGTGACGAGTTTGCCCTCATGCTCAGTTCTAGCTTGCTTGCTTCGCTTTCCGGATTGCCCCACCCACCCGTCCCTACTATTTAAGTCCTAAGTAAGTATCTTTTCCACTGTGAAACCAGTGTGACAGGTGCCGGGGGTTCACCCATGGCTTGGTTGCCATGGCTCCCTACATCGTCCAGTTTCCTACATCTCCTTTGCATTGATCATGTAAAACCCGAGTATCTCTCTACAATGACATGAAATAATATCCAATAGACCCTTTCAGCTTGCTTGTTTGTTGCCCCATTTAAGACCACATGACGTTTCCCTTCGCTAATTTTTTTTTCTGTATCCCAAGAGGAAATGTACCAATTTTTATCATTGGAAAACAAAGCACTGAATCCTCTGGAGAACTATCACGTTGTCTGAAATGGGACAACAAACAGACAAGCTGAAAGGGTCTATTAATTTCTATTTTATAGACCCTTCAAGTTCTTATAATCAATTGGTTGGCCTTTTTGTTTCTTAATAATACAGATTTTCCTGGCAAAGGCTCTGACCAATCGCAAGTAATACGCTTTCTACGGTTGCCTTTCCCTGAACTTTAATGTGAAGGCTCTTGGCAAAGGAATTTCACTTTCTTCTTTGCCACTCGTGCATCTGAAATGGTTTCCAGTTTTGTTATTTAAAGATGGCAACAGTTATTGCTTCAGCATTGGTGAGCTGTAGAAAACAGAAAAAAATCATTAGATTATAAAGTTTAATTGCATTCATTGCAACATTGACCAAATTTAAATAATTAATAGTTTAAAACTGCATGAAGGAAACAGTGAAGACTTGTCATTTAGTATTACTTTTAATCATAATTTCGCTCATGTAGTATCATCATGCATTCCCAAAATTGTCACCAGCAGATTGCCAGTTTCTTAGTTGATAAGTTTCTGAATAATATATAACATATTTTCTAGTGACATTAAGGAAGCAGAGTTAGGGGTAGCCTGCGTAGCCCGGCGCTGAGGGGGAAAGGGCCAGCGGAAGGAGAGGGGAGAGGGGAATGGGAAGAGGGGAGGAGGAGGAGAGGGGATTGGGGAGAGGAAGGGAGAGCCTGCAGCGTTCAACAGATGAACGTAAAATTCCCATTGGTCGAGCGCGTGTCAATCAAATAGTTCCATTGTTCGGTTGTCATCACCTAGCAACTTCTATCTAATCGATCACTAGAGGTCATTTCAAAGATGGCGGATGTAAATTTGACAAACCTTTGCCAAGAGAAACTCGGAAAAAGTCTGAAAGAAGTACAGAGAATCGCCATTGAATCCTTGTTACAAGGAAAAGACGTCTTAGCAGTGTTGCCGACGGGTTTTGGCAAAAGTCTTATCTTCCAGTTTTTTGTTGATGCGAAGACAATAATATCGAAACGACATGTTTCGGTATTGGTAATATCTCCCTTCGTCAGCATCATAGAAGATCAACTTCTTGAGGCTGAAACCATGGGTAATGCATGTTGTTCTCTTAAAGGAATAAATCTGGACGAAATGCCGAAGTTAGATCCCAAACTCATCTTCGCCACTCACAATGGAACAATATTCAAAACAAACGCCAACTCTACACTCTGCTATGGTATTATAAAACATTATAGACGACAGAGCCCAAAATTCAGTATGAAACTTACAAGCGTTATATTTATACTTATACTCAAACCTAGATGTCAGCTAGTACAATTATAAACAAAACAAAACAAATTCTGGAAGTGCTATCTTAATATAAGCTTGTTATAACTTGACACGAGCTCGATCTTTATATTTTCTTATGTTTTCTCCAGAGATAAAGGTGAAAGTAAGGCTTTCAGAGCAGCTTATGATGATTTGTCGATGTTGAGATCTTTTTGTAAACAAGGTAAGAATTTAGGAAAATACCATGAACATATTTATTATTTTACATAATACATTTTGTATACTAGGAATACTATAGTATTGTTACTTATATCTTTGATTGAAGCACAGCAAAATTACAATGTTTATATACATGAAATTCATACGTATACATTGTATTTTCAGGTACACCAGTATTAGCCCTCACAGGAACTGCTGATGGAAATACCTTGAAGCTGATACTTAAAGATCCTGTGCACATTGTCATTAGTCCAAATAGAAAAAATATAAGGTTTACTGTCAAAAAAAAAAAAAAAGGAGTCGATGTTTGGGAATCTTGACTGGCTTGTGATGTCTTTACAAGAGAATGGTGTCAATGCAGAAAAAACCATCATCTTTTGCAACATGATGAGTGATATTGCACATGTTGTGAACTATTTAATGTTAAAACTTGGAAGATCTGCCTTTTCGCCACAAGAATCAAATGCTCAAAAGGACTGTTTGATAGGCATCTATCATTCAAGTTCTTGGCAACGAAGTAAGGACAGAGTTTTAAAATCTTTTAAAACCCAAGGCAAGATGAGGGTTGTGGTTGCCTCTACAGCCCTTAGCATGGGGGTTAACTTCCCCGATGTAAGATATATTCTTAATTGGGGGCCGCCTCGCAACGTGCTAGATTTCCATCAAGAAGCAGAGCGTGCTGGTAGGGACAACCTACAAAGTGAGGTAATCATTGTCTACCATGGTCACCAGCTAAGCCATTGTGAGGAAGCAGTGAAGCGGTTTGTGCGTGCTGAGAATGAGTCATGCCTACGTGTGGCGGCATACCTGTCATTGGACAAAAGAATATCATCACTTGAACCTGGGCATCAGTGCTGCGCATATTGTTCTGGTTTTTGCCAGTGTCAAGGCAGTTCATGTAATTGCAAGTAAATCCCTGTTTGAAATCTTTCATGTCAATCAAATTGACACAGAAAGAAATCATTTGCTCACAAGACCAGTCACTGAGAGTGACAAAGATGATTTGAGCCAAGCTCTTATTGAATTCCAGTCTACCCTGGAAACATCGAATGTACTTGGTGAGGTATCCACACATGGGCAGAACTAGTGGAAGATGTTATCAATAATATTTGTACACTTTTTACCATCAAGGATGTCATGGATACATGTCCAGTATTTTCATTGTCACATGCAATGAAAATTTTGGAAATCATTCAAGAAACATTTTTGGATATTCCAAACTTTGATGAATCAATGAACATGCTACAAGATGACAGTACAGGTATTAATCAGTTAAATTGTCTACGTGAAGTTTTAGACAAAACCCTGTTAGACGAGGATTTCATAGAGGAAGAGGTTCCTGATGAATGTGAATATGATGAGCTTCCTGAAGTATGGTTTCACTAAATTGTATACTATCAGACTAAAGGTACATTTTGTAATTTAAAGTGCAAATGAAATGAAATATTAATGTTATCATAAAGATATTTTTGTAAAATGGTTGCTTTCTAAGATATTCAAGAAAAACATGTTGCAGAGTGTGACGTCACAAGGTTTGTAAAGTACTTTGTTTCACTGAAATCCTATACATTTATTTTGAATTTTACACTGGAAAAAGAAAAGAACATCAAACAACTTTTTTTTTGGAGTTCTATTGCCATTTTTGCACACACCCAAATTATTTAATCTGGTGATATCACGAAAACTCACTCCGCTGTGGAATAGAATTGTCGAAATTCTATATGCAAGTGCAGACATTTTTTTATTTCTACAACGAGCTAAGGAACCAGTCGAAAGAGCCATTGCGTTCGTACACATTTCAGCCCTTGTTTGGTCGTTTGATTCATTATTGGCACCACAAGCACTCTCGATGACTGTACTAAACAATGGACAGTGACTCTTGATTTCAAAGCAGAGAGCTTTATTAGAAAACGTGGCAAGCTGATCAGGTTCGGTTCTTTTTAATATGCTCTCTGACTTGCTGTACTCCTTAAATTCTCGCCCGACCTCTTTTTCCAATGCAGTGTGGAGTTCTGGCAAAAGCAATTTGTGCTTGAAAATTACATTTATCGCGGCCTTCCATTGCGACAGTGTTATGTCTCTGATTATAGTCTTACTCTCCGAGTCCATGCATCTCTTGACCACAACATTGTCATTCGGGTATTTGATGATTACCTTTAAGTCCGAACTTTTCGTTGCATCCAAATCATCTATATTCAGTGCGTTAGCAAAAGCAATGTTCTCTTTATCATTGTCTTGAAAGGCAAGGGATTTCCTTGTTGCTGGTGATCGTAATCGTAGAAGTTTCCGATTGCCTGGACTTCTCCTGTGATTACTTCTTGGGATTTCCTTTTACTCGTAGTACTCGCGGCATTTGTATAATTTTCACCTTCAAACCCTTTCTTTACGAACTCATAGGTGGCATCCAAAAATCTTAACTTTCTAGCACAAGTAGCACAAACAACTTGTGATGCTTCCTTGGTTTGTAATATAGAAATTCCAAACTTGTTGAGAACCGATGATAACACGAGTCCGTGGCTAACTTCCCTTGTGGATGGTTTGAAGATATTCACACAAGATTTGAAAGCACTACTTCCAAACTGTACAAGAAGACTGCACTTACGAAGACGAAAATTGGAGTTTGGGTTGTTTTCAATCGATTTTCAACATCTTTTACTTTGAGTTTTACAAGGAAAATTACCGGACATAACAAGTCGAATCGCAATCAAAATAAACTACTCGTACTAGCCCGCGAATAGTTAAAGTACTCGTACTAGCCCGCGAAAAGTGACTGTTCGGCTCGAATTTCAATGCAATTTGATTGGCTGAATTTGACGCGCCTTTTGAATGTTAATTAGGGGGCGTAAGGAGAAAAGCATGGGTTTCGCTGCAGGCGCTCCCTTCCTCTCCCTCCCTTTCCCCTCTCCTCCCTCTCTTCTCCCCAATCCCCTCTTCTCCCCCTCCCCTCTCCCCATTCCCCTCTACCTTAGCGCCGGGCTACGCAGGCTAAGTTAGGGGGGGGGGGGGTGGGGAAAGGTTCATAAAATTCATAAAATATGTACGTGTAGAATGATAAATTTAAGTTACAATGAAAATTATGGGCTAATTTAATTAGGCCTGGTCTTCAATAAACCAATGTTTATTTTCGTGACAAACTTTGAGGCTTCTGATTGAGGTGCATTTGGGCTTCCCACTTGGGTTCCCTGTGGTTACATATAATATATGGTTTGCTCTTTGGTGTTTATGGTCGGTCAACAGACTTTCCCGAAATCCAGAGTTTCCTGTGACTGGTTGGCTGAATGCATTGTCATAGCAAGTAACCGGTTGAAAGCAGTTGAAGGGCACCAGTGTCTATTGTCTTCAATTGGGGGAATAATGGCTCACATTATGCAAACAATTGCGGAGGGAACACAGAGACTTGGAAATAATGCGAAATGGACGAGTACAGAACCAAGCCCAACATGAATGGCAGGAAGGCACTCGACACTTCAAGAATGTGAACGTGAGTCATTCAGTTTTGTTTCTGATAGTTTCTGGAGCAATATGAACACTGTGAACAATTGACACCGACACAACCAGAAACTGAACAAACTCAAATTTACACAAGACAAACACAAAATATGTACAAGGACATCCTCAGATTGACTTCAATATTTCAGAAACATTTATCACCAAATAATTTCAAAAGAAACTCCAGAAGAAAGGGAAAACTGCCTTCACCATAGCAGCAGCTAGACAACAACAGGTTTCAAACTTATATTATACTTCCTTGTATTTACGGTGGCCCGTAGGGACAAAACACTTCCAGAGTTGCAAAACACTTCCCAGATTACAAAGCACTTCCCTAGTGAGCTTACACAAAACACCTCCCAGATTACAAAACGCTTGTCGAATTGCACAAAACACTTGCCAAGTTACATACATGTACAAAACACTCGCCGAGTTACAAAACACTTGCCGAGTTACAAAACACTTGCCCAGTTTGGAAGCTGGGGGTAGCAGCTAGCCCAAGCTTGGACAGCCATCTTGACCGAAAATCCCTGGAGACTTGATTGGGACAAAGCAGAAGAAGGCCAGGCTACCAAGTACACGGCTTCATGGTTTTGGTTCACAGCAGACGTAAAGTCACAAGAAATGATTTCTAAACTAATATATGTTGTACACTAAGACCATAATATACAAACATAAGGGGGTTTGCTGTGCATAATGAATTCAACCAAGCTTTAATCTTTATTAGTTTATATATATAATTATATAAGCTTTTAATAATTTAAGCTTAACTATTAAAGTTTAACTTTAAGAGCTTTAATACTCAGCCGGGATTTAGGGGGAGTATTCTACAGAATAAGCTAATATCTTCGAAAACTCTGAACTTCAAACGAGACCTGAAACAACCATAGGGGCTGATCAAAGTCAGGTCCCGGCTAAACCACAGATTGTTGGTTGTAATGTAGAGGGTGGAAAACCGGAGAACCTGGAGAAAAACCCTCAGAGGGCCACAGAGCCAGAGGTGAGAGGCGAATCACTTAACCACTGCACCACCCTGCAGCTTTCGTATAAAGCTTCTCTAAGAATAAAATGACTGTATGAAGGTTTTTGAAACATTTGATTAGTTTTAAGAGCACTACAGTGATAATAGTAAAATTTCCATACATTCTCTTGTAATCGCTTATATAAGGTTGGGCTACCTGTGGTTGGACGGCATTATGATTTTGTCATTGTTTTGGATCTTCGTTGAATGTAGTCCAGTTTCGTATTCAAAAATTACCGCTGAATGCAATGACTGCAGACACATGTACGCAGGGTTAGCCTCATTCTGAAGTTAAATAGTCATAAATACCAGCGAGAAGGTGGGCTATTCACAACTCTGCATATTGTTGTAGTTTCACGTTTTGCACTTTCTCGCTGGTATTTAAGAATGTTGGACTTCAGAATGAGGCTAACCCTGCGTACATGCGTGAGAAGTCATTGCATTCAGCGGTCATTTTCGAATACGAAATTGGTCTATTACATTAGTTGTCATTTCTCTCACTTCAAGTTCATACAGTCATTGTATTCTTACAGAAGCTTTATAGGGGAACCAGGATGGCGCAGTGGTTAAGCACTTCCAAACTCGGCTAGCCTGGGAAACCAGCCAACTCTTATCACTCGATCCCCCGCTCGCGAAAGAGATGTCTGGGCAATGAGGCAGAAAATTTCATACTGATGACGTAGCAGATAGCCGTTTCATGATGCATACATTAGTTGCAATTCTCAGAAGCCGAATACGTACAACAGAGTTCTTTTCGAGGTATACAACTATCAAGGCTGCTCGTTTGCTTGGCAGTGGATCACCGTCATGAACAACCATGAAATTCAAGCCTATTTACCGTGGCGTCGGTAGCTGGTCGCTCTTTCAGCTCAGTGTGTGTACAGTGTAGGTTTAATAATATGAAATTATAAACAACTATTACAGTACCAGTTTTTGATCACTTTCTTATAAATGTTTTGACAGTACGACATTTCGCTTTACTAGCCGCTGAAAGAACTATGCAAAGGAGCCACCAACAGCACAGACACACACCGCGCTAAATATGCTTTCATGTCTGTCCACTGCCAAGCAAACAAGCAGCCTTGGTAGTTATATTCCTTGAAAAGAACTCTGTTGTTCGCATTTGGCTTCTGAGAATTGCAACTAATTTATGCATCATGAAACGGCTATCTACGACGTCATCAGTATGGAATTTTCTGCCTCATTGCCCAGACGGCGTCTCTTTCGCGAGTGAGGGAGTGATAAGAGTCGGCTGGTTTCCCAGGCTATAACTCAGCAAGTGTTTTGTAATCGGCCAGGCACGTGTTCTCTAATAGGGCAAGTGTTCTCTAATTCAGGGAAGTGTTTTGCAACTCAGCAAGTGTTTTGTAATCTGGGAGGTGTTTTGTGTAATCTGGGAAGTGCTTTGCAACTCGGCAAGTGTTTTGTCCCTACGAGCCACCATATGTTTTCCCTTATTTTATATTGTGTATATTAATTGTGGTTCAATATTAATTCTGGTGCAATTATTTTTGCATCAGGTGCATTTGAAAAATGAGATGCTGATTGGCTGAGAGGTGAGTGGTGATTCACAGTGGAATCATCACTGCATGCTTTGTGCACTATGTACAACTTAGACAAATATCAACAAAAGTAACAAATTATCAAGTAATTCATGGACATGATTCAAGTAAAATCACATGCCTGACTCAGTAATTCCACTGAGAATTGCACTTCTTGAAAATCCTCTCTTTTCTCAACATGCAATTCTCCATGAAATTACCTCGTCATGCTGCATGGATTTTACTATATAATTATATATATACATATTATTATATATATATAAATATTCTACAGGTCAAATTTTTTTTCAGGTCAATTTTTTTTCAGAAGACCTTGAACTTGAAAAAATATCAGCAACAACATCCCATAATAATTTTTGATTAAATTGTTTCCGTTATAATTATTTATATTGAACAAAGTGTGCCATAATTTCTGCAAATTGCTGTATATATATATAACCCTGAATAATATGCTGGGATCTGGGTATATACATGTACTGATTTTAAATGAACGTAATAAGATGTATTTATTATGCGACTATGACGTAATTTTACCATATTAGGTAAAACAATGGTACTAGTGACTTACCATTGGGTTTACTGAGGTTACTGTTAGGGTTTGGATTAGTTCACAGGTCCATCAAATCGATTTATAATAGTGTTAGGAATGAGTTTGCTTGGAGTGGGGTGTTAACTGGCTGTAATAAATCTGATTGTTGATAACGTTTTGAATTATTTATATGTATTGATCATTGATAGCCAAACCTGCAACATATATGTTGCAGGTCAAATTGAAAGGCTGTGTGCAAAAAGGGCATAAGTGATTTTTGATCACATTCTAAATTCTCCTTCAATTTCTTTGTTTTCTAAGGGAGAATTTAGAACGTGATCAAGAATCACTTACGCCCTTTTTGCACACACCTTCAGGTCAAATTGACCCCGAGTCAATTTAACCTAGGTCAAATTGACCCAGGTCAAATTGACTCAGGTTTGCCTGTCGATGATTCTAAAAAGGGATTTATTATTTTTGGGAATTCATAAAAAAAGGGGTTTCGTTTTTTTAGGGGGCCTCCCCTATAATTGGTTTTGACAACTCACCCCTCCCCTCTTCTTCCTACATCACCCCTTCTTCTCCTACTACCACCCCTTACTTCCATCCTTTTCTTAACCCCCCTGATGCCATGCCACTTACATTCAGATCACCTATCCATTTACTTAACTCACCCGATCGGGCTTAACTTACTGAATGACGAGGAATGCCTGGTAGATATTAATCCAGTGGATTATCGCACTGCGCCACGAAAGCGCTTGTTGATTTGAGCACATCATTTATTCACCATGCGAGTAATCGTGGATCACAGTCCCTCTCGTTATGCGTGCATACGTACTGCTAACAAAATCGGACTTGGAAACATCTTTCGAAAACCATGGACGATATTAAACCCGGACCAAACTGTAAAGTTTGTGTTGACTCTGCATTCGTTCATTCTTTCATGAAACTGTGGCAATTCTAGGGAAGTAAGAAAGCTAAATCCAGAAAAATACAGGAAAAATACATCGTTTATAGATGATCAGGTGTACTTCATTATACGGCTCCACTTGTACTTCAAAACAAATCGAACCGACTTTTGCAGAGTAATCACTCACATCACTGACAGATAAAGTAAAGGGAGAAGAAAGGGAAAAGAAAGCGAATCACCTCTAACATTGTATCTAGAAGAAGATTTATACGATTCAAGAGCTAAACAGTATCCCAGTAAAGTAACGAGTGCAGAGGATCTTGGAATATTAGCGGCTCGTACTCGTTAGGCTTTTCAAATGGAATAAAACACAATTGGAAAGTGACTCAAAGAAATGCTGTATTATAATATTATTGTCTTGATCTCTCATCAAAGAATCACCCACAGAGGTGTGAAAAGACAAAGAAATAGAGAACTTACACATAAATAACTCAAAACGTTATCAACAGTTATATTTCACTTTGCCGTTTCCATGCACAGGGCCAGTAATAACAAGCAGATTTATTAAAGCCAGTTAACACCCCACTCCAAGCAAACTCATTCCTAAACCTATTATAAATCAATTTAATTGACCTGTGAACTAATCCAAACCCTAACAGTAACCTCAGTAAACCCAATTGCTCACTAATTCTGGGTGTTTAGAGCTACCGGTAAGTCACTAAACAACAGAGAAATGTGCTTCTTCAATGGTCCTGCATGTGAACCAATGCAAAACCTAATTCTACATTTAAAAACACCCTAACCGTCCACAATGGGTGCTGACTAATGTTCGGTGTTTAGAGCTAGAAGGCCCGTTTATACGACAGCAAAAGAGGAACGGCTCGGATAGAGAGAAGTACCGGTTCCATGAACATTTGCCCATTTACACGAGAAATATCTTGAAACGGTTCGGATAAAAAGTGGTACCGGTTCGCAAGCCTAGGTGGAACGGCAAGGGCTGTTTACACGAGAATATTTCCGAGACCGGACCGTGGTAATGTTTAGATCACTGTCATTCGTATGGGTCGCACGTGACGCTCGTAAAATAAAATGGCGATTGACGAGGTAAGGCTGTGTACTTTATGTTTCTTTTAAGAAGGAAATCGGTTAGTTCTACTTTGAAGTTGCATAAATAAAACAGATATAAAGCTTAAAAAAAGAGACTCGTTAGAAGATAATTTGTTTTGCTTCATTTTCATTTGTTTTGCTCTTCCCGTTCACTCGTTTATCGTCCGCCATATTGCGAGGAAGTGGAGCTAAATACGCATGCGGACAGAAATAAACAACTGAGGACAAAAGAGTGCAGGCTCAGAAAAAAGCAATGGAACGGGTATGTATAAGCGTTTACACGATGCACAGGAACTGAAAACACGGGTACCGAACCCAGTTTTATCCGTTCCGTTCCGTTTCGGGACCATAGGCGCCTATGGTCCCAGAACGGGTAAAATTGGCACGGGAAAGAGTAGGGTACGGATCGTTTACACGAATGAAATTATCCGAGCCGTTCTAGTTTTTATCCGAGCCGTGCCATTTTTTCCAGTCGTGTAAACGGCCCTATAGTCACTAATTTATTTAGGGTGTTTAGAACTATTAGTTACTAAATAATACAGACTGTAATCCTTCTTCTATACAAATTCTAACCCTACATTTAAAAACACCCTAACCGTCAACAACGTGTGCTCACTACATTATTTAGGCTGTTTACAGCTAGTCACTAAATAATACAGACTGTAATCCTTCTTCAGTGGTCCTGTGAATTAATCCAAACCCTTCCCCTACATTTAAGAAGACCTTACCGTCAACAACAGATGCTCACTACTGTAGGGGTCTTTAGGGCTATTAATCACTAAACAACACATAAATATAATACTTCTTAAATGTTCCTTGTGAACTGACCCAAACCCTTACATTGAAAAACCTTAATATCAATGAACGTTCAATGTACTGGTAAGTTCCCTTAATTTTAGAATCTTAAAAAAATTACCTGAAGAAAACATTACCTTAAACACAAACACCAGGTTGAATCAATTTGACCTAGGTTGAATTGACTCGGGTCAATTTGACCTAGGTTAAATTGACTTGGGGTCAATTTGACCTAGGTTGAACTGACTCAAGGTCAATTTGACCTAGGTTAAATGGACTCAGGGTCAATGTGACCTACAACATATATATTCAAGCTCACAGCATATTTGGTACATGATACAATGTATATACATAATGTACATACCTCCTGAATCCCCCTCTGAATCCTCCTATGATGATCCCCATGTATCCACCTCTGACAATGTATCCTTAATGAAGCATAATTTTTGAAGAACAACAATGATTTTTTTAAGTTTGAAGTACTCACGCTTCAAGAAGCAGATATGAAATAATTGGTGTGTTACTTAATACTTTAAAGTGCCAATGAAATGAAACAATCAATCCCATTTTTTTAATTATTAAATTCTAGGTGTCCCTTAGCCATTTTGTACAATAAAAAATCAATTTTGAGAGCACAAACATATTTTATTTTGTATCAAAGTAAGGCAGGTGTGATGTCACTGGGTCTGCACATTTATATTCACAAAAGTAAAAATTATGGCTGACTGCAAGCCGTCTATAGAGGTTTTGCACCATCATGTGACTTCCTAGCAACTGTTGCTATGACGCCATGTTGGATGGCAGGTAGAACCAAAATGGCGTACTATTTGACTGAGCGTGCAACTTCTTCCTCCAAGTAATGAAGACTGTGTGATAGAATCTGGCCAAAATTAAGAGATGGAAAATATTGCAGATTTTTTACATAAATCGGCTGTCTATACTGAGATTGATGTATTTTAAGTGATCTTAGCAATGCTTCAAACTTTTATGAGCTGCGCTCACTGATGGCTGAACTCTTTGGTCGAATTTATGGTCAACAGTAACTGCTCCCATCATCTGATATACACATTGCATCTTTCTGAAGAATCAATAAAAAGTATTTTACTTATTATTTAGTTTTAAGATGATCTTCGAAACATCAAAAAGTTTTGGTTTAGAATGGCCGCACGGGTCCCCACGGCTCACAAACTGTCTGAAATAAGACATGACTTCAATACATGTTTAATGCGGATTAATCTCGGAAAACGTCTGGCCTGCCGAATCCCACGCTTTTTGAGATTTGACCACAAAAAGCTTTCAGAAACTTCTTACTTGCATGCATTTGCCGATAAACTGAAACTGTCACTGGATGCTAATTTGTCAAGCATTTGTTAATGAACACAAAACAATGGCAGACGTCTGTGAGAATAACATGAGCACACGTTTCACCAAGAATAAAAGCCCTTTATTTTTGTCTAGGTTTTAGAGGCTTTCAACGAATTATAAAACAAAAAAGGCAATGAAATGAGCTTCACAGCAGAAGTTTGATCATTGTTTTGAAGGCATCCAATTATACGTTCGCTTACGTCTCGGCCAAGAGCACTTATAATGGTCCTAAATGAAAGAGACACTGAAGAGAACTTATAGTTTTAGTGACTATAATTATGGCATCGTTTACACAATTATTTACGTGTTTCCAATGGGAATAATGCTACACGTTCATATGCATTGGTTGCATTCCCTAAAACGGCACCAGATAGTTACTGAACATCAACTCAGAACATTCTGAGCTATATGAAAATAGTTCGGTGGAAGAGTATAGACCAGTGGTAAGTTAGTGTAAGCTTAAATTACAGGGAAACTTAGTTCAGAAACCATCGTAGTCAAAGTGTTTTTCGATAATTATATTATTGAACTTTGCCAAAATTTAGGCCAGGGCGAATAAAACTAGTCAATATTTCATCACTCGAACTCCCACACTCAGTCAAACAGTACGCCTAACAGTACCCTAAATTAGTGACTATAGCTCTAAACACACTAAATTTAAGTCACACTAAATTAGTGACTAGCCACTAATTTAGTCTAATCGATGCTAGAATATGGGAATAACAATCGATTAATCGATACATTAGTTTTGATGTGGTGTGTTACCTGTGGTTCATTTGCCGTGCAAACATGGTTGCATGTGAATTTATCGTAGTATGTCAGTTTTTAATCCCAAAATTGTATATAAGCAGCCTAAAAATTGGACATTAAAATTATCTGGCTGTGAAACGAACCCATAAAACAAACTTCTATTTGAAGTTGATATTCGTCTTGTTCTCTGGTGGAGTCATTTAAAGCAAATTTGACAAATTTTAACCCCCTACTTTCTTTACCGTGACTGCTTTCTCCATATTCGAACGTACAGTGGACAACTGATGACCCACGTGTATCCAGAGCAGTGTTGAATCTGATTGGTCGACCCTGTCATATGTTGAGTCAACTCGAAGACACTATATTCTAGTAGTACATAATAATATAAAATATAAACCTGATGATTTATTGGGCCAGAAATAGGTTCATCGTCATCATTATCCTGTATTTGTTGTCCAACACTATAAAAAGAGGAAAATGCAGAGATTGCAAGTTATTAATTATCACTACATGTCCATTGTACAGCAACTGCCCATTTGTCCACTCTCTGATTGGCTACCTTGTCAATGAGACAAAATACTGCAAGTGCATGTGCAACTGAAAAAGGATGTTGTAGAATGGTTTTGTACATGTTTCCATTGTCTATTGATGTAAACAAGAAACCTTGTGGATCCAAGGCTATTTTGACTTTATCATATTACAAAAATCATCATAAATAATAGCTAGTATACATATAAACATAAAAACCTAACTTTAAGTTTGCTAATGTTATGTGTATGGCTAGAGTTCGGTGATTGGGGTATCTAGTATAATTATGTAAACAATTAACTCAAAATATCATTGTTTGCATCTTATATTTAGGGCCTGTTTCCAAGGAAAGGGGTTACGCTAATACTGGGTCATTTTCTCTAATTGTTTAGCGATGTGTATACAAGCAGGCCGGACACCTCAACTCGGGTGCTATGTTTTGCCTTTGTAAACGGTTTGCTAGAGTAATCCGCCTGGAAGGGTCAACTTTATTATATTCTAGAGCCAAATCTCACATTGCAAGTTTCTGGAGTTCTCTAATAATTAGTAGGTAAGATAACATTCTAGGATATACTAGACAGCTGCAATAAAGGGCACCACAGAAAGAAGAATCGATGTTAGTCCACCAAAACCCGCCAAAACTCTACAGTCTGCTCGTGTCCGCCATGTTGATTAGTAAAATCAAAATCAATTCCATAGATCTGTTTGAACTGGATTACAATGAAAGAAAAGTGGAAGAGTAATATTAGTAGGATATGTTTTCATTCATTAGTATGACATTTTTATATAAGAAACGGCTTTCCAAATGAAGAATATATTTGTAAGAGACTTGTTCAGTTGACCCGGGAAGTAGGCCAGTGTAACCCTACTGAATCATTTGCTTGTAAACCCGGGCTATATTTGACCCTAGTGCTAGGGTAACCCTTGTAAACGGGCCCTAAGTTTCTGGGCCAGGTCTGCCTGAGTCCTAGCATTTTGCAAAACGGAACGAAGTTGTAATAATTTTTGCGACTAAACTGCAGAATACAAGTAACGCCACTGCAGAGTGCAGTGGCACTGAAAAAGATCACTTGAAAACTTCGCTAAATTCTCCATTAAGATATAGTTCAGGGCCGGGTTGTTCAAAGCCCGATTAGTGCTAATCCGGGGTTAATTTCCATGACAACCAATAGGTTCTGTGCAGAGTTAAACCAGGATTAACACTAATCGGACTTTGAACAACCCGGCCCAGGTGTATAATTAAGTTATTCAGGCTATATAAAGTAAGGTTTCAAACAGTAACAAAGAAATCCAAACACGTTGAATTGGTTTCGTTCAATTTGGCTGCCTTCATTTTCAAGCGTGCATGCTCTCCAAACTTACCTCAATTAACTCGTCGATCGTGGTAAACTTCCGACTCTTCTTCTTCGATAAACATCCTTTCAGGCTCGCTGTCGAGTTCATCGTTACTGTTATGTTTTTCAATGAAGGCGAAAACTTCATCCACGTTGACCGACGCCATTATTTTACATCGCCAAAATCGTTGCCCGATTTTGATAAACTGGGCACTGATTGGCTAAGAATGCTGTCACCTTGATTTTCCAACATATTTCCATCCCCTGGAAATTTATATTTACATGGGTTGGAAATACGTTGGAAATAAGTTGGAAATGTAGTGGAAATATGTTGGAAAAATGTTGGAAAGTTGTTGCAATTATGTTGGAAATTTGATGGATATACGTTGGAAGTACCTTGGAAATAAGTTGGAAATAAGTTGGAAATATGTTGGAAATAACGATCCGCTTGACGAGTATTACTTGCAATAATTTTAGAACTGGAAACCGTAAAAACAAAACAAAAATCTTCGTTTGCAATAAACCCTCATAACTTTCTGCAAGTAAATGTGTGACAACTTCGCGTGATTTTGTTTTGTTTTTGGAAGACATAATTTCCAACCCTTGGAAATTGAAACTTCCAGTAGATTTCCAACATTTAAAATTTCCAACCCTTGGAAATTTTGTTGGAAATTCTAATTTCCAACATATTTCCAACCCATGGAAGAGGTCTAGATTTTCCAGTGATTTTGATAACTCTCGGCCTCAGAAGGCCGCGTATTGCTATTGGCTAAAATGCGTGATTGACAGAAATCATTAAATTTTATTCATGCATGGAATGCGATAAGAGCAGAAACCAATTAGTATATGGCGACAAACATACCGAGAATTCCCTCAGCGATGAATTTAAAGAAAGAACAGGAGCAAGGCTATTAGAGATCTTTTGTCTGGAAGAGATGTTCTAGCTGTAATCCCAACTGGGTTTGGAAAATACGAGTTGCTTTGATGATTTCGTAACGCTTTGCGGATGTTTTTTAGCGCTTCTTTTGGCAGAACTTCGCTCCGGTGTTATTGTGGTCGGCAGTGTTCTTTACTGATTTGGTGGCGACTTTATATTCAGCGGCAACGAGTTCTCTTTATCTTAGTTATCTTTATCCTGCAAACCTTCTCGAACAAAGGTGTAGTTCTCTACAGCATTTCGAATCTTCCTTCCTCGGGAACGACAGACTCGCTCTGATAGAGAAGCAGATTTCGGAATATGAAGACCAATAATTTTGCTGGCACCAGCTAGAATTATTTAAAGCCTCGGCTCTCTTTTCTTTTTGAAGGCTTGAACAGATTCTCCCCGTGGAAATATTGTAATTCCCAAACGCTACATTAAAACATACATTAAATATCCTGCAAAAGTCGTTGACATTTACAGGTTGGGGTTTAGGCCGGCCCTGTCTTCACATCCAAGTTCGTGTATTTTTGGTTTTAAATTTTACGCTCGAGTTGAGATTCCTTGAAATTCCACGCGTGAGTTTGACAGATATTAGACATGGTTTTCACTTCCGCCGCATGATGATTGGATGAATCGGTGGAATGACTTACCAATTTTATGCATTTTAATTAGTGGGTGGATATCAAAATAACCATGGGTTGCCGGCAGGATCTCTCTTCCTCTCCTCCCCACCTCCTACCCCCTCTCTTTTTTTCTCTCGCCCCAATCCCCCTAACCTCCGCTCGCTGCGCTCCGATACTCCAGAGCCGCAACGCAGGCTAGGATAACGCCATTCTCGTTCCCAGTGCCTCCTCAACTAACTGAAAAATCAGAGGCTCTGGTAAGACACAGGTAAGGCTCTAATTTGATTGGGTAGCCAAATCGGCTGCGCGATGAAGAAAAATAAAACATTTGCTGTGCATAGCGCTTTCTTCCGGTTTTACGAAAAAAATCCCTTCCAGTATAAACCGATTCTCTGGCATGACAACGAGTATTTTGTCGTAGTACAAGTTGTGTGTTTAAAAATAGGACTGAACATTAGAACGATTTTATTCAAAAGTCAAGAGATAAAGTTTTTCTTTGCCTACTAGCCGAACGAAACTGATAACACACACTCGTGGAGCTAAGGTACGTTGCCTTTGATGCATATGGCCAACCGAACGTTTGCTGATCAAGAACTCTCCCGAGACAGCAAATCAATTTGCAAACGATCCATTGCAAAAGCAAAGGGAACTAGGAGTTGAATTGCTATTAACACGTAAGTGCTAGCCAACAGAAAAAATCGACTTACAATTCGAACATAACCGCTAAATAAATATTAAATGTGCAGTTCTGTAAATATTTTTAATGTGAAATAAATTGAAATTATTATATCTTTTTCAAGCACTAGCCCACTCTGTAATTCATCCAAGTCTTGTGCTCTTCATGATCAGATGTAACTTTATAGGGATATAACGATCAGTTAAACAGTATAAATAATTTTAAAAGTGTTTGAAAAGTCTGTGAAACATCAAGGGATTCAAAGTTGTGTAGCTGGATGACATTGAAAGGCACAACAAAACAGGTACATCCAGTGTTTTTAAAAATTATATTAAACTATAAAATTGTTTTGTACTCTGTGCCAATTAATCATTGCAGCCAATGGTCAACCCAACCTCTCCTTTTTACTGATGATGAATTTTATGTACCAGTGATTTATAGTACAAATTAAAGCAAGTCGTATAGCAATATTGAGGACCAGTAGTAAACATATATCTTAGTGTGACAAATAAGCCAGTTAAATTACTACATGAAATTGGCCAAATATGAGAGTTTCCCTTTGCCCTGGCCGACATCAAGCTGAGCCAGGGACGGCAGAGCAAAATAATTTAAAGTTGAGCCAGTGTGACCAAGTTATAGTCTTGAACTGACTGAGAAGTAACTAGGCAACATATTATTTTAGCCCCACATCCCTGTGGCTATGCCATTCCTGTGAAACTAGGACAAATACATTAGCAGTGCAGAGATCTTTGCAGGAAATAAAGCATGGGTAACTTGAAAGGCTGGAACAAATCTATCAAATAGAAAATCAAATCATGAATTTCCCATATGAGCAAGAAGTTTTTATATCCCTTTTGAGACTAACAAATGTTTATTTTTATGACATGGGGAGGGGGGAGGAGGAAGAGAGGATGATGAAGTTATTGACATTGGGAGTGTACAATTGTTGTATCCCCTTTCCATCTCTTCAGCTTTTTAAGCACCCCCACGCCTGAACAATCCCAAGCCCCTCTTATAACTCCAGTCACTTTCAAGAGCTCCCCTTTTAACTGACCAAACTATAAAGTTTCCCTCATTATACTTATTCAAGGAAGAAGAATTCCCAAGATAGTTTAAGTTCACACAAGGTATATTCAGTTGTGTTCATACAATAATCCTATTTATAGTTCTGGGACCACCATTTTGAAAGGCAACCAAGCCTTTTGTGATATTGAGGCTGGAGTGGAGTCGCTTAGTATCTAGTTAGCATGATAATCGTATCAAAAGCTATCCATATTCATAGAAAGAGGGTTTGTATCAGTGCAGGCCAGTCAAGTACATCCACCATACCATAAAATGTCTGTCTATACTACATAGCAGATCTACCAGATTTACTGCAATGTATCCTTTTCTTATAAATGCTACATCACTTTTTATATATTTAGAAGTTATGGGCAGTGAACTTAATGTAATAATATTATTATAATGACACTTAAAAGCCTGTTGATGATGAAAAATCTGATAGTCAGAATTTTTTTGTCAAAATTAAAACAATGCAATTTACTTGTTGTGGCCATATACAATAAAATTGTATATGGCCATCATGAGTTTACTAGTATATATGCCAGAACACACATAGGACCGGTCATTATTTATAAAGGAGGGGGGGGGGGGTTATTATTAAAGACAAAATTCACTAAAGCCCCGTTCCTCAGGCCTGGAAATGACAAGCGACCCCACTCTCAAAATCCATACTACTCAGAATAACATGACCCACCCCTTATCGACTAAAGAAAATGCACATGACCCACCCCTATCCCCCCCTCCTTCATAAATAATGACCGGTCCCATACTTTGATTTCTGAACCCATATTTCAAATGTCTTGCTAACATTCAACCACCGAGGACCAGCAGGAGAGACTCCTATTTGGAGTATGTATACTTTAAGTAGTTATTCAAAATCGTGTTCACAAATTGCGTTTAACATTTGATCGAATTTATACAATGTAGTACAATGTAGCCTGACCATCACTGGGGCAAGGGAAATTACCTCATTTCAAGAAAACTATTTTTATCTACACAAACCTCTGGCTTTACTTGTTGTATAAAGTAGAAAAATAAGACAATGTCAATTATACAAAATAATGGTACAGCAATCCCAGTACAATACAAATCCACTTTGCACTCAGCTTGAATTATGGCAACTTCAGCCTCATATATTGTTGTAAACTGCTGTTATCAATCGGGTATCAATGGCAAGGCCAATTAAGGCACATATTCCCAGGGTGTTTCAAATTACCGTAACTTCAAAGTCCTCAGCAATTCTCAACACAGCACACTGAAGTCCTTTCGCCCTAAGTTTAGACATTTTCTCCTCGATAATTGCGTTCAGGGGAGATACGACGACCACGATTGCGTTGGATGATCCTTGAACTTGAAGTGCATCAAACACAAACCGTGAAGTTTGGTAAATAAACGACTTCCCATAACTGGTCTGAAGGACACAGAATCAGTCCTTATCTAAACTAATTACACGAATAGTTTCCAACTGCATACTTTTTAAAGAAAACTGCATTTAGCTTTGTAAGTGCGAACTGAATAGCTTCGATGAAGTCCGCCATTACTGAGAATGCTAAGAGCATGCGCAGTTTCAATGTCCTAGAATCTAGGACATCCGGTTTCGTGTCTTACCAGAGCCTCTGATTGAGGAGGTTTGTTGAGGAGGCACTGGGAACGAGAATGGGATAACGCTTTCTATTTTCATCCATTTAGCGACGGTAAATATGCGTTTAAAAACTGCGCTGTTGGAATTCATTCTCTCAATAAGATTCTTCCTAATTTGTGTATGGCAATTGGCACCACAAGAAACACTAGCCACAGCCTTCGTGTGACATGTGTTAGCAAACTGTTTAATCCAAATGTGGTAGAAAAGCTTATCAGAAGCCTAGTGGGCGTGTTAGCGATGCACTTTTTGGATATGGAAAGAGTAGCAAAGAACAGGAGCTAAAAGTTTCAAATGTTTTGAGTCCACCGGTTCAGGCAAAACAGGTTTCGCTTGAGTCAAAGAATGTCGTTAAGGACACTAATACTTTGAGTGTTAGCAATGACATAGAATTGTCTGTATTCGAAGTAGGTGACTTAGATTCTCTGTTGAACGTTTAGATGTTCCAGGCTCTTGGAATTATGCTTGTGACGGGCCAATTGATATCAGAGACAACTGTAATGTGACAATCAATCAATTCAAAATATAGCCTGTCTCTGATTGAGGTGAAATCCAGTTAATTGTTACAAAATTTAACTAGTTCAATTTATTTGAACAAGTATGTTGTATGAAGTCAGTAGTCCACTGATTATTGCATGGGAAATAATTGTTTATTAAATTGAGTATTACTGTCGTGTTAGTGCTACATTTGGCACTGTGAAGTCCAAGGATTGAATTTATTTTGATCCAGTTCTTGAACTGAATTAATTTTGATCCAGTCCTTAGACTAGCTGGATCAAAATTAATTCAGGCCAAGGACTGGATCAAAATTAATTCAGTCCTTGGTCTTCACCCCCAGCTCTTCCCTGCTGATTTCAAAACCCTCCCCGGCTTTAACATTCTGGACTGGACCCGGTTTCAAGTATCATCATGTGACCAAATTGCAGCCATGTGGTTGGCTGGTTACCTCGTGAATAATTAATGATATGAGATCAGCAGATAAAGTTACATAGAGGACCACAAATTGACCACGAGTACAATTAACATGACTTCCAGAGAGAACAGCCCCGGAGAAAGAGTCGCGAGGCAGCGAGCTGCGATAAAGAGCCGCAGGGTAGAAAGAACAGTAGAGAAATATAGTGATAGCTTCATCACTGGATGGACAGGATACAACTTATAATATGGTACAAATATAAACATACATTTGAGATAATCATCTATTAGTACTCGGAACCTGCAGTATAACAGAACAGCAGACTAAATTGTAAACGTGTGTTACATGAATGAGTAGTGTTTACAGCCGGTAAAATTTACATACGAGAAAAACAAAAATATATTTTGTAGTGTAGTGTATTTCATCTTCAATCTCATTGGGAACACACCATCAGAAATCTGAAGAAAGGTAGTCCGAAATAAAAAATAAAAATCCTGGAACGCCAAAATATCAAAGAAAAATACCTACCTTGCACAGTCAAGGGGCCAAAAACAAATGGCTGCACTGATGTATATAGCGATACTTACTGTTTGTAAATACTGACGTCATTTATATATTTGCATATATATTAATGTGTTGGCAAAAAAAAACGCGTGTTTGTATGACTTGTATCCTAATTATTTTATAAGACTTATAAGTTAAGAGCATATTAGCTTCGATGAAAGGGCTTGCTTGCATTTTGGAAGATCAAGAAAGTAATTTGGCGATGAATAAGTACCGACCTGTGATATTTTATAAGCAACTGACTGCATTCACGCTTCGTTTCTGCCAACCACAGAATACAACAAATGTGGCGTGACTGGCCTGTGTGACGTCACAGTAAGTATCGCTACATAGTGGCCCGAGTGAAAGCCCAGATGGGCTCTTGTTCAGTCTTAGACTGCTAAATGAAGGAACTTTAAAGACCCTGTGTCCGAGCCCATGGTGCTTTGCGCCAATGTTATGATTAGTTTGTTTATCAATGGCCGTATAAATTAAAGGCTAGCTTTTAGTCGAACTAAAATGCTCTCGATTGTTTATAAGTTTCATAAAAGAAGTACACATACACTTTGGATAACGAATTTCATAATTTCTACAGGATTAAAAACCCAATCGAGCCCACGAATTTTTCCCGGATGCTTCGAATATGATTTGAACAGTACTCGGCAGGAAGCCAGTTGTACTGCCTTTAGATTCTAATTCGGTTTACGAGTGCGACTTTTCACAACTCTACAAGCAAACACATACTCTTGCTACCTTGTTTTCATGTCTCCAGTATTGTTTAGCTGTATTTGAAGATCTCAACTTTCCTTGTGAATGATATATTTTGAGTGCAAAATGAAATGTCGTACTCGCACTCGCACTCGCATTCGCATTCGAGTCAAACTCACAGCGAAATAACAGCTGAACTCGGAAGATTGCAGTTTGACCTTCTGGACTTTCTGGACGTCCTGGAGGATGAAAAAAAGGTTAAGGGCATTGCTTTCTCTGCTAATAAAAATGCAAAACATATACAGATACAGATAAGAATCTGGTGTACTACTCGAAAAAGACAGGGGATTGTCACCCGGTACAGCAGCCTGGCCATTGCACTTACCACATACTCAACATTGTAAACTGCGTGGCAGCTATTAGCGCCGTAAGCAGTCCGAAAAATTAACTGACGGAATATGTCAGTAATATGTAAAGCGCCATGAGACTGTGGTGATATGGCGCTATATAAATATGGCCATTATTATAAGTCGTAACACCTCAGTGGAGCTGAGCCGTGCGAAATTATAATTACGAATGATCTTGATGCCAGAAGTGGTTGCTTTGTATTTCCAAGGAAGCCCGCCGGTCCCTTAGTGCAGAAAATCCCTGGGAAACTCACGTAGTAGTCCTTTTGAACCACAAGTGTTCTCTTGTAGACCTATAAAATGTAAAATGTGGACTGCTGAACGATTATTTGTCGAGTCGCTTCGCCCCGCTATCTGTTCTTTCTTCGACATTCCTCTAGTCGCCACTCTAGACCGGGATTCGAAGAAATATTCATTTTAAAAGGTATATATACAAAAGTTAAGATAAAAAGCAAGTCAGTTAAGCATATATATCTATAAATAATTACACGATGGCCCAAACTAGAGATCGATTTCGAAAGATTCGAGAGTCACAATAACAACACCGATCTTTCTGATTTTCGTAGCTTACGAAAATGATTTGCGCGCGCGAAGCACCATGGGCTCGGACACTGGGTCTTTAATATACGATTGATATATCTATATCTGTGCGGGTGATCACCAGATTGATTAATATTTTCAACATGTTGTCAAATATAGCGGTATGTCGATAAACTACATAAATTCACAGCAAATAGCGGAACAAATAGTGATTTATACTGCGTAGTCTTTCAGGGGAATAAATAAAGGAAATTCCCATGCACTTCCCGCTCTAGACTGCTAGCCATCTCTACTCGACTCAACTACTGGTTCCGCTAATTTTGTACGAGAGCGAAGCCCATAAAACAATTGTTACCCGAAGCGCGTTATCTAGTTAACCTGTCCAGTTATATCATTCTACGTTTCCGCTCTAAACCCAATATATTCATATAGAAATTGGTGGAAACAGTTAGTTGGGTAGGGTAGGCTAGCAGCATAGAGCCGGAAATGCATGTGAATTATCTTTATACAGTGGGCTTCATCCTTTTAGAAACGACAGAGAAAAGTAATTATCTTTAATATCTACATCACGCAAACCAAGCATATCTAATTGTCTGTAACCAGTAAGAAAATATATAAGTACATGCACAAGTTATTAGTTCTGCTATGGAATATAAATATTCAGTTTGATAAGATGTTATGGAAATATTAGAAAATTAGTTGAGAGAATGAGGCTGTCTTTGAGTTCTATAGTGCTCGGAAACATGCAATTTAGGTTTTTCGTTTAACTCAATTAATGTTTGCATGTTTAACTGAGCAGTTGCTAATTAAGAGGAGCAACAACAGAACAAGAAGAGTGTAGTATACTTATCACCATCCTCGTTATCACAAGAAAGCAAATAAGGTAACTTTTTCTGTCTATTGAACTCGACTCTTTTCTAAATTTTCTAAATCGAAAGATGACAAAAAGTCACAACGAACAAGTAAGTTACTTGATAACCTCAAAGCTGGTAACACAGCACTATCATGTTTCACTTTCGCATGTTTCATATATTATTTTTGCTGTTTATTTACTTAGGTTAGGGTTATATCTTCTGATATTTTTAATAGAGTCGGTAAAGATGTGTGTTTGCTATGATATGATATGTGCCACTGGATATTAGTTAGAATTTAAGATTCGAAGACTCAACTCCTTCCGTAAAAACTCTCGACTAGTTTTCTCGCATTTCCTTTTTAAATAAGGATTGATAATAATGTTTATAATTAACTGCACGTTTGCGGAAATATTATGTTTAAGGACTCAAAAGGGAATTATTAATTTCAAGTAATACCAAAAAGCCCAGCCAATGCAAGAAGACAAAACGCATTTTATTGACACGGTTCTCGTAAACCTGCTGTTAATCCAGCGTATATTTTTTTAATAACCTAAGCCACAACTTCTGCTCACAGGGTAAGACACGTTAATTCCCAAAACATTTAGCTGATCCAAGCAGTAAACTTACGAAAATGTTCATCGGATTTATGCAAAAAATATTGAACCAAAAGTGACAGAAATAGAAAAAAAAATACACATGCTGAAATTTCAAGATAAGTAGTCAATTGCCAACCCCTCCCCCCACGTGTGTTTTTCAAGCTCATATTCGAAGAGTAAAACGTGGTGCAATAAGAGAAGGTATGCCTCCCGAAGCTGCTTTCTTGTAGTTTGTCTTACAATGTATACTGATGGGAAACTGTTTTCAATTGTATAAACCATGGTTTATCTAACCTCTGACTATGTACATCTACCACTAAAACAGGGGATGCATGTGTCACTCAAATTTAAAATGTTATCTAGAGAAAACGTTTCTAAACTTTATGGTAAGATAATTACACCATATGGTATTTCCAGTTGTTACCTATATATATCAACCTAAAACCATTTCAAAAACTGTAGCACTATAAGTTGATGCCTACACAGTAAAAATAACTATTGTTAACTAGTTTGGGTCTCGGCTCGAAGGTATACGATTTGTATTTATTTTAATGTTTGGATAGCATAGTTTATCCCAAGCAAATAAAACAGGAAGAGGTAAGAACATGTTATTACTACTTAAGATTTAATAAAATAAAACAAAAGTTATGACCTTACATTTAACCAGTAGTGAGTCTAGAACATTCATTGAAACACCATTTGAAAACAAAATATTACTTCAACAAGAAATCAGCTCTGTTCTCGCTTGATGAGTCACATTATATTCTAAGGTTACACTTGTATGAACTGAGCAAATAATGTTAATAACCTGAATTATCATATGGACGAGAATAAGTTACCAGTTTCTAAACCATTCGTATATTCTATAGTTCACTCGCTGGAGTGAAATGTGGGAAATACGCCCATCTCCCCCACATGAGGATCAAGAAAATGAACGTTGCGGGCAGATAAAAAAAAACAGAAAAAGAATGTAAAACACTCTAGACAATTTCTTGACTTCAATGAAGACATGAGAGACCCCGGATAAATTCTCATAGAGAGTTCGAAAGTTCATGAAGACGTTTGTACCGACAGTAAGTAAATCGAATAGAGAAGAGTTCTTAGATCAGTTTAATTGTCGCTGTGCTCACTCGTGATAAACTTAATATATTCGCACCACCTTGTGACGTCCTCTACATATCGTGACATATCCATGATATGCCATTCACCAGCGACATAACATTATACTCGGGCTCTTAAACATTCTAGTCAATGATCGATAAAGCATCATTGTACAAGTACGCAAGTTTAATTGAAGCAACCGCAAATTAAGAATAGCAACACTACAACACCAGGGAATTATATAATATATAGTTTACTTATGCATCTATTGAAACCCCTACACCGGGGGAATAGGTGGGGATATGTGGTACATTTGATGGTGATTCGCCAGTTTTTGTGGCCCCAGGGGGTCGGGAATTTTACTTGATTTGCGTCAAGTACATGTACTTTCAAAATTCGTGGGAGGGGTGAGGATTTGACTGGAGCCCAGTTCATCTGTGGTAAGATAAGATTTTAGACTTTTTATTTTTCGTTTCTATACGAAAATTCCATATACCATGGAGAAATACAGAATATATTTTATTCAGCAACTGGACCATCAAAGTTCCATCGTGACTGTACTATTTGTGTCGTACACCATATGAAGCAAGTGCAATGATTGCATGAGTGACAATCCAGGATGCAAAATAGAGTGGCTCCGGACACTTTCAATGTGTTTGACTTACATGTACAGGAGGGAGTGCAGCCTCAGGGAAAGTTGTTCTGCCGCACCTGCAAACAAACAAGTTGAACAGTCTTTCGAATATCCATCCACGCTAGCCTGCGAACAGGGAGGGAGGGGAGCTGGGGTGGCGCAGTGGTTAAGCACTTCGCCTCTCACCTCTGTGGCCCAGGTTCGATTCCCGGACGCGGTACCATATATGAGTTGCGTTTGTTGGTATCTCGCCCTTGCTCCGAGGGTTTTTATTCGATTTCTCCGGTTTTCCTCCCTCCTCAAAAACCAACCTAAATGGAGTTCGTCGGAATACTTAAATATAAGCCTCTGGCTTGGGAGACCAGGTAACGGCTTACTGTATCTTCGACGTAAAATAAACCAGTATTCTGTGGTGTGTTTCGTTAAGGTTACCGGATACCTTCAAAACGAAAAAGAAATGTAGTTTTAGTAGTAGTGTCTCGTATACCAAAAACTCCGTTCAAAAAAAATTAATGTTGACGGAGAAATACCAAAAGGAAATTTAACCGGAAGTAAAAGGTTCCGTTTGATTGACAGCAGATCAATAAATACATGACAAGTGCTCACTCGCCCGTAACGACGGTGTGGGGAAAGCTGGCGCATATACTATTTAATTTATTTCATATACCAATGTTTACGTTTATTGAGAAACTTTTTTCCACACAAGATTCCATACTTCCATCGGTTGTTGGCATTTGCCTTCAAAAAAGCAAGCAGGATGCCCTTAGCTTGTAAAACAAAGAAAAAAGAAAAGCAAAACAAGGTCAAACAATGCATACGACTACAAAGCCAAATAGGAGTCCTCGCAAAACCCGGGTTCGTATTTTCACTTTCAGACAGAGTGCCGAGTGGTCCACATCTGAACATAAAGAAGAATTGATAAGAGCCAGCCGAGAGAATATTTGTTTCCAAGAAAGCTTAGATGGAAACGTATAAAAGTCTGACGGTGACTCTCAAATAATTATCGCTCGAAACCAACACCACGGTCCCACGATCTCGATATTGCAGTGCTGTTTCAGCCGCCTGCAAATCTCTGTCTCCTCTACTAACTATGCTGGCATTCAAGGCGTCTGTAGGTGTTCAGCTTGGCTTTGTCCCTCAAGGTCTCAGTTGTCTTTCCCATTTTTCAAGTCACACAAGAAAACTAGAACAACCGGCTATATTAACATTTTCTCGAAGAGGCGCGTAGCTTTGATCGGAAATCAACATTGGCAGGAAATTTTGACAGATAGTTAAACTGTGATGAGAAATGATTAGCCAAGAGCTCGCTAATTGTTGGATAGGCGGGGCTTCAGATTCACGCACGACAGACGGCTAGCTTTTTGAAGTGCTATTTTCTACGCTTTCGATTTTCAACCAAAATGGAGTTTCAAAAAAGTTCCCACTCAAGGGGAATTTATTCGATGTTTGAAATTTTCACAAAATGTTAATTGATATCTCAGCTGCAAAACTATGTTGGGGAATTGGAAAATTCTAAAAAGAGAGCTCTTGACGACGTTGCCCGCATATCTACTCGGATAATTTTTCGCCTTTTCACGAATACATCGAACTAAATCGAATGTTGAAATTCCCCGACACGGTTTTTGTAATACGATTCCTCTGAAATGCGACAAAGCAAACAGATTTTAAAACTTTAAAATATTTTCGGAGTCGGAGCTTCCGAAAGCCATCTCACTAGTTCGGAGAAACGGGATAGCGGAAAATTCGAGATTTTCAAAGAACTCAAAACTTTTTATGTATTCTTGTAGCCAATTTTATAAGCTTTAAAATGATATATGGATGATTTATCAACGATATTTTCTCGAGGCACTACATAATTTAGACTGGAAACGCACCCTGAAGGTATCCGGTAACCTTAAATACGATAACTTTCTTTTGTGTGTCGAGCTATTTCGCCGTCAACCCATCAGCTCAAGGCAATCACGCCGTGTTTTTCTCCACCAACCATACAGAAAGGACTGTGCATCCTGTGCACATGAATAGGACAAACGTTTTGGAGTGGGGGACTGGACACTGGTATACTTTTCGCAAAACATTTCATACGACGAGGTTGAAACAGGAGCAAAGTTTTGAGTCATTCATAGCAATTATTTTGCTAAAACCAACGTTTCTTCGACTGAAATGCCAAGATGTTGAGTTTTTCTATGGCTGACAAACGTTTTACGGACTTTGGAGGTACATTTCGCACATTTTACGAAAGGATATCTGGCGTTTTTTAACGCACGTGGGCCAAATAATCAACATCGGCTCTTAAACACATGTTTAATACTAGTTTATGTTAAAAGGCATCAAATATAGCAATAAATGGCCCGATTCTTCAGTTGTTCCAGGCCACCGTCTTTATATGACATGAGTAAGAATTCGGGATAGGCGCCGAGTAATCGAAAAAAAAGAGTGGAAATCACATGTTTCGTTATAAATTTCATCCTTATGTACAAAAGGAACACTAACACTAATATTTGAAAAGTCAACACACAACACGGCATAGTGTCGGCTTTTCCATCCTAAAATGTCGAGGATAATTCGATGATAATTAACGTATAATTATCTTATCGTTATCATGCGTATTCCATTATTGAGAACATATGTTTTACATCATTTTACAGCTGGATAATTTAAGTAAACGGATGTTTTACATCGCCGATTGTACTGGTTAACATCAGAATATATTACACAGGAGTGTTCCTGTGCCCTTGTGCTGTCCCCTAACACAGTAGATGGTGTGTCTATTTATAGCCGCGAAGTTCTGGTATGCGATTACGTTGTCTTTTCTTCTCTGGCGCTTTAGTATTTTTTGTGCAGTTTGAACCGTGTTAATTACAATTTTTCAGTGCATCCTGATTGGTTAAAAGTGACGGCCTTTGTTTCTTCTTCGGGAAACTATGCTAAAAACAATTCTACCGTCTACAGTGTTGTGTGACAATATAATGTGGGAAGAGGAACACCCCTCTGTAATATACTCCTGTTAACATGTATTATCATGTAATTTATTGTCTGTCAAATTCGTGTGGGTGTTAAGAAATTTATTGAGTTTCGTCAGGGAGGCCAGAAAAAAGCCTACCTCGGCAAAGAAACCACTGTGAGGAAACACCAGTGTGGGAAATCTGGATTGGGCCGACGAAAACTCAGTCCCCCCAATAAGGACGAAAATTTGGTACAAGTTTAAACACCCATACTTTGATTAACTGGTAGCAAGTCCTTCGACGTTAAGTTGGTGCACATACGATCAGCAGATGACGACATAACCAAGTCGAGAAGAGAAGGTAGTCGTGCGTACAAAACAGGGTCAATCAGTCGGTAAGATTCTCTCCAAATGCGGGCATTTTCTATATCTAAAAGTAAACAAATAAAAATAAACAAATAAAACGCGTGTAGTAAAAATAATAAAAATATATAAATTAAATGATATACCACTAAATAAGTATCTCTCGTTCTTTCTTTTATTATTTTGTTGAATGTCAGTAAGTAATATGACCAACCTCATCGACCTCAACCTAAGTGGGAGGAATCAATGAGGTAAAGTGCCTATACCTCTTCCTAAATATAAGGCCATCTCAATAATTCAGTTGACAGACCACCCAGCCCTTATCGACCTCAACCTAAGTGGGAGGAATAAATGAGGCAAAGTGCCTATACCTCCTCCTAAATGTAAGGCCATCTGAACAATTCAGTTGACAGACCACCCAGTCCTTATCAATAATAATAATAATAATTTAAATATTTATACAGGAGGCAAACCTCACCCTAAGGTGATTTTCAGGAAGGTCCTGTATTAGAGTAAAAAATTAAAATATAAAAAATGTCTATGAATCTATAAAAAGTTAAAATCTAGTAATATAAAGTATTAATTAAAAAATTGCTATAAAGATAATAATAATAACAACAATAACGTACAACTATATATAAGTAACTAGATAAATCGTTTAAATTGATCTAGATTTAGAACGTTTCTCGTGCTCTCAGACAGCAAATTCCAGTCCTGAATGACATGAAAACAAAGGCGACGTTGGCCAAACGAACTACGAGATTTAGGTTTCTAAATGTCGTTCTTACTGTCTTACATGTCTCTCTTAAAAGTAAAAGTAAAATCCCAGTCTATAAAACCATTTAAACATTTAAAAACAAATAAAATACGGTGCTTTCTGCGTCTCTCTGATAAGGAAGCCCAGCCAAGTTCTTCCAAGGCCTCTGAAGCAGAGGAGTGCTTTGCTGCTTTTGTCCCCCCAAACAATGTCGCCATAATCTAAGATTGGTAAGATCATTGTGTTGCTAAAAAGTTATCTAACAGAAGCGGGAAGTAAGTACTTGATCCTGGTTAGTATCCCTAATCTTTGTTTAACCTTGCTGTTGACGTAATCGACATGGTCGTTCCAGATAAGTGTTTAATTTATGACGACACCCAAGTACTTAAATGAATCTACTCTATCAAGATCTTTGTCGTAGATTTGTACACTAATCGTGTCAAGGGATTTCAACCTCTGTTAACTTCCAATAAGCATAAACTTAGATTTTGCGGTGTTCAAAGTTAGCTTGTGATTGTAAAGCCAGTGTGCTACGTTCTTTAGGTCTTCATTAAGCATAGACTCTAAGTCCTTAACTGAATTCGAAGAACAGTACATGGCTTTATCGTCGGCAAATAATGTTACCGAAGTATGCCTAAGACAATTGGGCAAATCGTTAATGTAAATAGATAACAATAAGGTGCCAAGGTTGGAACCTTGAGGAACCCCAACAGAGACTTTTCGAATACTTGATGAAACTTGTCCGATAACTGTTTGCTGACCACGATTGGTTAGATAAGTCTGGAACCACGCCAAACTTGTACTGCAGACTCCTAGAACTTTCAACTTATGGAGTAAAACTGTGTGGTCGACTGTGTCAAACGCCTTTTTTAAATCGATGTAGATCACACCATTTAACAAGCCATTGTCCATATTGGTGAGCATTTCGTCAGTAAATCGAGTTAGGGCAATAGATGTGGATCTGCCGCGCCTACAACCAAAATGATTGACAGTCAGTAGCTTATGAAGATCTAAGAAGCCATAAAGCTGTATGTGAACTGCTCGCTCGATAACCTTACTCACGGTCGGGAGAATGGATATTGGCCGATAGTTGTCCTTATCAGTCCTATCTCCCTGCTTGAATAGTGCGATAACCTTTGCATATTTCCACGACAAAGGAAATTGACCTAGCTTCAAGGACAAATTTATAATATAACTCAACACGGAAGCAATAACTTCAGCAGAATCACGAAGAAGGTGGGCACTAATCTTGTCAAGTCCGATAGCCTTATTAGTTTTCATATGACTTAATTGCTTCTTAACGAAGTCTACTGTCACAGGATTTAGCTGGAATTTGTAATTAGGTGGTTTAACTTCAGATGGAATAGATTCTGCGCGACCAAATACTTTGGCTAAGCTTTTCCCGTTACTTGTAAAGTGTTGGTTTAGGATCTCGGCGATATCATGATAACTCGTGTAGAGCTTATCACCCACAGAAATAGCATTTACTTCCTTATGATTTGATGGCAGTGTTTCTTTAATTGCTTTCCTCAACCTAAGTGGGAGGAATCAATAAGGCAAACGCCTGCACTTCTTCTTAAATGGAAGGTCTGTTAAATGCCTCAAGCATGTTAAGGCATGGTTTGAACATGAAAACGAGGCTACAGCTATTTTGTTAAATATAGGCACTTGACTTTGCTCAAATCCTAGAACAATGATGGTTATAACTAATCTCAGCGTTTTTAGTCGTCCTAATATAATTTTTTTGTAAAATGTCTATCACGTGACCAACCACGTGATCACAAAAAGTTAAAACAAAAACTAAAAACGTATATTAGTCAATCAAATGACGTGCCAAACCCGCTACGTCATCAGTATGGAATGGTTCGCCTCGAATCGCAGACGTCTCTCGAGGGACGCGTTTTGATTGTGGCTCCCGATGCTAGACGGCTGTATTCGTAGGATAGCTCACGGCTCAACTTCGAATGGATTCAGAGGCGGTAGGTTCTGGCTTCTTAGCCGCTCCAAGCAACATCGGGCAGAATGGCGCGATTACAGTACACCGCCAAATTCGAAAATTAATTTGAACAGGACGGTCAATTTACAAAGGAAACAGTACCAAATGGCGATAGTGGCTTCAGGTTTGGTTTCTTTTCAACAGGAAATAAAATCGCTACAAAAACAAAAAAAGGGCGCAAAATGTAGATAAGATGATAAACTTCACCATCCTTGAACAATATTTGACCTAACACATATTTTACGAGTATGAAAATGACACGGAACCTCAGGGTTTTTCGTGTGTTTTAAAGGGGAAATTTACTACTAGTGATATGCGAGAGCGATTTACGAACAAATAAAAACCTCTTCTAAAAACCAGAAGGGCGCAAAATCATGAACATATCCTGAAGGCCTTTACTGCCACGTTTCAGCGCCAACCGACCACGATTAGTTATATGTTTTGAAGGTTTAATTTCACCTTCATGAAATCTCTCAAAGATGGCTGCTGAAACCTCAGTTGAATATGCGCGCTTCTACGCTTCAGTTAGTCTGCCTAGTTGTTGGCTCCGCCTCCAGTAAAGACGATATGTTAATATCTCACTGATGCCATTTGGAACTGACTGGTCATTCCTCTAGCGCGTCAAAAGCAAATCATAACGTTGTATTCAGAATAATTCAAGCTTCAAATTGAGACGTTACTCATGTTCGTACGTGCTCTAGAAGTATTTAAAAGGTAAAAAACATCGCCCAGTCGAGTTGGCTGCAAAGTACTTTCAAACTGAAGCTGAGTAAAAGGCAACCGCGACAAAACAAATAGCATTAAATAAAAACTATAAACTTAGCGCGTCAAAAGCAAATCATAACGTTGTATTCAGAATAATTCAAGCTTCGAATTGAGACGTTGCTCATGTTCGTACGTGCTCTAGGAGTATTTAAACACAAAAATCTCCCCGGCCGAGTTGGCGGCAAAGTGCATTCAACCTAAAGCTGAGTAAAGGCAAATGCGACAAAACAAATCTTAGAGGGCATTAAATAAAAACTATAAACTTAGCGCGTCAAAAGCAAATCATAACGTTGTATTTAGAATAATTCAAACTTCAATTTGAGACGTTGCTCATGTATGTACGTGCTCTAGAAGTATTTAAAAGCTAAAAACATCGCACCGGCGATCTCAAAATTATAACTTTCTCCGTTTTATACGATTCATAGGAAGAAACGTAAACCAACACGATTCTTTAATTTCTTTATTAAACTAAGCGTCGATTCGAATCATGGATTTAACCCAAAACTTTTACAAAGACAAGGTATCTTAAACTTTGAATTGATAAGTTCTAAGTCAGTATCTGTGTAATTGGCCCACCAAGGAAATAACAAGATCGAACAGACGAAAGGCTTTGCTTTTGAACTTCAGGGGCAGTAATGACAAATGGGCTTCTGATATAACAACATTAGTTATTTTCTCTACTCTGTTCCGAAAATAACTTCTTTATGCTCTAGTCCTCCCTTTACAAAAACCAGTACAACAATATAACAAAATCATTTATTATTGTTGGTAGGAAGGAGCATACAGAACTAGAATGAAACGTAATTCGTAACTAATTACAATGTTGTAATGTAACTGAAATAGTCAGAATGTACAAGCTTCTGAGATGGTATAAGTACCAAACTTGTGACAGAACAAGTTGCTGTGTAGGCCAAGGTTTTGTGAAACAATCAAACGAGACTTTACTTAGTCTTTAAACGTATCCGTCTTTGACCTTTTCAGACTTCTATCTGCCACCCAATATGGTAGCCCTCAATTTGCAGTGGAAGTGGCACCTCCAAATCTAAAACTGTAAGTTTACTATAACCCGACGGATCAATGCCCACTTCCGCTGATTTAGCTTTTAAGATATCTCTTGCTAAGTACTTCGTGTTTTTCAGAGAACACATTACTTTTAGAATCCTCATCATGTCTAATAGATCTGATTATAAAATCAATAGATTCCTCTGCGATATGAGTGTGACGAATGTCAGTTCAGCGGTAAATAATAGTATGGGCATGTCTTATTGAACGTTTTCGCAATGTAAACCCATGCCCGTCTCTGTACTTATCAGTTTTTCTTGATTCAATTAAAATCGTAAGACGATCTTCAAGAAAAATTATATTATTTCCGATATTCAAATAGTTCTGAGATTCTGAAGAATCCGGCATAAGATAATAGACACATGGTAGTGATCTAATACCAAGTAGATTACTACTCTCTTCGAAATAGGCATGAATAATTATAATAGTATCCGGAGATATCGGATGTACTTTCCTAACAAGTTCATTTGGGTGTTATCTTTCGAAGCTTCAACAATTGCCGTTAACAATGAATCTATTACAAGAAAAGTCGTCTTCAAACCTGCTATTTTATGTGCCCAGTTTATAACATTGATTGAAGAAATAGTGAACCGGATAAAGACATAGCTGGCAAATATATACCAGAAAATGATCGCTATCTTGGCACCATATTATAAATTCTGCAATAATCGAGGACAGTATTATCTGCCCTATGTAGCGTTTAATATTAAAGACCATAAACTTTTATGGATTACAAAAGCTAGAGAGCTTGAGGAAAAACGAACGTCCATCTATTTTTGCTGCCCTTGCGATGTCTAGAAATAAATTCAATATTCTGTTATATCGGTAATTGGTTAAGTATCCAAGTGGATTTATCTAATTATCCGATCTATAGAAACTTGGATTTGCGCTTATAACTATGTCCAAGTGAACTGTTATCTCTATATTATGATTCAGTCGCGCATCACGACTCCCAGAGGTCCTAGACTGGCTGGGTACGGGTCCAAGTGGTCCCGTTGAGGACGTTGGTGTTCCATGAACAGCAATGCATTGCTCCGTAACATGATAAGGTCCAAGTGGTCCTTCAATCATCACCAAGGGTACAAAATCATCCAAGGGTCCAAGTGGTCCCAAGATATAAACATAACACACGTGAACGTATATGTGACCTGGTCCAAGTGGACCCAAAATGTATAAATAACATGCGTGACAGTAATTGACTAGGTCCAAGTGGTCCCAAGGTATAAACATTCACGTCAACTTACTTGTGACCTGGTCCAAGTGGACCCAAAATGTATAAATAACATGCGTGACAGTAAGTGCCTAGGTCCAAGTGGTCCCAAGGTATAAACATTCACGTCAACTTACTTGTGACCTGGTCCAAGTGGACCCAAAATGTATAAATAACATGCTTGACAGTAAGTGCCTAGGTCCAAGTGGTCCCAAGGTATAAACATTCACGTAAACTTATTTGTGACCTGGTCCAAGTGGGCCCAAAATGTATATATAACATGCGTGACAGTAAGTGCCTAGGTCCAAGTGGTCCCAAGGTATAAACATACACGTCAACTTATTTGTGACCTGGTCCAAGTGGACCCAAAATGTATAATTAACATGCGTGACAGTAAGTGCCTAGGTCCAAGTGGTCCCAAGGTATAAACATACACGTCAACTTATTTGTGACCGGGTCCAAGTGGGCCCAAAAGACATAATTAGCGCCTTCAACTCAGATTAGGTTTGCAAAACTTATAAACATGACACGTGTGAACTTATTTGTGATTGGGTCCAAGTGGGCCTAAATGATCAGATTTCCTCTTAGAACTTCCGTTACCTGAATTCTATAATCGATCGCGTCCTGATGAAATTATAATAAAATAACAACTGTACTTAGTTCCATCGAATCGTAGAGTACTACGGCCGAGCAAAAGTTTAGGTATCGATAAAAAATGGCGACGGTGGCCTGTACCACTATGTATCCATGGGCAAAAGATGTTTAAGGGCCAATAAGGCAACATAAAAATAAGTCCCTACGCATCTAGCACAAATATGAGTAAAAACTCTAGGGATGAGATAAATAGGAAGAACGAGCGATTTTTTCTCGTACTCGCGAATATGTCAACTGTGTAGGAACCCAATTTGTATGGGCCATATCGAAAGATTCTCTCTTAACTCGATCTACAATTCTACTGATAAAATCAGCTCGCTGATTCTGATCTCTAGGGATCCATACGACTTCAAATCTTATGTTACTAAGTAGGTAACAGTAAAATATTTATAAAGCGATGCTTGCATGCTTAAATCTTCGACACACGTGTAACACTGATTATCAGTGTACCATTTTGATCGTATACAACAGTATACAAAAAGATCCCAGACCTATTTTTGTTTACGTGTCTTAACTCCAAGATGACCACTTTTACCGGATTTTTACACCGAAGCCGAAATCGGGTTTACTACAGTCGGTTCTTCTGTAGCACCGTCTAATCTAGACTGCTTCGCGGGAGTTATTAGAAAACGTTTCTGACGAAGGCGTGGTAATAAAAGGAATTGTATCTCCCTTCGTCTATAATCTTAAATGACATCGCTGGTGGTTGATCTTCATGTCTCTCCGATATTGACAATAATTAATATGAGCTCTGAGTGTACCTTTGCCAATATAACTGGGTATAACACTTATCGTGTGACTTAATTACCCTTGAACTCGTAACTGTCTCGTTTAGAGTGTAATGTTCTTTACCTTTAATAAGTTCTTTTACTAGTTCGTTATTAGATATGCTACTAGTATATTGGAGATATTTTCCGCTTGTGCCACTGGCTTGGTTTTCGTTGTAGAGCCGGGTGTATGTTGTGTATACAGGCAGTTACGTCTCCAAAGACCTGAGGCAGATGTCTACTTGGTTCTGGAAACGGGTGCTGGATGTTTTCGTTGACGGACGAAATTACTGAAGTTCTGAGGGGAGATGGTATCAGAAGTGGACGACGACGTCTGAGCGAAAGAGGGCGCTGCTTGACAAACTGAAATAAAGCATACGAAATTAACTGTCGAGTCATTCGTAGTAGTGTAGCCCTGAGAGTGAAGAACGCTTAATCTAAGTATCTTATATATGGTAAAGATACGATAGAAGAAACACAAACAAGTGTGGAATGTGAAATTATTTGCAATGCAAATACTGTAAAATCCGGACACGAGCATAAATACATTTATTTTCTCTACTCTGTTCCGAAAATAACTTATTTATGCTCTAGTCCTCCCTTTACAAAAACCAGTACAACAATATAACAAAATCATTTATTATTGTTGGTAGGAAGGAGCATACAGAACTAGTGTAGTTCTGTGATGAAACATGAGATAACAAAGAACGGGTAAAATTGGCGGGAAAGAAAAACTCTTATTATGAATCAACTACGCAAGAAAATACTCAATACTTAGCTTGGGTCCTTGAACTTGTCTACGAGAAGTTCTCTTCTTCTTTAAAGCTCTGTTCTGCCGGTCGAATCTTCTTTTCGTCTTCAGATCCTAAGGCGAGTTCGTCAGAAAGGTATTCATCTACAGCGGCCTTGACTTCTCTATGAGTCCCAACTGACGACTTTCAGCTGTGAACGTGCTCCTACAGCGGCCCGCCGCTACTGGTTTGTCTGCAACCTGCTCAAGGTTTTCCGAATTAAACTCAAACTGTTTCTTGTTACGGTGAACTTGAAACTAACCGGTTTTAAAAAACCGACTTCAGCTTTTTCGATAATGAAGTGGTATACGTTCTCTAAACTTTGGCTCGAAGTAAGACTTCAACTGGTTCACTATGTCGTCGATTCGCTTTGGGAACCTTGAGATTCATCTCTATCGGACTTATTTAACTGTCGAGTCATTCGTAGTAGTGTAGCCCTGAGAGTGAAGAACGCTTAATCTAAGTATCTTATATATGGTAAAGATACGATAGAAGAAACACAAACAAGTGTGGAATGTGAAATTATTTGCAATGCAAATACTGTAAAATCCGGACACGAGCATAAATACATTTAGTGCGATGACCTGCTTCAACGAGCTTTGGGAGTCCACTATTCCCATGAAGCGAGCAGTTGACAGTGATTGACATGTGTTTCATGTGATGTGGTAGTAGAGTATTCCCAAACCGATTTGTCAAAAGCCAATCACAATCGCTCTCCCGCAGAATTAATAAGCAATGGTATAATTATTCCGTCCCGCACTTTAACCTCTCGGCCGTAAGTACATGTCGCCGAGAACAATAGAATTCTGCGCGATGATCAAACTCCCAAAATAGAACCATGGCCTCATCCACAGAAACAATAGTCGTGTAATAAAAACAATAGATAATTGAAACCACACTTCACTTTATTCATGCATTAAAATAATAGATAATGAAACCCATTTTACTTTATTTATACGTTAAAACAATAAATAATGAAATCCATTTCACTTTATTTCTGCGTTAAAGCAATAGATAATTAAATCCACTTCACTTTATTCATGCGTTACTACGATACATAACTAAATCCACTTCACTTTATTTATACGTTACTACGATACATAACTAAATCCACTTCACACAAGAGACCATCACCTAAGTGATGGTCTCTTGCTTCACATTATTAACAATAGAAAAGAGATACCACTTCACTTTATTTATGAGCCCAAGACAATAGATAATGATGTCATCCGAAGAAAATTTATTCACCTCCTTTAATGAATCACCCCCAAAAATAGACTAATTCGGTTCGTCTCCTACTACTCTCGAATCTTGAAGTAAAATTTGATATTAAATACCGCAGCAAGTTAATAAGTTCATGCTAAACTAAAAAAATAAAAGTACATTATACCACAGTACAAACGCATCATTGATTTAAGAAATAGAAAACGTTTACCGTATTCACATAGCTTGATGCAAACAGGAGGAGAAGTTTGGGAGAATTCTCAAGTTGTTGTGTAAACCAGGCTTTTCTTTGTTGTCTCATATATTTTATCTCAATGTTAAAATGGCTGTGTCACGGTGAGAGGCCTTTATATTCGCTGCCCGGGCCGGGCACAGTTCTTTTCAGCGATTTTCATATGAACTGACGAACCTCGCGCACATGTGGGATGGTTCAAATCATAGCTAATATGCAAACATGACTAACAGGGCAGGGGATATTAACAGCCACCGAGTCAAACAGAACGTAACTCCAGACATGCGCAACACCATAACATGGCCCCTTTAATGGTAAACATCTTTGAATGCATATTTAATAACGTAGTCAGTGGGTATTACAACCGCAAGGTCAGGAATATTTTGTAATTGAGTTTTTAAAACTGAAAGGTTTGCAAAACTATATCAAGGGACATCACATTTTAGATTACAGATACTGAATATAGAAGCCGTTGTTTTGCTTGAAAATGTAGGCGCTACCAAGTTTAACTGTAGTCGCTAAAAATCAAGTTGTATGGATTTTATCTTCTACGGAACCTTATACTGATAAGGACAATGTCAGAAATCCATTCCACGCGTACGCATTCGACAGCAAATTAGAGCAATAGACAGATGTCGAGATGCTCAAAATGTTACTGTAGTTTGTATGGAAGTTTGTGTTCGAAGTTAAATTATGAGACGGTATTTTAACAAATCTGAATTGCCTCGTTCAATTCATTTCCCGTGGATCCGTACGAGGTCATCCGCTCTCACTTCCTCCCCCTCCCAGTCTGATGGACTTTGGCAAAAAGCATGTTCTGGCCATTGTTTTCATTTTGACCAATCAGAGCGAAGGTTTCATTATTAGAGAACTGAGGTATGCGTTGAATGTCTAGTGGAGCCTGAAGGTGAAGCCAAATGGCGCACGATACAAACGGACTTGATATCGCTTTGGAATTTTCGGCATTTCTGAATTATTTTCCGAACAGAGAAAGGCATTATTATCCTTCGTTTCACGGAAGGACCTTGGCCACCACAGCTGCATCTATAGGCGACGATCAGGTCGAGAATCGAGCGAGGAGGTATTATGTAGCCTTCTACAACTTCTACAGATCGCCAGAATCACGCACTTTCATGCAGTGCAGAATATGTTCTACAGCTTCAAACTTATAGAAACAGAACGTGCAGAAACATGTTGTCCTCAGACGTGTACCGGGAAAATCTGATAGGAAGCGCTATCGATATCGCGATGTTTGTGAATCTACCTGCGGGTTTTGGAAAATCATAATCTTCCTCGACCGCTTAGTATGCCATAAATCTAATGTCGTATAAAATACAAAATATGTATTTTGACAGGCAGTGAACACACATACTAAGTATGTCATGGTAATAGTTTCACGACATTTGTACACATATTTATGTTTGCAGAATTTGTAACACACTTTATTTTGACAATTTTACTGTCCTATAAAAAGCTGAAATATCTTGGCTTTTTCGCCTTAGGAAGACTCAATCTTTCGTAGAATGACATGACATTTCTACAGGAGTGAACACATATAGTGAATATGTCATGGTAAAAGTTGGATTACATTTGCCTAAATATTTATATTTTCAGAATTTGGAACAGTCTTGATTTTGAGACTAATTGTAAAGTACAACAAATCCGGTAGTTAGATCAGTGTTGTGACCATGCGCTTGAAATACTGTACGAAAAATCCTGTTTAATAAGTTCCTGCTGCCCAAAGAACCAGAGCAGCTCAATAGGATAGGGTTCTGAGGAATCGACATAAGTTCGAAGCTGTAAAGCATAAGAATTCTGCAGTGCATGAAAGTGCGCGATTCTGGCGAGCCGTAGAAGGCTACATAATTTCTCCTCAGACTCTCGATTCTCGACCTGGTCGTCGCCTATAGACCTATCACACGCGGCGGCCATCTTGAATTAAACCTACTGTTAATGCTTACCCAGCCTCGGTTAAACACGTTTGAGACCGAGGCTGGGTAAGCATTAACAACAGATTTCTTCCAAGATGGCTGCCGCGTGGGATAGGCTAATAGATGCAGCTGTGTTGGCCAAGGTCCTTCCGGGAAACGAAGGATAATATTGCCTTTCTCTGTTCGGGAAATAATTCAGAAATGCCGAAAGCCTTGTTCGCAGCCATATCAACTTCGTTTGTAGCGTCCGCCATTTGGCTCCACTAGACATTTCACGCATACCTCAGTTCTCTAAAAATGAAACCTTCGCTCTGATTGGTCGAAATGAAATGACGTCAGGCACACGGTTTCTGCCAAAGTCCATCAGATGGGGAGGGGGAGGAAGTGAGAGCGAGAACCTCGTACCGTCTGAAAATTAGGCTAGGGTGGCGCAGTGGTTAAGCGTTTCGCCACTTACATTTGCTTCCCAGATTCGATCCCCGGACGCGGCGCTAAATGTGAGTTGAATTTGTTGGTATCTCGCCCTTGCTCCGAGGGTTTTTCTACGGGTCCGAGGGTTTTTCTACGGGTCCTCCGGTTTTTCTCCCTCCACAAAAAAAACACAAAAACCAACACACTAAATTCCAATTCGATCTGTAATTTAGCCGGATCCTAGGATCAGCTCCTATAGTTGTTTCAGTCCCGTTAGAAATTCAGAGTTTTTTATTTCTGAACTATGTTGGCTACCACAAAATCGTATGCTATCAAGTTTAAACGAATAATTATGGCTTCCCAAGCTTTAATACAAAGCTACTAGCTGTCACTAGTGTCATCTCTTTCCTTTGAGTTGCTACCATGGTTCCTCTGATCAACTTTTTGGTATAAAAATGGAGCGGTTGTTGTTTTGCCCCGATCAATTATATTAGTTCAAAGGACGTTTTATCACGTAAATATGTCCAAATAAGGCCTCACATTTAACTCACGCTTACTGATAAAGAATCCCATTGAAATAACAGAGAAATCTCATTTCTTCGAGTCTACCATGACTTAACTCCGAACACACAGCTAAGGCATGTTTTACGACAGAATGCCATAGTTGGAAGTCCTTCTGCTGAACTGAGAGCCCTAATACATGTCTGCTAATATGAGGAAAGCTGAAGAAGATCAATTTGACGGCAGATACCCTCACGTAGCTTTTAAATGAGGGAATACCAAGCGGTAGATTAACAGTGAATAACAATGTAACCAGAGAAAACCAGAGAAAAAGAGCGCCTGAGGTCAGCATGTCCCAAGCTGACAGGCGGTATTGCATAATTTTACGCCCTGCCCACAATGGAGTAGATTTCTGACAATGACTACTGTTTACAGAAATGGAAAAGCACAATACTTGTTGTTCCTATAGGCTATGTAATGAATCATCGCCAATTATAGCATCTTGATAATGAAATGTACGCGTTTATGATTAGTATAAAACTTTTCCCAGGTAAAGCTGAATACATGGTCTTTACAATTTACCTTTTACATTGGTTCTGGAGGAAGTGTTTAACACTTGAGCCCCAAGGGCTTTGAACTGATATTTGGCTCTTTCTAGACTGCAACAAACCCTCCCCCCTAAGAAAACTGTAGCCACTCTTACCATGGAATTTTCAACTGACTTATAATACTGGGGGCTCAAAGTTTTTTGTCGGCCATTTTGGATATGTTGACGTCAGATCTCTACGGAGCTGGAGGGAAGTTTGTAATACAGAATTTAAGGCTTTTTAAAGCCTTTTTCACCATTTATAGAGTGCTGGAGGACATCATTAAGTCTGATGAGAGCTTCAATCACCACTTTCTCAAAGAACAGAGTATGTGCCAGTATCATTGTGATGGATAACGAGCTTTATTTCCCACTCGGAAATGGGCTAGGACTTCTTCTGTCACTTTAGCGTGGGCTTTATAAATGGGGGTCTGGAGCCACCTATCATAGCTTTTTTGGAATATTGGACAATATTTACTTGCCATTGATTCCAATATGAAGCTATTAGGTCGAAATGACTTTAGACTTAGTATATATTTTGAAGAATGTCATTCTAGTCCCTTTTTCTGAAGTGAAATAATGTCAACTATAGTTAACTTATGCAAATAAATGAGGATTTAGATGAAATTATTCATTTTTAATATGCCTAATGCAGTTCAATAGGATCATTAGTCTATACATTAAGGTGTGTGGGAATCTCAGGGCATTGCTCTTTGAACTTAGTCAGACTTAAACCCTCAAAGCAAGGACAGGGCGGAAAAACGAAGCGCATGCGCACTAGGCACTTTATTAAAAGTGAATCAAGATGTCCGCCGAGTGGGAGTGAATTGTGGCTCTTTTTCAGGAACCTCTCTCAGCTCAAGAAATACCACGATTGCTTTATTACTTCACACCATGGACTGATATTCTTCAGTGACTTCTCTGAGCCCAAATAACACATAATCCAGTTCACAGAAAGAACGCTACGATTGCTCGTTCAACTCTGTCTTCAAGAAAACGAACCATTTCGAAACGTTCATATGCGACTGGAAAAACGCCAAAAATAAGAAAACTTGTGAATATATAAGGTTAATACATCGGTATTTGCTTGAATGTTTTTTTAATGCAGCAGAATCCTCTATCTTGCTGAGTTTATATCCAACCAATAGGTGACATAACAGTCAGGGTGCAATATAATTTCCCACAAAAGTGTAACCTATATTCTAAAAGTTGAAACTGTTTACACGTATCTCTCTTTTTTCATTTGCCTAATGGTTACAAATCTACATAATTTGTACAGGAACCATAAGCAATTACATAAAATAAAATTGTTTGTTAATTTGTTTGAAAAATGTGGGGGTTTCCTTTTTTCACGAGCCTCTTCTTGGAGTTACACAGAAACTACATTATTAGCATAATGCAGAGGTTTCGTTAATTTTCAGTGTACCTGGTTTGGACTTTGAAAGTAGCTGTTAATATGTCTTTAGTAACAAATGTATGTTAACATACAAATATTATAGTATGTGTAGCTAGCTTTGCACGTATATAGCTATTTCAGGCTAAGTGCAACGTAGATGCATGCTGGTGCTGGAGCTCTGGTTGCAGCCAGGTTATTTTGAAACCCCTGTTAATTGGTGGCTATTTTCTGTATGGCCCCATTTTCTGTGCATCTGTAGTATACTTATTTTATGACTTGTGTGATTAATTTTAAGTGAAGATTATTTTCTGAAATTATGTGAAGGGCTAATCTCAGAAACATGTCAATATTAATAAGTGAATGTGTTTTCTCAACTTGATTTTTTTAATGAAATTTGTATGAATTATGTGAAATAATTTTGAAGGTACTGTGAATCATGTGTATGTCGTGCTTGTGTTTTATATATTATTTTATGTGAACTTATTTCAGAAGTGAATCATGTGTATATGTTTGAATTGCTAATACCCTTAATGGGGTCATTTCAAGGCAGGAAGAGGGTCAGCTTTGTATTGGATAATTTTGAGGGAGGGAAAGGGTTGGTGCCCAGTGAATGAATGTGATAGTTAGTCCAGTCTACATAAGCACAAAAATTAAATTGGGAAAAGAAAGCAATGAGGGGGAAGTATGTTGGAATGAAGCACATTATATTAACAATCAGACTGTATAAGTAAAGAAACAATTAATTAATAATAGTTCTATTATAGTAATGATATCAATGCTAAGAATTTCTGCTTTTGATCATGCATGTTCATTTAAAATTAAGGTTTTTTTAAAAAATATTGAAAGTGTGCATTCTGTATTACAAACAGACCCCTTTTTAAATGGATAGGAAGTCTGCTATTACCTAAATCTCAGGGATGCTCTGAGATGGTAAACGTTTTTCTGAATTTAAGGTTCAGATGCAAATATGTAATTGATTATAATCATATTAGTATTATTGAAAGTATTATTTTATATCAGTCTAAAATTTAACTTAAAAGAATTAAATACCCTTATGATTTGAATTAACGTGAACATGCAATGTAAGTGTGAGCAGAGATTCTTAGTATTGATATCATTATTATATTAGAACTGTTGTTATTAATATTAATATTTTTATAATTAAAATAATATCATAATTACTCAATTAGTTATTTTGTCATGTCTTGCATTTAAAAAATATGTTCACCAACACATATGTATCTGATCGTTAATGTTAGTATTATGAATAAAACCTCATTGGAATTAATCTCCCTAGCCATCACAAGTTTCCTTTCCCAAATACATTATCAAACCCATATAAACTGAATGAAATATTACATTCTTTCAATCCACACCTACAATCTTACCATTCTAAACTCAAAATGTGGGTTACAACATCAACACACATGATTTACCTCTAATTAAATTTAATAGAATAGTTGATGCATATATTAAGAACATTATGTTAATTTTTTTTTTATATTCACATGTTTCATAGATTTAAAGTACATACTACATACATGTTCTTGTTTTTGGTAGAAAATAAAGATCAAGAGAAGTGATGGTGCTGAAGAGTATACATTTTTCAAGTCTTCCATATACTCATATGTGTATGGGTCCAACTAATTATTTTATTCTTTTCTACAGTAAAAATAAACATTTTTAAAACACTTATAGTCTCAAATAATGAGAAAGTATAGATGAAAACTATATAGTTAACATTTGTATTTATATGCTCATAGTTTGCTATATTTGCCTGGCTTTGCTTTTGCTTGGGGAGAATAGAGATCAAGAGAAATTATTGTGTTTGCGTGAAGTCTGCATTTCTCGACAAGTAATCTGTATAACCAGGTGCTCCTTTACAATTTCGGTCCAGATATTCAAAAACAGTAAACAGACGCTGAGTCATTTGGGAAGAGAAACACGTTTACTATTTTAGAGGAAAATCAGCAAGACCAGAGGTACTGCCTCTTTGTTTGATCTGCATAAAATGTGCAAAGCCAACACAAAGCTTGGGTAAGAAAGTCCACATGCAGGCTCTTCATTTCATAGACCAACCACCTCTCTTACAGAACTGCACAAAAGTCCCACACAATATCATTAGTGTCACTCCTCTTCTAACATGAACACAATTAAATGAACACAAACCTGCTCTGCCAAAGGCATTCGATTACAACTAGGTTTTATTGTTGGCTTTCTGAAAATAGAACAATTATAACATCTTGTTATAACATGTAACACTTCATTTTCAAACAAATAAAAAATCATTTTTTTTACATTGGTAAAACAATCAACTATTTCGTCAAAATACCGATGTGATACCATAACCAAATCAAGTGAAATGTTATACAAGTTCTTGATAATAGCTCTGTACATTTACTTATAGTCTTTGGTAATGCGGATTGTTGTTCTCGGATTTCTTCTGCTGTAGAGTGTAGACAGTCTAGTAACTAGACACTACTGAGTACTGTAACTTCAAATGCTTCGTTTGAAAAATGGTATGAAAATCTCGAATATGGTATTTTATATGTTGAAAACCATTACCTTCTTGGTTCTCTACCGAAATATAAAGCTTATATGTTCACAAGTTTCCTTATTTTTGGCGTTTTTCCAGTTGCATATGAACCTTCGAAATGCTTCGTTTTTCTTGAAGACAGAGGTGAACGAGCAATTGTTCAATTGTTCAATTGTTCAATACCACATAAATATAAAAGAAGTGGTAGGTCTATGAATAACGAATGACCGAATTGATTGTACAAATCTTGCAACTAGATATCAAGTGATTAGGATCACATGAGATTTTTAGCTTTGTAGTTTGGAAAACGGCATTTTCGGAGCTAGCTGTCTTTAGGAGTAATTCGTGACCTAGCTATCGTGACTCCGTGAAGTAGCACACTGAGGTAGCTCAATTTTTGGTAATTGTTAATCGCGTTATAACAGTTTGTTTGGGTTTGTCGCCAGCAAAAAGAATGGAAAACGTTTCGCTGCTCTTTTGAGTGGTTTCATATTCAGCATTTTTATCCCTGAGTAGCACACGGGGTGAGCAGCCAGGGTGGCGCAGTGGTTAAGCACTTCGCCACTTACCTCTCTGGCACAGGTTCGATTCCCGAACGCCACATGTGAGTTGAGTTTGTCGATATCTCTCTCTTGCTCTGAGGGATTCTCCGGGTTCTCCGGTTTTCCTCCCCCTCCCCTAAAAAAACAACACGCTAAATTCCAATTCGATCTATGGTGTAGGCGGGTCCTGATTTTGATCAGCCCGATGATTGTTTCAGGCACCCGTTAACAAATCGTTGTTTAGAGGTACATTTACTTACAGTTATAGTCTTGAAGTATGGCTGTCACAAAGTGTGACTTTTGGCGGTTGGCTGTTCCCACCTTTGTTGAATGACATTTATCTCTCAACACCTCATTGAGATAAACGGATTAGTGATTATCGCCATACTTGAATAAATAGCCACACTCGTGGCAAATTAATCCCAAGCTGGGTGGTGTCGCGTAGTTGATGTCTTCATTCACCAAACTGAGCTTGACGCTGGCATACAAAGCACATTTCACACATAGATGTTGTGATTACACAGTAGCTTTTCTGGGCGCAACATAAAAGTAATGTAGTCTCATGACACCCAAGTCATGATGCGATTAGATTCGTGAAAGCATGATATATGATCAGTTTTTGTATGTCAGTTCAACGCTTCGAAAGCCCTTCTCAGGCTATCGTGCTTGTTGAGAAATCTTCACCAAAATTTACGGTGAAGAAAGGCAGTTTGACTAATTTCCCTAGATACATGTTAAATGCAAAAACAATACTTTAAATCATGCCTTTAAAACGTACCCAAGTTAATTTTAGGCATACATTGTATCTAGACATTGGTGTCAAAGCTGTGAAAGGAACATCGTTTACCACTTTTGTTTCAGGGAATGCAGGGAACACAGGTCTGTGTTACTGTTGTGCTCCTCATCCTAAGTTCAAATTTACACAACGGAAACTCCGGTAAATAATCACTTTCTTCGAAAAATTGAAAGACAAAAATATCAAGCAGCATTTGGGTGATCCAAGAGATGTTTAACGTCTAGTATAGGTTCATATACAGCATCTCATTGGTAGTTATAATTGTTATAATTGTCATTATGATTGTCAGAATTGATTATTACGCAAGGAGCAGTGTTTACATCTTATAAGAGGTTGTAAACGCTTAATGGGAATTAAAGTGGCTGAAAGAGTGGTCAACGTGTAGGTCAATATTCGGATAGACGCAGCCAGTTAGACTTACCGTAATTTACACTCTATTTGGAAATTCTAACCAGGTCAAAGACCTGACAGAAATGCAGAGTAGCACATGCAGTATATAGATTGAAATATTTAACAATTATTCACCGAAGTGGAGGACGGTGAATAATTGTTTTAGTATATACCACACATTAGTGAATAGCCAGCACCAAATAGTTATTTTATTTTCTGTCAGATGGACAAAACCTCGCGCGAGGTGTTCGCTGCTTCGCTCGGAGGTGAATATGAAATCATATTTACTGTTTGAGTAGCCAATCAGAGTGCGCGAAAAGTGATATTTACTGGTGTGGTATATACTAAATATAGTTATAGCAAAATATACACATGTATCATGATGTTTATCTCAATGTTATCGGCAGACACATACAAGGAGTTTTCGAAATCTATTATAACATCCACAGGAATGTGCCCAAGGTTTCCACCAGCAGCAGAATGTCCCCCATACTCAGACGATGAGTGCACCAAGGATGTTTTTTGCAAAATGTTGTATCCAGGCAGAGGTTTAAAGTGTTGTAAGGAGGGATGTGATTCGTTTTGTGTAGGTAAGTATCGATTGACACCATTTTATAGATCACACCTCTATCGGTGGCCGACATAACGATGTAGTGATGGGTGTAGTGTTCTGAGAATCGTCCGAGTAATTGAGACGAAGCGAGAGCGTAGGCTGATACGTGCCTTGAGTTGTGTTATGTAGGGAGCGCTGGATGCGTTCAGACGGTTCTAGTGAGAACTCCGGATCCGTATCTGTATTAAGCGACATTTTTGTCTGTGGGGGGAGGGTGTGGGTGTGTGGTATGTGTACGTTTTCCGGGCTAGTAGGTAGTCAGGCTGATTTGGACGGGGTGGGTCCTTGCTCGGTCCGATGTTTGTGTGGGCAGTCCACTGCGGTGTGACGCATTTCAATGGACCTTATGTGTAAACACGGGCCACAAAGGGATGTTTCTCGAGTACTCCTTCAACCCTTCTCACAGTTGTTAGACTGGAAGGCCCCATAATAGCGTACGGGGGTGACCTTCCTAATGTTACACTATCTCCGACGCTGACTGACTCGAGGTGTGGAATCTTGCGGATGACTCGAGCGTGTAGATCGTCGAAAGCATCGGTCCATTATACTTGGCCGCGCTTTATCTTTTTCAGGATCGTCTTGTGAATGTTTCGAACCGTTGGCCATTTGTAAACAGTACCATCTTTTTCTAGGTCTCCTAAGTGACGCAAGTGACTGGTTCGCTCAGGTTCTCGGATAAGCCCAGAAACTATTACTTCGAGCTCGCCCGTCATAAGTTGCTGATAGGAACGTTCGGCAAATGTCAACTGTTGTGGACTTGGCAAAGCATTCAAGAGATCCTCATGAGGCCAGAAGACATAATGTCGTACTAAAACGGATGACTTGCGTGCCAGACCGCTCTTCAATTTCTTACCTGCGATTTTTGAATCGGCTTTCTTTATTCTCGTCGATAATTTCTTATGATAAAATTATTCTTCAAGGGATTCGTCGCTGGACTCGCCTGGAATCGGTGCCTTCGTCCGAGAATTCTTGGTTATGGAGTTCTGGTTTGGCGATCTGGCGATCAACCTTATGCTCTAGCGACTTGACAGCTCTGAGATCTGTGATAGTTGGGTAATGTTTCTTGGTGTGGGCCGTGTCGTTGCACTCATGTTTTAACGAATTCTGAATGACTTTTAAGCCTTCTAGAGCGGTGATTATACCCTCCAAACTCATGTGAGGCTTTAGGAACTTTGCAGGCAGGACAAAGGGATTTTGCCTACCTTGGTGAACGATCGGCCATCTTGGAAGGGCGTAATGTTTGATAATGTTCGAACACGTTCAATAATGGAGGTGTACAATCATGAGCAGTGTTCAACGTAAGTCACCGAGCAATACGAAACCTATGCTAACCAGATGGAAGATCACGTTATGATATCACGTCTGATGAAAATTGACATTTATGTACAACTACATAATTAACCAAATTAACCATTACTCCTCGTTAACTTAGTTATATTTATTCTGCTCCTCCTTGCTCCTTCCTTTTCCCGGGTCTGATCATGCATATAATACTTTTACCACGGAAAGAGAGAGAGAATGAATCCATGAGTGCTTGTCGAGAAAATATACATTGATAGAATATTAAATGCAAATATACATTGATCTAATTTAGGGTAAGACCTTGCTATGCGTACTTTGTTGACTAAATATATATGCACGTGCTGTCTGTATAATGAATAAAGACATTTTTGCAACCGCCTTTAAAGACCCTGTGTCCAAGCCCATGGTGCTTTGCGCCAATGTTATGATTAGTTTGTTTATCAACGGCCGCATAAATTAAAGGCCAGCTTGTTTATAAGTTTCGTAAAAGAAGTACACATACACTTTTGGATAACGAATTTCATAATTTCTACCGGATTAAAAACCCAATCGAGCCCACGAATTTCCCCCGGATGCTTCGAATATGATTTTAACAGTACTCGGCAGGAAGCTAGTTGTTCGGTCTTTAGATTCTAATTCGATTTACGAGTGCGACTTTTCACAACTCTACAAGCAAACACACACTCTTGTTACCTTGTTTTTATGTCTCTAGTATTGCTTAGCTGTATTTGAAGATCTCTACTTTCCTTGTGAATGATATATTTTGAGTGCAAAATGAAATGTCGTACTCGCACTCGCACTCGAGTCAAATTCACAGAGAAGTAACAGCTGAACTCGGCAGATTGGAGTTTGACCCGCGATCGTAGTTTTGGTAGCAAGACTTTCTGGACGTACTGGAGGATGAAAAAGAAGGTTAATGACATTGCTTTCTCTGCTAATAAAAATGCAAAACATATACAGATACAGATAAGTCGTAACACCTCAGTGGAGCTTAGCCGTGCGAAATTATAATTACGAATGATCTTGATGCCAGAAGTGGTTGCATGCTTTGTGCTTTGTATTTCCAACGAAGCCCGCCGGTCTATTAGTGCAGCAAATCCCCGGGAAACTCAAGACACGTAGTAGTCCTTTTGAACCACAAGTGTTCTCTTGTAGATCTAGAGAAAGTAAAATGTGGACTGCTGAAGGATTATTTGTTGAATCGCTTCGCCTCGCTGTCTCGGTCCTTTCTCCGGAATTCCTCTACTCGCCACTCTAGACCGGCATTCGAAGAAATATTCGAACTAAAGTTTCATTTTAAAAAGAATATATTCAAAAGTTAAGATAAAAGAAAGTCAGTTAAGCATATATACCTATGAATAATTACACGATGGCCCAAACTAGGAATGGATTTCGAAAGATTCGAGAGTCACATAACAACAACAACGATCTTTCTGATTTTCGTAGCCTACGGAAATGATTTGCGCGCGCAAAGCACCATGGGCTCGGACACAGGGTCTTTAATGTCAAAAGTAAAGTGGCTATTTTAAAAATCATCTCTCAACAAGTTAAAAACTTTCCACTGAACTATTTTTCAGTCCCGATCTCAGATCGTCCAACAAGATTTCCACAAAACATCAGCGTTATAACTATTAACACTACATCGCTGCTCGTGAAGTGGACTCCGTTACCAAAAATACACCAGAACGATGTTTCAGACGCGTACAAGGTGTCTGTAAAGAGAACAGGAGACCAAAAGGATACTTGCGTCACTTAGGAGTCCTAGAAAAAGATGGTACTGTTTACACATGGCCAACGGTTCGAAACTTTCACAAGACGATCCTGAATAAGATAAAGCGCGGCCAAGTACAATGGACCGATGCTTTCGACGATGTACACGCTCGAGTCATCCGCAAGATTCCACACCTCGAGTCAGTCAGCGTCGGAGCTAGTGTAACATTAGGAAGGTCACCCCCGTACGCTATTATGGGGCCTTCCAGTCTAACAACTGTGACAAGGGTTGAAGGAGTATTCAACAGAAGGAGACCAAAAGGATACTCATCCCAAACTTGTTGTTAGTACAAGCATTGTGTTGAGTGACCTTTACAAGTGCACCAATTACCTAGTGACGGTGCTTGCTTTCAATTCCGATGGGGACGGGCCAATGTCCCCATCAGTCAGCTTCAAGACGAATAAAGGTAGCGTGTAGTATGAATACTACATTTATTGACTGACAATTATTTCACTAAAGTAAATCTAAGACCAAGGCCAAAACTATTGGAACGGCCCCCTATTCCCCCATCTCAATGTTGACTAACCAAATGGTAAAGGAAAACGTTCGCATCTCACAACATAATATGAGTGAGGGATTGTCACATGAGTCTCGGTGTTCATCTAGTTTTGTCCATTGTTGTAGCTTATTTAACCTGTTAGTTGGATAATACTGTAAAGAAAATAGAAAAGTCAAGTCATAGGACGTTAACAATTTAATTTGTTTCACAGAACGTTTTTAATTATTAGATTACTCGATTTAATCAAACGTAGAACTAGAGGATAGTAATTCGTAATAGCGTTTAATTTCAGACACGGGCGTTTTAATAAATTAATAAAGAAAACCTATTTATACTATCTGAAATGAGCCATGAATTAGTCGTTGACTCCTGTTAATCCTTTGAAGATCAAGATATTTTATATCCCTTTCATCTACCCAAGAATTAAAACTCTCGGGATACCCCTTCCACTGGACAAGGTATTCAATCCTGCCTTTCCGTTTACGCTTTTTTAAGACTTTTTCTACCCGGTAGAAATCATCTTGCTTTTCGACTCTCTGTAACTCGGCTTCGTACAATGTTCCTTCTAAAAGTTATCCATGATAGTCCTTCAAACGATAGACAGGTGGCTGTCTTGGTATTCTTTCAGATATGGTAAATATCTCTTCTGTCTAGTTTGGAAAATAACCTAAAACAACGATAACGCGTGGCTTATTCTTTACGAATAGAGTGTAGCCTGGGAATGACAAACTATTTGTTTCCCCTTCTAATTGTTAGCTTATCCAAGCGAAGCAGCATTTGTCAACAAGAAAAAAAAAAATGAAACATAAATCAGTGTAATCTTGTAACACGGTACATTATATCAACCCAAGAACTGAGAAATAAGAAAGTTATCAACTCCGCGACTATAAGGAAAACGAACTGTAAATTGGTGTTTTTGAGATTGAATAAACTTTGTTTTGGAGGTTTGTTTTTATTCGTATGGTAATTATAGTTAGGTTTAGAGAAGAATTTGCATCACAAGAGTTTTCCTCAAAACAATAGGCTCTTCAGTTATCGCTAATCCCTAAGAACAATAGCAGAGTTGATCTAATGAGTCACAGTGTATTTTGTATACAATTATCTTATGAGTTATTAACTGTAAACGGAAAATAATAAACACAGTTTAGAGCCTATCACGAGTAGTTTGTTCTTACTATTTACGCTACAAAGGGGTTTAGATATTGCGATATATTTATTATATGTATTCAGGGCCGATCGCTCCTGGTTTTAGAGACGACCTCAAACAATAGGCTTTAGCCAAACATGCCCGAATAGATCGATGACCTCATTCACAGAAATAATAGATAATCCTCTGAGTTAATGAGATTCCACTTTATTAATGAGCGCGCCGCACTTTATTCATGAGCGCGCCTCACTTTATTCATGCGGAAAGACAATAGAACACCCTAAAAATTAGCATAGCGCCCTAAAAAAGGGCGTACGCCCTGATTAATTTATGCATGACCTAAGACAATAGAACCGTGACGTCATTGAATTAATGAGCGCGCCCTAAAAATTAACATAGCGCCTCAAAAATTAGCATAGCGCCTCAAAAAAGGGGCTTAATTCCATGCCTCTCCTACTACTCATACCTTAATCGACTTTTAGTTGTTCAGAACAAAAGGCGTTTAAACTATGATTTGTTTGATGTCGAAAAATAAGTTATATTATTAGAAAAGCTGGCCGTAATCTGCCTGATACGCTTTTATTTCGACAGCAGATAAAGTGGGAAAGGGTAAAATCCTTTTACGCAAGACATCAACCACATCTAAAAGTATTGGCCTAACTTGGGCTGTCCAGCAGCCAAATACGACGAACATGACGAAAGATGAGATCCTCACCAATAACTCTGTTAACTACACGGAGTCAAGAACTTTGTCACTGTATCGTATCGACTATGAAACCACTGGCGGTTTAAAGTGGAATAAAACATTCCAGGGTGATAGAGGCGAGTTGACAGGTCTACAGCCGTATACCATATACCGTGTTGTGGTGACAGCCCTTTGTGACAAAACTGGTAATAAAAACATGCTTACATCACTGCCCGTCTTCCTTTACACAGATGAAGAAGGTAAGAGATTGATTATAGCTATCCATCGATGTTTAAAAATGTCGATGTTAAGAAAATAAAGCAACCCAAACTGACAATTAGTAACATGAAAACACCCACCGTTATTGAGAAAAATGTGAAAGAGAAAAACAGCTTAACTTAACTTAGAAAAGTAATAAATGACAAACAAATATGAGAGACAACTTCAAAAGCAATAATTATGTTGTATTGGTATGTTTCTTCATCTTGTGTGCAGTTCCGAGTGTTCCTGTTCGTATCAAGTTACTAAAGAAGACATCGACAAGTATTCGTATTTCCTGGACTCTAATCGATGACAAGTCGTTCCAAGGAATTCCTGTTGGTTATGCAGTCCAATATGAAAAAGTTGAATCGCAAATGAATTCTGGTGTATATCAGAAGACCGAAATGTTTAGCAAAGAGGTGAATGAGATGCTAATAGAAGATCTGCATCCCTTTACGACATATATGATTGCAGTAGTTGGACGGACGGCGAAAGGCTTGGGCCCTAGCGGCCTAGAAATCAACATTACGACAGACGAAGAAGGTGATTTAAAACCTCATTGTAACATGTCAGTAAACTATTCATATTAATTTTAAGTCAATATTAGAATACATATACATAAACGTATAAACGTAAACATAAAAATACACACAAATACATAGGAATAGTGCCTTTATTTTCCAATTTGTACCTATAGAATGAAGGAAAATGTATTTTGTGTCCAAAATATGTATTGCAGAAACATAAAACGTGTAAGAGCTCTATAAACAGTTTCTAAAACCTTTTTATAGTGCACACGTATCTGCTCTTAATGAGTACATGATTTTATTTAATGACAGCTATTCTTCCTTGTTGTATTCTCTGGTAATGTGTTGTACCCAGTCTAGCCGTTTGATTTGCTTTGTTTCCGTTTTATCGAACTTTTAATGGAGATGCATATTTATAGTTGTTTATGCCTTCCCCCTTCCTTCAAAGCGTAATACCCAAAGTGCTGCATTCACTGAGCCTGTTTGCTGGGCAAGATACTATAACTCACATACTGGCATGATTTGGAGAAATATCGCTATGACCAAAGCCCATAGCCGCTTTTCATAAAAAAATGTCCATTTCAATAGTAATTAGTTACTTATTTACAAATGTTGATCTAATCATTTTTTTGCCCAGTAAAGGTGAGGGCAAGGAAAACGCCAAAAGCATCATGATGAAAGAAGTGATGCTGCCCCACCTCAGGCGAATGCAGCACTGGCAAATGTCTCATGTTGATAATATGATATTAATGGCCTACTGGTTGCCCCTGCCAACCATTTAGTATAAAATAAACAATAGAATACTGATTGCTACTGGCCTAATAGAACCGTTGCCCTTGCCAATCATTCAGTATAAAATAGATGATAATATAATTGCTACTGGCCTAACAAAATGGTTGCCCTACCTAACCATTTAGTAAAATAATAGATACTCCAGTACGAATAACGTTGCAAGTAGCCTATAGCTAATAGACTGGTTGCCCTTCCTAGCCATTCACTATAAATTCTATAATATTCTCATGGCTTATAATTACTAGCCCAATAGAATGTATGGTTACCACTGCTAATCAATCATTTGAACTAAGATAATGATATTCAATAATAATATTGAAAACTAGTTATAAATTAAGTGGTTGCCTTAATGTGCTAACCATTTTCTGGGGTACGTAATAATAAAGCTTACATTACAGTGTCACCTTTGCACTAACAGCCCTCATCAAGACCACTGTTTTATATAACTTGGCAGAAAGCAGACATGAATACGGGGAAGTTTCAGAAGTCAAACTAGGGACACGGATGTATTTTTGGAAGGCATTAGACTTCCAACGCCCTAGAATTCTAATTTGTGCATCAGACATCCCCAGATCTGCAGCATGGGAGGCAGTTCCAATTCGAAAATTGTGTCCTTTGTAACGAGAGGGATCGAGTCCACAATGCTTAACATCCAGAGAAAGCTTGTCAGTAAAATTCTCCCGATAAACTGGTGTGCTAACCACATCTACAAAAAGAGGACCAGGTGTGCTACCCCTCCTGGACAGATATTCGAGGATTAGTTGGACTGGGCAAGAAACGGTCTGACGAGTTATTACTAACGAGAAGGGGCGATGATTATAGTTATGCTTGAAATCACGAAATGTGATTGTCAAAGCTGTCACTTCATTAGCTTGATTAATCAATCAATCAATCAATCAATGACCTTTATTTATCCACGATAAAGTTTAAAGCTTGGAGCTTGTGGGGTCGATTAAAAACTTCTGTCAGTTGATTAAGCTATAGAGGAGGGGTTGACACCTGCTGAGCTGTTGAAGTTAGTTCACCAACTCGTAGAAATACAAAAAATGTCAGAGCATTGTAAATGTGACAACTCGCCCAATAGTGATGGTATTGATGCCGCAATAGAAATAAATTTACCTCCAGGCATCAGTGTTACTAGAAAAGCTTTAAATTGACATATTTGATATGGAGAACCAGCAAATTGAGGTGCAGAGTTCACTAATCTAAATTTGGTAATCGGCTATCGAAACGTACACCTAGCTTTCCATAGCCTTTAAGCATTTGACTGATGTAAAATATTTTTGTGCGATCTGGGAAACCACCCAGCTTATGTGAGTAACCTAATGCAGAGATATAAGTATTCACCTTTGAAGGAGCGTAATGACGGTCAAACATGAAAGCTATGAAAAGGCCTAATGTGGGTGCTGTAATTGGTAATGTGAAAGCGAAAGAATTAGTTCTGAAAATGGTGTACAATATCTCATTAAAGAGTCTCCATGCCCGCCTATAAGTTGGGATGGACGACGGTTTCAGGCTAGACTGCAACAACTTCGAATCTATAGCTGCAAATTGCGGGGCTGCAGGTGCTGGGGGATGTCTGTGGATTGGAGTTCATGTGTGCTGGTGCCAGTAGTTTGAAGGCCTGCACCTGTAAGCGAGATAATGCATCAGGCAAGGTATTCCGGATACGAGGAATGTGCTTTGCCTTAAAAACTATGTTATATTTCAAACAAACTAGCACCAGCTTACGGACGAGCAACATAAGAAATGTGTCCTTACATGATTGCTTGTTGATGACATGTCAAGGGTCTCGTTATCCGTAAAATATACAATACAACGATTCTTCATGTTATGTCCCCGCAAGTTTAAACTGAGGACAATAGGGTAAAATTCTAAGAAGGCAATGCTGTGCTGTAACCAGCTTACTGGCCATTGCCCAAAACACCATTTGTTCCCGAAAATTGCCCGAAAACCCAGAGCATCTGATGCATCAGTTAACAACTTGAGCTTTTCAGAACTGTACCAGGTATTATCAAGAAAAAAGTATCCCATTTTAGTCAGACAAAAAGGAAAGCCACACATTGAGGTCTTCTTTAACTTCCTTCTTGAGTCTAATGAAGTAGTATGGTGCCTGAATACCTATTGTGAGGTCAATCAATCTAGGTAAAAATGCTCGACGTGATACAATAACGGAACAAGCAAAATTTAACAAGCCTGTTAATGATTGAACCTCTTTTGGTGTAACATGTTTTGGGTGAAGAAATTCTGATAGGGCTTGAATGCATTTGTCAATCTTGTCACGAGGTAGGCGTGCTTCCAACGTGATTGAGTCAAGTTCGATGCCAGCAAATGAAAGTGTCGTGGAGGGGCCACATGTTTTTTTCCTGTGCTATGGGAATGCCCAGATAGCTACATAAAGTTAGAAATATATCTAACTGGACCTGACAAAACTGAACAGTAGGAGCCACTATGAGAAAATCATCCAATAAATGTAGTATACTATTAATCTTGAATTTTGTCCGGGCAATCCATTCCACTGCGGTGGTAAATGGTATAGTAGCAACTGTCTAGGTTATTACTGGTTTCAGATTACCTGTGTCCCGACCCATAAGCCTCCTCGGGGCGGACGAACACGAGGGTTCAGGATTCCGCGACAAGATTGTACCTTTTCTTATTGGTCAACATTAATTGCAAGATTTATACCATCATTAAGTGCTCTAAGGATTCATTTCAGCTGTAAGTTACGGTCATGGAAATGAGAGGCAAGTAAATTTGGTAAAGTGTTGATTTAACTGTGGAAAAGCGTCTTCATTAAACCTCGTTCGTGATAACAAAAACAACTACGGCAAACATACGGCTACAGCGAACCCTCGCACGGCTTCAGCGGTACTGAAGGTTTCTTTTGACAAGAAACCTTGGGAAAGATCATTGATCTTTTGATGGGACCACCAGAAACCATTAGGCAGAGGCTCCAGCACACCATTAAGATAATGATTTAGCGTGTCGGCGCGGGCATTGAAATTTGAGAAGAACGCATGGTCTTGGGGAGTGCCACGCGGGACACTTCGCAAACGGCAATCACGCTAACTGAAAATCGCTCTCGCATCAAGCAAACGAAATCCTCGATCGCGGAACCGACAGTCTCGGGCATCATAGCACCCGATAAATCGTTGGTGCCAATTTCTAAAATGATGATATCGGGGGAAATGTGCGAGATCACACCAAGGTCATATTCCTCTAGTGTTGGAACGGTACGCCCTCCAATACCGAACATGTGAACGTTCACTGTCCCAAGTAATTTAATATTACAGTCTGTGCGAGCATCAAAGCACGATTGCAAATTCTGTTGCAGCCGCTTTACAAAGGAATGGCCGAGAATAAGGACTGTTGGAATGTTAATTGCCATGTTAATGTAGTATGAATGGTAGCGTGATAGCGTGCCGTAGGCGTACAAATAGGCGTGAATTAAAATGTCGCAATTAAGGATGAAACATCGCGACAAAAATAAGATAAACTTAATCATAAAGTTGTATTGTCCCTCATATGAATAATGATACACAACAGGGGAGTGTGAAATAAACGAACAATTTTCTTACCTTGTTATAATTATTTTCACACGTCCTCTCTCGATGAGAAAACAAAGAGAATGACTGACAAACAACCACCAAATGTCATATGATCATTCTGTAACCCATATAGGGTGGTCAATTATAATGACACTTGTAATCCCAAGGAGCCTACAATATGGCATTGTGTATGAAATACCAAGCATTTAATAATTAAAGTCAGAAGGAGGAAGGCATAAAATTCCTATTCGCAAGCAAATATTTTATTTCTCTATGTGGCTTTTGTACTTTCATGTCACGGTGCATGCACTAACAATTTATGTTGTCAATTTCAAGTGCCAAGTAAATCACCACAAGATATACGGGTAGCTGCTGTCACCCCCACATCGGTGTCCCTGAAATGGAATCAAGTACCACTTAGTCATCGAAATGGTAAAATTGTCAAGTACGAGGTACAATACAAGAAAACTGGCGAAAAAGAACCCAAGCTTAAAGTGGTAGCAGCTAACACAATAGCTCTTGTACTGCGCAATCTCAGTCCATGCACAGAGTATCAGGTCGATATTTTCGCTTTCACATCTATAGGAAGAGGGCCGTCCGCATCTAAGAAGATAGTTACTTCTAAAGGTAATAAAATAGACAAATAGTTGTAAATATTTGTTATCCTGTTTAACTCGTGGATGCGCGCAAGCGCAGAGACGAGTTGTTGGGGTTACGGGAAGGCGTGTCACTGACTTAAAAACCCTATTACGCCACTGTTACATGTGATTTTTTCCGCTGTGATCTTGATTTGTATTTTTGTGAAAAGCGCGTCGTCTACCTTCGCCATGTGTGAATGGTCTTTCCCGATACATACCGAAGACGATCGACAATGATTCTGCTATACCCAAAGGATAATAAATGGAGTTTTCAAAGAATTTGTAGGAAAAACGAAGCAGCTCTTCGTCTGCAGTTGATGTTGTTCAATTTAAACACAGGGTTCCTGTTTTAATCAAACTATTGATAAATTTATTTTATAAGTATATTATTATTCATTATATGCTGCTAAATAATTTATACTTGTGAGACAGACGAGCTGCTGAGAAGAAGAACAGTTCATTTATAAATCGCGAGGCCAATATAATGAATACGAAATCAATTCACTTTCTGACATAATGAGACCTTTATTTATAACACGAGGATTACCCTCAATGCTAGCAGAGGTTTCTCATCTTTTTTATCCTTTTCCCTGGGGCAAATTCCCCTGTTCGGCTTTCGTTGTGTCGTTCTTGGACTGACTGAAATGGGAACAATCTAATTACAAATGCCTTATTTCCACCATTGTAAACGATAAACAGCTATAGTCAGGGTATGGATGCAAGATTTCCAACAGCTGTTAAATGAATCACCGGAAAATATTAAGAATATGTTCGGCACTTAGATAAATTGATCCTAAGGTTCAAACTTTACCGTTCCCATTATATGTTTTGCTGAAGCCAATGGGCTTTTTAGATGATTTATTGGAATAAACTAGAACTATAAAACCATACCTCAGATGGATTTAACTACATTTATCCGTGAAACAAATTTGCGCGAAAAGATGTACGTTTAGTAGATGTCACACTTCGGTCAAACCGTTGACGGATCAAAATAAAAAGACGGGAATCTAGTTTCAACAAGAAAAAGCCAAAATTAGTCCGCTGTTGTAATCAAATATCATTTGCAACTACTTAGAACTACTTAGCCATGTCTATAGGGTTTTTAACTCAACTAAAAATGAATCAACCGGTCAGAAAACGTTTTCGTATCACAGAGGAACGAATAAAAAGATATTTAGTAAATTACGAGGAGCAGCGGATATTGCGTGGTTCATATTCCTAGTGTCGAGGATGCTAGTGGGATCGTTAAGGAAAAGCAACCACATTTCCCAACGAACTTTTGTAGTGTTTTAATAGGGATTAATTTGAATCGTAGGCTTTCCTTTCGAAGACAGGAGAACTTCTGAATTCGTGTCGTCAGGTAAGACGACGGACCTTCTAATGGAGTCACAGAAAGCCTAGAAATGCAACCTGTTATAAAGGGAGCATCTGGGATTTCTTGAAGTCGAGTGTGTAATCAAAAGAGATAAGAATATACGTGGAGATGCAATCTGCATCCAAAGCTGCCAGGCAGTTAGCTTCATCCATGATATGATGGGATCTAGGGTATAGGCTATAAACTCTCTGACATGTTCGTCATCTATATACTATGACAGAAGAACACCTAGATACCTGATATACTTTGTGGCTACTGAGCCAATGGTTTGGTGTAGATAAGCGTATCATTTCTATCCAAACGGCAGGGTAAGGGATGTAAAATACCAAGTATCCCATTGGAAAGAAGCCCAATTGCTGGCTATCATCCGTCCAGGAGTTTATAGTCATAGCCTGCCTTTTCATCATGTGTCGTTTGGACACCAGCGTCTAGTTTGAAAGGTTTCTCAGAAGCCCAGAAGTTAGTATGGCGCAGATCGAGGCAAAGTCTAGGTTTTGTAGGCTCAACGGTTAATGGCGGTACGATGAACGGGGAAGTCACGGGACCACACATACCTAAAGGTATCACGGCACCTGAAGTAATTCTGGATAGAAGAAACCCTTGAATCTGTACCAATTAGTGAGAGTGTAGACTTTGTAGGGACTATAACATGACTGAACAACGTTTCCAAATTTAATAATTACCTCTCAATCGGAAGATCTCTGTGCCACATTAAATGGTAATCAGAATTTTACTCAGACATGGGTCATGCCTACCAACAACTCGAGTTAAGCTATTTCCAACAATAAACACTCAAAGATACTGTTCCAGCATAACAGACTTCCTTGTGGAATTTCAAGTGCACCCGGTATTTATCAGAGAGAACACCTCTTACAGGGAATATATTATGTAGTAGTTAGAGTATACATATTGCGGTGTCTGTTGATAATAGGAAGCATACATCACAAATCAAGTTCTAGACAGACTTCCAAAGGCACGCTTCGGTCAAACAAGAAGAAATGTGTCTTCATGGCAGAGGAAGTAGTATATCTTGGCAGAAGATCGTACGTGAAGGTATTCATCCATTTGAAGTTCATTTGACAGCAGTGACTGATGCTGCAGTTTCACTGAGAGAATGTAACACAATTGAAGTTATACCTTTGGATGCTCAATTACTATTAACACCGTTAATAATTATACACCGTAGTTCGATGGCTACTGGCTTCATTCCGATAGCTATAAAATTCATAAAACAAATATCTGAAAACCTATTGATACTGTTACATCTATGTCACATAATTAATTATTCTTTCTATACAGGAATTGTGGGGTCCCTCAGCAATCCATATTAGGATCAGTCCTGTTTCCTATTTACATAAATTAAGTATACTATTTCACTAGGATAATCAATTTGTTGATTACATTATCTATTGGCATAAGAGCATTAATAAGTTACAGTGTTATATACAGCGGTACAGTTTTATATGGAGGAATCAGACTTCCTCCTCAATTTTAATGCCACTATTTATTATTCAACGAACATTGCGAGTCATGACTAATTTCCCTTCTAGAGCTTCTAGCAAACGTATTTCGAATTAATGTAATTAATAAGCAACAACTTGATAAATTAGCTTATCAATATCAAAACAATTTGCTGCCTGAAATCTTCTCCGACTACTTCAAGCTCAGTTCGACAGTATACAGCTACAACACACGTTCACTTGCTAATCAAAATCTATATTTCCCAAAATGTCGTCTGAATCATAGTAAGGTTAGTGTCAAATATTCTGCAGTTGCTAATTGGAAACATTACCTCTGATCTAGAGGTAAAACATATCCAACGTTACAAATGTTTAGACAAAAGTAAACAGATATCCGCTCACCTGTTTTAAAGTTAATCTATGTAATTTGTCTGTTCTAGCATGTACATGTTCTACCTTAAGCATTTGAACATTTAGGAGTACAATGAGTGGATCAGTTACAGTGTTCCTCTCATGCTTACATTTCCAGCTCTTCCGAGCAGTCCATATGTAACCAACACTGAGCTTCAAGTGGACAAGTGTAAAATCAAGTTGAAATGGACCTATCCTAAAGGCACTGCATGTCCTATCACGAGTCAGACAATATACTACCGACAGGTTCACTCCATGATCAGTCATACAGATTGGTATGTCGAAACAATACGAGATGCACATACAAGGCAGCAAGAACTGGTTCTGATGTGTAACTCGTTCTACGACTTTATGATGACTGCATCCAATGATGTGGGAGAGACGAAAAAGGACAAGAGAAAATTACGAACAATTTTGATCGGTAAGTACTTTTATTTGTTGAAATTTAGAAAAGTTTAGACATTTTGTATCTCATCGTTGTTGCCAAGCAAGAGCAAGAGATCCGATATCATTACATCCGGCTACGAGTACGGCGTTTACTATGGGTATGACCTTTAGAATCAAAATATCTCACTCCCAAGGACAAACAATGCTAGAGACACGAGAACTAGCTACCAATAGTATTTCTTCATGTAACTTCTTAAAGTGGAACGTTGCACTCATACTCGATACATTGACTCAACAGATGACCTTATAAATCAAATAAATGATATGATATAAAAATGCCGTCATTCAATTAATCTGCATTATTTTTCATTCCTTAAAACCCGTGATAAACAGGATTTTTCATGAAGTACAATACAACCAAGACCCAACCTGTAATTGGTGAAATTAATATGTTCTCTTACTTTCTTGGTGTATCGGCGTAAAATAAAACACAGTTAATGATGTTAGCAAGGACGGTTGAACCAACAATAGAACCAATCGTTAGCATAATCCAATGGCTTCTAAACAAGCAATATTGAGAGCCAGGAGCAATTTTAGTCTTATGCCTTAAGTCTGGTTTCCATATGATCGGTACCATCGCTGGAAAGTGATCGCTACGATCGCTGAAGAGTGGTTTCCATATGATCGCTACGATTAAATATTACTTTCTCCGGTGATCGCAGCCATAGTAGCGATCGTATCGATCATATCGGAATCGGGCTTTAGCGATTTTCCCTATAATCATTATCGGGAATAGTATGTTTGGATTATTAAAAGACATGAGGTTTTAAACAAAATCTTAGGCGTATAAGGTTGTTGCTCTTAAATAGGTTCAGCATATACGGAAAGCGGAATGGTAAAGGCAACTATGAAGAGCTCGCAAAGTATTCTGGTAGAATGGAAGTCTCGCGAACTAGCTGGTGGGTACGAGATTATTTACAAAGATAGCACAAATACCTCCCGCAAGTTCGTCAACGGTTCTTCTTCTAGAAGGTACTTGCTAGAAGGATTAAAAAAATTCACCGACTACGAAATCACAGTCATGTCAGTAAAAAGTGGCGGAAACGAACTGATTGGAGTTGATAGCAGCAAAACAGACGAAGACGGTGAGATAACAACTTTATTATTGTATGTTTTCTTTTTCCTCCTCTATCTAGAAATTGAAAAAGGTTCAATGTTCCCAGTGTGTTATGGATTTCTGTACCTTTCACGTACTTTCGCTACCGAAGTGTTTTTCAGAGAGGCACTGTAAATATGAAAAATCACTAAAATGAAATAGGGTAAAACTAAAAGTTACTAATACAATACGTACTAACTGTATATAAAAAGGTGGAAAATGAAAACGATCAACAAATGGAATGGAAACAAATGGATTGGCAAGATAATTGCTATAGGTTTGGACGTAAATGGTGATAACGATCGTGTAGATTGAACATCGAAATCTAAACTATTAAAGTCCTACTATGCCTGATGCATAAGTAGTTTTACTCCAGTTTGTTTACTGTGCGACTACTGTAACTGGGGTCACTTAGACAACGAGAGCCAATCACATTGCAGAACGAAAACAAAGTATTCCATTTTATCCACTCAGTGTTGACTACAGGACAATAACATTTCAATTTGCTCGAGCTTCGATCCGTTAAAAGGCAAATTTGATGGAATATAATAGATTTGAAGTTGAAGTCTTTTGAATGACGAAAATCGTGTGGATATGCCAGGATTTCTAAGTTGTAATGCAATGTGATTAGTTCTCGTTGTGCTCATGTGGCCAGTAACTCGCACTGTAAACAAGTTTATTATACATATCACGAGAATTGCATTGCATAAAGCCCGTGCGTAACAATATTTAATATATAATTTTCGATGAAATACCAGTGTATATTTCTTTCTAAAAAGTGATATCTTCACACGTGAAGATATAAATGATATCTTCACACGTGAAGATATCACTTTTGAAAATATGACTTGCTTTCAAAGATTTCTAGCCTTTTTAGCAAGAGATTGAAACTAGTATTTCATCGATAATTATATATTTCATCAACACTCGAAGATAAAATCCGTATCTCCGCGCGGCCATGTAATATCCTCTATATCTCCTATATTTTTACAGCGATACGTCCAATCACCATCGCGTATAGCTTTTTCACATGTGAAAATATATAACCAATCAGCAAAAAGAAAATAGCGACTCAACCAATGAGATTCGTGTGTGCATGTGAATGCCACTCGAATGGCTTCTCGGTTTGCTTTTAAAAATTGGCTGAAGGTTTCGAAGGCTCTTCTCGCTTTGTTTCTTGTGACTGCTCTTTAGATGAATTTATAGATCAACAAAATAACCAAAATACACTTAGCAAGACATAGAGAGATATTTCATTATTGAAAAGGTTTCTGACTTCAAACGATGAGCCGAAGGATATAGAAGATATTCACGCAAATCATTAGGCCCACTACATCGCTACTTTTATGCTTCAAGTTAGAAAACAAGACGGAAACGAATACGAGCCTACAACGCTCAGATCTTTTATTTCCAGTTTTGATCGGTACCTTCGAAACAAAGACTATCCTACAACTATAATACAAGGAAAAGAGTTTAGAAAAACAAGAGATATTCTGGTGGCTAAGCAAAAAGAGCTAAAGAAGGAAGGGAAAGGAAATACACCAAACGCAGCTCGTAGTCGAACTGAAGAAGAGGTTGACGTTCTTTACAGTCACAATTTACTCGGTTGTTCCAGTTCAGAGTCCGTCGTCAACACAGCATGGTTGAACAATACACATTACTTTGGACTAAGGGGCTGTCAAGAGCACATATATATGAAATGGGGCGATATTGAGCAGAAAACGACAACAACCGCCGTTGAATACCTGGAATACATCAAAAGACAGACCAAGACCAGGCCCGGAGCTGATCCAAAGGTTTGTCGCAAAGTGAAGCCAGAACTTTTGCTGTCAAAGGCAGTGAAAGAGATCCTTTCATAGCTTATCTACTCTACGCTACTAAGAGGCCACATGACATGAAAACTCCGGAAGTCCTTTTTATTTGGCCATTAATCACACTAAAAATAAAAAATTTTTTAAACCCTGGGTTAAGTCAGCTCCAATGGGTGTTAACAAACTAAACTTGCTCATGAAAACAATGGCAAGGAAAGTTGGATTAAACACGGGGAAAAACGATTCAGAAATTCAATGACGAGGGAATGCCTCCAACGCATATCATGCAATTCTCCGGTCGCAAGAATGTTCAGAGTTTGAATAATTATAGCAGCTTCTCTGAAAGACAAAAGAGAAATATCTCGGATATTTTGAGCCACCCTGGGTCATCTTCGGGTTTTCAGACAAGCATTGCCAATACACGAGTACACGAGTCATCATTACAGCAGCCCTTGCCTCTTTTTCACGGTGCTTCTATTCAAGGAGGGACATTTAATATTTCCGTCAGTGCCTTAAAACAAAGTCCTACGTTGTCATTGCTGACTACTAATTCTCCAAAGTCAACAAAGCCATGTTGTCGCTATGTGATTGAATCTGATAGTGACTGAATTGAATCTGACTGCAAACTAATTAAACGTACATTTTAAACACTTTTATCAACATGCATTACCAAATGTGTTTTGATGAGATAAAGTCAATATCAAAATCATTTATTCTCGTGTGATGTATAATAAACAGCAAGTGTTTTGTACGAGTTTTATTCACTCGTTGTGAAGCTTGAGAACACAGCTCGTGAATACAAACCCGTACACCCCACTTGCTATGAAGTAATCTCTATAGATGGTATATCTTGGCATTATATGTTTTCATACAAACTCAATAAATACATTTAAGGAACAAAAAGAAAAATAGTGGGTATGAAATTAGTATTATGTAGCAATATTGAAAGAACAACACTGAAGGTGTATCTGTTGAGGTTGAAAACTAAAGTATGGTGAAATGTTTACTAGGAAATTAACATGCAAAATTAATGATACATATGTATGTCAAATGTATTTTTTTCTAGTTCCCAGTGCACCAGCACATTTATCAGTTCTCAGGACGGAATCAAACACCATTTATCTTCGTTGGAAGAAGTTACAACAAGAGTCTATCAATGGTATATTGTTAGGTCATCGCGTTTTCTTCAGGAAATCAAACTACTCTCGAGATCCTAATAACATTACGACGGGACCTCAGTGGAATGAAGCAATTCTCAGTAACCTCAAGCCATTTACAAAGTACTCCATAGAGGTATGTGGATTCACCAAGAAAGGAAATGGAAAAAGGAGTAAATAACTTGTTGTACAAACAAGAGAAGGCGGTAAGTATGAAATGTCGCATAACTCAGTCAAGTAAATTGTTGGCTATTAAGGGTTTTTGAGTGAGCTGCAAAAGTGCAGAAATTATCTTTCATTTGCCAGAGGAAATTAATACTCCAAATACAAGAAAAATTCAAGAATACGAAGGGGCTTTAATGTTTTGAAACTTTTGTAATGTTTGCCAGCGAAATCACACGAGCTATTGTATGTAACTCAACCTTTACTCGTACATGACTAAAACTACAATGTATACAAAACGTCCGAGCACATGTAGCCTTATCACGTGACTCTACAGACCAATCATAACACATAACACATAACACTCCTTTCTCCCTAAGGAAAATAAGTCCTAACGAGGAGAACAATGTTCAAAGTTCCTTGAATCACATCTGTTCAATCAGACGTTCTCGGGGCTTCCTAGATATATGTGGGTACCGCTTTCTGCTTCAGGTACTTGTTTCTCTGGTAATGTAGTGGAAAAACTAGGTGTTGCAGGTGAGTCTCTTGTGAAGGCTTCTGGATTCGAGGGTATTACGTGATGTGATAGAACTGGTTCCTCTGTAGTTTCTGTTGTTTGTGGTTATATCAGGTTCCAGATAGATCCTTCAGCTGATCTATGTGTCACTTCCACATATTATCTTCGACCTGCACACGATAGGTCACTGGGCCAAGTGTCTTGATTCTTCCGAAAATCTGAAACAAGTACCGGGTCTCTAACACTGAACTCTCTTCTCGGTGCACTTCTCTTCCACTTTGTTGGCTTAGCTACTTTCTTCCTAAGGTCTGGACGTAATAAGTGTAGCCTGGAGCGCAGTCTGGGATTCATGAGTAATTCTGCAGGTGTACATCTAGTTACTGTGTGTGGCGTGGTGCGATACTTATGCATCAATCAGCGGCTTCCCCCTGGGGCCGACCCCCGGTGACCCTGGGGGATGTGTCCAAACGCCCATTCAAACCTCATCTAATCCCCCTGGGTATGGGGCAGGAGAATTTTGACAAATCCCCTCCCTCTGGGGCAAATATAATGGGTCCCTGTAATATACGTTAACAAATATCAGTTACATATCGCCTATAGATCTTTGCAGTAGTAGCACACAAATGATGGCAGTTGCTCGCCCCTCTTCCTGCTAATCTTTACACAGGGGCCATGGTACCAGATGAAGCAGCTGGGCCCTCGTTTGTCACACTGGGTCATGAAACTATAGAAGATCACAATGACCTATTAATGTATATAATGTTACACGTTGATGAAAAATGCAGTAATATATATTTATGTTTTAAAAGACCATTTTCGGACAGTTTTAATACCCTTCTTCTGGACCTCTACAAAAACACCACGTCTCATCATCATCATGCTGCTCGTCTGGCACGGCAGTCTTGGCTCTTGCTTCTTTGTAAGGAATAGAAAAGAAATCAATCGACACTAGTGTTTTGAAAGACAACTGAAATACTGTGTGATTGTTGTACAGACCTGTCATTTGAAATCTACTGAAATCTACAAATGCCATATTCAAGTAAAGTACCTTGTCTTTTTCTTGTTTGCCGTCGTTTTCCGGCTGCTTTCTTCGCACCTGCCTTACGTCGCTGTGTTATTACCTCCAAATGTTCTTTCCACATTTGTATACTATCAATATCTAGAAGATGTGTCTTCGCTAATTCTTCCACGTCATAGTTGCCAGCCTTGAATGCAGCCTCCAGAGCATCTTTCGGTGGTACTTTCATGTACATGCTGTTTCCTTGGTGTTTGCGATAATGTTCTAAATTATCATTAGGTTCCAAGAAATGCCCAGTACAGGTTCCAATGCATTTTGTGCATGGCCCATCCCATGGTTTAGTGACATCTGGAATTGGGAGTGGTAAATAGGACAAAGGGGGACCACCTTCATACCAGCAAGGTTCTTCATCAGGCTTAACAGCTGAACACACACGATGAGGGCAGTCCTCCTTATAACATAGTAGTAACTGAAACAAGTAATTACTTCGTAGTCCCATGACCATATCTCCTCAAAATGCTCATACAACTGTGGGTGACTCGTTCTTAATTGTTGTTTTGCCTTTTGTGATCCCTTTAGAAATATATCCAGATATTGCCGCCGTTCCTGGAGTTTTTTTGCAAAATCATCCTTACTTACTTTGAACAGAATAATTTGTGATTCTCGAAAGGGTGTGCCATTACACTTATTCATGTATACGTCAACAGCAGTTTGAAGATTTCTCTCAAGCTGTTCATAGTTAATACCACCGTTAACATCAAAGTTTGACCCAATTGTATAGTTGATGGTATGAAAATATTTGAGTGACCCATACTCAAGCAACCATTCTGTAACTCGACTCGATTGAGATAAGAAGAACCATTGCATCTTGGAATGATTAGTGTGCAGACCTTTCCTAGTTCTAAGTGCCGTTCTGTTGCTAAGAACTGGACTTCGAGATGTGCAGGTCCCTAGTCACCAGCACCATCAACTCGAATGCAATCAATAAGAGTATTGTCCATTCGGCATTCAAAGTCAGGCTTCTTTTGTAACATATACATATCTGCCATATGCTGTGCGGGGATTTTAGGATAAATCATCTGAGGCTTTACCATCCCTGCTGACATTTGTGATGATGTCATCTTCTCGGGAAGAGTATCTGATTCTCCTTTCAAGGCTTTCATGGCTTGTTTGAAGGTTCTTACTGGCCGTTCTATTTTCACCAGGATGGTATGGCGCACTGAGTATCTGCCTGATGTGTTCGACTTCAGGAACCCATTAAACTCTTGTTGCTACAAATTGAGGGCCATTATCAGATACCAATTCTTCGGGCAGCCCATGTTTAGCAAACACTGAACGTAGGGCTTGTACTGTGGCTTCAGCAGTTGTACAGGATATACCCAGCACGTCTAACCATTTGAACTTGGCATCGATAATAACTAGGAAAGACTCGCCGATAAATGGACCATAATAGTCAACATGTACTCTCTGCAAGGGGCGGTGTGGCCAGATACATGGGTTGTCCGAAGTAACAGCTGTTTTATTATTCATTGTTTGACAGGTTTCACAGTCCCTCGCCATCTGTTCAATTCCGCTGTCCAGTGTTGGCCACCATACGTGCAGCCTAGCTAATGTTTTCATCCTTACTAGTCTATGCCAAGATGATTGAAGTATAGCTCTGCTAACACAGTTTCATGATGTTTCTTTGGGATTACTACTCGTGTACCTTCAGCTCGCATCCGTCTTCCACTGTGAGTTCATTTGTTTTTATGTAATACATCTCCAGGTTAGCCGGAAATTCCTATTTATAAGGCCATCCTTGAAGAGGGAAGTGCACTACCCTGGACAGTACTGGGTTGCGAGCTGTATCATCTCGAAGATGTCTGGCATTTACTGGCACTCTAGCTACTTGGAGCTAGTTTACCTCTTCCGCTTCTTCTTCCAAAAAGCTTGTGTTTCAGTGGCTTTACGCGGTAGCCTGTTAAATGCATCGGCACTAGCATTCTGCTTGTATGCGCGGTACTTAATGTCAAACTGGTATACGGAGAGCTGTATTGCCCATCTTCATAGGCATGATGCAGCTAAGGGTGGTATCCCTTTCCTGGTACAAAACAGGAACGTTAGAGACTGGTGGTCCGTCAACAACGTGAATCTACGGCCACACAGGAACTGCTGGAACTTACGTATTCCAAAGATAATTGCCAGTGCTTCTTTATCAATGACTTAGTAATTCTTCTCTGCGTTGGTTAATGATCGTGAGTCATAAGCAATTGGACGTTCATTCCCCTCGGCAGTGATATGTGATATCATCGCTCCCAGTCCCACTGGTGATACGTCTATGCTAACTGCACTTTCAACTTAGGGTTATAGTGAACTAACACTCTGGATGGGGCCAGAGTGTCTTTGAGTTTTTGAAACGAATCTGTACGCTCTTGACTCCAACACCACTTTGTACCGTTTGTCAGTAGCTGGTTTAGTAGACTAACCAAGATGGACATACTCGGAATGAACTTCCTTATGACTCCACGCTATACAAGAGAAAAAGAAGCTGGTCGTGATTTCTCTGTCACAGCTACTAAATGCTGGAACAAATTACCTCTAAGCCTAAGACTCTCCGCCTCTGTCAATATTCTTAAGTCTGCCCTTTACAAGCATTTTCGCACCTTTCAAAAAAGCTTCGAACAGTTCACTACTTTTTTTAGATACACAATTTATCCTTAGTTAACTTGGTAATGTTGATCCTTCTTAATGTATACATTTATATATCTTGTAAATATGTAATTTTAGCTTAACTTAGTATAGCCTTATTATATGTCCTTATCGTACTATGTCTTCCATGTGTTGTCCTGCGAGGGCCACGAGTTTATTAGTGCTTTGTACTATTTAGTGTTACCCTCTTGAAATAAAGTTGATTGATTGACTGATTGATTGGTAATAGTTCACTAATCCTAGAAATGACAGAAGCTCAGTTTTGTTCTGCGGCTCACGTACTTCCAGTATAGCTTGCACCTTCTTTGGAGATAGATGGATACCATGGTGGTCAACTACAAAGGCAAAATACTCCACTTGAAGCTGCATAACGACACATTTTGACTTCTGGAATTTGACTTCAGACAAATCAAATTTCTTGAATGTCTGATGTAAGTTCTCAACATGTTGTTCGTTATATACTCCTGTGAGGATCAAATAATCTAGTATCCCACCAGCATGACTTACACTAGCCTGATTTTCAGACGGTACGAGGTCGTCCGCTCACTTCCTCCCCCTTCCCGTCTGATGGACTTCATAGACTTTCATGTTCTTGACGTCATCAACCTTTGTTTTTACAATAAGCCAATACGAACACGCGTAAGGATTGAAGCGTGAAGTGTAGAACAGTCATGCAGTGGCGGCTTTTACTAGTTGGATCTATTAGCATTCATGCACTGGAAAAAACATTCTACAGCTTCAAACGTCTGTCGATTTCTCAGAATAGTATCCTGTTTGAGCTGCTGTGGTTCTTTGGAGAGCAGGAACTTTTTAAACGGAGGTTTGCGTGCAGTATTTACAGGACAGTGTATGAGAATGCATACAAGAAATATCGCCCTCGATTCCTGTGAGTGATGCCGTAAAGTTTATGACTGCGATCTTAGAACTTTTACGCTTTTACTTTTATTTATAAAACGTTTTGAAGCTTGATATGTATGCCGATTAGTCACACGAGACCCTATAGTTGTCCTAGTGTAGTTTTTTTGGTATCAGAGATTGTTTTAACCGGACATTTTGTGCAAAGTTTAGATGCCATGCATTTGGCATTGCCGTACATGAACTTACGGAAGTGTATTCATAATTCGGAAAACAAAAGTATTCACCCAAGTGCCATGAAACGTTTTCCATAACATACTTAGTATGTGTGTTCACTCCTGCAGAAAAAAAACATAATATTCTATGAAATATTTGGTCTTCTAAAAGCCAAAAACCTAGGAGAATGTTTCAGATCGAATGCATGAGATTTGTAAGCGGAGGAAGATTAGTGATTTACCAAATTCGCAAACACTTCGTTTCGATGAATGAACGATTCCAATGCTTTCTTCTGCTCTGGATATAGATTCGAAATCCTGAAAACTTTGCAACTTCGGTTGACACACTGCTCAAGTTCTTCGCCAACGCCATTTAGAAAAATATGCGAGCACATTCCTTAAATTCCAGACTTTGCCAAAAGTATAAAGTTCGCTCTGATTGGTTGAAATTATGACGTCAGGAACATGAAAGTCTACGAAGTCCATCAGACGGGGAGGGGGAGGAAGTGAGCGGACGACCTCGTACCGTCTGAAAATCAGGCTAGACTTACACCATCCAGCATCTTGTCTATGATCTGTTGGAAAATGACCGGTGCAGCTGCGACTGCAAATGGGAGTCAGTATACCGGTTCGACCCTAAGTGGGAGGTTGTGGTAATTATAGAGATTTCTAGTACTACCTGTTGGTAGGCGTTACTTAGATCTAATTTAGTGAATAGCTGTCCCTCATTAACTTTTGGTAAACAGTTCCTCCGGTGTAAGCATTGTTACTCAGGTACAACTAGGCATGGATTTAAAGTTACCTTAAAATCTCCACAAATCCTAACTGTCCCATTAGGCTTCAGCAACGGGTATAATAGGTGTAGCCCAATCTGAACTCTCTACTTTCTTCAATACTCTGTTTTTCTCTAATCTTTGCAGCTCTGCTGCGACCTTTCCTTTCAGAGCATAAGGTACTGGGCGAGGCTTGAAATACTTTTCTTTTAACTAAGCAGTAACCCCTTTGATGGTATATCATTTACCATCAAACAGTCATATCTCTGTTGGGTACTGTTGAATCACATCTTCTAACTTGGGTGTAGGCTGGTTTGTCTGGTAAACTTTGCTAAGTTCTTTCCAGTCCATTTTGGAAAGCCAATTCTTCCCCATCAGGATGTTCCATCATTGCTGACAATCACAGGTAGATCTGCTTCTTGGGAATGATACTGAACATGAACTGTGATTTCTCCAAAATTTCCAAAATTTCCATTACTTCACGCGGTGAGGGTACCTGAAGGCTTTTCCTACGTTCGATCGTCAATTTCGAATATGGCGTCACCGATGTCCTAGATTTTCTTGATTTACTTGTTTCCCTTCGACGTTTTATTAAGCATTGCAAATAATGAAATAATCAAACATGATTCCTCTTTATAGAAAGCCTTAAGTTTCTTTTAAGGTCGACGAAGCTTTTTTTATATAAATAGGCATACTAGTTCCGATAATCATTAACACTGCCATTCTTCTTTGTAGTTCCCAGTATGGCTCCACAGGGTTTGAATGTGACTGTATTGAATTCTACAAGTTTGTACATTGAGTGGCATCCAGTCCCCGTGGGATATCGTAATGGAAAGATATTAACTTACATCGTGTACAACAATGGCGAGCAGTCACTAACAACCGTTCCTAACAATGGTTCAACAACTATCCACACTACTTTGAGAAATTTAAGGCCGTACGTCACTTACAACATAAGCATCGCTGCCAAGACCAGGGTAGGAAAAGGTATGAAATCACTGGGAGTCATTGCACGAACAACGGAAGACGGTAAGTATAAAGTGTTTTATGCAAAGGACTATTTACACGGTATAAATATTACTTACAACTGTCGCATGCAATAGGACATTTGTATGATGACGTCACATACAACAACTACCAGAACTCTTTGCGCGAATCCTTCTGTTCTTCTAATTTGGACCATTGTCTTGGAATTCTCAAAGGAGTTTAAAAATCTGAATGACAAAAACAATTCGAAAAGGATTCTGGTAGTTGTAGTAAAATGACGCCAAAATGAAAATGTACCATTTAATTACACTCAAACAACACGCTTTTCGCTCACAACACACGAAATTTATATGCTAGTCGTATCGGTTTTTTAATCAATTAGTTTTCGTTTCCACAATTAAACAACCTCTTCATTAGGTTTTGGGTTTCCTCGACCGTAAAACTCGTCGACTCTCTCTATTTATGTTTTATATCGAGTGACTGCGTTGATGAATTGTATTTACTTTCCGTCGTTTTGAAATGATCGTCCCAATACTCTCCCCCTCAGTAGAACATTGGTACAAAATACGTTATTTCTATTGTTCTCAACTACGGCTGTGTTGCACGATTGTGTTGATTGTGTTATACGCAAGTTGTAGGGTTGATTTATACCAAGCAATCCGTGTTGTAAGCTAATGGGGCTTTTGCAGGAATACAATCATGTACGTATATTTAAAGGCACTTGTACGAGATCGGTAGTGTTATTAGCAAAACCTGTTCGTAAATGCTATTTTCCACCTCCAATCGATTGTCGATCTTTCTAAATCAGCGCTTTTAAAGATAGCTTGCCGTACAGCATCCATGGCAACGCGTTTCCCATGGGGATTACGAGCTCAATTCATTAGCTAACCACGTATTATATCAGCTCGTGACTGTTTCCTGCAAAAGTCCTATTGTATGCGACAAAGTTGTACTTTGTAAATCGGCCTTAAGTTCCTGTCTTTTTATTGTCTATCTATCGTGGGACTAAGGGGCTAATCGGATAGGTAAGGGATTTGATTCCAAAAGAAACAGCTATAGCAACACATAATTCAGCCTTGGTTTGATTATTGCGATGTGGTCTGCTGTTATTATTGTTGTGTTCAGTTCGGTTATGGCGGGTCGACCAGTGCAGTCACGGTGGGCACAAATGACCCTCAAATCGCTCAGGTTGCTATATTTAAAAAATCAGTAAATGATATAATTCTGAATTCCCATCATCTTGACAACAAAGAAATCGAAAACTCGAGTTCGATTATTTAAGAGTGAGCCAAGTTATTAAATGTTAAATTTGGTAATTTCCACGCCAGAATTTGGCGGGAAATATTCAACGTAAAACCATTTACAAAATAACTTCTTCATTCATCTTTTAGTGTTTAGAATAGTTGTTCATGAAAATCTAGCAACTTAAAGAATACATCTGTATCCACAATCGTATGAGAGGAATTACTTTAAAATTCACCGTGAACAGGAGATACGTCATTATGACGTCATATATTTTTCAAAACGTCTCTTAGAAAATGAATGTGAGTATTTTTCGGGTTTTAACGAAGAAATGTACTTATTGCACACTGAATAGGCTTAATATGGCCTTTTTATATTTCTTCAATGTAGAAAGCATAATTTAAGTCATACGCATGACGTCAGAAATTGTGACGTCATAGGAAACTTAATAATAGGCCATATTTATATAGCGCCATATACCACAGTCGCATGGCGCTTTACATTTAACTGACATATCCCGTCAGTGAATTTTTCGGACTACGAATCACGGCGCCAATGGCTGCCACGTGGTTTACAATGTTGAGTGAGTGGTTAGTGCAATGGTCAGGCTGCTGTACCGGGTGACAATCCCCTTCTCTTTTCCGAGTAGTACAACAGGTTCTTTCACGTCCCTTTAAATACTGATTAGAAGTAAAAGGAGACAAGGCCAACGGCTTATAAACGTCCCTGCCCAAGGACGCGACCGGCTTCGAACTCCCGACCTCCCGCACTCTAGACCGCGCTCTAACAACTGAGCTAACCAGTGAGGCGTTAAAGTTCTTAATAACTCTGCAAATATGTAACGTGGAGACTTCAAAATTGCGGTCTAAAAAGGAGGTCTAAAAAGGAGGTCTTATTATAGAGATGAGGGCTTAATAGAGGATTTAGGGTACATAGGTTACGTGTATAATACACATCACAATTTGTGAGGCCATTTCTACGCCAAAAAAGTGCGCGTCATACTAACGTAAATATCCGGACAAAAATTCAGCGAGGGGGGTAGAGTGTGGGGAAATTATCACCGCAAGTAAAATTTGGGTATAATTTTGACAACCTACCAAAAATGTGTTCTTCATTTTTATTAGGCGATTTAGAGCATTTTTGGGGTTTTTAGTATTGGATATGTCCATCCAACCTCGAACAAAGAACATGGTTTCGATACCTCTCAAGGAGGACTATAAAGAAACCGTGGGAGTGGGGTGGGGAATTTTTTTAACGCTTTCGTAAAAAAAAAATTCAACATGTTTTGCACAGTTTAGAGCACTTTACTATTTACTTGAGCGCTGTCATGATTAATTCTATTTTTAGGATCTATGCATTCCATGTACCATTCCAGTCCCATTCCATGTTTCCATGGAAACTGTCATGTGTAATTGTTAAGGTCGTAACAATATCATGTTTGTCAAAGTTTTAAGAGACCGAATGCAACTCTTGATTTGCCGGCGGCCAATTTGAGACCCAGGCCTTAATGTACCTGAGCTGGAAGTTCCACGGGTCCCTGCTAGTCTATTGATAATACATTATCTTCTAAACTAGATGTTAAATGTGGTGTGCTACAGATCTGTTCTGGGCCCTATTTTATTTCTTCTTTACATTAATGACATGCCTAGTACATCACACTTGATGCTCACCTTTTCATTCCAACAAAAACTAGAAAATACTATAAATTGTGAACTGGCATAAATGGCTATTATAAATGGCTATTAAGCAATAAACTCTCTCTTAATATATCTAAATCAAACTTTGTAATTTTCCATCCCAGACAGAAAAGAAAACCAAAACCTTTCACTATTAAAATTAATATTGAAAACGTTGAAGAAAAACTCATACTAAATACCTAGATGTTATAACTGACTTAACTTATCGTGGAAGCAACACTTAATTTCAATTAAAACCAAATATTTGCTAAAACCATTGGCTTAATGTACAAAGCAAAATATAATGGCCCACTACAAGTCCTGAAACAAATGTATTTTTCACTTTTTTATGCAATATTACTTTCGGGAAATGCGTATTCGTCAATTATGAAACTACTCGAAATACTTCAAAAATGAATCATACGTGTATGTATCATATGGAATCAACTATGAAATGCACATAGCCAACCATTCTTCCTGGAACTAAATATTTTGAATATTAAAGATATCCATGCCTTACATACTAGTTTGTTTATGAATGATATATTATTACACTAATATAAGTGATATACATTAATTAATATTGTACTAGTCGGAGCCTCGTTCTAAAATGGAGGCTGCACGTGTTGTTGTAGTTAGAGTTGACACGGAGAGCGTTCAGTTTTGTGAGAGCTAGTGTGAGAGCTCTAGTGTAGTGTTTGTTAGGTTAATTAAACTTACTTTAACCAGGCTCGAGGCTTGTTACAACGTTTACTCCAATATCAAGTGTGTTATTTATTACCTCTATAAAATAGGTCATTTTGTTACACTCGAACCATTAGCTATACAGCAAGAAGCCTAATAAGCCTCATTATTCGAGTTTAAATAAAATATTGTATTGTACACAAATACAATATGAGCAAAGCTACAAATATGAGCAAAGCTACACCAAGATATCAAATCAGAAAACAGATTAACGTTCAAATGAAAGGTACATTCATACCCAATTCGTCAACATAGCCAAAACGTCAGTTGATTCCTTCCATCATATTCAGTAAGTAAATATTCTATACTTCATTCCAAGCTGGTAATACATTTGCTACTGCTTTTGATTATCTTATTATTTAGTCTTATATATTGTACATCCTTGATATCCTGTTAGTATGCTATAGGTAATTTGAACTTATGTACATGTTGCAGTTTAAAAAATCTTTCAGGTTAAATTTGTCCAAACTACTTTATTTTGGTTCAAACTAGTTTATTTGTGTCTAACCTAGTTTATTTTTGTCCAACCTAGTTTATTTTGGTTCAACCTAGTTTATTTTGTGTTCAACCTAGTTTATTTTTGTCCAATCTAGATTATTTTGGTTCAGCCTACAATCATCTGCAAATTATTTTGAGACACCGCTCGCGTTTAGAGACCGTTCTTTAAATTAATCCCCTCTCCCCCTCTCAATGTTGTGTCAGGTGAACTTTCAATCTAGAATTCATTCACAACCAACATTGAAATGGGGGGAGGGGGTTGGGAAACCTCAACTGCTTTAACTTTGTGTCCAGTATGTTTTCTTCTCGTATACTACATATTGTTCTCGACTTTCTCAAATTTTGCAGTTGATTGTCTGAGAAGCTTCTTTAGGAAATCGGCTGCAGAATCTCGAGTAAATGATGTCTGTAAAGTTGCTTTTTATCACATTAGAAATATTGCACGTATTAGGAAAATTATATCTTTTGAAACCACCAAAATTCCGATTCATGCTTTTGTAACTTCTAAATTAGAGTACTGCAATTCTCTATTATTCAGAAACTTCAGTATTTACAAAATTCTGCAGCTCGCCTTGTTACTTGTTCACGTAAATATGATCATATTACGCATATTCTTAAGGATCTACATTGGCTACCTGTTGAACAAAGAATTACATATAAGATACTATTGCTGACTTTGAAAGCTACTAATAACATTGCTCCGTTATATCTTACCGAACTGTTAGCACCGTACGTACCTACTCGCTCGTTACGTTCCTCGTCTAAACATTTACTTAAGGTTCCGAAGCATAATCTGAAATCGTATGGTCTTAGGGCATTTTACGTTTCTGCCCCTATGTTATGGAACTCTCTGCCACAGGAATACTGAGTCTATAAGTCCTTTTAAAAGTAGAGTAAAAACGTTTCTCTTTAATCAGGCATTTTTATTGTAATTATTCGATAGGAAACCATTTAAGATATATTTTAAGACTTAGTGGACTGTATAATTTTTAGCTTTTTAACTTAGTATTCATTTTATAGTAGATTTTAAATTTTAATTATTTATCGTTTTTGGTTTCTATATATGACAATACACCATTAGTTTTCATTGTAGAATTGTGAAGCACCACTGGACAATTAGTGGAAATAGCGCCATATCAACTTATTATTATTATTTAAAAGACGATTTCCGCAGTACGTAGTGGGGCTTTTTTAACAGTTTACAACGGTTCACCCAACGGTTCACCACTATTTTTGACGTCAGAATGACGTCATAACTTGCTCTGATTACCAAACCAACAGCATCACTGGAAAGAGCAGCCAAAGTAGGTTCAAAAGATCATGAGTTAACATGGGTTTAAGCAAAAATGCTGAAAATTACAACGGTTCACCCTTTTTACGAACTTTAAAAGGATAATGAAGTATATTTTTAAAAGTGGTGAACCGTTGTAACTTTCTGCTTAATTAAAACCTGTGGCAAATCATGACATGTTGAACCTAGTTTGGCTGCTCTTTCTAATGATGCTATTGGTTTGGCAATCAAAGCAAGTTATGACGTCGTTCTGACGTCACAAATTGCGGTGAACCGTGCGATGAAGGTAACCATTAAATTAAGCCGCAATACTGCAAAGATCGTAAATTACTTTACTGTCATTTTAATTCAATGCTACAAACGGGATTATTTTTACGACTTTTTTAAAAAGAACAATTTCTTTTCTGTCAATTTTATTCAATGCTCCAGATGTTATCCTTATAACATTAATCAGCCATGGACACACAATATATATATATATATTCCAACAATAAAAGAGAGATTCTGCAGCAGATTTCTTAAAGAATCTTCAAATACAATCATCTGCAAAATAATTTGAGACACCGCTCGCGTTTAGAGACCGTTCTTTAAATTTTAGGCTCATTTTAATGTAGGGTAGAATTACATTTCTCGGTTGTTTAGTGACCTAGATCTAAACACCCAAAATTAGTGACTAGCCCTAAACACCTTAAATTAGTGAGTAATTGGGTTTACTGAGGTTAGGTTTTTTTTAAATGTTGGGTTAGGGTTTGTATTTTGGATTATTTGATCCACTTCTTTGTTGTCAGCAGTTAGTTAATTGCAATGCCTACCTCCGTTTTGTTCTAGTCTAAAGCTGAGTCTAACGAGTACGAGGGTTACTCCAAGATCTTCTGTACTCGTTATTTCTTCCAGACACAATGTTAGACGTGATTCGCTTCTCTTTTGCCTTTATTTTAGCTCCGTGATTAACTCTGTAAAAGTCGGTTCGGTTGACAGTTTGTTTCGAAGTACGAGTGGGGCCATACAGTACACCTGTTCATCTATAAACAATGTATTTTTCTGAATTTAGGTAGAAGACCTAATTCCATTTAGATTTTTCCCCCTAAAAAAAGTAAACCCCATTCTTTTATGACAACCCAAAAACAAAGGATCCCTTGTTAGAATGATTGAAATATAACCAAAACCAACGAGGTTGAAAGAAATAAACTAGTTTGGACAAATTGAACCTGAAGTATTGTTTTAACCAGCAACATACACATTATTGTCTCCACGAACTTCTGTAACAACTTTCTTTTTTTGTAATTCGTAGTGGTTGTAACATATGTCGTCGCATAGGGTGCTCATGGCTAGATGACCTTAAGGTTATTTTCAGGACCTACCAGCTTAGAAATGTATATAATTTTGCTTTGTTTTGTTACGTGTAACTCATCCATCTTGAGTGAAATAAAGACTGTTGTTGTTGTTTCTGGGATAATCTGCCAACTGTATTAGCTATCTTATTTCATGGATGGAACGGTTTAACTCTTTTGACTTCAAAAAGTTACGAAACTTGCAGCCCATGTAATAACCACGATTATGCATTACGATATCTGATTTCATGGCAACCTCGAAAATGAAATCTTTCCAAAATTCGATGTAAACATAAATTTACAATGATGTTCAAGATGCAGAATAATAACGACCCTTTGTCTTAGAGAAAACCTTCCAGATCAAGGAATTAAGATACAATCTTCTTCAATAAGAAAATCAGTTATCTCAAAAACATGGTGCTAAGTATCTACAAAGAGCTTTCGTGTATAACGGTGTAAACTCTGTGACGAATTACCAGATCACATTAGAAAGCCAATAATTTCCTTTTTTAAGCTTCATTCTCCCACTAAAATTTGTTTTAAGAACATCATTTTCCATGGGAAACTATCAGCCGCTAGTCCCTTGACAGACACACTCCATTTGTCAAACAGTTGTTGGCGAGAGTGGAAGAAAATTTTGTGTTTAACAATAGCGACAATATAGTGTTTATGTCTTTTGAAACTAGCATATAAACCATTGAAACGAGATTCTGTTGTTTAAGTGGAAACCTCGAGCTCGCAGACTAATTACTAAATACACATTTATTTACGTATTCAAACCGCGATCGATGCTGTTTTAGTTCCAGGTAGTTCGCCTGTCATTGAAAGAATCAACAGCATTGGTTCGACCAGCCTCAGTATAGAATGGAATCCAATTCCTGCAAACCTGTCGAATGGGGAAATCCTGAAGTACAACCTGTTTGTAATGAAAGGCTTACCACCAAAAGGAATGGTAAAAAAAGATATCTATCATATTCATTTTCTATTTATTATTGTCGTAGTGGTCACTTCCTTTTTCTATCATTTATTGATTATTGTAATTTGTAAACCTTTCTATTATATAATTCTTAACGATAATAAATGAGTAAATGATTTATTTGATGATTTTAATGATTGATTTGATTGATTGGTTGATTTATTGATTGATTTTAATGATTGATTGATTTTATTAATTGACTGATTCAGGAGCCCATTACTAGGGGCGTCCATATATACTCTACCCGACCGGTTTGAGCTATTTTTAGAACATGTTTCTCGGGTAACTGACTCTGCTGCAAGCATGCATATGCTTACCGTAATTTTCGAGATTAAGAATTGTTCTTTGAGGTGATTTTACTAACGCTGCATTGTCCTGACTATGGTTTGATTGGATTCCCAAAGTGTGGGCACGTGAACTCCCGTGAGATATGTTCTAAATATAGCTCAATCCGGTCATACGATGACTCCTAGACCTAGCATGGGAGATGAACGCTCCTGGTCATGGGATCCTGACTGATTTTAATGATTGATTGATTGATTGATTGAATGATTTATTTATTTATTTTAATGATTGATTGAATGATTGATTGATTTTTATGATTGATTGATTTTAATGATTGATTGAATGCCTGATTTTAATGATTGATTGATTGACTGATTGCTTCATCGCGCAGAATGGCGCGACACATCCGGGCATTTTATTAGATGCAGGAGCGCTAAATTCAAAGCCTACACAATGAATAACGATGCAAATAATAGAGGAATTGGACAAAAAGGCTTAGGTGAACTATAAGTTTTGCTTATTTATGGTTAAATGAAATTTGCTAGAGCTTAGGTACCACCTGGCTTTTGAAGAAGAGATATCAATGAACAATTTCCACCCAATTTTAACTTATTTGAGTGAGTATAAGCATTATCGGTTTGACCATGAATTTTGGTTTTTTTAACTGTTTCTACAGTGGAATATTCACTTTAGCTCACTTTGAGGCCAATTTTCTCGCTAACAATCGTATTTTCTACTTAGGTACCACCTGGAAAAGTTAGTTTAGTATGTTACTTACTACCAGCCGTGTTTTCATAGTAATCTGACCAGTATTAGTATTATCGAAATCAATATTTCCAAGCCATGTCTTAAAACCTCGAATTCGCCTCCTGTTTTGAAGTTTGAATATTCCCGCGGGACTTCTCTTGGGCTCTCTAGCTCCTCCTTCACGAACAATAGCACACCCGCCGCATGATTAGCCATTGAAATTGACACAGAACCAAAGCTCAAAATTATTGTTAAAATAACACTTGCGCTTCATGAGCAAATCTTGAACTTACGTTTAAATTAGTTCAAGCTCCAAAATGAGACGTAACTCATGTTCGTACGTACTCTAGAAGTATTTAAAAGGTAAAAAAATCGCCCAGCCCAGTTGGCGGCAAAGTACTTTCAAACTGAAGCTGAGTAAAGGCAACCGCGACGAAACAAATCTTAGTGAGCATTAAATAAAAACTATAAACTTACCGCGTCAAAAGCAAATTATAACATTGTATTCAGAATAATCCAAGCTTCAAATTGAGACGTTGCTCATGTTCGTACGTGCTCTACAAGTACTTAAACGCTAAAAAAGTCTCCCCGGCGGAGAGTTGGCGGCAAAGTCCATTCAGTCTAAAGCTGAAGGCAAACGCGACAAAACAAATCTTAGAGAGCATTAAATAAAAACTATAAACTTAGCGCGTCAAAAGAAAATCATAACGTTGTATTCAGAATAATTCAAGCTTCAAATTAAGACGTTGCTCATGTTCGTACGTGCTCTAGAAGTATTTAAAAGCTAAAAACATCGCACCGGCGATCTCAAAGTTATAACTTTCTTCGTTTTATACGATTCATAGGAAAAAAAGTAAACCAACACGATTCTTTAATTTCTCAGAGAAAATTAAGCGGCGATTCGAATCATGGATTTAACCCAAAACTTTTACAAAGACAAGGTATCTTAAACTTTGAATTGATAAGTTTTAAGTTTGTATCTGTGTAATTGGCACACTAAGGAAATAACAAGATCGAACAGACGAAAGGCTTTGCTTTTGAACTTCAGGGCGGTAATAACAACGTTAGTTAGTGTGATGACCTTCTTTAACGAGCTTTGGTAGTCCACTATTCCCATGAAGCGAGCAGTTGACATTGATTGACATGTGTTTCATGTGATGTGGGAGTAGAGTATTCCCAAACCGATTTGTCAAAAGCCAATCACAATCGCTTTCCCGCAGAATAATTAGCAATGTTATAATTATTCCGGCCTCACTTTAACCTCTCGGCCGTAAGTACATGTCGCCGAGGACAATAGAATTCTGCGCGATGTTGATTGATTTTAATGATTGATTGAATTTAATGAATGATTGATTGATTGAATGAATGATTGTTTTACTGAATGAATGAATGAATGAATGAACGAGTCCATGTGATATTAAATATGACATTAAAAAATGTGATATTAAAAACTAACAATTAATTACAAATTATAATATATACACTATACAATCTAATTAAATATTGCTATATGAAACAGTTAAAAACACAAGTCCTAATCACGGTCGAAAGTAATGTAAAAAAATATTGATGTTGGAAGCGACCTGAGCATTGTTCCAAAGTAAAGTCCCCTGTATCTAGAAGTAGCTAAACATCAGTTAAAACCCTTAGGGATTTAAAGAGTTCATTCGAGAAACTTGATACTATGATCATTTATTTTAAACCCATATATTCTAAGTTTGTGTACCTTCACACTGGGAAGATTTTAATTTTAAGGGAGGGGTGAAGCACTGTAAATAACTTGAGAAACCTAAACGTATAAAATTCACATATGATCATTACAAGCATGTATACTGAGTTTGTGCGCATTTACATTGGCAAATGAGATATTTTCTAGCTCCATTTTCATGCTAAATTTTCAGTATAATGTTTGATTATCGTTATCGGTATCCACTTGTAATAATAATAAAAATAAAATAATAATAATGGTAAAATCACATTGCTTCGCAATACTTCCTACTTCCATTTAGTTGGACAGTTTTGTCTTTAAATCAGCGATATATAATGTATCAATTAATTTATCCAACTATCTGGATCCATCCATCTATCTCTCTATGTATCCATCCATCCCATATCGATACCAACATTATTAGGAGTCAGTATGTCAAGCTGTCGTCTCGAAAGTATGAGTGGTCTATAAAATCCTTTATTGAGAGGCCTTGGTTTTTTAGAATTCCGCATATTTTCCACATTGTGATGTTGGTAATCGACGAGTGGGGCCCGCAAGCTTGATTCTGCCTCCTTGCATGAACGATCATCGAACTGGCCTATTGGCCGGTAACAAAACGAGCAGGGGACTGGGTCCGAGTTTATCAGAATTACTCTAATTCTTAAATGAAGTTCATTACATGTTAATGTTCAAATTTCGTGCATTGTACAAAATCCAAGCATGTGATTGGCTAATGAGCGTGCATTATTGGTGACCCCAGCACTCGACCCAGACCCTCTCTTACCTAGGGAAAGGGAGACCTGATACAGTGACTGAGTGAGCATTCGCTTAGTTACGTATTTGGACGGTTTGCAAAAACTCATTACAAACGATCATCGAACTGGCCTATTAACGATAATTACCTCATTTGTTTTCAAATACATATATTAACTGATTCATTTATTCATTTGTTCTCGTTTTTAAGGACATGGAAATTGGATATGAAGAAGGAAGAAACTATTCAAAGGTGACAAAATGATTCGTCTTTGTTACTTCGTACACTTCATGATTACTCCTGCTGGAAACAGTTATGTTTTCCCAGTGGTTAGGGAAACAAAACCACCTAATTCCCGACGTACCAGTCATTAACTAACCTTCAGTTACCATTTGATCTATTTTCTTGCTTAATTCTGTACAGCACGCTCCATTTTGAAGAAACTGAAAGAGCCACCCCCCTTAGCAGATAGTCAATAATGCGCGTGACCTTCTGTCACGATGTGATCACGTGGGTACAATTTTCGAATTGCAACCCACGCGGGATACAATAAACACTCAATGACTGGTTCCGAGGGAAACTAGGGGATCTAGAGGAAACAAAACTCACTGATTCCCGAAGGGACAGTCATTAAGTGATTTGTTATATAGACATAAGTTATACTACCCGATACGAGCGAGGTTTGTCGTCTTCTCTTCGGGAAGCTGCTTTTCAACACACAACGCTGCCAGCATCGCTACGGCATTTTTAGTATCGTTTTGTATCTTTCTTGCATCCATTTTAGCAACCAATTTTTCTCTCGCACGCGCTTGATAAAGATGTAAATTGTTAGCCTGAATTTCAGCCGTCTCCTCCGGTTCATTCCTTCCGAGAGAGACGTCTGAATCCAATAGCCAATAATGCCGTCCAGTGACGTCACTACCAGAAAACCTGGTATGATATTTGATTGGTTCATATTCTATAATTTCGCATAATTATCATAATTATCTCATCCGAGTGATGTCTTTGGCAAAGACCTTGAATTCGTAAGGAAAACATCTGGAAATGGACTGAAAGTGTCCTGCACAATAACCGGTCAACTGTCCTGTACACATGTACATTTTATCCCATCGCGTCCGCGGGGTTGTTGAAAATCGATTATTTGTTCACACTCGCAGTGGTAAAGAATGTCGTTACTCTCTTCGAGGAACTGTTCTTTCCCGTAAGAGTCTTCGTATTTCTTCGAAAATTCTCCATTATCCTTTCATGTTTTTCTACTTTTCTGTTGCATCATTTACATAGGTAATATCTCGTAGCTGTGTCGATTGTGTCAAATATTAACGGAAGACAAAGATCAACTGTACTTTGCCTCCAAACATAATATAACGATTCGTTACTTCGAAAAGGTTTTCACAACATAAGAGGCACTTGAGAAGCAAATGGATGGAGATATATATAGGTAAGGCTTTTATTTTGGCCGGCATGATCTCAAATAATTTCTGAAGGCGAGCGATGGCTTTGTTTTTGTGACCCACGAACTCTTACTACCGCCGTGACAGTTTTATTTGCATAAATTAAATTGTTAATCCGCCTTGACGTCACTGGACGGCATTATCGGCTATTGATTCAGACGTCTCTCTCGGGAGGAACGAACCAGAGGAGACGGCTGGAATTCAGGCTAGTAAATTCTTTCTTTGGAGCTGGTTCCATTTTGAACGCTTTCTTTCGACGTAAAATGGTCAATTTTTGATGAAGATCTAGATATTTTGGTAAACAAATATTTCCCGCCTTTAGCTAGCCAGTACCCAGATTCTAGAGGTTTTCTAAAGAGAACAGCGGCGGAGAGAGAGCCGCGAAGCGGCGATCGGCGAACTGCGAGAAAACCTCTGGTATCGGTGGGTGCGAATCTCAATGTCATGTTTTGAATTCGGTTCAGGATCTGACTGTCTTTTCTGATTGGAGGAATATATAATGAGCTCAACAAGAGCTGCGGTTGGTTAGATATATTGTTTTCAGGGACGGAAGGGTAAGTAATCATTGTAGATATCGTATATGGTCAATTAGAGTTCGCTCGATCTCGTACATAGAAGATTGTACTATTCGCGTAGGAGGATTCCTCAAAGCATTTATGAAGACATCGCATCATCTGTACTAAAAGAGCGCTTTCCCAAGATAACATCACTCACTGGCACAGCGTTATTTGGCATTATAAATCCGAAAGACGGACTGGTCATGGCAAGTCGATTATTTTTCCGTTGTACCATATATAAGCAAATAATTATCATTGAGAGGGTTTAGTTATACACAGAACGTAATAGGTATTGCTATCAGCCCTCTAAAATCATTGATGGACTCTCACGTTGATCTAAGGTCTTCTCCAACTTTAGAATAGCTCTGTAGCATTTCTGACAGATATCTTGTGAAACGCCATTTAGGTCGGCGGTCTCCACACCAGCAATGGTCGCAACCGCTTCAGAAAGTTGTCATTATTGCTTTTTTTGTCCACAAATGTTCGTTGGTGATCGGCTACATACATTAATGTTTATCCTGGAGACTCTGCAATGGTAGTTTGTTCGAGTTTTACGGCTTTGAGTAGTGGTGTTAATTTTACGGAGAGTTATCTGCTATGAAAACATCCCCGGCCAGGCTCTTGCAAATCGCATGTGGTTTATTTTTAACATGTAAACAATTCTCAATCTTCCCTCCCCTTCCGAAAACGTCTGGCACAGCATTCTTTTACTCTGTCTACCACACTGAACAAAATTATAATGTGACGCGCACGTGGTATCTCTCTCCTGAAAGGTTGATTAATTACTCAGTTGATATTACTTAATTACTCAGTTGATATGTTTGACAGCTCTCATGGGCATGAAAGGGAGATTCGCACCCACCGATATCAGAGATTTTCACGCAGTTCGCCGATCGCCGCTTCGCGACTCTTTATCCGCGGCTGTTCTCTCTAGAAAACCTCTGTAACCAGGGTAGCTAGCCAGTAGCGCGCGCGACACATCACATCATCTTCTGTCACGATGTAATCACGTGGCGGGCAACATTGGATTTTGATTACTGCCACGTGACCCTGTATCAGCCAATGTGAGGGTGAGTTGTGTCTGGATGTCTATATGTCTATATAACAATTAAATGTGGTGACTGTTACATGGCCAAGAAACAATCAATAAGAGTTCGTGTTAGACCATCAAACTCCAACTCTATAGAGATTACTTTGTGGCGAATGGCACTTACACTCGAGTTTGTTTTATAAAAGGAACGAGCGATTAAGTTTTGTGAAAACTATCATACGAATACACTTCCCAAGTTGTTATTTGTTTTGTTATCTCCATACCGAGATTTTACTCCAGTATCCAGGTTTTATTTATGTTTAGTCATTAAACACACAGATCTCTCAAATTTTCGTTTTGCATTTTGCACCACTTTAAGCAGTGTAAAATTTGGTTAATCATTGCATATAGTGAGGATTGTTAATTGTTTGTTATTTGATATCTGATCGTCAATAATATATAGATGGTTTGCACTCAATCCCTAGAGATTCAAATGACAAAGGGCATGGCGACCATGTTGGTGTACAGAACAAAAGAAGCTAACGAAGAATCTATTGTTAACTGTACACCAACATGGCTGCTATGACGTCACGTGCAAAGGGTCTATAGGGTTATTTAAATGATCGTATCTCTAATCGAACTTATCGAACGCTCCGTGCTTTACCCTTATCCCTCCCACCCTTAAGGCAGGAGTTTTATTGTTTACTGTAGTTTTTACGAGGTTCTCGCTTTCATTGGCAGAACAATAAAGCTCCAATTTTCCCAAACGTCGTTGTCCTGTGTCTTTGAATTTATAAAACAATTATGCTCACTAATAGGACATTTGCATTATGGCGTCATTTACCTACAACTACCAGAATTGTTACCTGCAGATTCTTATTACTACAGACTAGCCAAGTAGATGGTAAAGTGAACCACACTCTTATCCAAGGCTTTGACCCATTTACTAACTACTCAGTGACCATCCGGGGTTCTACTTCTAAGGGGCCAGGCCCACTTAGTCGATGGATGACAGGCAGAACTAACGAAGATGGTAAGTACTGAAAATTATTCTGCAATTTGCAAATGTTTGCAACCATTATAAGTTCTGTACTCGAAAGTAGGAACAAAATAATAAATTGGCAATATATAACTGCTTATTAACCTTGCTTGCTTGGTTTGTACGGAGAAATATCAGACCACGAATATCTGATATTTCTCTGTAAAGACCAAGAATGAGTGGTTTATTATATGGCTTACTTAATTGCACTTTTATAATATTTGGGCTCTTCCGGTTAGCAGTATTTCACTTCCGGAATCGCGCGAACGTGCATTTTTTTGCCGCGGTTTTCATTTTAGTGACGTAAGCAAGTTGAAAGAGAACTATGGATTAAACAAACAAAACAACTGTAAAAACTGTAGAGTTCGATGGCTTTATTTATTTATTTCAATTTTCGAAGTCACGAATTGCCGAGGATCAACCTTCATAATTGTTGATACAAGTTTAATGAAGTGGTGAACCGTTAAAATGATAAATATAAGTATATTTTTAGCTCAGTGGGCTTGACGATGCTATTTTCAGATTCGGTTCCAGCTCCTCACGGACTTTACTCGCTCCACTGATTTTCTTTGTTGTTTGTTCCAAGTTGCGAAACAAACTATATGGAGCTTTCAAAACTGGCTCTGAATTCTGCCGAGTTGCTCCCTAAGCTTACTACACGGATGATCTGACATGAAGACTCGTGAATTTAATATTATAAACTTACTACTACCTAAGCAGTATGGACGGAGTGTAAGTTGAAAACCCATTAAATGTAATGGATTTGACTTGGAAACTGTAGGCCGTATTATACCACACCAATGAGATTCTCCCGAAAATTATAATAAATTATAAATCCTGCATTGTTGTTATTGAAACTAATCAATGACTTCGATTCGCTTGCTTTAAAATATAAATACTTGTTCCCTGTCGTTCATATTCACGTACATATTATAGCTAGATAACATACCTAGGAAATTTAGAGACGTTCAGCTTATGAGAAGCACGCATCGAATTTTGACCAGAACTTTGCGAAATTATAAATCCCACGCTCGTCCGTCATTGAAACTTCGCTCGCTTTCCAAATACAAGTACATTCATGTTTACTGTCGTTTATATTTACGTGTATTATAGCTAGACATTATAAGTTCAGAACTAGACGATAATTTGATGCTATTTTTGATGCTTGTAATTCTTTAAGCGTTCAGTTTGTAGCGAGCGAACATAGAGATCTCCCAAAAATTAGAATAAATTATCAATTCCGCACTCGTAAACAAACACTGACTGACTGAGTGTGAAATATCGTAAACAGACGCTTACAATTCGCTAAAGAAATTAGAAATATAACCTAGAATATCGTAAGCAACCGGAAATGTTTTTTGCAACACTGTAATATGAACCTGTACTGTCATGAAAGTAGAAAATCGTGATTGCTGTTGGTTTTGATTCTAAACACTGAATGCATTCTTCCGCCTCCCGCGATCCATTCGGACACGTGATATCAACAACCAAGCAGATAGAGTGGTAAAAATAGTCCAACTAATTTATGGAAGCTAAAAATAAATCGCCGCAAACTATAATAGAGAGAGCTTAATATGGGTGATCAGTTTTCTAAGGTGATGGTCTTTTGGTTATACCCATGCAATATAAAACTGAACGACTGATTGTACGAAAAAAGTGTTCTGAAATCAGGTTTTCAAATAACCAAACTACGACAATTTTCACTGGGCTTCCATTTTAATTAAGAATAAAGTTGCAAAGCAATGATTACACTCAAAGAGGTCATAAATACCTTCTAGACAAATATCTGGATTGAAAACATCCAGAGTACTTTGGCATGTTGCTATGGCAAAGTTGGAGAAACTTGAAATACTTTTCTATTCTTCGTGTGCATGTGACGTTAGCTTCTCATTTTAGTTCATCCAACATGGCGGCCACGTCTTTGTTATTTAAATCTCTGGGGATTGGATTACACACCACCAATACCGTCGTTTCAGCCTCTTAACCTCTTCACCTCTGCACACAAAAATTAGGGAAGTCGATTTTTCAACTGTCGTCACGCTTTACATGATATTTAGACAACCGCCCATAATAGCTTTCACTAGTATCAAGTTTTGCTCTAGTCCCCAGTTCGGCGCCAGGAAATGCGATGGCAACTGGCAAGACATCTACTACCATACTGGTCACGTGGCAGCCGATACCTTTCCGTCATTGGCGAGGAAGAAAATTAGGGTACAGAGTGACAGCTCAAACATCAAGTGGGATGTCAATCACAAAAAACGTTGAGCCAGGAGAAACCTTTGCAGTGATTACAGGCCTGAAGAAATACACCGAATATCATATCTGGGTAACAAAGAGTGCGGTTTGTGACTTTTGTATCTCAGTTAAAGGCCCTTTGTTGATCGTCATGCTTCGCGTCACCCAAGCGAATTTTGAATGATATGAAATTCAGAGCTTCAGAGCGTAAAAACAACAGCGATATAGCTTAGTATTGTGTTTAGTATTCCCTGAAGATATGTAACAATAGCTACACCCTCGTAAAGCATTACGGTCGGCAGAGAGTCTTCAAAAGTAGATTTCGCCCTTTGCGATTTCTCTACGTACGAAAAACCTACGTAAAAAAAGAAGCAAAAATTATGTTTTACGAGAGTAAACACCCATTTTGAAAACGTAAGTAAAAAATATCGCGGCGTTTTAAAGTACTAACTTTAAACGAACAGTGGAATTAATTACGTTTTCTTGACTCAAGTCAGTAGACCAGTTAGGTAAAGGAAGTTGCACTGAAGTTAGTTAATTCACTTACATATTTACCTATTTATTGTATTTCTAAGGTTGCTGCTTTCACATCTAAAGGGATTGGTAATAAAAGCAAGATTATCGTACAAAGAACTAACGAAGGAAGTGAGTAGACTGGTGTTATTGTGTTTTTATTCATTCATGCTAACCTTTTATTGACGAAACAATGATGACAAGTATTTTGAGTTTAGGCTGAATAACAGTACTGTATGTATCAATGGATGACTTACTAAAGTTGAAATGGCTATCAATGAAATAGCAACGAGAGTGGCACCTGCTAAAGCTATACACAAAGCTATACCTCATTGGCCTAATTTTTTAACTGCTCAAGCTATTTAACACAAATTCAAAAACTCGTGAATAATTCATGAGCATTTTCTCCAATCAGATGAAGCAAATCAGTCACGTGCATGTTCCTTTATACCTGATAAAATCTCATCATTCCAAAAAGCCCGCGGAGGGATTTGAATTCTGTCCCAGGGGGAAACGAGGTTAATGATAGACCAGTTCGCGGTAAATTTCGACATTTTGAAAGGGGTGCAAACATGGCGCGAAATACAGTGTTTGTATGGGAATCGATGGGAATCTGATGCCAAATAAAATCCGTAAAATCGAATTTATGAAATATTCTTCAGATACAAACTTAAGATACCAGGTAAAAGATTAACATATCAAAATTTGAGAGATGTAGCTGTGCTGGGAAACGTGCAATCGTGTTTTTCGTGTTCTTATTGATAATACGTTTTTATTAACTGTAACCTTTAATTGAAGCTTTGTCGATTCATTATTTTCACCTGGTGGCCATCTTGGATTCAAAGCGAGGCAATCCGTTGTTTTTGCTATGCTAAACTCGTTCTAATATCCCTCACTGCGAGGCTAACCTAGCAAAAACAAAGGATTGCCTCGCTTTGAATCCAAGATGGCACCGGATAAAACGAGTGAATAGTTCTCTTCACTCACGCTTTTAATCTTAACTGCTTAAAAATATCCCCCTTACTGAGCATATTTTGCAAACGTTTGTTTGTATATTTTTGTATACCATTTAATTTTATGTCTAATCTATTCTTTAGCTCCCAGTCAACCACCGGCCAATGTCAAAGTCGTAAACCGGACTTCAACAACGTTACTGGTGACGTGGATACAAATTCCAGCTAGCTCTGTCCATGGCATCTTAACTGGATACAGACTGAGATATAAGAGACACAACGATAACACATGGAACTCAGTCACTACATCCGATCTTCAAGTCAATCTTGTTCATCTGGACGAAGGCACTGAGTACGACGTACAGGTTGCAGGTTTAACACGACAAGGACAAGGAGTTTGGAGTGCTTTGGATAGATTCGTGACTTCCTCTGGTAACTATGCACTATGCAAATCTAGACCTCTTCCATTGGATGGATTGGGGATTATAATTTCAAGTAAAATTTACAAAGGATGGAAGTTATAAAAATTGGACATTTAATGGTAGTTTTTAATTTCCAGGAGATGGAAATATATATATTTAAAACCAATTATAAAATAACGCATACGAAACTCGCGCGCTGATTGGCTGAACGCCGTATTTATATGAGAATCTATAGACAGAGAAATTCGCTTTTAGTTGTCGTGCATGTTGGCACGCGATTGGGAATTAAATCAAAATGGCAAACGACAAGGAAGAATGACCAAACGTTGACTTCCAAATGAATGTGATTTTAATCAGCATTTAATCAGAGATAGTTTGACAAAAATACCACCTCATCACGACCGACTCCAATTTGAACCTAATTTGCTAACCCGCATCCGATAACCGATATATTTTTATTCGTGGATTAAACTTGGAAATAAAACTAATTCTATTTTAACTTAGTTTGCGTCATAGTGCCTAGAACGTTCTAGTTATATTGCGTGGGCCTGGAGCGGACTAGCAGCGAGTGCCCCAGGTCGAGGCAGACAAAGCGGTCTAGAGAAGGACGCCATCTTGAAATCTGTATAGTTCAGCACGTCGTCTCAGTATTATAGTTCGTTAGTATTACAGCACTCGCACTTTTACAGTTTGTACGTAAAACGGCTAAAAAGAATACTTTTCAAACAATTCTCCTGACAGACGACTAGAGTGAGGAATCGAGCTAGAGTAGTAGGGACGGGAAATCATTTTTTTCCATGTCTTTTTATCTCAAACTGTTAAAATGTAGCTTTATAATAAGTTCGAGTCCAACATTTTAGTCAGCGACGAAGTCATGAAATAATAAGGCCAATTGTTATCACTGATCCTGCTGATTGATCCTTAGATAATTCAGATAATATTTTCAAGCCGAATTTTGCAAACTCACGTGAAACAGTTGTGACGCTCTCTAAGCAAATCAAACTTGTCTATTTTTCACAGAAAAGCAATGTCAAAAGCAAGCTTTTCCCTCTTACATTACACTCAAAACCTCATCCCACTGGAACGAAGGTCCAAACAGCTATAGATCTTTCCATTGAATTTGCAAAAATAAGATTTCATTCAACTAAAGCTGCTCCAATCCAAGTTCGACGGAATCTTTATCATTCAGCCACAAAAAACACCCAGTTCAAGTCCTCTATTCCTTGAATGGCTTATGTCTTATGGCTTAAATTTCCAAGGAATGTTTCAAGGAGATATTTTCAAAATAGAGCCACACACTGACACACAGTGCCTTCGTTTCTTTCAGTTCTGCCTTGGGCGATCTCCCGCGCTGTGCAAACTCAGTCGATTTCTGACTGTTAGGAGAATTGATCTTCTGATCGTGCGTGCGTAAGATGTATTTCTCATGTTTTTCCTGTTCGTTATTTTATAAAAGCAAGTTAACACGCTTTCCATGTCTTAGTTCTCTTATATAAACACGCGGGATATGTTGGGAGAACAAAGAACAACTTTTCTTTGTTCTCCCAACATATCCCGCGTGTTTATATAAGAGAACTAAGACATGGCAAGCGTGTTATATTGCTTAGTAAGAGATGCGATTTTCAACACAAGTTTTCAACGCAATCGTGGATAACTAATTTAACAATGTTCAGTTTTAGTTTAGAACTTGATTGGCTGCAATAACAGGACTTCGACACTCGATTGTCGCTCATGTGTATGGTATTTACACTAGAAATAGAAAACCCAAGTACAAATTACTTTTGACACTCAATCAAAATACGCTCATTAATGTAATACTCCATCGAGCTACAACAGTCCTCTGGTTCACTTCAGTTTTATTATTACTTTTGCTTGACAGAACGTGTGAAGACTCCACCAGTTCCTACATCTACTACATCTCAACAAAATATGCCCAAGCCAAGTATATGATGGGGAATTATACGGTTTTATTTTACACAACTAATTTAAAGAAATGAAAGCGTAGCTCCTAATTATAGTACACATACCAGACTCACTTTAAATGTGTATTATTATTAAACAGACCAGACTCACTTTAAATGTGTATTATTATTAAACAGACCAGACAAACTTTAAATGTGTAATAATACCAATTGCGAGCATTGTCATTATTAATTAATAACGGTTAAAAGAATAGCGTTGCGTTCCCTGTTTTCAAAGGTTGCCTTGTCCACAGTTTGATAGTTATCAATGTTGGTGAAGTTTGTGCTATTCATTACATTGCAAAATATCAAATAACAATAGACTTTCACTAAGCTATCCCCGAAATGCATGCGAAAGATTTATTGTCATATTTTAGTCAACAGCGATACCCTGGTTGGTGGAACAGCAACAGCGGGTATTGTTTTACTTGTGCTATTCATTCTGATACCAGTATTAATCAGGAAAAGAAAGAACAGTCGGCGAAAGAAGTAAGTATGGGCCTGTTTGCGCCAAATGAAGTTCTATTTACCTAGCAAACAAATCCTTCAACTGTGGCCTCTGACAAGTGTGAACAGTACTTTCGAGCGCTATCAAATTGTGTCGAGCGCTCTCAAACTACAAAGACTCCATTGTCCTGCCTCGGAGGCCAACAAAATATTATCAGGCGACGAATTGACAACTTTGTCAATTCTCACCTGTTCTTTATGCGAGCCTGCTTCAATGGGCATTTTGCAAAAATGTATTCACGTGGCTCGGTACTGGACCGCAAAAATCTGATTTAAAGGCACTTGTACGAGATCGGTAGTGTTATAAGCAAAACCTGTTTGTAAATGCTATTTTTAACCTCCAATCTATTGTCGATCTTTTTAAAACAGCGTTTGGAAGTTTGCCCAGCCCATGGGAACACGACCCCAATTCATTGGTTATTGAACTGACAGTGATTATGATGAGCTTAAGACACTAGATGTAATTATGGCGGCACAAATTGTTTGCAACAATAAACGTAGGCAATAACCCGGTCAAGTTCCAGCTCGACAGCGGAGCAACATGCAAAGTAATTTCTAAAAAAATACTAGAAAATAGTCTCGGAAGTATTGAACTGACCGGCGTCGATCGCGCGTTATCTATGTACAATCAAACGACCGTAATACCAATGGACAGTGCAAACTTCATCTGTTCAATGAGAAGATCGGAAAGAGTTATGAAGCAGCATTTATGGTTCTAGTGAACGAGTGTACTCCCCTGTTAGGTAGCGAGACCATCCAACAGATGGATTTAATCAACATGCGCTTCGAGAATTTTTTATCGGTCGAACACCTAAGCAGTTTAAATTACTCGCAAGCTCGATAACAAAAGAAACGCTACAGAAGGAATATGCTGACGTATTTCATGGAACGGCAAACTAAAAGGGCAATATCATCTAGAAATAGAAATTCATGCGGCACCGGTAGAGCACCCGCCTCGCAAGATACCATTAGCAATCAAGACACAGCTAAAAAAAACGAATTAGTAAGTCTACAGACACGGGGAATCATAGCTTCGGTTACAGATCCGATCCCTTGGGTTTCAAGTATGGTGCTTACTAGAAAATCGAAAGGGAGTTTGTGGATATGTTTGGACCACAAGGACGTTAACAAAGTCCTAATACGCAACCACTACCTACTACCAACAATCAAGGAACTTTTACCGGTGATAAGCAAGGCTAAGGTTCAGCACATTTGATGTAAAAACCAGATTATGGCATATCGAGCTAGATGAAGAGAGTTCCAAACTTACAACATTACACACTCCTTTTGGCCAGTACTCGATGTCCGAGGAGTTCCAAATAACGACAGCACCATGTCGTAGAAATTTTACCAGGAATAATATCGGTCTACCATGATATCCTGCTATTCTGCCATGGCTCAGAGACGTCTGCGAGCCATTACGACAGCTAATCCAGAAAGAATTGCTGTCATTGGACCGATACACAGGAGGACCATTTGAGAGCATCAGGAAGCTAGCAACAGAAGCCCGAGTAGTAAAGTACTATGACCCAAAAGAAAGATTCACACTTTAATGTGATGCCTCAGACAAAGGTGGTCCTAACGCAGAAAGAAGAAGGTATATATTTTGTGAGTAGAGCTCTGACGGATGCTGAAACTCGATACGCGCAAATCTAGAAAAAGCTCCTTGCAATCATATTCCGACTACAGAGATTCCAGTATACACATGGTCATCTTGTTAACGTACAGTCTGACAACAAGCCCTTAGAGGTGATCGTGAAGACGCCGATACACAAAGCACCAAAACGACTTCAGCATATGCTGTTGATACTACTGGTCTATGACACAGACGTAGTACATATAACTAGAAAGAAGATGGAATTAGCAGATACTTTAAGCAGAACCTACCTACGAGACAGTCAACCAACACAGTTTCTCAAAGGAACGGCATACATCTTGATATCCTGAAATAGTCAGAATGAATTACCCATTGCATCTCCTCGACTAGATTCGACTGGTGCGCACCCTGACAAAGATGAAGACATGCAGGAGCTGCTGAAATTCGTCAGGTCAGGTGGCCAGAGCAGACAAGCGAGGTATCTAGTGCAGCGCTACCATATTAAGACATACGTGATGAGCTCAGCATTAAAAATGGTATGGTTTTCCGTGGCGAGAGAGATCTTACGAAATGACATACTACACATAATCCACTCATCTCACATCGGGATTGAAGGGTGCCTGCACCGTTCTAGGACATGCTTATACTGGTCGGGCATTAATGGATGATTAAAGAATACATCGAGCGGTGCGATGTATGCCGTTCCTGTGATAAGCGACAACCAAAAGAAACTCTACACCCACATGACATGCCGAATCGTCCATGGGCCAAGATGGCAACAGACCTGTTCAAGGTCAATCAGCATGAGTACCTGATCACCGTGAACTACTACCCCAACCATATCATATAACTTAATACGCTTCAAGCACACTTTTCTAAATTTAGAATTGTGCTCCAAGCACGCTCGGATGATCATCTAAGCAAACTTGCGTATTGGAATATCTGTTTGAGTCCAAAAATACGAAATAACATACTGGCAAGCATTGCCGGATAGTTGGTTCCGACTCGGGCGCCTCTGGGATGTAGATCCCCTTGAAGGTACCACATCTACCCATGTCATCCGAAAACTGAAGTCTCAGTTCACACGGTATGGAATACCGGATATTTGCGTTTCAGATAACAGCCTCCAGTTTGACTCGACAGGATTCATGAATTTTTGCCAACGAGTGGAAGTTTCAGTCAGTGCCTTTCTCACCAACCTACCCACAGAGTAATGGCCGAGTTGAAAATGCGATATAAGCAGCCAAGTGTCTAATGAAGGAGACCAAAGAAGGATGGTTCCTACATATACCTAGTATTGTTGAGTTACCGAACCACTCCAACATAAGGCTTAGAATACCAGACCAGACCAGAGATGAATGAGTAGACGAACGAAAACGATGCTTCCAAAGAAAACTAACCTATTTAACCAGGGGTATACGACCAACGCAGCAACATACGGGTTAACAAAGAGCACCAAGCGAAGTACTTTAACCGAGGAGCACACGTCCTCCCTGAATTGCAGAAAGGAGATATCGTGAGAGTGCATACAAACAACGCTAATAACTCCAACCTGCAGAAGTAAAGCAGAAGGTAAACATACGATCTTATGAGGTGGAGATGGAAGAAGGAAGACAATTCCGTAGGAACAGGGTTCATCTGCGCAGTGCGAAGGAGGAATTAAACCCTCCTCCAGTTAATGCATCCCTAGAGCCAGGGGACAACGGGAGTGATTCTGCGGCTAAGCGCACGATTGCAATGCGGTTAATGTTCTAGTTTCAGAGGTATGATTGTGAGTTTTATCTATAAGAGAAAGGTGTGACAGTAGAGCAGGGCCCCATCAGTATCAGATGACACCACACAGTGACATATCTGAACAGTATCATTTTACAGACACGTGGCTCTTAGCTTGTATGTGATGCGAAGCAATCAGACGAGGAATAAGAGATAAAACAGAATAAAGCAGGCTTAGACTGATTTTTATACCGACTAACATGTGTATATAGAAAATGAGTTTATATTGTTTGAAACCACTACTGTTAATGCTTGTTTGAAACAGGGAAGCGATTGACGAATTCGAAATTTCTCAAGACCGACTTGACTATGAGCATGACATTGGCGAAGGAGCGTTTGGTATTGTATACAAAGGCTTCTTGTACGACATACAAAAAGCTCAAAAATCTACGAGACGTCGCCGCTTCCGTCGCAAAATTGGAAGTGAGGTCGCCGTCAAAATCTTACATGGTAATGCACAGAACCTAAACGCTATTAATTAAACTTAATTAAATTAATTAACCTTCATTGTTTACACTGAAAAATGCGGTAAAATATGGCTTGTCGTCCAAGCAGTTCTCTCACTTCAAATATCAAAATATATGAATTTCAGATTTGTTTGTGCTAATACTCAAACGTACGATTCTTCCCGCCTTTATTTTCTTTAAAACTTCTGATATGCAACCTATCTTAAGATCTATTTATCAATCAATTAACCTACATGTATGCAATAGATAGATGGATGGGTAGATAGAAGGGAACGTGTAACTTGTCTATAGTTACACATAAATAGATTTAGTATCAAGAGAGGATAATATGTTACATAATTTTACGGCTTATTTTCAGAAGGAGGAGGTGAGATGCAAAGACAAGAATTTGTAAAAGAAATGATCTTCATGAGGAACGTGGGAACTCATCCCAACATCATCAATTTTGTTGGTTACTGTAAGCAGTCTGAGCCATACAGCCTGGTGCTCGAGTATGCTGAGTATGGGGATCTGCTGAACTTCTTGAAAGCTGCAAGAAAACGGGTATGTCAAAACCATTTTAATTTATGATAGACGACCGTCATTCCGTAGAGCATTTCACGTTTTGCTTTTCCTGTTATTACTGTTATTCCATGTTTTCTGTTCCATTTGACGATAACTTATAACACCCGTTTGGGACGGCGAACTTCTCATTCGCCGAACTTAATAGATGAAAGAAGAGCGGCGTCTAAATCAATTGCCGTCGACGTTTGAATGATTAGGTGCGGCAGATGCTGTCACATTATGCGACACTTTAACGGCGTTGATTCAAACGCCACTCTTTTCATTCGTCGATCTTAATGCACAAACTACGATAATGTAAAAACCTTCCCATAGTTCTTTATCATTGATACGGGTCATATCTCCGACAGTCTCCGGGGAATGAAGTTCGCCGTCTGAATCAACCAGTTGCTCCGATGTCGTACTTAAAGGTATTAGGATCAGCGCATGAAACGTTCGCCATCTGAAACGAGCCTTAGCGTGCATGACGTGGATCGAAGCATTCCTCTGTCTAGCTGAGAGTAATGATCAGACATTTGGTTTAACAACGAAGAGGCAAAACCATTCACCCAAATTTGCTTTTGTATTCGGCCTTGCAATAACAATTTGTCTATGCGTAGAAATATAACTTAGGCAAAAACGAAACATTCTCCTGAGAATCAACATGGCCGCGGCGTGATTGAGGGCCATTGCTCAAATAACCCACGAAGTTATTAGGGCGCTTAGTACTGATAACGGTTTCTTTTTTAGCTGAAATGATATATTTTAATAAATAATTAATATTTATTGCATGGCACGCCGGTCCATCATGAAATGGAGCAATCTGATTGGTTCCCTGAGCGGTCGGAATCCTCCAGTCTGGACCGCTCAGCCAGACCTTACAAGATCGAGCTTATTAATTGAGATTTTTTTCCACCACGAAATGTGTAGTAAAGTAGGGAATAATACACGTTTCTAACTGATAAAGACAACGGAAACAGTATTGTCAGAAGGTAAATAAAATAACAAATTAAAAATATTTTGTCAAAAGCAATGTAAGCATCGCCGACACAAAGCAACGCCAAATTTCATGAATTCATTTCTCTGAACACCAGCCGAAAAACAACAAAGACAACACAAAGGACAACTTAAACTAATGCATCTGGAAACGATTTTTCGGAATCAAAACAAGCTAAGAATACCTGAAATTTTATTAGCGGAACCTGCTACTTCGTCGGTTCTTCAAACATAGTTTGAAGAAACGCACGTGACACGAGCCAAGCTATGTCACTGACTTCATTCCTGTGAAACATTATTTTATTAACATTTCAGGAATCAAGGCTTCACAGCAAATATCATGAAAGGAGGCTAAATCAAATTATCTTTCGTAGTCCTTCATGGGTAGTCCTTTCTGTTCATCACGGCAAGGAAAGTCGGCTGAATTTGAAAACTGTTCATTCAGCATTTTAGTCAACCATGGATCTTAGAGTCAATACGGAACCAAAACTTGAAAATATTCACAAAACTTGGCGCCGAACTGTCCTAAGCGACGATGATGACGAGTCAGCACACAATCCCCAATATTACATTTGATGATTTGAAGAGTTTTATTTGGTAATTTCTCTGCTCTTTTTTCGAGCGAAGTAGACTCCTCTAACTGAATGTAACTTTTAGGTACACCAAATTTACCGCTAACTTTGAAAGGGTTTCTATCTCACACTCAGCCAATCAGGTATCACATCTCATTCAGCTGACCAATCGGAGATAATGCTACTGTAGCTTCCGGCAAAAAAACACTGCGATGGTATTTTTGGAACAAAGCGAAAGCACCAAGCCAGGTCCGGATGGGGGGATGTTAGTCGAGTTCTCTTCTTGTGTGTATGGACCGAGCCCGAATGGCGAGCTCCATACGCAAACATAAACGAACGAACGAGACCAATATCCTCCCATCCAAACCGAAGAAAATATTATGGCTATATGGAAATTATCCTTTAGAGATCCAATGCAAAACGTTATAATTGAGATATTTCAGATTTAAGATTTCTTAAATAAGTAAACATTTTTTATCAAAAGGTTGTATAGTACTGACATATTGCATTCAAATACCTGATCCAGCAAATGTATTGCGAAATAGTGAATCCCTCATATTGTTATCGAACTGAATACTTATAACACACACACGGACTTGACTAAACAGATACATCATCAAATGTGTGCATTCCTGTCTTGCAACGCGCAATGCAATTTGCGCAATGCAACATGCACAAGTCAATATATTTTGAAATAGGTATATAAATAATATAACTGTTTGTAGCAATAACCCGTGATCACCGGTAAGTGACCAGTTGTACTCTGATAACACAGCAAACGGAGAGAACATCGTCGACAAAACAAATCGAGGCAGCAAAAGATGCTCTTCAGTATGCAAACACAGGATTCCTTAAGCCACAGGTGAGAGACATTATCGAGTTATAACTGACGTCAATTAAATTCATCGCCAGAAAAAAAGTCGAATAGACATGCACAGTTGAAGCATGACACAGAAACATTTCCTCTCCGTGGAGTTCTCAACTTTACAGTAAATGTATAGCACTACAATTTTCATATTGCAATATCTTTGAGTACGCTAAATTTCCCAAGCCCTTTGGTCTCCGTGTGGAATAAGACACTCATAAACTTTGTTTAGATCTCAAAAACAAAAAGGAAACGTTTGATTTCGGCTCGTTTTTGTGATTATTCGCTAAAGTGAACTTCAAGGGCGCCATATTAAGGATTAGCGAGACGAAGGACCTCAACAGACTAAGTTACGATTCATTTTGAGCTACTATTAGAACACTTACTTTCTTCTTTCATCCCCAAATCGAACGATCCAGTATGTATTCATGATTTTGTTAAATTTCAGCACCTTTTATCATAAACTTGGCTCGTTTTTACAAATCCAGTTTGGGTAATTATCGCCATTTTTTTATTAATTCAGTAGAAACGTATCACGTGTCCGTGTGGACCAATTAGAAGCATTGGATTAGAATATTTCATTCGACTTTTCTGGCGATGTGTTGCTGAGATATAAGAAGAATGAGCCAAAGTAGCATTGCTGCTATGAAAGTCATATTCCACACAGCAACTGTTATACTGATCAAGGACAAGAAAATGAAATTCAAGCTTATAGTGAAATACCATGATAACTTGAAATCCCTCATTCCATTTTTTACTGAATTCAGGTCATAAACACATAATTTCGTGATTTTAACATTTCAAATGCTTTTAGAAAAGTTAAAAATGTGTCGATGTCGTAATACATTTAAACGAGGAAGGCAATTTCCCCCCGTCCTATTTTGCCATTCTCATTTCCATTTACAGTTTCTTTACCGTGAATGTTTGTTTACCTTAACATATCTTAATTTAACTGAATCCGTGATTATTCCAGATGTTTTCCCCACTTGAGATAGCTGTTTAGAATACAATCAGCAATTTTCGTAGAGCTTAAACAGAGTTCAAGGACACGACCCTTCCATCTCCAAAAATGAGTAATCCTTAATACGGTATGCTTGCTTATAATTTATATTTCAATTCCATCTGAATGGGCAGCCTGGATCTTCCTCGTCAACTGTGACCATTAAGATTCCCAAAGTAGAAAAAGAAAGTACAACCGCTGACCACACGGAAGTTCAAATACTGACCGCATCAAGTTCGAAATTAGGAAAATCAGAAGCAGGATGTATTAACGACAAAGATGTGTCCAAGGTGGATACTGATGAAATCAATGATGGCAAAGACAGCACCTGCCATGGATTTGAAAATCCTCTTGAGAAAATTGCAGAGATAAGTCCTGTTACGGGTGACCAAGCTAACTTCAAAGAATCCAGTACAAGCCAACAGTCAGATACTTGTGTTATTATAGACGAGGAATCAGTCATTGGTGTCTATTCCGCTGAAACACTTGAAGAAGATGCTGGAGGGAATATTCCTGATAATACAATGATCCCGTCTACTAATGGGCATGAAGCACCTGACGCTGATAACACACATACTGGTGACAAAAGAGAGATGGATTATAACTCGTTACGGAGAAGGATCGGGACTGTAAAGAGGCCTTGTATGAAGAAGGAAGAAATACCGGAGATGACCATAACCAAGCTGTTGTCGTTTTCCTGGCAGATATCCAAAGGCATGGTAAGTTGATACATAAACAGAATAATCATTATGGGAAAATGTATTTACTATTAATTCAGTTTTTTAATGATTAACATAAGAGAAAATGTATACAATTATATATATTCTGGCTGTTTGTTATTAATGCCTTCAGAATATCATATGGAAAAACCAAGGACAAATGTAAATATGAATTGCCTACATGGAAATCTGAACTTCTATTATATTTCCATGGTATGTCCATACTTTGGAAAAATTGGAAAGTATGGAAATATCTTGACAATACTATGGAAATGGTACACGCTATTTCTTAGTCTCCTTCACAGCTGTTCTTAGGATCGTCAGGCAAACGCTAGCCCCACTAACGGCTGCTTACACCAGCCACACATCCATTCCAACCGCATGGTCAATCAGAATTCAGTTCTCAGAATCCAAGAACCACTAGCACCAGAACTTTCTGGCGGGAAATTTCGGAAATCAAATATGTATATAGGCTTAATTCAAATAGCTTCGTATTCATTCTGTTCTTGGTTTTTCTCAAAAAAGCAGATAGAGTTTAGAAGAAATCGTTTGTTTTGACGCTGTACTTGAAAGTGCCGACATAAGCGAACCGTTGCTAATTAACTCATATCGTGGTACGTTATAACGGTCTTGATTGGCTTACACAAACAATCGGGAATGGAGTGTCTGGCTGGTGTAAGCAGCCGTTAGTGGGGCTAGCGTCTGTGTGACGACCCTAAGAACGGCTGCGAAGAAGACTACGGTATTTCTATACTATGGAAATACAGTAATGTTGGCAATTCCAATATACAACATTTTTTCCATACTTTTTTAATATTATGGAAACTGGTTGATTTTCCAGTATATTTTGATCCGATTTAATGCTCGTACTTAAAAACTGATCGCTAAAATGCCGTTGACATTTGTTTGTATCTGAATATTTCTGTTTCTATTCTACCTGTACATCCTTTTTGCAAATTTCTAATGCAAAAAACGACCTTATCATTTTCCAGGAGTTCCTGAGCAGCAAAGACTTGGTTCACCGAGATCTCGCAGCTCGTAACATTCTTGTTTCTTAGGGCTTCGTTGCCAAAGTATCTGATTTCGGGATGATGCGTCGCGTTTATCAAGAGAATATTTACCATACCAGTAAAGGCAAGAGGTTACCAATCAAATGGACTGCACCTGAGGCACTTTATGATATGGACTTCACCACAAAGAGTGACATGTAAGATAACATTCAATATACATGCAATTTACCGTCAAGTTAAACGACATTAAACAATTAGCAGAATGTTTTGGATTGATGACCATTTTGCTTCTGTGGATAGCACAACTAACGCTGATAGCAAAGCATACTTAAATCTGACGTACAATCTACAATACGTAGTACAGTGTTTTTCAAGTTCAGGACAATAAACAATCGAGCAGCACAACAGACGTGTTATATATCTTTCTTATCATGTTATTGAATAACGGTATCAAGTTATGTCCATATTCTAATTTATTACACAGACAACCACCCAATATGAGCTAGTGTGCGCTCTGATTGGTTCCTTACTATTAGTATATCAGCTCATATATTGCTAGTAGAGAAACCGGCAAACAAACCCATACACTCACGCATGACGGAAGTTGTATTTTGACTGGTAATGTTCAGTTGAATAAATAAATGAGCTAATATACGGTGATTGTCTAAATAATAAAACAATTATTCCACTCACTCTCGTCGTACAAGAGCTGATAGCTAGCCAACTCGGCGCTGCGTATTCAAACATTTTGTTTTTAATTTTATATGGAGAAAATCATTTTTGAAGAAAATCGGCTGTCCACTTTTTACATGGATCACCATTTAAACTTTTGCAAGTATTGATATAATGCAACAATGTTAAAATATAATTTATTTATTTGTTTTACAGTTGGTCGTTTGGTGTCGTACTGTGGGAGATTATGACTATGGGTAAGTTTTCTTAAACTGAGGTCAGCTCTATGAAAAACATTCCGATAGCAATATCCTATGTTATAATATACTCAACAAAATATCTGAATTGTGATTGGTCAATAACGAGTGCATTAAAAAGGTTATAGAGTGCACAGTTGCATGCTGTCAGCAAACGTTTTCTCAGTATATTATATATAAAATATCACATGAACTGCTCGTGTTATACGTGATTTATGGGCACTGAGTGATATTATGAAAGTTCTGAAATTGCACTCGCCTTTTTCTCTCATAATGTACTGAGCAAACATTTGCTGAGAGCGTGCAACTCTACATTCGTTGTTGGCCATCAGAATCTAGATATTTAGTTGAGTATACTAAAGCAACTGCAATTATCAGAACTTTCAAAACATCACTCAGTGCCTATAAATCACGTATGTCACTCGCGTTCTTGCGATTTCGTTTACTTATTATACCTTACAAATAAACCTCCAATCAAATCCAAGGTCACGTGCCATGCAGCCCAATATTTTGCCATATAGGAGAGCTACATATTAGACAACTCCTTATCAGAAAGTTCGCACGAGTGAGTGAGTTCTTAATTCGTTCATTGTGCTTATTGCCTGAAGGGTTTAATAAAACACTTATAGCGGCCTGCCTGCGCACTGGTAAAACCAAGCGGCCCGGATCGAAACCTTGGCCAGTAGCTAGTGATAATGTTTTCTTTATTTTTGTTAATTTTTAGTTAGATTGTACCAGTTATTTTTGTGTTTTTATCTTAGTTTTCTTTATATGATTTATCGGTTGTTGTTCGGGTCGTTACCTCAGTTTAGATAATTGGGAACTCCGCTTTTAGGCTTGCCTAACAATATATATTACGATTGATCCTCGTCCAATATGGCAAATATTTAATTCTCAATTTTAATATTAGGCTCGAACTTCAGTCTCGCCCAATATTGAAGTCTTGACTTAAACATTATGCCATATTGGGCTCAGATGAATCTAATAGGTGTATCATATTCAGCCTTCTTCTTAATTTGTTTTCACTGCACTTAAGGAGGCTCGATAGGGATAGGTACCCTTTTAACTCGTGACTTTTGCGTTCCAATGGCCTTTCGCAGTTAGGCAATCACGTGGTTATTGTGGAGGGCAAAAAATATTATTTCATTTATTTAAAGGCACTTGCACGAGATCGCTAGTGTTATTAGCAAAACCTGTTTATAAACGTTATTTTCCACCTCCAACGGAATGCCGATTTTTCTAAAACAGCGTTCGGAAATTTGTTTGCTGTCCAGCAAAGCAGTGGTGTAGAGAGGGGGGACGAGGGGGCCCCCTCTGCCCAGTCCCAGAAGAGAGATTGACATAAGTAATCAATGAAAATGTCCCAGAATTCATCATACCCCACTCCACCCCCCCCCCCCCCCCAACCATGTTTCATACGGCTCCAACATGGAGGCCATGATTGAACAATGCATAAATTACAATGGACGCATACGATTGGTTGATACATAAGAAACGCGGGAATCTAACTTGCATACATTATAACACCCCCCCCCCCCCCCAAATATTCAGGGCTTCCCTACGACCCTGTAGTAAAGCCTTTCCTATGGGAACACGAACGCAATTCATTCGTTATTAAAGTAATATATCAGCACGTGACTGTTAGCTGCAAAAGGCCTATTGTGACAGAGCTACAAATACAGTAGCTTACCCTATTAAAACTATTATAATAGCATATGTTTATATTGAATTGAGAATATCGGTTGTCATGCCAATACATCGGCCTCTCATACCAGACCCACTATTTTTTTTTATGCTTTATCAAAATCCGCGCGGTGTAATTCTTTGACAAAGTTATAATTGAACGTGTTATACATTATATATTTAATCTGAGGAGAAAGCTATAGTTATTGAACTTGTACACTCTGTGAAATGATCGTTATGTGTCTTACAGAATCTTTTAGGAATCCATCTACACACTTCTTGGAGGTGTATGGTTTTGTTTACCAAAAGTGAACAAACTTCACGCGAGCTTTTCAAACTGTTACCGAAAAAAAAAAAAAAATTCGCGCTACAAAAAAAAAAAAAATCGCGTTGGCAGGTTTAGTTACCATTCCCGCGCGGTCAGGAAAACCCTTTCAAGCCGTTTTAAGTAAGAATTATTTTTATTAGGTGGAACTCCGTACGCCTCAATCGACAACATTGATGTTTTCCGTTTAATCAAGGAAGGATACAGATTGGAGAAGCCTGAACTCTGCCTCGACGAAATGTGAGGACAATAGTTATTATAATGAATAAATATAGCAACAACAATATTCAAACCTTTTTACCAGTATTCTCTTTAAAACCACTGTATTGCAAAAAAAAACTCTTTCTAACTTAAACACACTGAACTCTCTTTTTTAAACGTAACCTATAGAGAATGATAAAATAAACAATTTCAAGAGTAGCAAAGGGAAAAAGGTTTTTTACCCATTCCTTAACAAGGTTAATCATAAACGATCCACATAGCAAAAGCGAGCTTCGGTTAAAAGCCGTAGAATAGCTGCTAATGAAATATTACTTGAGTGTTAATTCCCACAGGAGTTCACTGAGTGTATGTGGTTCGAGGTGCAGGGCAGCGTATTTGTGTTTTATACCACACATTCTCGGAGAGCCACAAGATCATGCCATTGCTTGTCGTAGCGTCTGCTAGACCAGACAATAAAGCGATGCCAGGTCACAAAATTCTCCTCAAATTAACTAGTTGATGTAAAATGTGTCTAGATCCAGAAATGTAGAGGAGTGAAAACCGCATTAAGAGTAGTATATAATTAACAATTATTCACTGAAGTGGAGGTGAATAGTGGTGGACATTTACCGAGCCGCTTCGGCGTGATGTTAGTTAGTTATTATTATTATTATTATTATTATTATTAAATTGTTTTGTAGGTTTGGCACTATCTTGTAACAGTGAGTGTCTCAGTTGTAACTGAAATCTGTTTGAGCCTCTTACTTTAATGGTTTTGCAGCTTGCAATATATAACAATTATTCACCGAAATGGAATTAAGTGAATAGTGGTGGATATTTACCGAGCGCTTCGGCGAGGTAAATAATTGTTTTAGTTTATACCACACTGCAGGTGAATAGCCAGCACGAAATAGTTATTTTATTTTATCTCAAATGGACAAAAACTCGCGCAAGATGATCGCTGCTTTGCTCGGAGGTGAATATGAAATCATATTCACTGTTTGAGTAGACAATCAGAGCGCGCGAAAAGTGATATTCACTGGTGTGGTATATACTAATCTTGAATATTCGCTTCTCTTTCACTGGAAGAGTGAGTGTTTACCGTTATTTTTTTTACATGTTGTTATATTCCCTAGAAACAAAGTAACGCAATAGGGAGTTCACGTCACACAGGCATCAAAACGTATATACGATTCATCCTAAATTTCCAGTAGGGTCTAAATTTCACAGGCCCGAGTATATCCTCATAGGAGGTTCCTGTTACATGTAATATGTTAGACTATTGTATTTAAGCTTCATATCGTGATACGGGTTACCTGTGATGAGAAGAGGTAAGGGCAGGGGTCTAAAACTCAACTTGTCTTATCACAGGGCCGAGTATATCCTCATTGGAGGCTCTTGTTACATCTAATATGTTAGACTATTGTATATAAGCCTCCTATCATGATACGAGTTACCTGTGGTGAGAAGAGGTATGAGTAGGGTCTAAAACTCACCTGTCTTATTACAGGCCCGAGTATAACTTCATACACACTATGCATAACTCGCGCGGTCACAACACGAAAAAGAGGCCAGTAGGTCCTCTGGAATGTTGAAGTTGAAATGCTAGCAGGAAGTGTGAAACGTGTTGAACATGATTGTTTAGTTGAAAAATGTTTCTTTATAGTACAACCAGCCAGGCGCATAGCAAATTAACGGCATTGTTTCACTGAACATTCCTTCAGTGCATTTCACAATCTCCCCGGGCGCTTCAATTTCAACATTCCAGAGGACCTACTGGCCTCGTTGACATGCTAGTTACCAGGACTTATGCATAGGGTCTATAGGAGGCTGTTATCTACATTTTAAAAAACGCAGCCATTTATTATACAATTTATTGATCAAAACTAGTTTGACTATCTATTTGCATCTTTTTTTTATCCAAAAAGCAGTTTAAAAAACTTTGGTCCATAGACCACATGCAAAAGCCAAAGCAGGGTTCTGGGATCGAATCATGAAAGATGTTTTAATATTCGCCAAAATTTAAAATATCAGAGATTTTGACCTACATGTAAGTTCCCCCTTACCTTCTGTTTAAGAAATGTTTCTAAACTTGAAAATATCGGGAATAGCACGAAAACAGGCAAATTTCTGGAAAGACCAACCTCGCTTTCATGATTCGACCCCAGGACCCTGTAATGGGTTTTGCATCCGGTGTATGACCAACCCCTTGTCATTGTCAACTGTGCTCATAATAATAGAACAATTAGGGTAAACTGGGACGTTTGAAAGCTTTGTGAAACAAATCAAAAGGTTTCATTGCTAAACATTTACCGTTCACCATCACGCAGCTATGACGTCATGATGGACTGCTGGAAGGAGTATCCCAGCAAGAGACCAACCTTCACTGAAGTGAAGAGCATACTGGATGATATTCTGATGTCCCTCAGTGATTACACCGACCTGAACATAGGGATGATTGACGAGAAGAATCCCATATACAACATACCTGATGTCAACACTAAAGATGCGGATGAGGCACAAGGCGCCACGGATATCTAGGACAATTGACATCAATTACACGTGTTCGGCAGCACTTCGTGACAACACAAAATAACAACTTAACATTGGCTAAGAATAGCATTTTAACGTTTTCCAGAAGCTTACTCGTGCGTTAACGATTTTCGTAGTATTATGTGTATGTCAGCTGATATTCAGCTATTATTATCTGTTAACTACAGTATGTATCGACAACACATTTGAGGTGAAAAATAGCATTTACAAACAGGTTTTGCTAATAACGCTATCGATATCGTACAGGTGCTTTCAATAAATGAAGTTAGATATTTTTGGCCTCCAGTACAACCACGTGATCGTATCCTACAAAAGACCAATCGTGTCACTGGGTGAAGAATAGCTCATTAGCAATTGCATGAATTAGTTTGCTATTCGGGATCATATTTGATAGAAGAGAGGTCTTTATTGTATACTCAACAAAATACGGAGCGAGATGAATTTAGCAATTTTATTTGCTATATTGTGTTCTTCTTTTTAACCCACCTTTTTGGTAAATAATCCGGCCACGGCTGGGAATTTTTTTTTGGTGTTGCATTGTTTCAAGGAAAGTTAGATTAGAAACAGCAAAAGAGGTCAGCCATTTTCTAATCATTTAGAACCAAAAATATTGGAAATCTAACCGTGTTTGCCTGTTTCCATAGCATTTTTCAAATTGCACCTTATTCTACGGTAATTTTACAATAGCTTTCAGTTGAGTGTACTGTACGAATGATCACTCTTCTGTGATTTTTAGAGGTTTTCATTTCCAAAATGCTAATTAATTGACGTCAGGGTAGAAATAATTTATTATACAAAAATGTATTGTTACAGTGTTTCAGTCGTAGTTTAAATACACGATTTTACGAATTTGTTTTCCTATATCAGGAAGGTCCATTCTCGAGCATTAAGAAATAGTGGCAAATGCTCACTCTGACGTCATGTAATTAGTATTTTGGAATTTAAAACCTGGCACGGCATTGAAACCCAGAAACATTGTTCCATTCTAATATTCGTTTGATGTAGAGTTGATATTGGAATACAAAAAAATAGGCTCATAGGCACTTTAACCTAATGCACATCTCTCAACAATTCAGTAAAGGCCATGACGTGTTTCCCCTATACATTATGTCATCATAAAGCCTGTGTCGATGGTATCGACACCTGAATACATTATAATGATTTGAAATCTTTCAAAAGATTTACAAGTTTGTAATATTGCTAAAACTGGCGTAATTAGACGCAGTGTTAATTTTTAGTATTTGGTACTTCAACTTTTGGCGACAACTTACATCTCCAAACACAGCATTTATCTCAAGATATTAAGCCCAATGATAAGTTGTTCTGATATAGTAAACAATCAGCTTCCATTCAAAATGTTCAAAGCTGTATTCTAGTTATTCGAGACGAAATAGATATCTTCGATGTTACATAAACAATAACCTACTTTTGGTATAGACCATTTCAAGGTCGCCATTAACACTACGATATCTACTTCAATTAGCGATAGCACCGATGCTATTACAAAGAGCACCTCATAATTAGTCAAAATCCCAAATGTGATAGTTATATCTTGTATGTAAGCAAAGATACAGTCCCACAAAGTAAGACAATTTTACAGACATTTGTATGCGGGGGTGCAAATTGTTGCACCCCCTCATACAAATGTCTGTAAAAATAGCGCACTTTACTTGACTATATCTTGGCTTCTAGGTAAGGTATAACTCTCAAATTTGGGATTTTGGCTAATTTTCAGGAGCTCTTTTCAGTAGCACCGGTGATATCGCTAATTGAAGTAGATATCCTAGTGATAATGGCGACCTTGTAATGTTCTATTGAAATATGCACTGATATTTATTTGTCCGTCGATATTATCTGTTCCGAGAAGTGAACAGTTTTGAGAGCCAACATCGAGGTATACTGTGAGGATAAATATTAGTTCTTATAACCCATCAAATATTTTCTCTCGCGTGTTATTGGTGGAATACGTTATGTGACCCGATATTTTCTCTCCGCCAGACAACAAATATCACTGAGCGAATACACCCCATGTGAGCGTAACATCAGGGCATATTTCGACGCCACAATGTGGGTTATTGTTATTATATTTCAACTCCACGAAGTAGGATATTGTCGTTATCATCCTTTAAATGTTTTATTTTGCGGAAGCCCTTGCGCGCGCTACGCCCACAGGGGTAGTCACGTAACGCGTACACCATTTATGCGCGAGACGAAATGTTTGATGGTTCATAAAATTATTTACTTCAATTACTGAACTTTTTGTAAGCCTTAAGTGGCAAAGATTATTGACTTTAATAAAAATGTCTAGATAATGAAAGACTTGACCCAGTGGGGTCCGTAATACCGCAAACAAATTTGGTAAATGGCAATACTGTTAACTTTAAAACAAATTAGTAATTATTCGGTAAAAAAACGTATTAAAAATAACTTTGCAATGGGATGCGTTCCACCGGCGCAAATTCATTCCACGATTATAGATAACAACAGTAGTTGTTTTTGTCGCATGTGATAATTTTTCTCAAGTTTACTGGTACGTGTCTGCTCTCTTTTTGTAAGGCCCCGTCCACACTAATTCGTTTTCGTTTGAAAACACTTACTTTTTTATCAGATTTTACCGATCGTCTACACTAAAACGATCAAAAACGGGAGATGTTTATCGATGAAAATGGAGGTTTTCGAAAACGCTTATGTGACAACTCATTATGAAAGCGTTAGCGCGTAAACAAACCACTATTCAATATGGCGGACGAGCTTGTGTTTATGGTGTTTAGCCTTCTTTCTAGCTCGATTTCTTGCCTGTAATTAAATGTGGCACTGATTAATCTACATGCAGTAGCTTTACTTGGACGGCAGAATGTTCTGCGGTCCTTGCTTCTTTTTAATCGCTAACAGGAACTTGAGAGGTGTCACAACCCGTATCGTCGACGAAGACTTTGGATCAGACCTGTACGAACGAGTACTTGGTGTAAACTTCGAGCGAACGCGTCTTGTTTACAGTGTTTTGCGCTTCAAAAATATCGGGAATAGCCGATAGTATCGCTGGCGCTATTGGAGCATGCGTATTGAACAGAAAAAACGTCCGAGCAGACCCTGGTGACGAAAACGCATCTTTGGATTATCGTTTTTCAGCCCCTTGTGTGGACGGTTGAAAACGATGTGAAATAGCCTGCGAAACAGGCCGTCAGTGTTATTTCAACGCAAAACGTATGTCTATGCAGAATGACTGACACTTACGTATACATGTATCGATAATAGCTATACACAACGTGTCTACAAAGACTTCACGTGTATCGAAAACAGCTTTACACTTACAAGTGTCTAAGCACTAGGACTTACATGTATGTGCCCACAAATACTTACACTCACATGGGTATATAATAGCTTTACAACGTTACGTATGTCTGTGCACAATGACTTACATGTCCAGAAAGACTTACACATACATACATGTATAATAGCTGTACATAACGTGTGTCTACAAAGACTTGCCTAAAACAGCTTTACACTAGGACTTTGCACTAGGACATGTGTCCACAAAGACTTACACTCACATGGATATATAATAGCATAACACCTTATGTGTTCGTCTATGCACAATAATTTACATGTGTCCAAAATTACTTTACGCGTGTCCGCAATGATTATTACTTACGAGTACAAGTATCTATAATAGCTGTACCCGGCTTACGTGTGTCCACAACGATTTACACACCACGTGTATCTATAATAGCTTACCGCCTGCATGTGTCTGTGCACAGACTATATGTGTGCCACACTGACTTATACTCTGATGCATATATAATAGCTTTACACCTTACGTGTGTGTCTATACACAATGACTATAATTATACGTGTGTCTACAATGACTTTACGGCACTCCACATGTATCTATAGTAGCTTTACACCTTAGGTGTGTCTGCAGAACGACTTAAATGTGTCGATAATGACTTTACATGCATCACAATAGCTTACAGTGTACATGTGTACATGTGTCCATGACTTCACGGTTTACAGGTGAAAAATAACTTCACACGTAACTGTATAATATTAAGTTTTACAGTGCTAGAGTGTCCAATGACTTAATACTAATGATTCACCCTTACGTGTTTTATACTATAATAAGTTTACATCAATAAGATTGTCTAAATGTAAATAACATAATCTAAAAACGTGCTCCGCCCGATACGAAAAACCCAGAGATTAAAACCTTCTTTAGGCAAAAAAAACTCTGGGAAACGTATTCCCCGATCGAATGCAGTAGCACAGGGTCTCGGGGGTTAAGACCTTAAAATAATTATCTAGTAAATAAGGTAAATAATTACAAATTGAATACAATTTGCCTTCCGGATGCTGCACGAACGGCGAGATATGAATTGCTCTCTGAATTTCCTCGTTATATACATGCACCATTGCATGCCGGCCTTTTGTCACAAATGACATGCCAAATATATAAAAAAAAAAATACGACACCTTACTACAATGATGCTCTTAAGCCGTTATGAATACGGTTTCCGACTTCACTTGTTCCGTCCGAAAGCTTCAATTTCCAACTGTGTGCCGTGGAAGTCGAGTCAGACAGGACGCAGCGCTTCGGCATTGTCCTATTTGCAAAGCATTGTGAAGGATCAGTTTATCGAAACTAAATACACTGGGACTTAAAAGACATCTCCCTCTACGATCTAGACGTAGAACTGAAGGAAATTACGGAGTTCCCTAAAGTAATTTTCGCTTCTGCTATCAGAGGCTGTTCAAGTGAAAGAGTCAGTCAGGGTCGAGTAAATGAACTGATGAAGGAAAAACTGAGCGGGGACTGAGCGACTTTATAGAGGCCGTGGTCGTGAATAAATCCCACACTGTAGAGACTTGGACAGGAGAAATAAAGGTAGTAACAATGAACTCTGCAATGTTTTGACTACATATATTAGATACCGACAACGTTACGAGCACACAAAGTTTGATAATAATAATAATAATACTTTAAGTAGTATGGCGGGGAGTAAAATTATACCCGCTAATTTTACTGTTCACAAATCGGTTGATGGCCCCTCCCACACTATCTTTTTGGGGCCTTTGTTGAAATTTTGACCCCAACAGGTGTGTTATTGTACCAAATCCCAACTTATTATCTCTGGAATACCATAGATGTTGTAATTGGGTACAATAAACACACCTTGTGGTCAAAATTTCAACAAAGGCCAAAAAAGATATTGAGGTCGGGGCCATCAAACGATTTGTGGACAATAAAAATTGCTGGTATAATTTATACTCCCCGCTATACTACTAGGATTGCTGCCCCAAACGTTCAATTAGAGAGAAGATATATATAGGTATATGCGAAAGCATTCGACGACTAGGATTGCTGAATTTGAAAATACCATCCTTAACATTCAATTAGAGAGAAGATATATATAGGTATTACCGAAGAAAATGGTGACCCTCAAAGAAGCACGCAGGCAAGCAAAGCAATTTGGTCTGCGAGGTTTCTGGAGGCTCAACAAAGCTGAAATCATTCGGGCAATAGCTGAGGTTCGTGCTCCCGAATGGTTCGATAGGATCGAGCGGGGTATAAAAACAGGTTGGTATCCAGCTCTTCGAGGTAATCCTGAAAATCCCCACAAACGCGCTCAACGTGCGCGGGAAGTCAAACAGTTAGGTGAGGGGGTCACGGCAATCCTACGGGCAAAAACCGTTGCAGCCCAGACTAAAGCTAACCAAAGGAGCCGTCTACCTCATCTTCGAAGTATCGAACGGCGAATCCAGCAAGGTCCTCGTAGTGAGCCACTACCACGGAGTCTTGCTCGAGAGGCAGACACTATTCTCAATGAGAGAGATGGAATGCTCGAGGGAGAGGAGAAAGGTAGGCGTACCATTCAGTTGCGCTTCTTCCAAGGTGTGGCAGGGGCCTTGACACCTAGGCTCATGGAGAAGTTGACTGCGAACGTAGTAACTAGCTTCTACCTACGCTACAGCTATACCTATCGCATTCGCAATGTCAACAACGGGCAGGTGATGCTCTTCTCCAAGACAGTCCCGGGTTCTGCATGGATAAATATTCTCGGTAATGTAGAGGAGTGGGTTGCCAACAAAGATCTAGCTAGGTTGAATCCCGACAACATTGATCGTCCCAATACCCAGTGGGCATTTGTGCGTTGGATCCACGTGGATGTAAAAGTCGTGATAGATCGTCAGCCGCTGTTGGGAACAGGCCCACTACCACACGGGCATACCTACGTATGTAACGATTGTAAGCAACGGTTTACGCAGGCTGGCCACCTCCAACGACATGCGGAGTGTTGTAGTCGCGGCGAAACGAAGATCATCTGCCAAGGAGAAGCAATCAAAGCTCCCCAGTCCGCCTACGAAAAAGCCTTCTGGCCGGAGAGCACTGCTAGCAAAGCAGCTCTACGCTGGTTGAAACGCGAATCGGAAGCACGCCAGCAGCACATCCATCACGCAGCTTGTGGGCATGGTGGAGAACGTTGGATCGAAGGAGCGCCTGTCGATGGCTACGAACCTCTTTCCAAAACCATCTTTCAATTCCATGGATGCTACTACCACGGCTGCCCAAAATGCTTCCCTCGAGGGAGAGTCGAGTATAGAAAGACTTGCGAAAGAACAGCAAAGCTACGTGAGGCAGGCTATACAGTAGTGGAGACCTGGGGGTGCTCTACAAAGAAGACCAATGAACCCGTACCAACACCAACACAAACCGCCTACCCACACGCAATAGTTTACGACTTTGAGGCCTATCTCGATGCGACAAAAGGGCGCCAACCAACAGACCGATTGACCATCGCCAACATACATGTTCCCATATCCGTATCTATAGCTGACACATACAACCGCACACCAACCCACATCTGCCAACGTAACCCAAAATATTTTGTATCTGCCTTCGTGGAAGAACTTCAGCAAAGGGCAAAGGCAATCCGAGAAGTTGTTGTAGAACAGTTCTGTCCCAGGACCAAGGCTTTCGCTTTCGACACCCTATCAAAGGAACAACAGACCAAAATAGACGAATGGTCCTACCAGGTTCCTGTACTGGGATTCAACTCCGGTCGGTATGATATGAACTTGATCCGAAACTACTTTGTCGAAACTATTGCCGACACGTGCAAGAAGGTCCGGGTCGCAAAGAAGGCCAACTCCACTATGTTTCTCTTGACCACTGAATTCCGATTCCTTGACGTGATGAATTACCTTGCTCCTAATACTTCCTACGGGTGTTGGATTGCCGCATATGGATGCGAACTGCAGAAGAGTTTCATGCCTTATGAGTGGTTTGATTCTCCCGGCAAGCTGGACCATACCGGACTGCCGGACTACCCCGCTTGGTGGTCTAAGCTGAAGGGAGTATATCCCCTATCCATGAAAGAGTTAAGAGACTGTAAGCGCATCTTCCGCGAGAAAGGAATGAAGACCTTCGCTGACTGGCAACGATATTACAACAATTTGGATGTGGTCCCGTTTCTAGAGGCCCTCGAGAAGATGCGTAACTTCTACCACGAGAAGGGCATAGATATATTGAAAGATGCAGTGTCTATCCCCGAAGTCTCACTACAGTTTCTTCTTCGAGGTAGTGTAGAGCGGGGAGCCGAGCTGTATGCCCCAAAAGCTGAGGCCTATCATATGCTCAACGGTGCTGAAATGGGAAGTCCAAGCATAGTGTTCACCCGACGCCATGAAGCAGGAGTGACTAAGATTCGCAGCCATCAAGGTGGACCCAAATTCTGCCGTAAGGTTCTTCGCTATGATGCCAATGCCCTATATATTTCGACTATGGCCTACGAAATGCCTTGTGGAAAAGAAAAGGTTGTGCACTACGATGAGCCTGGGCCAGCCTCCGAAGGACTTGCCCAATGTCTGCGGAATGGGTCGTGGTTTGGTTTCGCAGAGGTCGACATTGTCATCCCTAGAGCCTTGTGGAAGTAATTCGAGGAGATGCCGCCCTTCTTCTACAATCGGGAAATCCCCAAAGAAGCAATCCCTCCAGAAATGTTGGCCTACCTCGAGAAGACAGGTCGAAAGAGATCCAATGAAAAGAAGCTAGTTGGGAGTCTCTCTGGAAAGAGGTTGCTGCTCTATGCTCCTCTTCTACGTTGGTATCTCGATCACGGGGCAGTGATGACTGCTGTCTACCGCACAATAGACTACGAACCTAAAAAAGCCTTTGAATGGTTTGTGGACCAGGTCACCGAAGCGCGACGGACAGGAGATGTAGACACAAATAAAGCCTTGTTGGCAGATGTGTTCAAGCTACTTGGAAATAGCGCCTACGGAAAGTTGATTGAAGCTTTTGAGCGACAAACTAATGTTACCTATACCAAAGATGAGAAGGTTGTGGACAAAGCCCTGCGCAGCGCCTGGTTCGCAGACCTGGAGGAGATTGGTGATGCATACGAACTCGAGAGTCGAAAAAATCAGATCCGGATAAAACGACCTTTCCAAGTAGGTATCGCCGTGTACCAGCTTGCCAAGCTGCGTATGCTCGAGTTCTACTACGACTTCCTCGACAAGTACATCGATCGGCAGGATTTCGAATACATCCAGATGGATACGGACAGCGCGTACATTGCCATCTCAGGCAACAGCATCGACGAAGTGGTACGCCCAGAATTGCACCAGGAGTTCGCAGCTTGCCGAAAGGATTGGTTAGCCTGGGACAAGTGGAGCAGTCGTACACCAGGCCTCTTCAAACTAGAGTTCGAAGGACAGCGTGCTATTGCCCTCTGCTCTAAGGCCTACTATGTAGATGTAGGTGCCAGTCGGAAATATTCCATCAAGGGGATGTCAAGGCGGTACAATAATGTTTCGTGGGATCGATTCAAAGCAGCACTCCAGGATAGCAGCGACGTAGCAGAAAACCGAGGCTTCCGCTTGCTGCCAGAAGGTATGGCGACCTATGAATAGCAGAAGCTTGGGCTTTCAGCTAACTACGATAAGAGGCGGGTTCTGCCCGACGGCATCCACACCGAGCCTATTGAGTACAGTCTTTAAACTCCCTATTAGAGTTATCTACTAATCAAAGAAAGTCATGGATGATCCTCTTGGCCTGCTTGGTAATCTTAAGCTGCCTAGCAGTTTCGTGTTTGACCTTCCACAACTAAAACACCAAGCACACAGCGAAGTTTGCCCCGAATGTCTCTGTCCAATGGAAGTGCGAGGAATAGAATTCATATGCCCAATCTGTAATTGCATTGGCGAGGAGATCGCATTGAGTTCCTGTATTCGCGAAGTAGACTGTACCGTCCCACGGTTGCGTATCGTAGGGCCAAATAGCTCTTGGTACCAACGCGATCTAGATCGCACGAGCACAGTCCAGAAATCGCAACCTCGTATGATCATGCAGGAACTACTGGCATACAACACCGCTTATAGACAAAATTACAAGCTATCATTTCCCACGAACGTATTGGAGATAGTGACTGAAGGATACAACCAAGTGCAGAAAGTTTGTTTTAAGCGTAGCCGCAGGAAGCGAACTATTTTGGCTGCGCTACTTTACCACGCGTGCATACAACTCAAGTTCATTCGCTCCAAGAGCGAGGTTGCTCGTTTCATGCAACTCAACGGCCCAGGTATTGCTTGTGGCGAGGACTTTCTGCGCTCGCTACATGCTGACGATAAAATCGAAATCGACTTGACTGCCGATCGAATAGCTCCTCGTATAGCAACAACTTTTATTAGCCTCGACCTGACCCCAGAACTACAAAAGATAGTCTTTGAGGTTGTTAGTACGGCAATCAACGCCCATATTGGTACTCGCTCCGTACTACGCAGCAAAGTCGTGGGAGCAAGTTACGAGGTGCTACGTCGTACAGGAGCACGAATCAACCTCAACGACTTCGTCAAACGATGTGGTATTCGCAAAAGCGCAATCATACGCTTTACCAATCAGTTACTTGCCTACCATTCCTATTTTGGGCCCATCTATAAGAAACATGGACTAGCGTCTGGGAAGGACTAGGATCCCCTTCGGCGGCAGTTCTGTATCCCTAGGTACCACTTGTAGCTCTACACGTACAAACCCTCGCTTAGGAGCTTGCTTTGCAAGGTAGTACAGAACGGGCTGTCCAGAAGATACTACGCTTCGCGAAATACCGTATTTCTCCAAACTCCATAAAGGATCAGTTGCTCTGCGCCTTTCGCCACCTTCCAACTCTCCTGGCGCATAAAGATATCGAACGAGAACGTCGAATGGCAGGCGCTTTTCGTAGAATCCGACAGGCCGCGAATATGTAGGTACTTTCACCTCTACTTGCTGGGCAGCCGTTCCTGCGATGGCCTTCGAAGGCTCCTTTCCTGTCAGTCTAGTCACCTCACTATTCATGGCCTTGATGACTGCAGGTAATCGCTGAACCCACTCTCTAGATCTAGCATCTGAGCCTTCCGAAGTAAGCACCAACTCTTGAGCATATTGATATTCAAACAATCTCTCAGTCAGCGTCCTGTTTGCTCGCTCAACGAATCCTTGCGCCCGGTGATTACCTACCTCGCCTCGTTTAACCTTCGTACCATCACGAACCAGAGATCACCGGATGTTCAAAAATACGTGAGGTCCGGTTGCCATGGAGTGACGTCATAGGCCTGCTATATTTATGTCGTTGTATTTGATTTGCGGTTTTATTATAACACGTCTGGTAATTACTTTATCGGTTTGCGTATACTATACAGCCTGTGGTGCAAGGATACATGTGCCTGTTTAGTTTTGGAGGCTGGACTAGGCAACGCGATGATGTCAAAATTTGGTTCTGTTCCGGTTGGAAGATTTAGGCTGTAGTTCTAAGAATTGATGTGTTCTCAACTCGAAGATCTGCGGTATTCCTGTTGAAAAATCAATGTCATGGAGCCCTGTAGTGGCTAATTGTCCAGAGGAGTTAGACATGAATTGTTGTTTGCTAAAGAAAAATTCTGATTGTCAAGCCAAAAGACATATCAACTCTCTCAATTGATAACTGAAGCCACGCGCATAACACCTCAATCAAAAAGTCTCATTGATCACTTTGTAACTTCATCTACAGACAAAATCAATTCCTCAGGCGTAATACACTTGGGAATAAGTGACCATAGTTTAATTTATGTGATAAGAAAGATAAATCCTTATAAAAGTACGCGCATCAAGGCCAAAACAATTGAAATACGAAACATAAAAAGGTTTAACCAGAAATGTTTTGTTGAAGACCTTTTAGCTCAGCCCTGGGAACAAATTGTCTTAAGTCCTGACTCAGACACGATGTGGGCCGTGGGGAAAGATATATTCTTAGACGTGTTAGACAAGCATGCCCCAGTACAATCCAAAAGAAAAATATCGTTTAATGTCCCATGGCTGACCAGAGAGATAAAATAATTAATTATTACGAGAGATAAAAACAAACGCAAGGCAATGGTGACCAAATTATGTTCCGATTGGGATGACTACAAAGCATCCAGAAATGAGGTTAACATTGCTTTGCGTCAGGCCAAGTCCAACTATTATCGCAACAAGATTGCTAAGCAACACAATAATCCTAAAGAGGCCTGGAAAACAATTAATGATCTGCTTGGGCGCACTTCCAGTAAAACTGTTGTAAACGAACTCAAGGTCAACGATACTAAAATTAATTCTCCTGATGAAATAGTGGAAGCTTTCAATACTTATTTTTCCAATATTGGCCCAAATTTGGCCAACTAAATGGCCGACTCTAGCGCTACGTTTGAGCAGTTTGTAAAGCCTTGCCAATCTAACATATCACGCTTTAAGCTGATATCTAATGAAAAGATACTCAAGCTCTTGAGTAGTCTCTCTAATTCTAAATCAACAGGCATTGACAAAATATCTGGGGAAAAAATAAAAATTGCAGCACCTGCTATTTCCCCGGCACTTACACATATTTTCAACAATGCCATTATTTCGAGCTGTTTCCCAGACGAGTGGAAAATAGCCAGGGTCTTGCCTCTTTTTAAAGAAGGGGGGAAAAACGCAGCGGATAATTACAGACCAATTTACATTCTGCCTGTAATTAGTAAGATAATGGCAAACATTATGTTTGAACAGTTATATGAATATCTCACATCAAATAGTATACTTTCTGAGCATCAGTTTGGCTTTCGAAGACATCACTCAACTGCTTCAGCTCTTTTGGATAGCACAAACAGCTGGTTTGTAAACATGGAACGGAAAATATTTAATTTGGTTGTATTTCTGGATCTAAAAAAGGCATTTGATACGGTCAATCATAGTGTTTTACTGCGCAAGTTAGAACTATATGGTATCACCGGCAATGCCTTATCCTTAATACTATCATACTTAACTAACCGCAAGCAAAAATGCCAGCTGAATGATGCAGTGTCTTCGGAAAGTCAGATTACGTGCGGTATCCCCCACGGCTCTATTCTTGGCCCACTCTTCTTCCTCCTATATATAAATGATTTACCAGAGTGTCTTAGTCGGGCTTCTCCTTGGCTGTTTGCAGATGACCTAACGACATCTGGAAATACTATAGAGGAAGTTGAGACGGCCATGAACGACGACCTTGAATGTGTAAAGGAGTGGCTATTAGCAAACAAATTAAGCTTGAATGTCGCAAAAACGGATTTTTTGTTAATTGGCTCGCATTATAACCTTAGAACCCTTCAATCTCAACCGTGTATTACGATTGATGATAAAACTCTAAAACAAGTTTACCATAGTAGGGTTCTTGGCGTTGAAATAGACCAACATCTATCCTGGGACAAGCACATTGATAATGTTGCCAAAAAAGTCAGCTCAGGAATAGGAGCCATGAGACGAATTCGAGATTTTGTTGAAATAGCCACTCTAGTCAGCATATACAACGCATTAGTTCAGCCTCATTTTAATTACTGTAGTGAGGTATGGGATACCTTTGGTCAAGGTCACTCTAATAGGCTTCAGAAACTCCAGAACAGGTCTGCAAGACTAATTATGAATATGAGTAACGATACCCCTGCCATAGAGGCTTTAAATGCCTTAGGCTGGGAAACTCTAGAAACTCAACGAGCAAAGTCAAAAGTAAAAGAAATGTATGAAGTGACCAATGGCTTAGCTCCGAGTTGCCTTGCAGATCTGTTCTCGAGTAAGAAGAATACAACTCAATATAACCTCAGGGGCTCCTCTGCCTCACTGCAGTTACCACTACCAAAAACGGAATATCTCAAGAAAAGCTTCTCATATAGCGGAGATAAATTGTGGAATTCGCTTCCTGAAGCCATTCAAAAATGTGACTCCCTATCTATCTTTACAAGCAGAATTAATGCTCACACTTTTACATGATTCTATTTAGTAAAGGTTTTTATAGTAATAAATTAGAGTAGTTATTATTAATGTAGTAGTTATTATTATTAGTCGTTAGTATTAATGTAGTTTCAGTATAAATTTTAAATTAATAGTTTATTTTTTTATGACTTTGTAACCATACGCCCCTTGTGGAAAGCAGCTTTTTATCTAATAGTTGACGGGGCAAGCGTGTATAAGATAAAGTTTTACTTACATACTTACTTACTTAGCCAAAGTCCAGTTATCTGATCTTGAAATTGGCGGGCTTTCTGATCGACGAGTGTTCAAAGAGGGTCAAAGAGCATTGCCTCTATACTGTCTATATAACGTTTGGTGTTGTTTCCGTGTTGACAAGACAATACAGCTGGTTGGTGGATGACATATCAATGCATTAAAACTTTGTAGCGATCGACTCGAAAAACTGCATCGGCAACGTTAACAACTGTCCCAGGAACGCCATTATAATTAGATCGACTCAAAGGAGAAAATAGCGAGCTCAGTTACTCTCGAAGCTGCCATGTACTTTATCATGCCTTCGAGATGGAATTGAGAACGTTCACAAGCGATCTCGAGAGGACAGCAATGATAAGGGGTAAGCGAAATTTTACTTCAATCTTTTTATTGAGAAGAATTAAATTGGTTCTCAGATACATACCTGAGGGGGTGTAGACAGTGGGATTTTAATTCAGATTTATTTTTATCATCCCGACCCCAGGTTTTTTTTCATGACCATGGCTTTAAAGAAATATATTCAACCTGGCAAATCCCCCCTTCTTTTTTCCTGCCTTCCCCCGTTCTTGCCTAGCAGTCCTTGGGATAGCGCTCCGAAAGCGACCTCAATCTTCTTCAGTGTTATTCCTGGTTTGCTCCACTGACCTAGGTTGTGTACACTTACAACTTACACGATTGAAGGTGCTTTTGAATTTCATGCGACTGATTATGATTGTTTTTTCTTTATTTATTTAGAGGAATACTGAAACCCCAATCAAGTTAAGGCTGTTAGAAAAATGTTTTTTTTTTTTGCTGTAATGAGAAAGGCGATAGACATCAAGCCCTTGCCAGATAGTGGTCCTCAAGGTTATCAAGTCAACCTTTCTGCTGCATTGCTTGGGAAGCGAGGGAGACCAGGCTGCATCAGCCTGATAGACAAACTCTACTGAGAAGTCAATCTAAAACTTGATTTGTTGACAAACTTGATGAAATGTGCGATGAAAAACTACGTCTGTGTTCTATATCCTTTCTGGTTCACCCAGGTTGAAGTCCTGGCTCCACTATGCCTGAGCGCTTCTGGGATATGGAACTAATCTTTACACTATTTTTGAAATGTGCGATTAAAAACTAGAACTGTGTTCTATATCCTTTCTGGTTCACCCAGGTTGAAGTCCTGGCATCACCGTATGCCTGAGCGCTTCTGGGATATGGAACACAACTTTGTAGTATTTTTGAAATGTGCGATGAAAAACTAGGACTGTGTTCTATATCCTTTCTGGTTCACCCAGGTTGAAGCCCTGGCATCACCGTATGCCTGAGCGCTTCTGAGATATGGAACACAACTTGATAGTATTTTTGAAATGTGCGATGAAAAACTAGGACTGTGTTTTATATCCTTTCTGGTTCACCCAGGTTGAAGTCCTGGCATCACCGTATGCCTGAGCGCTTCTGGGATATGGAACACAACTTTATAGTATTTTTGAAATGTGCGATGAAAAACTAGGACTGTGTTCTATATCCTTTCTGGTTCACCCAGGTTGAAGTCCTGGCATCACCGTATGCCTGAGCGCTTCTGGGATATGGAACACAACTTTGTAGTGTTTTTGAAATCTGCGATGAAAAACTAGGACTGTGTTCTATATCCTTTCGATAATTCTGGTTTACCAAGATCATCACGGGACTAGTTCCCAGGCCGGTTTTCTAAGTGATCGGACCCACGACTTTCAGAGTAAAAACAAATAGAATGAAAAACTCGAATCGGATATTTTTTCCTTTGAAAATACTATTTTAACCTTTTAACTTTAAAATAATCAATAATTGGCCACGGCTTATAGACACTTTCAGATTCATCGGAGCGCTTTTCGCGGACATCGTGCAAGAGTCCACTATTCGTCCTCGTGGTTATGGCGAGTGTTTTGCTTTGAATCTCGTTAGCATTACCCATATAGCTAAAAACAGCTTTCGAAGTGTGTGTTTGGCTACTAAGACGAGAGGTTTTGGGAGGGTTTTTCTACTTTTAGATCGAAGTTTTCGACAGCAACTGCGGCAGGTGTGGGTTTCAGATTTGCCGTAGAGAGCCTTGTTATTGCGCCTCAAACTTATATCTGCTCGGACACGACACGGGCGGCTCGATCGCGATAATGATAGATATAATTAAACCAGGCTGCCCGAGTGATGATAGAATGTATCATTAATTCAGGGTCGAATGTACTTTCACACTTAGGGATTATGACACTTGAGGCCAAATTGGAAAACTACAGCCTAGTAGAAACCCCGTGGAGTTGCAACTGGAATCCTGTTGCATCTCTGTGGGATATCGTTTTTTATCTCGGTTGCTAAGAACGTGTAGCTCGTAATGATGGCGCTCCAAGGCTCCAGACATGCGTCCCATGAACTCCCTTCCAGGATCGACCTGTAACAGTTTTGGCCATGTCAATGGGCCACGTTTATAGATTTTTTCGAACGCTGCAGCCACTTCGCCACTATCTTTCGAGGTCAATGGTTCTGCTTTTTTGTAGCGTGAGGCTATATCGATCACGACGAGGGCATATTTGTATAGCTTCGAACGAACCCGATCGTGTGGTAGGAAAAGGAGATCAGCCTGGTGCACCTCGTTTGGTTTTGAGACTGTCCAGTGTGGTCTAGGAATTTCCTGTGGACTAGGTAGGAACATTTGCCATATGGCTTGCTTTTCCAACCACACCTTTGCAACATCCTCCGACACACCTGCAGAAGCGGCTAGCTTACCCACAGCAGCGTAACCTTTCCAGTATCCCTCAGGACCATAGAAGGTATTCGCAAGGCGAGCATCCATTACATATATAGCATAACGATGAGGCCCTAATTCGAAGAAAAAAAACTCGTTGGCTCGACAAGTCTTTATTTTTATTTTTATTCTTTTTTATTTTTATTCTTTTTCTACTCTTTTTCTACTCTATAGCTTTACTACAACCAGCGACTAGCGGCGTAGCCAATAGCGAGCATCCCCCACCTACGTAGACTAACTCACCTGTCTTCTGCGCACTCGAAGGTCGATAGTAGTCGGAGAGGCTAGGTTCGTGCATGTCCTGCAGACGTATGCGGGGTACAGGATTTTCTAGCCCAAGGTTCTTGTTCGTATTGTTGAGACCCCTAGAAGCGTTGTCCTGTATGCGTTCCTGTTTTCGGTCCCGGTCAGCTACGCGTTCGCGGCCCTTCTGGAAGGCACCCCAGTCTGCCTGATACTTCTCTAGTGCCTCGTTTTGCCTTTTTTTCTCTGTAGCCGCCGCAGCGGGATCTACACCGGCGATTGCCTTGGCGAGGTAGTTTCCACCTGTGAAGGCCGTTGCATTGAGTATAGCTCCGCCAATTGTGGTTATTGCGGCGGCAATCATAATACCTTACAGATTCTGTGGAATTATCTTTTGGTCCTCAATATATTTCTTAGAGGCAATGCTACCAGCTAATACAGCTGTCCACTTCACGTAGTTTATGACTGATGATGAAGAGTCGCTAAGCATGGACTCTTTCGTCAACTTTCTTGCAACGACCCCAATACTAGTAGCGAGTCCAGTTAATACGTCAGCCTCTGTTATTGTTTGCAGCAATTTATTCTTAACCATCATGCATATACGGGTATAAGTGGTAGGTCTCCAGTCTTCAAATGGATGAAATCTTTAATTTTGCGGGGCTGTGAGACCCACTTGGCCATTGCCAAACCTCCACCTTTACCTTTACCTGGTTCGACCTGGAGGTTGCGAATGTGGTCGCGCCCTATTACTAAACCGATAGATATCGCCGCGGGCATTCCTGGGAGGCGAAACTCCACCTCGGACATTTCGGGCCAAATCACCACATTGCGCATGTCGAAGACCCCGGCTTAAAACTTTGTAATTCTAGATTTACTAAGGAGATACTATCGGAGACGGCCCCATCCAATCCCGTCGTAAGATCTAACAACTCTAACTCGTCTTCGAAACCTAACTCGGTTAGAAGCGAATTGGTACAATATGAAAGAAGAGAGTCGACGGCTAGTACCGCACAAGTTTCCAGTTCCTTTAGCCTTCACCTTAACTGGTACGATTGGTAAGAGCTTTTCATCGTTCACCTCAACTGGTGCGATCTTTTCCATTTTCATTGTAAGTTGCCTCCGCTATGTATGTATACATACACATCTTGAAATGGATGCAGCAAAACGGGTTGTGGCAGTTCTGTTGTCGTTTCGACAACCACAGCCCCACCAGTGTCGCACCTACACCAATAGCAGCAAGTGCGGTGTTGACAGACATATTCTCATACAGCCTAGGGGTCAAGTTGCTGTCGTTCTGAGGACAAGCGGCGTCTGCTGCTGACGTATCGACGATTGCTACTTCCCTTTCTCGCTCCAACTCGCGCTCCAACTCGCGATTCAGCGCCGCTCTAGCACGTTTGTTGCTTTCTGCCAGTGCTTTTCCCGCCGCAACACGCTTCGGATCTTTTTCTTTTTTCTCAGGCACAGTCTTCGGGGGATCCGCAGTGATCCGATCCATCTGGTCTTCCATCTTGCTTTGTTATGGTAGGTATATGTGAAGGTTCAATAGGTGCGATAGCAGAGCTACTTGCTGTGCCAGCTATAACTATGTGACCAGATACGTGGAACAAGACGCTAGCTAGTGCTACAAAGCGACCTGCTTTAAGAGACAATAAGCCAGTCGCAGCACTGATCTCGTTGCGGACTAGGTGGTCTTCTTATAGGTCCTTGAGCAGTGCTTCTTGAGAATCTAGAGGGACTAGGTACGCAACTAAGCGGTTAGCTAGACGCATCACACCATCGACTAGACTCCCTGTTATTTGCTGAGCTAGAAGGGTCTGGTACCTTCTATATAACCGCTCTACTTCTTTCTCAGGTAGTCTAGAAATGTCTCCTAGAGAGAGATTTTTCACTAGATATTCTTTTGTGGTACCTGTTGCAGCCAAAATGGCAAGCGCTTCCCGGTTGTCTGTTCCAGAGGAACACGCTGTATTGGTTACCTCCGCTTTGGGTGGCCCTGTTACATCCTCACCTAGTAGGGCGGATATTTCTTCCTCCATGGTATACTACAGGGGCTGGTATCTCCAATACAACAGCAAAAGGGTGTCGTAAACAAAAGCATATGCGAGTAAACTTATTGGTCCGGAGCTCTGATTGGAACATCTTTTTCTCATCCACCTCCAACCCTCCACCGTAGTCCTCAAAGAGGACTTTGGCATCCAGAGCCGATGCGGTATGAAAGGCCACAACCATGGCTACATTTTCGCGGACGGGTTTGCAGATACTTGTTAGTTGTTGGGAGAGCACCCAAACGGAAATCCCAATATGGCGAGCAGAAAAGGCCAAATCTGTGATCTTGGCTGTTCTTCCTTTTACGGCCTTAGAGGCTGCACAATCGTCAAGTATCAGTAGCGTATTGGTACCTGCCCAAAATGTGGCGCACAAGTGTAGTGCGGCATCGATGGCATCCTGCTGGGGCGATATGACGTAGAAATCTCTATGAGCAAATCCCCGATAGGTTTTGTTGTGGGCATACGTGGGGCATACGAGTACGATATAGTCGAACTTACCGCGAAATGGTCCACGAAGTTGCTCTATGAGAAAAGCCGTTTTTCAACAATTTGTAGGGCCTACTACTAGGGCATTGAATGGAATGTGTTCTACCAGGGCGTCCATTGCAAACCGTTAGTATGTGAAACTATTAAGGGATCCATTCAATATATTGATCTGAGCATCTGACAGAACGAAGATGTGCATGTTCACGGTCCCGCTGCCTCCACTCCTATGCACCCGGATGTCGATATATTTTCCACCCCCTGTTTGGGCCAAGTCATCGCCATGGACAACTGAATCATTTGCTGTGCGACAATTAACCAATATGGCAAATTTGTTGTTGTAGAACTTGGTGGGCGTCATGGGAGTCATTTGCGGATCAATATCAACTGATGTGCCAAACCATCCCTTGGCAGCCTCCCAGAAATCTGGTGGTAGCATACCATCTGGAAAGAAGAAATTTGGAATCCCATTGACATCTACCTCCACCTTCGTGATGCCTGGATTGGAGAATGACTCGCTGTCCCGGGTACCTGCGGTGTGTGGCGCCACAAAGAGGAGAAGTAGTCCAGTAAAGGATCTCCGTGGGACGGTGATGTTCTGGGACACCAGAGTATCTGATGCCTTCTTAAGAGGGCATCCATGTGAAAACCATGCACCCTGAAAAAATGAGTCTACATGGTACATCTCAGATTTTGTTCATATTTTGCACATATGTTACTATTGGCCTGGCATTAGACTTGGTAGAATATTTTGGAAAAATTCCAAAAACTGTAAGAGATATGGGGGTCAGTACGAACTGCCTCGGTTTGAGGGGTATTTCCACTATGTATTTTTAGTCATGTTTACAGAATATTTTTGAACAAACCATATAAGCTATATACACAAAACGTTTCTACAGCATAAACACGACCAATTGCAATTTAATTATGATATAAGTGCCAATAAATATTCAGTATTCAAGGAGTAAGGCTTTCATGTACAAGTGACTTCCGAAATTATTTTTCAAAAAGTCAAATTTTAGGGTAAAATGACATTCGAATACTATCGATGCGGCGAAATTGTAGAAGATGAGAGAGTTATTATTTTGTAGATCAGTCATTTGGAAATACAACTGGGGACTAAAAAGTTTGTAAAGTTTATTCAGCTTAGGAGCAGTGAGGCCAAAGTAACATACTCCCAACGCCCGGGTCCAACGTAAATAAACAATCAACGCCAGATGCAATCTGTATCGTGTTCAGAATAACGGGACAAATAACGGACAGGAATGAGAAACATAGCCCTAAAATAACTGGGTGATAAATTTATTTGTCACTTATGCCTATGGTTTTGCAATAAACAACAACTAATTAACAATCAACTTCAAAATAAGAGAAATTAGTAATACGAAGGATGAATCAGCGATAAATGCATACCTGATTCTAGCCTTATTTGTGCTCTCCTCCCCAGCTCTGTCATGGTCTCGAAGCCACAACTTACGATAATTATCTTCTTGTCGATTTTACACAGAACATTTACCCATTATAGTTTAAACAGATGGCTTTGTAGCATCCGCCATTTTATTTAGGACTAGAACCCAGTCTGCTGTTGTGCACCACAGGTAGCCCGAACACATATGTGTACATTCCATGTGGAATATTGGAAGAAAAAACTCGACCGTTGAATCAGCCTTTCCTTTCTTGTCTATTTATATATATATATATTGCTGATCAGATCCCTACACGCTAGGAGATCCGGTGTTTTATCATTTCGTCTGTGGTGCCCAACATATATACCAGAGTGGGTAATTTATATTGAAATATTTATGAATCTCATGAAACAGAACTGAAAATAATCATAATGCACTACTTAATACATCTACATAATTTTGTTTGCACAACTTTATTTTTTTCAAGCTGATTATAGGTTAAAATTACCCATGATGCACCTGATATATGTAACTGTTATGGGGTCAAATGTTTGCATACATTCATACACAAGGTCACAACAATGAATTATAAATGATTTCTAACATCCCGTGCATATATCCTGTATATTCACACGACCCACATACGGCCATCCCAATAAAATGTTCCGTTTCCAATCGCCAGACCGACCCAATTTTTTTGGGAAAAGTTAACAAAAATACAAAGCTTGACATTGACCCAATTTTTGGGAAAAGTTTAAAAAAATATATTGAAGAACATACTTTCAAGTACACCTCTTTTCCTAGCTCTCTACGTATTTGCATTTTATTGGGATGGCCAAATCAGCTGTGTCGGTGCCGAACTGGAGCGCAGTGCCATCCTGGAAAGCGAAGTTCAGAAATGTCTGACGTATGTTGCTATTGCTAAAAACTATCTTAGAAAAGGGTTCAGAAAACATCTGGGTGAACGATGAAACATATTGTGTGGATCGTGACAGACTTTATCCAGACTTGAATTACGCTGGATTTACATATACATGTATGTGCGGGGCGCTTGTTCAGACATAGCCTCCTCCGCAGGCATCTCATCTGCCTGCGGAGGAGGCTAGTTCAGACACACGGTAAGCCACGCAGTTTACAAGCATGGGTAGTTATGTTAGTTATCTTCCCATTAATGCGGCTGACCAACAAGCACTGAGGGTGGTCACTGCCAGATATTTGTTTAACGTCCAAAGTGGTTCCTTAGCGTCCTGTGATACACAGCTGCTGATGAATACGAGCGTCGTGAGATGCAATCTCGTTCCCAGAGCCCGCGATCATTTGACCAGCGCCAAGATACTGGCCAAAAGATCGCGGGTTATGAGAACGAGATTGCGTGAGACGGGACCGCCATTTTACGTGATCATCCGATCGAGGCACGAGGGATCGAAAAGGCGTAGGCGCGAACACTGCGCTTCTCTGTTTCTCTTAATGTTGCCTGGGTGGCTAATTGAACGAGCAGGAAGCATACAAATGTTTTGCTGCACGGGTGGATATACGAGGAAACGTTGTTGCCGGAAAAAAACTAACGAATGTGCACTGTGTCAAATTGTCTTGCCGGTGGGGTCTGGATTTGTGTTGCTAAGAAACACATATGCTGTGTGTCACTGGAGCCTAGTAAACATTGTTTTCCTCCATAGCCAACGTGAAAACATTGTTGCGGAAGCAAATTTTGCCTCATCGAAACAAAAAAATGTCTTTGAAATGCTTCAGAAAAATGTTTTCCTTTCTGGAAGATTGATTTTTTTTTGCCCAAATTTTCCCGCGGACTTTGACTCGTTTTTACAGACAAATGTATGGAAAACTAAATCCACGATTGCATGCTTCCCAGCACAGCTACATACCTCAAATTTCGATCAATTAATCTTAAGTTTGTATCTGAAGAATATTTCAGAAATTCGATTTTACGGATTTTATTTGTCATCGGATTCCCATACAAACACTGTATTTCGCGCCATGTTTACAACCCTTTCAAAATGTCGGAATTATAATAAACCGCGAACTGGTCTATTACCTTAAAACTGTAAAGAAATACGTTATTCTTTGTGTACGAGGTTGTAGTTTCTCAGCTGTAGGATGTCCGGTGTCCGCGGGGAACAGGATATCAGGACCGACCTTTACGACCTTTACGTCTGCGAGCGGGCGAGGCTCGCGGCGTGATTTTTTTTTCACTTGTGTGGGTTGTTCTTTTATCTTTTGTTTTCCATATTGATTTTCTTTGTTTTTTATGCAACGAGCTCCGCTATAGAGAGATACGAGGACGACAGTAACAAATCGCATACAAGTGTATCACAGGCAGCTTTAAGCAGAGAGTGAGCCATTATGCACTAGTCTAAATCAACCCCCCACCCCCCTCCCCCTCCCACCCTGTCCCGGGTTGGGGGAGGAGGGGGGGGGGGGTTACTTTGACTAGTGCATTACCTAAAATCAAAAATGAATAAAATACCCTGTCTAGACACGCGCCATCAACAACATCCGCGCCAAGTGCCAAGGCATTTCATACAATTCTTAGTAAGGGGGTCGGGACATGCCTTCAACGGTAATATAGTTGTTTTTCCCTGGTAACGCCGAGAAGATATGCCACATTCCCTCGTTGAATATACACAAAATGAGCACTTGATCAAGTCCAAATCCATCTCGTGGATAGGGCGGGAAATACACGTGCAGACGTTACACGCAGTTCCTGTCACGCAATTCTTGAGATATCATTATATCACTGAAGTGATTTCATCTATTTCGGTGATGCCACATTTGATTTCATGGATTATACACACATTTTGGTATTTCAACGGAACGAACAGAATATTATGCACAAGATTGAAACAAATTGAGTCCGTAACAAGGTAGTAACGACATCAGAATGGCTTCCCGTTGATGAATCTAAACGGTTCTAACTTGGCCAACTATTCGATGAGCATATAATAAAGGGCTTCCAAGAAAACGAAACCATTAGGTTTTTTTTTATTATGAAAAGAAAACATCGTTTCTTTACAGAATAAAAACTAAAAACTTGAATAGAGAATCGGCTGAAGAACCTAAATACGACTGTACGTGCATTTCTACTTGTCACTCATTCACTCCGCTACAGAGGCTCGCAAAATTCAGAGTGACTCGCCGGATAAAAAGCTGTATTTAAAGCGTAGCGTAGTTTGAAATCCTCTATATATCATATTCAAAGAAAATTCATTGTCTTTGTTCCAATCAAACAATTTTAAACGAAGATACTGCCATAAACTATGAGTACCTATTTTTCAGCTTTGACTCCGTCAAACTCGACAATAATTCAGTCACTTTAGACATCTGCATATCGGGTGATGGACTTGGTCACCCTTCAAAACTAAAATAATATTGAAAATGTATGTGCATTCGAATTCTTAAAGCAATTATTGGCAGAAAATCTGTGAAGTTCACCGTATTTTCGATTTTAATCGGAAAAAAAATCGCCGTGTCCCCATATCGTCGTTTGTTTAATAACTGAACATTGCGGATTTTGAGAGTGCGTAATCTCTAACCCAGCATTAACTTTACAGAGATTTTTTTTACCAGATGCAAAGATCTATTGTAAGTCAATCTAGGAATATTTCTAAATTCAAAGAAAAGAAGGCCGCAACTCTGCAAACGGCCATTGCCAGACAGCATTTATCGGGTTTTAAAAAGACCTATTAAAGTAGCGTTAAATAAAAATTCGACAGAAGCGACAAAATATAAATAAAATTAGTTTATTTTGGTTTTAATATACTGACGGGACTTAGTACTAAAGCAGGTAAAAATATTATCTTACTACTTAAAATCATTTGCGATTGCGACATGTTACAACATAAGGTATATTTTGCTCTGATTTTGAGCATTTCCGGGGGTCAAACAGTTTGATTGTCATATCTCAAAGGCCTTTTACATTTCAGCCAAACTATTTCACATGGGACATTAGCTAGTTAAGATATAAATGTGTGCCAAGTTTAAAGGAAATCGGAGAGGTGCACTGTAGACTCGTCTGCATGGTTTTCACATGGACCCTCTCTTAATAGGTAAAGTCTTGGAGTGTAAAGCATAGATGAACAGGAAGGCAGCGCCTGTGGTATATGCGTGCTGTGCTTGTCTGGCAAGTTTTTCATCCTCGATGACCTCATACTCCAGCTGTATGTTGTTGAGCTTGTATGTGCCTATCTTGGTCGTATCTGATCCCACCACTATGTCGACCGCTGGGGCTAGAACCAAATCAAACGAAATAGTGACGTGGAGGGCGTGGGGATACAGAGCTCCATGTTGTGTCAGAATGTCAACGTCCAGTGGGATTCGATATTTCGCTACATATACGGCTAGGAGCGCGCTGTCTGCAGTAATTGACGTGTCCTTGTCGCCAGCCTTCGAGCGTAGCTTGTTTGTGTTATCTGTTTGAATACCTTGTTCCACCCGAGCTTCTCGCTCTGGTGTAGGAAGATAGAGATCGGAATACGTTTGTAGGAGATCTGGTCGGGCAAGGTCTTCTATTACCTCTTTTCCAATTCTACATCTACGATGAGAGACTAAACATCGTCCGACATTGGTCACCACTCGGTTGTTGGCGTGGCCATCAGACAATGCAATATCAGCCAAGAGCGCAAAACTACCTGGGACTAGGACAATGTTTTCTCCTAGTTTTGGAACCGCTACATAGAGTGTCTCTCCTGGGTTGGCAGATGATGGTGTGAAAGTGCGTCTATATAGGATGCGTCGATCTTTGAGTCCAAGCGGCTCACTGCGTGTTTGTGCGGGAACTAACTTCGACGATATCATATTGAATATGTATATAGCAAAGCTATAAACCTTCAATATGGATGTTGAGGTGGATACAACTGATGAGACTCAACTCCTACCAGAAGGTGGGGCCGGCGGTGATGATGATGATGATGAATACATGGACGAGCTATTTGGGCCCGACACTAGCGGTATGGCCAATGATGAGTGGATACCCATGAAAACGCTAAATACGGACGCAAATGACGGCGGTCCGGAAGAAACAGCATTCCTCGATGGCGATACGACTTCCTAGGGGGAAGCCTCCTTAAAGCTTATGGAACAGCAGACAAAAAGGGCGGGGGAAAAGATATGTGCTAGGTTCCCCCAAGTCGATTTCAAAAACGTCCTAGCTCGTGTGGATGAGCTCGATAGAGTCTGGGTAAAACTCACCACCCAGAAGAATGCCAAGCCTCACCTCCTCTTCAAAACTGCAAAGGAGGCGGCCCTCGACGATAAGCTACCAAAGCAAATAAAAGCCGCCCTAGGTCCCTCATCTGAAAAGGTCATAGAACAAAAAGAAGGAAAGGTCGAAGTCTTCAAACAGAAAAAGGCAGTAGCGGAGGCTATCGTCAAAGATATTGATTCGACTGAGGCGGAAAAGGTTGAAGCTCAGGAACAAATAGACACTAACGAAAAAGAGATTCAAGGATTAGAGCAAGAGATCGAGGGCATCGAAGAGCGTATGTCACTGCGGCACCGCGTAAAAGCCGCCTTCAAGAAGCATGGGGTAACCGTGCTTGGTGTGCTCGCTGCGTTAGGCACTGTGATCGGCGTCATAGTTTCTATGCTGTCGAAGAACTTGACTAGCGTAGCCAAGGGTATTGGAACGGCGTTAAAGGCAATAGGAAAAAAGCTAGGGCAGATTCTACCGGGGATGGTTGGGGCAATTGCTAGCTTCTTGTTTCGCACTGCTGGTGAGGTCGTAGGATTCTTGGCGAAGAATGATTGGCTGTTGATCGTAGCCGTAGTTGTGTTCGTAGTGGAGCAATACAAGTCGGGCCGCCGGCGTTAGTGACCAAAAAAGGAAAATTTAGCATTAACGAAACAGCCACCAGGCGGCACCAGCGGCAGCAATCGAAGCTACCGCCATATTGGTCTCGTGTCGTGTTACTCGTAGAGCTGGCAGCGCTTTTGGTACATGCGTCGTAGCGGGCTTTGCCTTTGGAGCGGCGCTATGTGGTAAGTGTTTCTTTTTGGCGCAGGCCTTCCATATGTGGAGGAGACGTTTTTGTTTTCTCCGTATTTACGTAGTCGTTACTACCCAGATGCATATCTTTTGTGACCCTCTGGAGTTCGTTATTATAACCCTCTAGTTTGTCGAGGTTGCTCACCAGATTACTTGGTAATAACCACGGCCCTATAGCTACGGCTAGATTGAGCCTCTTTTTCGTTTTCTGAATAGCCCACTGATAATTTGCTACGCCTTTTGCTAAATCGTTTTCAAGGATTGATTCTTCGAGCACGACTTTGAACTCGAGTTGAGCGTTCGTAGAATCTCCGCCTATACCGATGATGGATGAGTGCACGTTGGCTTGGGAACCTAGAACGCAATATCCGAAAGCCTCGACTGAGCGATTCAACCTACCCAATCCAGCCTTTGTCAAACCCTTTCCGATTGGGGGTGCAAACCAATTGTATTGTTTCCCTGCGGCATCATTGCGAACGAACGCCACGAGGTTACCCATTTCCGAATCTCCACCCTTATCAGAGAACAGCTGGCCAATTGAGCTCGGATACTCGTTCGCACCCGTGTCATATGGGCGATCTTTGTGGACATTCTCATATCCTGAAGGGGCTAACACGAAAATGTCCCCCAGCCCCTGGTTCCGACCTCCTTTCCATCGGAAGTCAGGTGTGCGAGATAAACCAAATTCGATGCATATGTTCTCAAGAGCCGCTTTGCTGTAGAGGTTATCAAGTTGCTCGAAAGCAGTCCGCCGGTAGAGGTACTCCATAGAGGCCACCAAGTTCACGCAGAATTCGTCGTGTTGTGAAATAAACGTGAAATCGATAGAATCCTTGAACAATAGGAGGATATGTATTGAAAGCGGGGTCGACCAACGACACTCCACAGCCAGCGATTGCACACCACGTTGCTAGGTTAAGTTGTTTAGGCCAATAGCTGAAATCCGGAGCTGCTAGCCATTTCCTAGACTCCTTTGCTGTTTTATGTTTCACAACGGTCTCTTTGAATATATCCTTAACGCCGATTTTGAATGATTCCCCGGGTGTGGCGTATATATGCAAAGTCTTTAGCTCGAGATCTGGGGCTGCTTCGGTAAAGGGTATTGCTGGAACAGGATATTTCACGCCCTGGGACAACACTAGGGTATATGGAAAACCTTCCTTCATACCCTGCAGGGCATCAGCAAGACGTTTTTGAATGGAGAACGGTAGCTTGGAGACATCATCGCCATAGACCACATAGCTAGAATTCCCGTCTCGAAATAAAACGCTTGTCGAATATTTATCTCCATCTATGTCAGTGGATGCATAAAACTGGTGGGGGTCTGCATGTAGGTAGCGCTTCCGGAACTTCGCCAACAGATTGACATTCAGTGTTGTGATCCTCTTATTTTCATCGGCAAGGAGAGCGGTCTGCTCATCTTTTGAAAGCCTTGGGCCGCCCCTGGCAATCTCCGCCATGTCCTCGGCAGATAGTCCATCATCTTTGTCTGGCACAACAAGAGGCATCGTATTGAAGTGTAAGTACGTACATATACATACCTTTAATATCAAACTTGAAGTTTAATATGGTAATCTTAAATGTCACCTGTACCTCGGCTGACCATACGGTCTACTTTGATCAACCTCTTCGTATTCAGAATATTTCACTAGTCGAGGTCACTTTTGAGAACAGTTGGTGGAACCTAGTAGAGAAGGGTTCGTTCTGGTGGTTTACAGGGGGAGGTGGTAACACCTCGGAGGTGAGAAACGAATACAGTATTGCTGCAGGGCATCATGATATGACAAGCATTCAACCATACTTCAAACCCGCAATCGATGCTGACATTGTCAAATTCATGCAAACCCCGACGTATCACTAAAAGTAGGTAATCATGAACTGGTGCTACAAGATATCCACACAGTGTATGTCCACTGCGATGTGGTGGATTCCAGCTTCTCACTTCTCGAAGGAAAGCCCTCGAGTATTCTGGCTAGCTTAGAGATCCGAGGTGAGAGGTTTGCAAAAACAACCTATTCTCCACCAACTCCCCAAGCCATACGAGCTCTAGGTACGATACGAAACAGCCTTCACCTGACTATTCGGGACGAAAAAGGCGACGTGATAGACTTCCGTGGTCGACCTATTCGCTACATATTGAAGATTGAGTAAGGCATATGTATATATATGATGGCAAGCGATTCGATTCAAACCCTTCCGACGGCACCGCCGCTTTATCCTACAATCTCTGGAGAGAGCTTTCGCCTACAAAAGGTGTGTGAAACGCTTGCAAGCATTGAAGCCCAAGAAAACACTACGAGCGTGTGCGTAAAAAGTATGCCGTGCGCAGGGAATCATCCATGGAGTCGATGTGACCACAGGTAGCCTCTCGGTGCTTTTATCGGGAGGAGGCTTAACAGTCGCTCTCTCCGGCTTTGGTGTTGTGGTTGGTCTATCACTTGGTGTTATTGGTGGGATCTGTGGGGTAATTTCAGCATCTACGGCTGTTGGGGCTGTTGGGGCTAAAAAGCTTGGAATCAAAGTTTCTAAGCATGAGAAAACCGCTATGTTGGCGAAAGCAAAAGTGAATACGCTTCGTGATCTTGTATCAAAAGCCTTGCATGATGAGAAAGTGTCTGGGTTCACTCTCATCCTTGCCGAAGCAGATAAATATGAGGCTATGAGGGTTGAAATTCGCCATAAAGCTTTGGGCAAAGGTGAAAAAAGCGTGGAACAAATTCGGAAAGAGCTTCGAAAAGAGCTGCGAGCAAAGTTGGGTTAAAGATTGATATTTCCTTTGAGAGAAATGAGAGAGGGACTTATTTTAACTTCACAAAGACAAGAGGATTAGTATGCGCCCCCCACGGCGCTTCCCAAAGTCCTCTCGGGTGGAAAAGCGTAGCGCATAGGCCACCTCCTCTATGGTAAACGAAAGGTGCACAATGAGCCAATTATCGTTCTACTCGCATCCGCTATAGTGAGCTGGAAATGGTTGTTGAGCCATCTAGCGACATTGGAATGACCATTTCTGCAAGCGTAGTATAGCGCAAAATTAGAGTTACAACGTGCATCCTCTATGGTGAGCTGGAAACGTTCGGTGAGCCATTTAGCGACATCGAGCTGCCCCCCATAACAGGCCGTGCGTAGTGCAAAGTTATCTCCATCGCGTACATCCTTCGTGGTAAGCTAGAAATGCTTCGTGAGCCATTTAGCGTCATCGAGATACCCATCATGACAGATGACGCCTAGTGCTCGGCGTGCATCCGCAGTGGAAATACCGAAAGTCCCAACCAAATCTTTTCGCTTGCAAGCGTCTCCGAAATCGTACGTGAGGACTCGAAAGCTCAGCGTTAGACCTACATTTTTGTAGCGCGCTAGGGGGGCCGCATCGCCTAGTCGTTTCGAAGTCGAAGAAATGCTTGCGAAAGCCCCGGGGCCTGCGTACTCTACGATCTTAATCAAGATTTCTAGAGGGAGGTCCAATATATTAGTCATAGTTATTGGGTATATACTATGCGAACTATTCTCTAATAGGGGTCGAATTGCGATTGGGCAAGGGTGAAAAAAAAAGCGTGGAACAAATTTGGAAAGAGCTGCGAGCAAAGTTGGGTTGTTAAAGATTGATATTTCCTATGAGAGGGCACTTTACAAGGAGGTTGTAGGTCTAGTTTTCAATTCATCTAACACCTTTACAAAGAGCCTCTTAGTGTAGTGACTAGCGTGACAGTATTGCGTGACATGTATACTTGTTAAGTATTATAGGATAGATTAAATATGGAGACCATGTGCTCTTGACTGTGTGTCACTCTGTGTCGTGTTTACTCTCCAATACATAGGTGACGAGGATACTCTGGGATACTTTGGGATTATCTGTGATCGTTTATAAGTTGTCTACAATTCTTCATACAGTCTTTGTTACATATGGCTACAGCACTTCCAAATTTTGAATCGTTCGACATACATGCCGATGAAGCGATTTCGCAAAGATGGCGAAAGTGGTTGAAACGCCTCGAAAATCTCTTCATTGCCACCGATATTAAGGATAAAAAGCGACAAAGAGCTCTTCTGTTATATTATGCTGGAGACATATTACACTCTGCCCGAAACTGGTGATGATTTTGCGACGGCGAAGTCAAAACTCAACGAGTACTTCGACCCTAAGAAGAATGTGGAGTTTGAAATATACACGTTTCGTCGGGCCATTCAGAATGAAGGCGAAACCATGAATGCCTACCACTCTCGTCTGAGACAACTGGCTGCAAATTGTGAATTTTCTGATGTCGACAAGGAGTTTAAGTCGCAAATAATTCAATCGTGTTCGTCCCAGCGACTTCGACGTAAAGCCCTCAAAGACTCAACGATTACTTTGCAAACCTTACTCGCTGAAGCTCGCGCGCTGGAATTATCAGAAACACAAGCAAAGGATATGGAATCCAGTGGAAGCGCTAATGTTGTGATTACTAAGCCACTCCAAAAGAAAGAAAAGACAGGAACTTGCTTCAACTGTGGTGGAAGCTGGCCCCACGAGCCGAAAACTGCATGTCCTGCTCGAAGTCGTAGGTGTAATTCCTGCAATAAGTATGGCCACTACGCGAAATATTGCCGAAATGCACAAAAGAGTCAAGATTCCAGTCAAGTTAAGACACCTCAAAGAGGGAACAGAAGACAAAGCCACTCTTCAAAATCAGTCAACCAAGTGGATGCTGGTTCTAGTTCAGAGGATGAATACACCTTCGTGTTGGAATCTAGCCCAAAGTTCAGTGCTCCTTTTGTGACACTGAAATGATTGCAAGTTCTTAGTGGACTCTGGAGCCAGTGTGAATATAGTTACCTCAGATGTGCCAAAATGCTTGATGTGAAACTGAAACCATGTGATACTAAAGTGTATGCTTTCAATTCATCTGATCCATTACCAGTCCTTTGAAAATTTTCAGCTACAGTAGAGTCTAAGTGTAATTCAGCCAACTCAGAGTTTTTTGTTGTGAATGCTAAAACCTCTCTTCTTGGATACCCGACTGCCACTAAGCTTGGAGTACTACAGATTGCAAATGCTGTGTCCGTTGAAGAAAATATCTTTCATAAATATCCTAATCTGTTCTGTGGTCTTGGAAAGATGAAGGATGTGGAGATCAAGTTGCACATTGATGATAGTGTAAAGCCTGTTAACATCACCGAAGAATTCCATTTCATCAAAGAAAATATCTTGAAGCATGTGTAGAGTCCCTGCTTGAACAGGACATCATTGAGCCTGATGTTGGTCCTACCCCCTGGGTATCTCCAGTTGTTCTCGTGCCGAAGCCCAAACAACCTGATGGTGTTCGACTGTGTGTTGATATGCGTGAAGCAAACAAGGCCATAGCCCGGGAGCGACACCTAATGCCAACACTTGATGAAGTAATACATGATTTGAATGGTGCCACCGTGTTTAGCAAGCTTGATTTGAATCAAGGTTACCATCAGCTTGTGCTAGACCCTGACTCAAGGCATGTCACAACTTTTTCAACTCACCTGTGTCTCTTCAGATACAAACGCCTTAGTTTTGGCATAAATGCTGCTGCAGAGAAGTTTCAGGATGTGATTGCTACTGCCATTTGTGACATTCCCAATGTTAAGAACATTAGTGACGATATTATTATCTATGGAGTGAATGCGGAAGAGCATGATCAAGCCTTACATGCTGTGCTGAATCGTTTCATAGAGTTAAATTTGACCCTGAAGAAAGCAAAGTGCAAGTTCTACATGCCTCGCATCGAGTTCTTTGGAATGATCTTTAGTGACTGTGACGATATGTACTTCCGGTGACGTCAGCACCAGTCACGCATGAATGCAGGGACCATGCTTTCCGGTTCACAGTCTAGTTGTGTTGTGACAGAGCTACCGGTATTCGCTTGTACGGAAGCAATTCAAATACAAAGGAGTTACCCTACTTGTTGTGTACTGTCATATCCTGTACCGATACATGGTGTCAGAAGTGAATTAGGAAGCCTCTGCTGGACATTAAAACGAAGAAACTTTGGGAAACTGACGGCAAATCCACCGAGTGCGATCTTCGTACGAGAGCACATGGTCGAGAAAAAAGTGAAACTGAAGACGCCAAAGAGGTAGAAAATACGAGAATAACTACACAAAACATCAGGAAAACGGTGAGTGGAGCCACTACCAATAGTTTTGTCGCAGTTGTAGAAGCGAGCTTGAAAAGAAAGCGAAGAAAGCGCCCAAAGAATAAAATATGTCAGATCACGAAGGAGAAAATCCGCCACAGCCACAGGCAGCACAACAAGCCCAGGCAGCACAACAAGCCCAGACAGCGGCGAAATTCATACAAATCCCGATAAACATCCCATTACCATCTAAACTAGAGCTCAAAGGAAATCTAGCCCTAAACTGGAAGAGATTTATTAGAGCTTGGGAGAATTATGAAGTGGCAGCGCGCCTTAAAGATCCAGAAAACCCGAATCAAAATAAAGCACTTAGAACTGCCACATTAGATGTGTATGAGAGCTTAGACTTCGACAATGATGATCAGAAGAAAGATATAGACATTGTTATGGATAAATTGCAGAGACAAACGAGACCTATGAACGGTATTGTTTAAAAAAAAGGGATCAGGAGCCTAGTGAAACCTTAGATGAATATCTAATGAGCCTTAAGAAACTAAGCAAAACCTGTAACTTTGGTGCACTAGAAGAAAGTCTAAACAGGGACAGGATTGTAGTTGGAGTACGAGATACAGCTACAAGAAAAAGGCTGCTACAGCAGCCCAAGCTCACCCTGAAAGAGTGTATCAATATCTGTAGATCCTATGAAACAACTTCCCAACAGCTGAAAAAAATGAACCAAGAGGAGGTCAAATCAGTGTAGAGAAAATCACGTAAACAACATCCAAAGGGTAAAAAGAGCACAAAGGATCCCAGTGCTAAACAAGAATTACAGTGTAAATTCTGTGGAAAGAAACACCCCTGGGACAAGCTACAGTGCCCAGCCTGGGGAAAAGCTTGCACTAAATGTGGTAAACAGAACCACTTTGCAAAAATGTGCAAACCTCAGACCAAGGGGCCCAGCAGAAAACCAGTGAAGGCACTTTACAGACAATCAGACGAGGACTGAGACGAGTATTCAGATGAGTATCTGGCCTATGTTGATGTCCGAGAAGTTAGTGTTGTGGAGAACCACAAGCACGCAGAGAGACTCTTTGCAACTATGGTATTGAATGGTCGTGAAGAAAAGTTCCAACTTGACAGCGGAGCAACAGTCAACGTGCTATCCGAAGAAACCTACAAACGGGTTTATGGAGACGAAAGTATTAAGCACTTGGAGAGTACAGATGCAACATTAGTCATGTATAATAAGGCTGAAGAGAAACCATTAGGCAAGAAGAGAATAAGAGTAGTTAACCCTAAGAATAAGAAAGGGTATAGCATAGAGTTCATGATAGTCAGTGGTAGATGTAAATCACTACTAGGTGCTAGAGCTAGTCAACAAATGCAGCTCATCACACGTCGGGCATAAAGTACGTCAAAATCGGCATCAGTGAGCGTGGACAAATAATTAAAATTAAAACCATTTCTTTACTTATAGTCTCAATTTGAAGAAATGTTGGTGACTTGTTAACAAAATGAAACTACATATTTTAGGTGTTTTATGTTAGTATGATGACGTTGTTGTGACGTCATAAGTGATGCCTCCTTTTTTGGTAAAATTCCCCCTTTAATAGATGTTACAAACAGACTACACCATCAAAGGGCCTTCATGACAAACATTCCTTTGGCGCAAATTTGAACGTTCTACGACTATTATAGCAAAAGTTATAGAGGAATGACTGTTGCTATGACGTCATATTTAGTGACGTCAGGTGTCATACCTAAATAAGGCTGCCTATTGTTAAAAAATCAAGAAAAGAAAATAATGTGGGTTTTGAGTGTCAGACTAGGGCATTTCATCACTAAAACTCGAAAATCACTCAAAGGATTTTTTTCTAAGGGCATGTATAAAAAAGTATGACGTCATAATGACGTTGCTGAAAATATGACTTCAATTTTAAGCCGGTTATGGACAAAAAATCAAAATTCAAAAAACATACGATTTTAGCCACCAACGTGTTTTATGATTGGACAAAATGTCATGGAACAATATTTACAACTCTAAAAATTGAATGAAGCGATGTTTTTATAAATGCTTTTGTGGTGTTTATTTCCCGCCAAATTTTGGCGGGAAAAAGGACAACATTCAAACTTTCATAACTTTTGATTTCCTTAACCAATCGACATCGGGTTTTCGATTCCTTCATTCTCATCACGAGTAGATTTTAACAATATACGACATTTCGTTTTTAGAGATAATGAACAGTTGCAAGAAACGTATTACAAATGGCTAAATGACGTCATTGTGACGTTACGATGGTAGTAACATAGCTTAAAAAATCAGGTTATATTCCTTTTGCGATTCTACATCCTTCTACCAAAATTCAATCGTCTGCATTGAAAACTTTTTAAATATAGAACTGATGCCGTTTTTAAGGTCGTTTGTGCCCACCGTGTCACGGTAAACAAGAAAAACATTCAGACAGTAGAAACACCTGTAATGAATGCACCAGATAGTCAAAGTCTTAGTGGACTAAATAAGACCCAGATAAATAAGAAATACTCAGATGTATTCAGAGGGGAAGGCAAACTGGAAGGTGACTTACACCTCCAGATTGACCCTTCAGTCCCGCCAGTACAGCTTCCCACAATGAAGGTACCCTTAGCTGTTAAGGAAAAACTAAAAGAAGAACTAGATCGCTTAACAGAGCTTAGTGTAATCACCCCAGTTGATGTACCCACGGACTGGATATCGGCAACAGTAGTTACCATGAAGAAAGATGGAAGAATAAGACTGTATTGATCCAAAGCCACTGAACGGAGCCTTAAAGCGAAACCACTACCCGTTGCCAACAATCGAAGATATCCTATCAGAACTGTCTAAAGCGAGATGCTTCTCGGTATTGGATGCCAAGAATGGGTTCTGGCATGTACGGCTTGACGAACAGAGCAGCTATGTAACAACATTTGCCACCCCATGGGGCAGATACTGATGGTTACGGATGCCCTTCGGCATCTCTCCAGCACCCGAGGAGTTTCAGCGCCGCCTTGATACAGCGCTGGAGGGGTTACAAGGCTGTAAAGCAGTCGCTGATGATATACTAGTGTATGGAGCCGGTGATACAGACGAGGAAGCTATCGAGGATCATGACAAACATCTAAAAAATATGCTAGAAAGATGTCGCAACAAGGGCATAAAGCTAAATACAGGAAAGATGCAGTTACGACTAAAGGAAGTCCAGTATATGGGCCACCAGATCTCGGCAGAGGGGCTCAAACTAGATCCAAACAAAGTAAAGGCAATAACAGAGATGCCAACACCAACAGACAAACAGGAAATACAACGACTCCTTGGAATGACAAATTATGTCCAACGGTTCGCTCCCAGGTTGTCTGAAGTTACGACACCACTAAGAGATCTCATAAAGAAGTAAAATGAATTCCTATGGGATGAAAATGTTCATGGCTTAGCTTTCGAAGAAACAAAGAAGATTCTGTCCGAAGCACCGGTGTTGAAGTACTTCAATCCTGCAAAAGTGCCTGTACTTCAGTGTGATGCATCCATGCATGGGCTTGGAGCCTGCCTCATGCAAGATGGACACCCCATCGCATATGCATCCAGATCACTGACTCCCACTGAGGTAAACTATGCACAAATCGAGAAGGAAATGCTTGCAATCGTGTTTGGGACAGGGAAGTTTGAGCAGTATGTCTATGGACGTAAAGCCAAAGTTGAGACAGACCACAAGCCTCTCGAAAGCATCATGAAGAAGAGTCTCCTGAGTGCACCCAAACGACTACAACGGATGATGCTCCGACTACAAATGTTTGACTTAGAAGTAGTGTACAAGAAAGGAGAGCACATGTATTTAGCTGATACGCTCAGCCGAGCCGGGCCAGAGAGACGGTATACTGGCCAGGAATGAACAAAGACACAGCAGAGCAGATCTCTAAGTGTCAGGTATGCTGTGCCCACCCACAAGAACAAGCTAAAGAACCACTTATCAGCCATGATATCCCATCGAGACCCTGGGAAAAGATTGGATGTGACTTGTTCGAGCTAGATGGGAGAGATTATCTCATAACAGTAGATTACTTCTCCAGTTTCTTTGAAGTAGACCGGTTAAGATCCAAAACAAGTCCGGAAGTCATTAGAAAGCTGAAACAACATCTTGCAAGACATGGACTTCCAAACCAGTTCATTTCAGACAATGGACCCCCATACAATTCACAAGCATTTAAGGAGTTTTCCATAGCTTATGGTTTTGAACACATTACAAGCTCACCTGGGTATCCCCAGTCAAATGGAAAGGTAGAAAGTGCAGTAAAGACTGCCAAGAAGTTAATGCAAAAGGCTGCAGAGTCTGGGAGAGACCCATACCTGTCTATATTGGACTGGCGCAATACTCCTAGTGAGGGACTAGGAAGTTCACCTGCTCAACGGCTTTTCAATCGCAGAACCAGAACACTGCTACCAACAGCTAACAGTCTACTGAAACCTGAAGTGCCTAACAATTCCACTCAAAAACTCAAGCTACAGAAGGCCAAGCAAGCCTTATACTTCAACACAGGCACTAGAGAGCTGAGTGAGCTTAAGGTTGGAGACATAGTGAGGATAAAGCCACTTAAACCAACAGAAAAGCACAAGCAATGGACAAGGGCAAGAGTAGAGGGCAAAGTTGGCATTAGGTCATACCAGGTGAGGACTGAGGATGGTCGAGTATTTCTTCGCAACCGAAAACACCTCAGACACACAGAGGAACCAGCTGAGCAACAACAAACAGAGAGACAACAACCACTCCTAACAGAGACTCCAAGTACAAATCAGCCTATCAAGTCTGTGTCATTACCAACACATAGTCAGCACAAGTTAGAGCCATCAACTCCAAAGCAGTGCAAACCAGCAACACCCACAAAAAAGGTAGAGACTTCAACAGACAGTCTCCCAAATAGAAGTTCTCCAAAGAAAGAACAACCTATTAAACAGACTACCAAGGAAGGGGTAACAAAGACAAGAAGTGGACGCGCTGTTCAGAGGCCAAAACATCTGCAGGACTATCTGACCTAAGAGCATGTTAAGTTTATTGCTCTAGAAACCTGAACTGGATTTAACAATTTGATTTAAATATTAGATTTGTTTAGAACAAGGACACAGACATTTTTTTGTAGTTCATTAATTACTTCATTAATTATTGTAGCTTTCATTTCTTTTGTAAAAAAGGGAGATGTGACGATATGTACTTCCGGTGACGTCAGCACCAGTCATGCTTTCCGGTTCACAGTCTAGTTGTGTTGTGACAGAGCTACCGGTATTCGCTTGTACGGAAGCAATTCAAATACAAAGGAGTTACCCTACTTGTTGTGTACTGTCATATCCTGTACCGATACAGTGACCAAGGAATGTATCCTGACCCTGCCAAGGTGGAAGTAATCAAGAATGCCGAAGCACCGACCTCAGTGAGTGATGTACGTAGCCTACTTGGCATGGCCAACTATGTGTCTCGTTTCATACCCAACTATGCAGATATTGTTGCACCACTACGTGACCTCACACACAAAGGAGTAAAATTCAAGTGGGAAGATGCACATCAAGCAGCCTTAGAAAAGCTCAAAAGCAGTCTCACCTCTGATGAAGTCATGGCATATATTGATCCTGGTAAGGACTCAGTTTTACTTGTTGATGCCAGTCCTATTGGCCTGGGTGCTGTTCTGACACAAGATGGTAAAGTCATCTCCTATGCTAGCAAAGCTCTTTCAAGTGTGGAAAGGCGGTACTCTCAAATTGAGCGTGAGGCCCTAGCAATTACCTGGGGTTGCCATCACTTCAGGATGTACTTACTGGGAAGCCACTTTACTGTGATAACTGATCACAAGCCACTGTTACCCATCTTCAACCGCTCTACATCTCAAGCCTCAGCCCGGATTGACAACTGGCGTCTCAAGCTACAGTGATTTGATTTTGAAGTTCTGTATGCAAGAGGTGACCAGAATCCAGCTGACTACATCTCAAGACATCTTCAAGGAGGCACAACTTGTAATCTTATTGCTGAGTCTGCAGAACAGTATGTTAACTTTGTTATGTCTCAAGCCACACCCAAAGCTCTAAGTATAGAAAAGATCATCGAGTCGACAGCAAAGGATGTTACACTGCAAACGGTGATGCGCCTCATCTCATCTGGTCAGTGGGACAACCTAAAGCCAGAGGATGGTGACATCAGCGCTCTCAAAATCGTTGCCAACATCTGTAGTGAGCTGACATCAGTACATGGCAAGATAATACTTCGTGGAAATCGGATGGTCATTCCCCATGACTTACAGCGACGAGTAGTACAATTGGCTCACGAAGGCCATCAAGGTCTGGTCAAGACACGCAGTCTGCTGCGCTCAAATGTTTGGTTTCCTAAAATGGACACCCTTACAGATTCTATAGTGAAACAGTGCATTCCCTGTCAGGTGGCTATACCCAAGCCCTCTCGTGAACCTCTGAAGATGACACCATTACCCAATGGTCCCTGGGAACAGGTGAGCATAGACTTTTGTGAAGTATCAGGACACTATATCCTGGTAATTGTGGATGATTACTCAAGATTCCCCGAGTTAGAGATTGTACACTCAACCTCTGCCAAGGCGGTCATCCCTAAGTTGGATCGCATCTTTGCTGCTTATGGAATATCTAAAGTAGTTAAATCTGACAATGGCCCTCCATTTAATGGCCATGAATTTGCACAGTTTGCTGAACACATTGGCTTCAAGCATCGCAAAGTTTCTCCTCTATGGCCTGAAGCTAATGGTGAAGTTGAGCGTTTTATGAAAACGATTGGCAAAATGCTACGCACCTCGACACACTGGAAACAAGACATGTACCAGTTTCTCCGTAACTATCGTGCAACTCCTCAATGTACTACTGGAGTTGCCCCAGCCACAGCCCTTTTTGGCAGACCTATCAGAGTAAAACTACCTGACCCTGTCACCATGCCCTGTGCTGAGAGACATGATCCTGTAACTATGCGTGAGAAGGATGAATTACAGAAAGTCAAAATCAAGAGCCAAGCGGAGTCCACCAGAAGAGCCATCAAAGAGTGTGATCTTCAAGTTGGAGACACTGTCTTAGCGAAACAGCCAAAGCGTGAGAAGTTATCCACTCCATACCACCCTGAGCCACTTACAGTGACAGAAAGGAAACACAGTATGATAACTGCAGAAAATGCTGGTAGGAAAGTGACCCGAAATTCATCCCATTTCACGAAGCTACTGACTGATGAATCACTCAAACCACTCAGCTGTCAACAGGAAGAGCTTGTGGATGAAGACCCCACACTAGAAATCACGGAACCTACAGTGGAACCTGGTAAAAGTGACAACGCACTGCTGGACTGTACCCTTCGTAGGTCAACAAGGGTGTTAAGACCCACCAAAAGACTTATTGAAAACATTTGAACTGATGTATTTGCATTTTATACACTGCGACTTTAAAGAAACAGATAAGTCATAGAAGTAAAGGACATTGACATTAGAAACCATTGTTATTTAGTTTGATCATGTTGATCTGTTGTTAATTTGATGTTCTCATCTGAAGGAGAGGAGGAGTGTAGTGACTAGCGTGACAGTATTGCGTGACACGTATACTTGTTAAGTATTATAGGATAGATTAAATATGGAGACCATGTGCTCTCGACTGTGTGTCACTCTGTGTTGTGTTTACTCTCCATTACACTTAGTACGGCGTTTTATCTCATAGAGCCGTTGGGCTGGTGTTTGCGCACACTTCGAACAAGGCCCATAACTCTTACGAAAGCCGCGACAACACTTCGGACAAGGAATAGGTGAAGTGCTCCCGCCCCGTATCTGAAAGTTATGCTGGGCGCAGTACTCTGTTGTCTTCGAACGATTTCTCACACACCTCGTATCCTTACCGCGCATCAACCAGATACAAGTAGCTTTCTCCATTGCCAAATACTTTCGCATATACCTATATATGTCTTCTCTCTAATTGATAATCAAAAGTGGGTATTTAAATTTGGCGTGAGGTGATTATTTTCGAGTAGAAACCTAGTAGTATAGCGGGGAGTATAAATTATACCAGCAAATTTTACTGTCCACAAATCGTTTGATGGCCCCGACCTCAATATCTTTTTTGGACTTTGTTGAAATTTTGACACAAGGTGTGTTTATTGTACCCAAGTACAACATCTATCGTATTCCAGAGATAATAAGTTGGGATTTGGTACAATACACACCTGTTGGGGTCAAAATTTTAACAAAGGCCAATAAAAGATAGTGGGGGAGGGGCCATCAACCGATTTGTGAACAGTAAAATTAGCGGGTATAATTTTACTCCCCGCTATACTACTCTTTATTCAAAAAAATACCATAAAAGATACATAGGAAGTACTGGAAGTACACAAGTAGCTAGATCTACTAATTATTACAGGTACAATCATTAAACATAGTCATAATGTCGTGGGACTATTTTGCTGTACACCTCATTACAGACTCATCCTTCATTGATCACAAGCAGTACAAAAATAATTCTCGCCGACTAAAACAACTGAATGAATCATTGACAGCTAACAAATTGCCCAAAACACTTTCTCTAAGATTTACAAATTTTATATTATTAGTGAAGTAATGCAATTCATCACCTAACTCATTAAGGTTACAAAGAGGACAAACGCGTGCATCATAAGTAATGTTTGCGTAACGACCAGTTTCAATAGGGAATTTGTGCGCAGAAATCCTAAATCTTGTCACCGCCTGACGATGCTTAACGCTCGAGACATATGACAGGTAGTTCTCAAAACCTGTACTCGGCTTCACTAGATTAAACGTACGCAACTTAACTGCACTCTTGAACCTGGTCCTTCCACCGCTTATTAAAGGAATTATATAATTCAGATTTCAGATATTTAGCCAGAACTCTAATATTCTTAGTGGATATAACAAGATCCTTAAGAGATTTAACATTGCACATCTCTAACAGATAATTCGTAAACTTAACGCCCTGAAAATTTGATTGTATGCACAAACGTGCAGCTTTCCCAACTAATTCATCCCGTACAACGAATCCTTCACCCGTAACCAGTATTTAACTACCAAAACAGAAAGTTGCACAACCATTGGTACTCTGCCCAATTCTGAATACACTGCTAAGTTTGTAGACTTAGAGTGAACGCCTAAAATACGCTTGCAAAACTTGAAATGCAGTTTTTCTATGTCGGTAACCATACTAAAAAACTTTGTCTTGAACATGTCAAAACTAGATATCCTTCCCAAAACATAAACTCCCCAAATCTCACAATCATACAGCAACACCGGAACTACAACAGTTGAAAACAGTTTAAACAGCACTTTCACTGGAACATTCTCCATGTTAGAAAAACTTTTAAATAGACCGTGATACGCGCGTAACGCCTTATTGTACAAAGCCTTTTGGGCGATTTTAAAACCACCACCAAAATGGAAAGTTATGCCCCAATATGTGTACTCATCGACACAATCCAACAAATCCTTGCCAAAATACCATTTAGAAGTTATAAACGAGCGTCGCTGAGCTCTCGTGCCAAATACTAAAATCTTGGACTTTTTCAAGTTGACCTTTAACTTCCATTTCTTAGTATAACGCTCAAGCCTACGAATGCAAACTTGCAATCCACTCTCGGACTCAGATAACAGCACCAAGTCATCAGCATACAGTCGACAACTCAACTTCGAATCGCCCAGTATCACTGGATCACAGGATGGTGTGTTAAACAAATCAGGAATATCATTTATAAAAAGATTAAACAACGTAGGACTAAGATTGCATCCTTGTTTAACTCCTATGTCCAACTCAAAAAAAGGAGTGGCTCCTTCACTCAATTCAACGGCCGCCTTGACAGATGAATACATACTGAGCAGAATGCGTACAAACTTTCTACTGCAGCCATACTGAATCAGCTTGAAAAACAAACCCTCTCTCCAAACACTATCGTAAGCCTTCCTAAAATCAACAAAACACGCAAACAACGGCTTGTGCCAAGTCTTATAAAAGTCAATCAATGTTTTCAACACCAGCACATGATCAGACGTCCTGAACCCACGTCGGAAACCGATCTGACATTTATTAAAAATTTCGTTCTCACTCAAAAACTCATTCAAACTAGCATTCAAAATTAATGTGAAGAACTTGCCTAAACAGCTACTGATACAAATACCTCTATAATTACCAGGGTTCAATCGAATTCCCGATTTATGAAGAGGCACTATAAAACCTTCCGACCATACATGCGGGAAAGCACCGCACGATATAACCTTATTAAAAAGTTTAACAAAATATGGCATCCACAGAGGTTTTAATGATTTCATTATTTATCAAATCACCCGCACTGGCCTTTTAATTCTTGAGTTTTAATATGAGATTCATGTTTAATAATCATGTTAATCCATGCGGAAAACGGGCAGATTTCAAATTTCCGTAAGATGGCGGCAGGCGCTTATTTTTCTCGCGGCTTCGCTCGAATCGGTATCAGAACTCGCTACGCTCGTATCGGAAAAGGGCCTATTTTGCAGGCTAGATGTGAAAACGCTAGTATGGTCGCAGAGCTTTTTTTTTCGTTTTCGGGGAACCAAAAACGGACGTTTTCAAAAACGCATTAGTGTGGAGAGGGCCTAAAACTGAGAGTCTTACGCCGCAATGTTTATTTCTAGTAATACCATGATCCCCTCATTTCTTTGTTTGTTCAGGGACATTTAATCTCTAAATTCCCTCATCAGCCTGCATACTTTTTCTAATTTTCCGTCATTGACATGCAAGAGGGAAAATTAGAAGGGCATGCACGCTGATAAGGGAACACTGGGCTGTCCCCTGGCACACTCTTCATTTCTCAAACCCGCTTCTTCCATGTGGGATACTTAAAACCATTAACGTGACGTACTTAAAACCATAAACGTAATTAAACGCCATGCATGCACTTTGAATATTTAGTCAACCACATAATTACATTTTATTTTAGTGTTATTCCGACTCAAAAACAACACGCTTGTCCCCAGGGAAGCCAGGGTAATAACAAAACATTTTCGGAAGCAGATCAACTGCGACGTCTTTCGTTTTGGCATAGAAAACTAAACTTTTCACAGATTTGGTCCGTTCCTCGGTGATAATCGTATTACAAGTGATAGCATAATATTTCGGAAAATTAGTGATTAAACTTCCCCTCGAGCCTCGGGAGTATCTGTAAAGTCCCTCCGCCACTTCCACAAATCCTCCCTCGGCTCTCGGGGAAATTTAATCACTAATTTAGATAGATAGATTGATTGCCTTTATTTAAACACGATTATGATTAAAGCACAAGGAGCGTGGGGTCGTATGGCTACTACTAAGAATAATATAACTTTACATCTATTTACAATACTAAAAATTACTAAGAATACTTTCAAATGTAATGACTGTAATAAGTAAATAAACTTCAAATTACTAAATTGAACTTACTAATAAAATGATGATGCTAAGATTACAACAGAGCTGCCAAAATGCTTTTCTAAAATACAATACATTCATACTAGGCCTCAGTTAATGAGTGGACTCATAAGTAAATGAAGGCATCACTCTTAAATCTAGTAGAAGAGGCAGATGTAGTGTTAAACTTGAACTGCTCAAACACCGCTAATTTATTTAAACGACACTCAAGATCCTTATCTCCTGCATATACTATTGACTGATCACTAGAAATAGCACTATTCCATAAAACCGATCTACTATACTGAACTGAATGTTGAAGGAACTTAGTATTAAAACGCGGTATTTCAAGGGAATCCGCTACTCTTAGATTATAACAGCTAGTCCTCTTAACTAATATCCGGTCGCATAAAAAATCTGGTAACCTAGCATGGAATGCCTTGTGCATTGTCTTAAACAATACTAGTTTATGATAAATACTGAGTGAATACCAACTGGCAAGCTACAGAGCATCTGCGGAAGATGTGTCTCTGTCCGCTGATGCGGCTCTACTATGAAGCTTCTCAAGTGATGTAAATTTTCCGAATTATAACAACTTCCCGAAAACACCATGCCATAGTTCACCGAAGGCAGTATAACTGAGAAATAGAGTTTCTCTAGTACATGTTTTGGCAGAAATCTAGATCTTTTCAGTAGCCCTAATTTATTAGCATAACTCTTTTTCAGTTCTACTGTATGTGGGATCCAAGTTAAGTTATTATCAACCGTCATGCCTAATAGTCGGGATTTCTTAACCCACTTAATTTGAGAGTTCCCTATTATCACGGGTGCAATCGGTCCCATAGTATAACTAGAACGCATAATCAGAGTAGTATAGGGCGCATGGAATTATCCTCCTTTTTAAGGCGCTATGCTAATTTTTAAGGCGCGCTCTCATTAATTCAATGACGTCAGGGTTATATTGTCTTAGACTCATGAATAAAGTGCGGTGGTTTCTCATTATCTATTGTCTTTCCACATGAATAAAGTGCGGTGCGCTCATGAATAAAGTACGGCGCTTCATGAATAAAATGGGGGTGAATAAATTATCTATTGTCTGGAAATTGAAGTGGAATCTAATGACGGCATAGACGATGGAGGATTTCAATTTCAGCTATACAGTAGAACCCCTACAGAACGCTTAAAATGTCTTTATTATTTTCCTTACAGGTATTACCTTCACCATCACTCGTAACGTGATTCTGAGATCAGAATATTTATAAACCTTTACAGTAAATCCACTATGACTCATAAGAGCAACTTTTGATAGAAACAATAGTCCTATTGTTTCGAGGAAAACTCTTGTGATACAAATTCTTCTCTAAAACTGATCTATAATTACCATACGAATAAAAACAAACCTCCAGATAAATTAAACAAAGTTTATTCAATCTCAAAAACAGTTCATTTTCCTTATCCTCGCGGAGTTGATAACTTTCTTATTTCTCAGTTCTTGGGTTGATATAATGTACCGTGTTACAAGATTACACTGATTTATTTTTATTTATTTTTTCTTGTTGACAAATGCTACAGACAGTTGTGTTTTTACCGAGGAGAGGAACATTAATGACCAAGGTAGTCTAGTCTAAAAACTATACTTCAGCTATCATATCCTCCCTCCTCCCTCCTCCCTCCTCCCTCCTCCCTCCTCCTCCCTCCTCCCTCCTCCCTCCTCCCTCCTCCCTCCTCCCTCCTCCCTCCTCCCTCCTCTCCCTCCTCCCTCCTCCCTCCTCCCTCCTCCCTCCTCCCTCCTCCCTCCTCCCTCCTCCCTCCTCCCTCCTCCCTCCTCCCTCCCCCCCTCCTCCCTCCTCCCTCCTTCCTCCTCCCTCCTCCCTCCTCCCTCCTCCCTCCTCCCTCCTCCCTCCTCCCTCCTCCTCCTCCCTCCTCCCTCCTCCCTCCTCCCTCCTCCCTCCTCCCTCCCTCCCTCCTCCCTCCTCCCTCCTTTCTCCTCCCTCCTCCAACCTCCTCCCTCACCGCTACCCCAAAGCTTCCTTATGTTACAGAAAATATCTGGACAACGAAATTATAGCATAAGGAAGCCTTGGGGTAGCGGTGAGGGAGGAGGAGGAGGTGGGATCAAGCGGGATGCACAGTGCTTTAACACTGCAATTGTAACAACTCGCCCATTAATGATAGTATTGATGGCGCAATAGAACTAAATTGACCTACAGGCATCAGTGTTACTAGGAAAACTAGATAATTAGTTGAATTTGCGATATAACACAGTTATTTCGAAGTCCCAAGTTAAAGGATTTGCTCTGTGTTTTGTTGTCAAACACAGCGGTACAAATGGAAGAGCTTGGCCTGTGCCATAACACTGCAAACGTGACAACTCGCCCATTAATGATAGTATTGATGGCGCAATAGAACTAAATTGACCTCCAGGCATCAGTGTAACTAGAAAAACTTGCTAATTAGTTGAATTTGCGAGATAATACAGTTATTTCGAAGTCCAAAATAAAGGATATGCTCTGTGTGTTGTTGTCAAACACACCAGTAGAAATGAAAGAACTTCGCCTGTGCCATAACACTGCAAATGTGACAACTCGCCCAATAATGATGATTGATGGCGCAACAGAATTAATTGACCTCCAGCCATCAGTGTTACTAGGAAAACTAGATAATTAGCTGAATTTGCGAGATAACACAGTTATTTCGAAGTCCAAAATAAAGGATATGCTCTGTGTGTTGTTGTCAAGCACACCAGTACATATGAAAGAACTTCGCCTGTGCCATAACACTGCAAATCTGACAACTCACCCAATACTGATGGTATTGATGGCGCAATAGAAAAAAATTGACCTCCAGACATCAGTGGTAATAGGAAAACTAGATAATTAGTTCAATTTGCGAGATAACACAGTTATTTCCAAGTCAAAAGATAAAGGATATGCTCTGTATGTTGTTGTCAAACATACCAGTACAAATGAAAGAGTTTGGCCTGTGCCATAACACTGAAAATGTGACAACTCGCCCAATAATGATGGTATTGATGGCGTAATAGAACTAAACTGACCTCCAGGCATCAGTGTTACTAGGAAATCTAGATAATTAGTTGAATTTGCGAGATAACACATTTATTTCGAAGTCCAAAATAAAGGATATGCTCTGTGTGTTGTTGTCAAACACACCAGTACAAATGAAAGAGCTTGGCCTATGCCCTAACACTGGAAATGTGGCAACTCGCCCAATAGTGATGGTATTGATGGCGCAATTTTAGAACTAAATTGACCTCCAGCCATCAGTGTTACTATGAAAACTGGATAATTAGTTGAATTTGCGATATAACACGGTTATTTCGAAGTCCAAAGATAAAGAATATGCTCTTTATGTTGTTGTCAAACATACCAGCTCAAATGAAAGAACTTCGCCTGTGCCATAACACTGTAAATCTGACAACTCGCCCAATACTGATGGTATTGATGGCGCAATAGAAATAAATTGACCTCCAGGCATCAGTGTTACTAGGAAAACTAGATAATTAGTTGAATTTGCGATATAACACAGTTATTTCAAAGTCCAAAATAAAGGAGATACTCTGTGTGTTACTGACAAACACAACATTACAAATGAAAGAGCTTAGCCTGTGCCATAACACTTCAAATGTGACAACTCGCCCAATAGTGATGGTATTGGTGACGCAATAGAAATAAATTGACCTCACTTTCTTACACTCGCACGAGTGCAACCGCTAAAACAATAAATGTAAATCGAAAGATAACTCAAATCGCTCTAGTGTCAAATAAACCGAACAAGGAATAATTTGGTACCTCGTTGAATGGAGCAGCTGCGTTAAGTTGTAGGTCTGTCTGTACTCCCGGGGGGTGACTCCCTTATGTGAGGGGTACATGGATGCTCGTCGTACCTTTTAGGGGTCAAAATCAGGAGTTTGGTACCACTTAGGGTATCCACGATCAAACACAGACATTTCTATGTAAAGCGGTACCTTTTAGGGGTCGGGTGTCAATTTGTTGCTGTTAACGAGTGTCACCGAATGCTAGAGAATTACAGCGCTTTTGAAAACAACAAGGAAGAAAGTGCTTGATGATATTATATGTTAATAGCAATAAAAGGCATCGAAAGTTTAAAATGTTGGCATGTTTCTATCGGTACATTTTAGGGGTAAAAATAAGCTTGAGCCACGCCCATTTTAGTACCTCGTAGGGGTCAAATCGAAAATGTCCGACGAGCATCCCTAGCCCTTTTATATAGGAGTCCCCCTCCCGGGGCTGAACTACATCCTCGGCCTCGGATCGGACTTCAGCATTATTAGCAGCATTATTTCCTCCTACGGCCTGTACCACTTCGTTTCGGACCTCCTCTAGCACTAGAGGCCGAAGAGGTTGCTCTCTATCTCCCATTCGGTCGAGTAAGTCGGGTTTGAAGTTATATATACGCCGCTAAGGCGAACCGTTCTCAGTCTCGGACTAGAGTGGAGTGAACGAGTGGAGCACATGTTCGCCTTTATAGTCTCATTTGCATATCATTACTAATCCCCAGTGCATGCATTACCAATTCAATAATAGCTTTGAATAGCGTAATTCATACACCCTTTTGGTGTGAACCAGAGGATATTAATTTTACTGCATTTTCGTGTAACGGTAACAGTAGCTCGTGTAAACATAAATACTTTGTTGAATAAATTCAGAGAACATGTAAGCCATTTCATAACAGAGTCGGCTTAGTCGCAATAAAATGCGTGCTCTGACGGGCTAAAGTGTTTTCTTATCAGAATATAAAGCATACACTGGTCTTCAATTTGCTTTCATCCAAGTGTTGGTCTGCGTCGACGGGGAAGATACTACACTGGTATAATCAACTAAAAGTTGATTTAGCCGGTATGTCAACCGCCGTGGGGAGCGAGTTAGCAGCTGACATTTCGAGCACTAGCCCCCCATCACAGCAAATGAGGGACCCGTTCATTGATATGGTTATGATATGAGATGGAGTATATGCCGGGATTAGCTGGAAACTCAGTCAGTAATCCTGCCCACACCAGGGGAAATTAATTATTCTCTGCGCTCATAATCCGTGCTCATCATCGGGACAAGAAGGGTACGATTGCATTCAGGGATTGAATTGCGGGATGGCATTGAATTGTGGGATATGAGCGCCATTTTCATTTCAACGAGCACGACAACGGCACTGTCTTCATAATATCTGTATAATTATAGCTTCAACCAAACGCAAAAGAGTCTACAAACCTCCTGGAAGATTAGGAGACTATGAAGGTAAGAGTAATCGTTCAGTTTGTGTAGTTACAAGGGACAAGTGAATTTCCCTCCATTTGGGTTATCACACTTCGTCCAACACACCTTTGTAGATCATTCAGAAATTGAGAATCGTATCAGTGGTATATTTGGCCGTATATTTATTCGGAAAACTCAACAAATCCATCCATGAACTTATCCAGTTTCTATAGGGCGACTCTTCTTGTGAAGAAATCGATCTACAGCTGTTGTAAATCAGATTTTTTTAGCGAACGCTTTTATATTGGCAAACACAAAGCACGCACCGCACGGCGCATGTTCAGAACAAGAATTATAGAAAATTTATTCGAAAATGCCCTTGTGATCAAGAAATATAAACTCCAGTCCTACAAAAAAGGAAGATATGTAGGCTAAGAGTTACAATATTTTTTTGAACAGTTTGAATAGAATAGTTTGAATATCCCAGGGTAATCAGAACAAACATAACGGGAATTAAGCAATATAACACGCTTTCCATGTCTTTGTTCTCTTATATAAACACGCGTGATATGTTGGGAGAACAAAGAAAAACTTGAAAATCACGAGCCGCTAGGCTCCGCTAATTATTCAAATAGTTCCTGCATGTATCTTGTTAAAGCCCATTGGAAGCCCTCTAATTTTCAAATTATTAAATATCGTTCTCATTATAGTTAATAGAGTGGAATGGTTATGAAACCCAGCGACCTTCTTTGTTATATGTCTTTGTTAGCTTTTTTCAACCGTGACCTGCACAAAACACAATAGAAATTCCAATGTGTTAATCAATCAGCCAATAGAAACGTGTGAGTTCAGTCGTTCAGGGGACGCTAATGAACTATGACCCTGCACAATCTTTTGTCTTGCCCCCTTCCAACATAAATCGCAGCGCCTTTGTTAGCCCCTTTGAAGTTTGCCGGGTTTCATAACCATTCCACTCTATTAACTGTGTTCTCATAGAGTTCATGTTCTACAGTTCAGTAGCTCACACTCGATTGGACATTTGAGAAAACACTTGCTCCAGGCCCCTCCCTTTAAAAATCCAAGGAATTTGTTGTGTAAAGTAAAATAAACGATACATGATATAGTGTTGTCCATTTTTTTTATCATTATTCGTTAATCGTCACATCCTGCAAAGAAACGAGAGATAAATTATTAAGAGTCACTTTACTTATGAGGGGTGATGCATGTATCACTAACACGGAACTAATTTTATGCGTCAAAGCCCTGAATAAATTAAAGAGGACGATGTCATTCTAAAGTTGCATCTGCAAATAAGATACGCTGGGTGTTATTTGGCATGATGTTAATGCTAACCCACATAGCCAGGGCAGCTAAGAAATAAACAGGGCATGTAATTTTTATACCTGGGTAGGTTTTCAAAGAGTATCAAAATTGCACGAGCCCGCAGGGCGAGTGCAATTTGAGCTCTTTGAAAACTCACAAGTTCGAATTTATCCCGAATTGCACGAGAATACCATATGATTTCATTTTAATCATACACTCTACAAATGTACTTGAATCTTCGGACGATCTTCGGAAATATTGGAACAATTAAAGCACCGTTTATCAAGTAATGCTACAGCATCTGAAATGTTAATGTTTAGTACTGTCAAATGAACTTAAATGGTTAGACGTATATTTGCCGTAACTACAGCGCAGCATAGTCAGTTTTAAGCATTCGGAAATGTTGGGAAACTCTTCGAAAATTTTCGGAAAATCATCGGGAAAAACCCTTTACCAAAACATGACTGTGAACAACTTTGTGTACTTCGATTTCATTCTGGAGGTTCTGTTTTCGATTTATAGATTGTCAAATTCCTGATATGGAGTGCAATTTCAACCGAACAGTGCAATTTGGGATAAATTGCACTGCTCTCACTCTATGTCGACCGGCATCCATTGCGGGCATTTGTTTTTGTTTTGATTCAAGAATTCCACCTGGCGTTCCTCGCTAGCCTTCTTGACGGCCATCTTGACCTCTGAAGACATCAGAAGACGAATTGCAGAGGATTAATGTTTATGGTGAGTTTTAAGTTTCTATGAAACGCCAACAAGTCAATAGACAATACGGTCGGTATTTATCTGTGTTTCTTTCAATTCAATTTTACTGAAGGTTGCCGGCGAAGCCGAAGTTCTACACGAAGACAGAGCCGATACGGCGATAGGATATTTTGCAGTTCAACTTTATACTTGTATTATTTCAATAAAAAAAAGATGGCCAAACACGTGGCTGCCCTTGTAGGACGGCTGACTTAGAATGTATGGCGAATAAGGCGAAGTGTGGTACATCGAGAAAGCCATGTGCAACTGAAGGTATGAACACCTGAAAAGAAAGTCAAAAGTTTGTGCAATCAACAAAACACCCGACTAAATATTTTTATCACAGCCAATGTTTCTGTATTACGAACATTATTTCAGAATCTAGAAACAGTTCCTCAAGGAAGCGCGCGTTATATAAGTGTACCAGGCTGTTCGCTAGTGAGGCAAAGAAGAGAACACCAAACAGGAAATAGCTAGTGTATTAAAGTACACGATATATATTTTTCAGAAGGATTTTAGTATAATCTACAGTGTCACTAAAGATTTCTTTAACGATTTAGCACGACGACAGAGTTGAAATTCTTGTAAAACTACTCCAGGGGGAGGGGGGGTACTCCCTTATATGGCCTAAACAGGGACGTGCGCTGCACAGGATCCGGTTTTTGGCCTCTGTCCTGAACAGGGTATATAATTTCATGAGAGTCTGTTCTACCTGTCCTAACCAGGGTATTGATTATTGCACGATTATCTTCATCTCACCGGTCTTTAACAAGTCATCAGTCAACAGAGTCTCCACAAGATCATTGTCACTCAATCATTGCAATTGCCAATAAAACATAATTGTGTAAAACAAGACAGTCTGTATTTTGTCATTTGTCCTAAACAGGGTCCTAAACTAGAGGGTACTGTCCTACACAGGGTAGGTATTTAGAGTTTTACTGTACTAAACAGGGTCAGGGTTTCAACCCTATACCCAGACATGGGTCCAGTACCCCCTGGGGTAAAACTGTTGAACAATGGCCGTGGGAGCTTAGATTTTACAATCTTCATGATGAGTCACGAATCCAGGCCCAGAACCCTGAATTCCAGGAACGTTGTGCCTTGCTCCTGAGAATAAAATTTAATGTTACAGACGAAGGGAATGCATCACTTCATACGCCCTGGACGAAACAGACATGTTCTCGAAATTGCCATTCGCTGTAGGTGAAATTGGGTTGGATCCTCTAGACGTTTCAATGGCCAGCTACCGCAAGACAGCCTAGACAGTTTATTTTGTGGGAGCATGGCTATTTGGGGAAAGTAACAGTTATTCCTTCTTGTGCCGTAAAAAAGATCCATCAACAGATCCCTCCCCAGACAATGTCTATATAGGCTTGATATCGGAGTAGAAAAGTCCCCCCGGAGGGGTGGGGGCTCCCATATAAAATTGATGGGATGCTTGTTGAAAGATTCCAAAGGAACCCTTAAAAGTACCAAAATCTCATTTTTCTGGGCATGGCCAAATTTTTTTTTACCCCTAAGAGGTAGCAATACTAGCTATTTTAATATCTTACTTGGTTTACTCTGAATACCATAAAGTACTGTTGGCATTTCAAATTAAACACCCAGAGGTACCAAAATATGTGTTTTTAACCCAAAAGGTATGATGACGATGGCCATCAGCGAGATATAGGGAGTCGCCCCCCGGAGAGTCCCCCCCCCCCAGATCGTTTTTCAAACTAATTTATCTTCAGAATATTCTTTAAACAAGTTTGCTTCCATGAATTGTTTTGCGATGATCATCTGCTTGTAGGATTTCTTGGTTAACTTTTGTCCTTGCACATTTTTTTAGTGAGGAGTTGTCAACCACAGTCCAGTGGTTTCTAATGGTCCACCCCTTACGAATACTTTTCCTATAGTGATAAAGTGTCCGAAGACTACTGCAATGCTGATCAAATACAACGCTTGTCGAAGTTTATACGATATTTCGGCTGGCCAGTACCAGCCTTCTTCAGGTTTATTTTACAGTGGAGGTCACAAATGGATACAAGGCTTATATAAATTGCTAATTACGTAACTATGAGCGGAAATTACAAAATTACAATAGTAACACATAAAAGGAAATTACGAAATAGGTTTGAAAAGATAGTACAGATAGAGTAACAGCCGACAATAAAGGTCAAACGGTGAAATTACATTTCATCACGTCTATTCATTCCGAGTGGTTCGAGGGTTTTAGCTTTATAGATGAGATATGATTCACGTGCTTTTCTCACGGAATCACGTTTAGAATAGATGACTTCTAAAGGAATAAGGAGCATGTCAGTACTAGAATGGTTAGGGCTGAGAAAATGTTCAGAAACGGCTGTAGGTTTAGATTTGATATTGGATTTATCTACAGGTCGTCTGTGTTCGTTAAAACGGTCTTTGAGGCATCGTTTTGTTTCTCCGATGTATTGTGAATTACAGTAGTGACATTGAACCATGTAAATTACGTTTTTAGTATTACATGTAATGTGAGATTTGATATGGTGAGTTTGGCCAGTGGAGGAAAAAGTGTATTGTTTGAGGCCATGTTCGATGTAAGGGCAAGGTAATGCAGTTTTTACCGCAGCGATAAGAGCCGGGTGGCAATGGAGAGGTGTTAGTATCGTTAGGTAACTGAGCTCTTACTAAAATGTCACTTATGTTATTACAGCGGCGGTGGGCTACTAAGGGAAGATTTTTGAAAATTATTTCGGAACGTTTAGATGAATAGAGAATGTTAGAGTGTTTATGAATTATTGATGAGATGTCAGGTAGTGCTGGATTATATGTAATGATAAAAGGAATACGGTCTGCATCTGGCTTGGGTTTGTTTTGTAAAGCATCAGTGCGAGAAATGTTAGATGCACGTTGTATTTGTGTCTTAAGGAAAGTAAGATTATAGCCGCGTTTGTTAAGGTATGTTATTAATTCATTAGTGCGTTTCTTAAAGCTATCGTCCGAAGAGCAAATGCGGCGAAGGCGAAGTGAAAGGCTATACGGGATAGAGTATTTAGTGTGACCGGGGTGACAAGACGTTTTAAGAAGGTACTGGTGTTTGTCAGTGGGTTTGGTGTACAAGTCTGTTTCTATAAGTCCGTTTTTAAGTAAAACGTTAACGTCGAGAAATGGGATGTTAATGGAAGAATGGGAAGAAGTGAACTTGATGGTAGGGTGGAGGTTATTGAGATAATTAATGAATATTTTCAGTCGATCCAGTCCTTCGGTCCAGATCACGAAAATATCATCAATATATCTCAACCACGTGTGTGGCTGGTAGGGTGAATTAGATAGTGCGTCACGTTCGAATTTAGCGAGAAATAAGTTGGCGAAGGAAGGAGCCATTTTAGTACGCATGGCTGTTCCATGTATTTGTAGATAGTGTTGTTGATTAAACGAGAAATTATTCATAGTAAGAATCATGCATATAAGGTCGCAGATGGTTTCTGTGGGTACATGTTTATTAACGCGGTTACGAAGAAAATAGCGACACGCATCAATGCCTTCATTATGCGGAATGTTAGTATATAAGGAGGAAACGTCGATAGTTACGAGCAAAGCGTTATCAGGGAGCTTGTTAAAGAGGGAAAGTTTATTAAGAAAGTCAGTAGTGTCCTTAACATAAGAAGGAGTGGTGGTAACTAACGGTTTAAGATGATAATCAACGAATTGCGAGATGCGTTCTGTGGGGTGGTTATTAGAGGATATTATGGGTCGTCCAGGATTATTGTTTTTGTGTATTTTAGGTAATATGTAGAAGCGTCCTGGTTTGGCGTCGTTATGTACGAGGTACTGTCTTGTTTTCATATCAATCATGTTTTCGTTGAACATACGATTAACGTATTCTGTTACTCGTTTCTGTATGTCGTTGGTTTTGTCGGCATCAAGTTGTTTATAAAATGTAGGATTGTTTAAGTTGTCGATTACATTCGTCGATGTACCATGTTTTGTCCATTACAGCTGTTCCCGATCCTTTGTCAGCAGATTTGATTACCACGTCGTGTCGTCGTTTGAGGTTATATAAGGCTTTACGTTGGAGTTTAGAAAGATTGTCAACAATACTGGTAGGTTTCGTTGTAAGTATGTCTTGTTTAACGGCGCTTAAAAAAGCATTAAGTGCGGCATCTCTGTCTGTAGGAGGTGTCCAAGAGCTTTTAGGGTGAAAAGGATTACGTTTGTATTTGCTATTAGTTTCGTCATAAAAGAATTCAGTGAGTCGCAAATATTTATTACGTCGTGCAAATTCGTCAAAGTCAGCATTAACTTCCGACCAGTTGATTAGTCGAGGATTAGGGCAAAAGGTTAAGCCGTGTGCAAGGACTTGGATTTCGTCATCAGAAAGAGTAATATTAGATAGATTAATTACAGCTGAGGTATCAAGAAGTACGTGTTTGTTTTTATTATGCTGTTTCTTAGTGTTCTTACGTCGGGTCCGTTTACGTTTCTGTACTGTTATGTCGTTGTGATCCGTAGTCAATGGATCTTGGTGGGCTTGTTGAGTTAAGTTGACTGTCGCGGTGTTAGTTATGGTAGAATGATTATTTCTACAAGAGAAAGTTGTACGTTTGTGCGATCTACGATTACGAAGTGCGAGTTCTAGAGATTGAGCCATATAATTAAGCTTATTCATGTAATAGTTAAAACAATAAGTAGTGCTGACTTGTCGTAAATGTTCCTTGTGTTGTGAAAGTTCCTTTTGAAGTGTTTTTAATTTCTTGAGGCATTCTTTGGTGAGTAGTTTGAGGTGCATGCGGCTTGTAGTGACTTGAATTTTCTTCCACTGTTTGTGGAACCACGGATTGCTTGTCTGTATAGTAGCTCGGCATTTGGATAACAGTCCATACGGGATAATGTTGTTGTTCTGGTAATAGTTGTAGTTGTAGAAGTGGTGTTGGTATCGAACAATTTTCCTATAGCCCACTTTCGATATAGCATAGGGAGTGGCACGGCTGTTTCAACACGCTGAATTCGCGACATTAGGTTCCAGTCAATTGCGCGGTTAAGCCAGCAACGCCTGTAACATTGCCTTGCTGAGATAGCCGCCATTATGTTTGTGAGTCGTGTTCCACGAGTAGATGAAGCCTCAAAAGAATTACCTCCAAAACGTGCACATCTTTAATTTTGATTGACTAATTTTGCACGTCTAGTAGAAATATAGTAAGAAATGACCAGTTTATCAAAAAAACTAGCACTAATTGTGAATAAGAGCATGAAACCTGTGGAGCTTTTGATCCGTAATGTCCACACCCGACTTTTTCCAGATATGAAAATGGAAGTTTTTCAAAGAAACAGTGGGGATTATATGAGCAATTGATGGACAAAGGTAAGTTATTACTCGGGCTGCCTGTGGCAGCGCCGAGTCTTAAAATGCAAGTCGTTATTATTATTATTTTTAATCCATGTCAGACGGGTTCTGCGCATGCGTTAATGGTCAAATTCACACCAATCAGATTGCACTGTGCTGGTCACGCAACAATCGCCAGGTTAATTTATTTACATAATTGAATACAGTAAATCAAAATGGTGGATCCGCGAGCAAATCTCTCTCAAATTTGGAGTCCCATCTCTCAAATGTAAGCAGTTTAAATGTTTTATTTAACTTCACTCGTGCGAAAGCCTTCCAACAGGCTCAGGATATTGCAACTGGCGCTCTTGTCGGAGCCGAAGGACCGCATTTTTTACCCAGATGGCCTGTGATCTTATATACGACACGACGCCGGACCTGAAGAGTGAAGGACTCAAAGATCCACACATATCGAATTGGAATTTAGCGTTTTCCTTTCTGCTGAAACCAAGGCTTCTTCGATAGAAAGGGCAAGATGTTGTGTTTTTCTAGGAGGACAAAATATTTCTCGTTTAAGCTTCTCTTTCGCCACGGCTTTGTTATTGGAATCTCTGTGGATTGGTATACTCAAATATTATTACTGCACAATACCATACAACTGAATAAGAAGTCTTTAACAAAGCCGAACTCAACTCAAGAGCAAAGCTGAGAGTGAAAGTGAAACTGAACAGTGTCTTGTCAGGTCATGAATTAAGGTACGGTGAGGTGTATCTGCATATTTTCTTTGTCGATTTGTTGACCTCGTGGCGCTGATATATTTCAGAGATTTTGCCATCCGCGGACGGTATTCTTGTTAAGAGGTACGTTTCGTAGGTTTTATGCCTCTCGGTCATAATACATACCAGCGCAAACACCGTGATCTGTAGGCCAACATGCACTAAAATAATTTTGAGCGTGTGTTTGGCTACTGTTTATTTGTCCTGGGTATTTCTGACACTCGCACAGAATAATTTATGATGAGCGAAGCAATATTCAACTGACTCTCAAGGTCAACTTAAACAAGAATCCTCTCACGGCCGAGGTTTCGGTTCGAGAAATTAAAGGCTTCCAACAGTTCCCTTTATAGTTCTGTAATATAATGAGCAGATCAATTTTGGGAAGGAGGTTATATAACCAACAGGCATTTCAGTTAATAAATACCTGATATGGACGCGAGCTGCGATAAAGAGCCGCAGGGTAGAATGAACAGTAGAGCTAGAAATATATCATATGATAGCTCCATCATAGGTGGACAGGATACAACTTATAATATGGGACAAATATAAACATATATTTGAGACACTCATCTATTAGTACTCTGAACCTGGAGAACAGCAGACTAAATTGTAAGCGTGCGGTACATGAATAAGTAGAGGTCAACTTCTTTAATTTGCATACACGAGAAATATATATACTAGGGGAGCAGAGAATGCATGTCACCGTGCTACCGGCCACAGCTCCTAAAGACTGCTAAATTCAGCTAATAATTCTTCCCTTCGGTTATTACTAAAAGGATTTCAAATGAAAGTGTATTTCATCTTCAATCTCATGTGGCCCGAGTGAAAGCCCAGATGGGCTCTTGTTACTTTTTAGTTATGGTTCCATTTCACCACAAAGTGACCTCAAAAAGTTGTTACCATTTTTTTTCCGGACTGAGTAAAACGCAGGGTGCAGGGCACGCAGGGCACGCAGGGTACGCAGGGTGTTCAAAAAAATTGAGTTACATAATTTAGTGCCTTTGAAATATCAGATTGCAAAGGTCAATTGTTCACATGGCAAATATTATGCTAATTTTAGAGTGAAAGTAAAAGGGTAGCGACAAAACGGCTGAGGGTCCATGGACCACCCCCGTGGACCACCCATAAATTTCATATATTTTTCGAGAATGAAAGTTTATACATTTATAGCGAGTTTGAATTGTGGCAAGTCTAACATTTTTACTTTGTGTTCTGGTGACACAGACTGTTATCGTAGTTTTGCCTTTACTTGCTGTTGCATTAAACAGTATCTAAAAACCTAGGAGGCTTTGACTTTCCTTACCTATTCCACTACAAGTAAAGGCAAGGAACTGTTTTCCGAGAACCGGAGCGCCATAGATATAGGAAGAAAGAAAAAATTATGTCCCCTAAGTGCACTAATTTAAGTCGGTAGTTGAATGACCGAGTGGTTAGAGCGTTCGTCTTTTAATCCAGAGATCCGGAGTTCAATTCTCGGAGCGCACAATTTTTGTCGATTTTTTTCTTCTACCTCTTTTTAAGTTTTCTTCTTAGTGTTCTACCTTCCACACCAGTAGTATTCTTTAAACCCACCATCAGCCAGCTACAAAATTAATATTCGCTCCTTGCTGAAGTCATTGTTTACCTGATTTCTGCCTCGTTTAATAACGTAAATTAAATTTCAAGCTAAAACAGACAGACTACATCAGTTGAAATAGAATTTTAAACTCAGTAATCACCGAAAATTTGAGTGATAATAAATAATTTGAGGAATGAGCGATTAAAAATCTCAAAATTTATAAAGAATAACTCTGTAACCCAGCCCATTTTACAGTTTTGAAAAAGTCAATTTCACCATAAATATTTAACATATGAATCTCAAATTTTCGGTGATTACTGAATTTAAAGGCAAAACTACGATAACAGTCTGTGTCACTAGAACACAAAGTAAAAATGTTAGACTTGCCACAAGTCAAACTCGCTATAAATGTAAAAACATATATGAAATTTATGAGTGGTCCACGGGGTGGTCCATGGTCCTGGTCCATGGACCCCAGCCGTTTTGTCGCTACCCTTTTACTTTCACTCTAAAATTAGCATAATATTTGCCATGTGAACAATTGACCTTTGCAATCTGATATTCCAAAGGTACTAAATTATGTAACTCTATTGTTTTGAACACCCTGCGTATCCTGCGTGCCCTGCGTACCCTGCGTACCCTGCGTACCCTGCGTGCCCTGCGTGCCCTACACCCTGCGTTTTACTCCGTCCGTTTTTTTTCAGGCTTGACTGCCACTAGTGCATGGTGTGCTTTCAGTTTCAGTTTATGCTATTTTATACAAATTATGTCCACTGGCCTGGCACAGCACCTAATCAACATCTGCTTCGTCTGTCCTAAATGCAGCCACCTGAAAAGCGAAGTCAGAACCACGATCTGTGTATTTAAGGTAAGTTTTAGCCCCTGCCTTCTTTTATTCATAATCCTGCATTCGTAACCTTAATATTCCAACTTAGCCTTAGGCCTAATAATACATTTGTACTTGCATATATGTACATAATTATTGTTTCTGGCAGGTTTCCAGAAAATTATTATTATCCTGTTCCCAATTCGGATGGGACAATTTGCAGGTGTTTGTCCAGTGATGATGAAGCCGGCTAGAGAAACACTTAAGCTATGTTGGTAGTATTTCAGATACATGCAGTATTGCTTACATACCCTATCTAAACATAAGTGACAGTGCTCTTGAATCGGTTAGTATGATTATGATCGGTACCAAAATTCCTATGTAAATTGTTTGCCATCCATAATTTGTATGTAAAAAAATTCTGCAGTTGTACAAAACTTGAAAGTAAATTACTTCCCCTGAATCTGCTGTCTGCCATTTTTGGAAGGCAAGTAAACTACCCTAGGGATCTACCATGGGTAGAAGTTGAGCAGAACCAGAAGCCTTTAGGCTTTATGGGGGTCCTTTCTATAAACTGCATGTAATGACCTTTTCCTGTGTTTGCCAAAATATATGTACAACAACATGCACTACTGTGTCACTAAAATATTATCAGAATTATACTTTAACTACTCTTCTTTTGGGAATCTCTTTTTCACAGGGGGAGTTCGACCAATGTTGGATGGATGGGATCTTCTGTGCTGTCTTTTACCATCAGCTGAATAGATCTCTCTTCAGCTGATTCATTCGAAAATGCAAAGACTTAGCAACTTGCTCTCCCATCATTCCAGTACCCATCCTGATACTCTCCACCCAATTCATCATATGTTTCTCCAAGATGTTTAGCTTTGGAGTTAAACTGGCTGTAGGGAAATGTTTTTTGTAATAAGCCATGAAGAAATTACTATATGTACACATGTATATTATATACCACACAAGTGAAAAGTATTTTCACGCGCCCTGATTGGCTACTCTGAATATCCTGCACTATTCACTCCCGGCTTGGTGATAAAATGGCACTCGTGACGTATTTACTTGAGAATGGCATTTTGAACTTTCTGACTATTTCACTTATATGTGGTATATAATAAAACAATTATTCACTTCAGTGTCGGTGACTAGCAGTGGATATTTACCTCAAACAATTTAAAGGAAGTGCCTAGCCACATTTTTTTACGCAGGAATAATATGTTTTACTTACTCAGCATTTGCATACAAGTGGAAACAAACAGCGTCTGTCAGACTGTCTATTTGCACTGCTGCTGTTAGCCTTACCTCAGTTCCCTCTTTGATCTTAATAGAAAATGGCATTTCCTCGATTGGCATCAAACCAATTAAACTCCTCGTCCTGGTCAACTTCGCACTGTTGTTTTTCACTGGCCAGTTGAATACGAAAGCTGTGTAGCCAACTATACATAAAGATATTGGGTCGACTTTTTAAACAAACTCTTAAACACCGTCTATTGTTTTGAACACACTAATACAATATACGGTGTTCGAGATTTAATTTAGACTAGTATTTTTATTTAAAAATCGGCTTAGGGCAGATTTTGTATGAGTGGGACAATCTACGACATGTCGGTCACCGTGCTGTACTGTAATTCTGTGATTTGATTGGATCAGTAGGACGTAAACAATGGGACACCATTTCAACGTCACAGCATGCTGTACGGTAACCGTGCTGTAGTCAATGCTATAGTTTGTCCCACTCATACGAAATCTGCTTTATCGTTCTTTAAGAACAGGCGTATTTGGTTTACTCATTTGGAATGTTCATATAGCTCAATATGTTGGCAAAATACAATATGTGAACAATTTGCCGTCTCGTGTATCGTATTGTTCCAAGGCAATCCGAGTGTTGCTTTCATAGCTAAACCTTCCATGTGATTGATGTTAACTCCCAGTCCCGCTTCATTCGCAATCGTCGTGCGTTCTTTTGCCCCAAGTCTTATCATTTCTAAAGCGTGTACTTTCTGTACCTGTCCCTTTACTTTTAATTACTGGATGCAAGCTACCTGAAGGTCACGGGTACTGTTCCGTAAACAGGGAACAATTTGTACGTGAAGAGGCTAATGATATATACAAGCCATCCAGCGGAGGACTGCAAGATTTGTTACGAACGACTATCATCGTACCAGCAGTGTTTCCAACATGATGGACACTCTTAAGTGGGACAACCTCGAAGCACGTAGATCGCTCACTGACCTTACGATGTTCTACAAAATTCACTCGGGCATGGTGAACCTTAAATTCCCTCCCGAGATGGTGATATCAGATCCTAGAACCAGACCTTGTAATCCTGAGAATTTTCGCCATCTACAGTCATCTGTAAATGCATTTAGACAGACGTTCGTTCTACGCCGTGGGCGTTTCAAGCCCAAGCTCGTGCCTCCCTCTGAGTCACCTAAATTTATTATTTGTAATATTTGATTATTTATTTCTAATGTAATTTTCTGTCACTTGACAATTAACTTAATGAATTAACTAGTAGTTTTTAGAACTGTCCACCGGCACAGAACACTGTACCAGCCTGCCGAGATTAGCTTTAAGCTATATATGGCAGTACATATATTTAGCTTTAGACAAGTGTAAATAGGTACAAAAAGGTCATACAAAAACCCGACTAATTCACGTGAAGCTTAAATTCATATACTTTACTTAGGGTTCCTCGTGTTTGAAGCTTGATTAGCTTGAAATCACTGGAGACGAGCATGCTTTTAACCCGCAAATATGCAGCGAACTGCTTTCAGTTTCTACTTTATCTAGGGGTTTACCAAGCGGCGCCTCGAGTACCTCCTCCACAGCATGTGCCAACGTGGCTTTCCCATGGGTTCGGTAGTTCGTACATGGTCGCTCGTGTCCATCTAAAAGCTCCAGTCTGACACCATTTTTACAAACTTTACATAACTATAATGCAGCCACCAGCATATTTTGCTGCAGTCGTGGGGCATCCGTTATTGATACAGCGGCGAGTTGGGACTTACAGACGGGCAAAGGCTTAAATTTCAGCAGGTAGGCGTGAACAAAACATTGTTCGAGGCATTTCCAGCAAGAGTAGTGTTCGCATGACTCTTGTATTGGCTGCTGCAGGATGTTCTTGGAAATTTGGCAATGCAACTCTTCTGACAGATCGAGAAAACATTATGCTTCTGGCATTGAACCTGGATGAGAAGTTTAGGCGCAGTTTCAGTTGGAATTATCTTTACGCTAACACGTGTTTGGTCGTGACAAGTTAATATTTTGGGTGGGTCGTACTCTCCCATTGATCCTTTCTTTTTTTCGTTTTTCCGCCTTGGCAATGCAATGGCAGCATGGGATTTCACTCAAATGGTTTAGTGGCGAGCCATCGCGCGCTTTGTTCTCTTTTCTTTCTTTAGCATGTTGGACCAACATTCGAAACACCGCCTCTTGGTGAACATCGGGCTTGTCAACAGAAACGTCTACTGAGAGAACCTTGAGAAATTATTGTAACGCCTCGGGAGGTTTGACAGCGGTATACACTACCTGCCTGTAACGCTCACATAGCCACGGCAACACCGCTGGAGCTGGCTTTGCTGATACTCTTGCATATTTTGTCTCAGTCATCGCTGAAATTGATACATTGTCAACATCGTCGTTGCACGTGTAAAGTTTTACTCATGGTTATGAAGAAAAAAATGGTAACACCATTTCACAGCAAGAAAACAGAAAAGAAGATAAAGCTGATTTTAGACGTCTGGTCAAATAATATTTGCATTGCTCACATAATGCACATTTACGTCTTGAAAATTCTATTGACAATCAAAAAGCTACGTGTGTATTCGATACGAGTTTTGAGGTTTACAGCAGTTACAATGTTCTTTTCCAGAAATAATACAGATTTGACTCCACACTTAGCACGATATCCCTTTTGTCTCGTAGAATACTCAATCTGTCGGTCTTCATACAATGCTGAGACGAATAAAGTTCGTCAAGAAAGCCTATCCTTGGCAACAACATATTGACCGAGCTGCGGCCTGGAACCTAATGTCGCGCGCGAAACAGCCGTGAGTGGAGTCAGGTAGGCTCTCACAAATATTAGTCAGAGAAACAAAGTTGAGGGTTTATATCAGGTTTATATCAAGCTTTACAACATCACATTTCCAAGGAAAATATCAGATTATAGGCTCAAGACATAAACTCTGTATTCACTGCTTTCTTATCCCAAAATTGTGCAATTTGTTGGAGGACACTTTGCATAAATACAATAGTTATTCCTCTCTCCTGGAACAACTCATCTTTTCCAAAAACATTGTCCCATGGAAGATAAAAAAGCTATTGTGTTTATGCAAAGTGCCCTCCAATAATTGTAAAATTTTGGTTTGAGAAAGTGGTGAATCTTTATTGTTCAAATAAAATAACACTTCCTGTGCTCTCATTGGACACAGATGACCAGACACGTGACTAGGCAATATGAGAGCATAGTGGAAGGTGCTCAGCTAGCACTATTGCAAAAAAAAACCAGAGTAACAACAATAATAACAACAATAGAGTTTCTTTTGTGGGCCTATAGTGCGATATTCATTTATCTGACATATATTAGTTGTTAGAAATCAATTGTGCTCAATCAGCAATGCTGCAATCTAATTGGCTAAGCTACTCACTATAACACTTGTGTGGTATATACTAAAAACATTATTCAACACAGATCCAGTGACAATTGGTGGATATTTACCTCCCTGTGAAGTGACATGGCAAGTTACGGTGTCACAACTTCAACATGGGCCACCACATTGTCAAATTTGATTGGCTTGGAAGCTACTGATGTCTGGGCCTTTAAATTTTATTGGCTTGGGGACTACCAAAGTCTGGATGATTTGTTATAAACTTGTGCTGTGACTGGCTGGTTAGAGTCGGGTGTAAATATCCAATACTAGTCACAGACACTGTAAGGGATATTTATTTAATTATTTCTTAGCCCTAAATCTGCTGCAATATTAAGTAATCAAATAAATCAATTCTGGGCTTTCTCGTAAAGCAATAGTTGGAGCCAGATGTCTTGGATGTTGTTGTGGCAGAGGCACTACCCTTTTGGCTACTTGTCATAAGCTCTTGCTTTAAAATTATGTGCTGTTATATAAGGGATAAGTGTTTTTGAGGAATAATTCTCAAGTTGTGATTCTAATTGTCACCACAGAGCTAAGGCTTATGATTTGAGAAATAGGATTTTAGTGTGAAACCCTGATCCTTGGGCCTAGCTATTACAAGGTTACTCTTGTAATTTTGAGAATGCATAAAAAAAATGAAATTCCCTATTCTATAGAAGACTTAACCTATCCAAACTTGAAGCTAAATACTGAAGAACTTCAAGAATGTTAAAGGTAAATTGTATAGCCTACGTGTTACTGTATATCAGACCAATACGACTGTGAAACCTGCATGCAACTTTACTCACTCATGAAATTACATAATGATAGTGACATGACATGTATAAAGTTGTTGAGGTAGAGTTTGCTCGTGCTGATCACCTCCAGATCCTGTTGTGCTGATTGGACATGAACTGAAGACGAGACCAATACGTAAGACAGATAAGAACATATTTACGTGAGTAGAGCAGAGAGTGAGAACAGACTACAAACTCAAGTACAGAGCGCAAACAATTTCAAGTATTACTTACTGCAGTAAAACTTGAGCGAATTCACTGACCGTGAGTCTTGAATAACCCTTCGAGGCTTTCCAATCCCTCCACTGGCCTTGTACCGCCGGATTCTCTTAAGTATATCACTTTCAAAGTCACTGGTTTTTTGGGCCGTCCTCCTCTACCTAGTTGCCGTTTTGGTTCCTTGGACGCCATGTTCTAAAAGATGGACGACTCTAAACTCATGACTCATAACAGGTCTAACAAGAGTATAGAATTGAATGATTTTTGCGAAATAACTGAATGTAAAGTTAACTGATTGACTTTTGAGAGTATTTTTTTCCAAAAAGTCGCTATGATTACAAGGATGGAAGAAGATTACTGAACCATACCGTCTAACTCGCTAAAATTCGAGGTTTCGTATGATACGAAACCTCCAAAGCGCCCGCATTGCATGCCTCGACAAAGAGTCTTTAAAGAAACACTCATGCACATGTATACCACACCCAACTGTTCAAAATGGATTTAAAATCGTACACATATTATCGCATCTACAATGTATTAAATAGTGCCAGAAAGTGCAGGAAAATGCGCATCCGAGAAACTGAAATTCAAGTTCGTCGGATGTAGCTGCTTTCAGTTTTTGGTCACTTGTTCAGAGATATCTCTCATTAGTAAATTTGGAAACTGCCAAAAAATAGTACAAAAAAAATCGTGCAGAGGCGTGAAAAAAATTCTGCACCGATATGGCCAGAAATAATAAATAATTGCAAGTTAAAAATGTCCCCCCCCAAAAAAAAATAATTCTAAAGGTCCGACCTGAAAATATGGGTTATCGCTAAGTTAATCTAAACTTATTGACTTAGTTGACAGCTTGTCATCTATTTTGATGTTTGAGGTAATTAAATCGTACTTTGTGGTTTCCGAACTGTCAACATGCATCATATGTCATTATCAGATGCCTCTCAGACAGGCGTCTGGTTTTCTCTAGGCTCTATAGTTTGCCTGGTTTACTATAGTTTGAAATATTTAAAACAAAGAAAAATATAGTTTCAATAAATTTTCACTCGTGTTCACCTTTTATTCACTCGTGTTCACCTACTTTACCATATTTTTCACTCGTGTTCACTCGTGTGTAGTTTTAGTCAATATTCTGTTTAAGGACTCAAAAGGGAATTGTTAATTTCAAGTAATACCAAAAAGCCCAGCCAATGCAAGAAGACAAAACGCATTTTATTGACACGGTTCTCGTAAACCTGCTGTTAATCCAGCGTATAATTATTTAATAACCGAATCCACAACTTCTGGCCACAGGGTAAGACACGTTAATATGGTACAAATATAAATATACATTTGAGACAATCATCTATTAGTACTCGGAACCTGCAGTATAACAGAACAGCAGACTAAATTGTAAACGTGTGTTACATGAATAAGTAGTGTTTACAGCCGGTAAAAAGTCAACTTTTTAATTTACATACGAGAAAAACAAAAATATATTTTGTAGTGTAGTGTATTTCATCTTCAATCTCATTGGGAACACACCATCAGAAATCTGAAGAAAGGTAGTCCGAAATAAAAAATAAAAATCCTGGAACGCCAAAATATCAAAGAAAAATACCTACCTTGCACAGCCAAGGGGCCAAAACAAATGGCTGCACTGATGTATATAGCGATACTTACTGTTTGTAAATACTGACGTCATTTATATATTTGCATATATAATGTCGTTGGCAAAAAAAAACGCGTGTTTGTATGACTTGTATCCTAATTATTTCATAAGACTTATAAGAGCATTAAAGCTTCGATGAAAGGGCTTGCTTGCATTTTGGAAGAACAAGAAAGTAATTTGGCGATGAATAAGTACCGACCTGTGATATTTTATAAGCAACTGACTGCATTCACGCTTCGTTTCTGCCAACCACATAATACAACAAATGTGGCGTGACTGGCCTGTGTGACGTCACAGTAAGTATCGCTACATAGTGGCCCGAGTGAAAGCCCAGATGGGCTCATGTTCAGTCTTAGACTGCTAAATAATGGAACTTTAAAGACCCTGTGTCCGAGCCCTGATGGTGCTTTGCGCCAATGTTATGATTAGTTTGTTTATCAATGGCCGTATAAATTAAAGGCTAGCTTTTAGTCGAACTAAAATGCTCTCGATTGTTTATAAGTTTCATAAAAGAAGTACACATACACTTTGGATAACGAATTTCATAATTTCTACAGGATTAAAAATCCAATCGAGCCCACGAATTTTTCCCGGATGCTTCGAATATGATTTGAACAGTACTCGGCAGGAAGCCAGTCGTACTGCCTTTAGATTCTAATTCGGTTTACGAGTGCGACTTTTCACAACTCTACAAGCAAACACATACTCTTTTTTTTGTGGAACCTCGATATAACGATACACCAAGGGACCGGCCAAATCGTATCGTTATATCGAATTATCGTTATAAACGAAGTCTCGATTTAACGATAATGCAGGAAAAACTAAAAAATACCGTTATATCGGGATTAGTGTCCGTATTGTATTTTGTTCAATTCTAACAACTTCCATACAATTTGTTAATGTACTTACTACAGTAGTACTGACTGTCTGTACAAGTGTTTCATTATGTACTCGATAAACGTTCTGCAAATTACGGCCTCGTACATTTGTTCTAGGGCGGTTTAATGCGCAACAAAACTAAAAAAATTAGAATCAGAAAAATTCGAGTTCATTTTCTCACTTGAAGTACTCATCAAGGTTTGACTGCCTCTGTCCGTTGCATCGAACTCTTACAAAGGTGTCCTCCATTGTAGAGAGAGCGCGCAGAAATTCTCTTTCCCTTGCTCCTGATTCCTTAAATGTCATAACGAAATTGCGCAAAGCCTGCACCGCTTCATTGGCTTCGAGGGGAGTTAGAGGCGTTGGCTCTAGTTCTACACAGTCGTCGTCTGAATCTGATTTTTCTACTTCGTTGCCATCCTTTTGTTGAACTGCCTCTAGAGCTTCTCTGGTCGCATCAGCTTCAGTTGGCCGGTATACGGTGTTAAGATACTGATCTACTGTTGCGAAATGGCTGAATGGTACTTCCCCCAATGAGGGATGTTGTTGGAGAACCCTTTCCCATAAACCTCGTTCTTCCGCGGTTCCTTCGTCTACATCATCTGATTCAAAAGGATCATCAGTGGGCTCTGACACGTCACCTGGCATACTTTCCAATCACCAATAAGGAAAGCTTCTCTGTGCCGTCCTGATTACAGGCCACCATGACTGTCACGTGCACGCGCTCTTTACTCTTCTTTCCACCGGTACACTTGTCGCCTCTAAAGTTGAGCGTTTGAATGGGGGTTGCTTTCCACAAAAACCCAGTTTCATCAGCATTGAAGCGATCACTGGGACTGTAGTTACGACAAATGTCTGGCAGGCGCTCGCTCCATGTGTCCACTACCTCTGGGTCGACGCTCTTCTCTTCGCCGCAAACATTCTGGCTCGTTATATTTTGCCTTACTTCGAATCTCTGTAGGTAGCCATGGCTAGCCTGGAAGTTGTCGTAGCCGAGTTGTTCTGCAAAATACCGAGCCTTTTCTGCGAGAAGCGTTCCATGCAGTAACCGGAACGTTAATGCTCCGCACTTTACGGAACCATTCTGACAATGCGGTGTCCAAATCAGGATACATTGCCTGCTTCATCTTCTTTCTTTTCTCTTTATACAGGCCTTCTTCGTACGCACTTATTATTTCCTTCGTCTTCTTTAAAATTGTTGCCACCGTGGATTGGGGCAAAGGAGGGTCAAAAAGTTGACAAACTTCGCGATGCTTTTTCCCATCCTTGATGGCCGACACTACTCTATATTTATCTTTGAAGGTGAGAGCTCTTCGAACTCTCTTCTGACTCTTCTGGACCGTTGGTTTAGTCGATGACACTGACTGGGCAGTACTGGGACCCGGCACGATGTCTTCTGCGCTGTCTTGGCTTGCCATCACTCTCAATAAACTTCCAGCGGTTGAATATCGAAGATTACATGTTACAGAATACAGAACGCAAAGCACGTGTAAATATATAGTGATCGATCTGAAATTCACCCTCCTTTGAGACCATAGGATTAAAGGGATTAATTGCCCAAATGATTGACATCTGATTGACATTTGGCACCGCTCAGTCTAGGGTGGGCCTTTTGTAGATATCCGATTGGCCTACTCTCAGCTTATCCCGTTAGAACTCTGTCAAAACCATTTCAGTAAGTACATTACAGACATGTTTTCTAGTTTTCTGCTGTTACTTCGAGTCATGGATACAACTACATATTCCTTCCGATCGTGTATTCGAGGGTATCACGCTTACAAGGAAATATGGCATGCAGCTATTGGTGAAGTACTTGACTGTGAGGTAGGTTCTGCTGTTTTTTGTGAGACATCCTAGGGCGATCTACTGGCCAGATTCAAGAGTGATATCGGCTTGGGCTTTTGCGAAAGTATGTTGTGTGTAACAGGTCTAGGTGCACTCAGACGTATAAAGCCTTTCATACCCCCCAAAGCACTGCTAAGTGTCTATGATACTCTCATACTCCCTCATTTTGATTACTGCAGTGTTGTATGGGAAAATCTAAACAAAGGACTTGCCGAGAATCTACAAAAGTTGCAAAACCGAGCTGCCAGAATAATAACCGGTTTACCCTTTGATACTAAGATTGATGAGCTCCTAAGTACTCTAAATTGGGACAGACTATATATTCGACGAATCAAACAAAAAGCAATAATGATTTATAAGGCTTTAAATAACCTGTCTCCTGAATATTTATCCTCAAAATTTATACCACGTTCAGCCTCTACAAATTACAATCTTAGGGGCTCATCAACAAAACTAACCCTCGTACGGCCACGAACCAATTTCGGTAAAAAGGCTTTTCGCTTTAGTGGGGCTAAGTTATGGAATGAACTGCCTGAGGATGTAAGGCAATCAACTAGTTTAAATAACTTCATTTTTAATCTTACGAAATCGAGTTATTTTAACCTTATGTAAATATTTATTATATATGACATTCCTATTTTTCTTATTCGTCCCTGCAACATGGCTTTCATGTAAAACAGTTTCATATTTTAGTGTTTTTTATCTATGTATGTAACTGATGATTTTCCATGTATAAATAAAGATAAGTAAGTAACACTTCGTCTCTTATTATTTATCGTAGCACGAACCTGAAAATCCACACGATACGCATGCAGTTGCAGTTAAACGTGATCAAGGGAAGAAAAGAACGCAACAGATCGTGGGGCATGTGCCTTTGACTTTGTCACGACTATTTCATTTATTCTTGAAGCATGGAGGGAAGATCTCAGTGAGAGCGACTGGAAAGCGAAGGAACAAAGGCATTGGCTTAGAAATCCCTGCGACGTATATTTTTCATCACAAGAAACCGTCCAAAATAAGGAAGTTAACTGAGCTGATAAAAGATAAAGAGGACAAAACGACTGTATAGATCAATACCAGTCATGTAATCCCTACCAGTCATGTAAACTGTTGACAGAAACATAACAGTCTTGGAAAACAATGAAACTAAACTGGATTAAGTGAATACAGTATCACATCCGTTGAAATGCTTGGCATTCCATTTTAGTAGCACCATAATTGATTTTATCGTTATATCGAGTTCATTTTCACGTTTGGGCCGCTAGATTATGATCGTTATATCGTGAATATCGTTATATCCGATATCGTTAAATCGGGTGAATGTCACATACATTTACTGTAACGTTTGCCGGGCTGAAAAATGTTGATCGTTAAATCGGGATTATCGTTACATCGGGTATCGTTATATTACCTTGTTTTCATGTCTCCAGTATTGTTTAGCTGTATTTGAAGATCTCAACTTTCCTTGTGAATGATATATTTTGAGTGCAAAATGAAATGTCGTACTCGCACTCGCATTCGCATTCGAGTCAAACTCACAGCGAAATAACAGCTGAACTCGGCAGATTGGAGTTTGACCTTCTGGACTTTCTGGACGTACTGGAGGATGAAAAAAATGTTAGGGGCATTGCTTTCTCTGCTAATAAAAATGCAAAACATATACATATACAGATAAGAATCTGGTGTACTACTCGAAAAAGACAGGGGATTGTCACCCGGTACAGTAGCCTGGCCATTGCACTTACCACATACTCAACATTGTAAACTGCGTGGCAGCTATTAGCGCCGTAAGCAGTCCGAAAAATTAACTGACGGAATATGTCAGTAATATGTAAAGCGCCATGAGACTGTGGTGATATGGCGCTATAGAAATATGGCCATTATTATAAGTCGTAACACCTCAGTGGAGCTGAGCCGTGCGAAATTATAATTACGAATGATCTTGATGCCAGAAGTGGTTGCTTTGTATTTCCAAGGAAGCCCGCCGGTCCCTTAGTGAAATAAATCCCTGGGAAACTCACGTAGTAGTCCTTTTGAACCACAAGTGTTCTCTTGTAGACCTAGAGAATGTAAAATGTGGACTGCTGAAGGATTATTTGTCGAGTCGCTTCGCCCCGCTATCTGTTCTTTCTTCGACATTCCTCTACTCGCCACTCTAGACCGGGATTCGAAGAAATATTCGAACTAAAGTTAAGATAAAAGCAAGTCAGTTAAGCATATATATCTATAAATAATTACACGATGGCCCAAACTAGAGATCGATTTCGAAAGATTCGAGAGTCACAATAACAACACCGATCTTTCCGATTTTCGTAGCCTACGAAAATGATTTGCGCGCGCGAAGCACCATGGGCTCGGACACTGGGTCTTTAATATACGATTGATATATCTATATCTGTGCGGGTGATCACCAGAGTTCGGTGTAATTTTTTATTAAATGACTTGATTAATATTTTCAACATGTTGTCAAATATAGCGGTATGTCGATACACTACATAAATTCACAGCAAATAGCGGAACAAATAGTGATTTATACTGCGTAGTCTTTCAGGGAAATAAATAAAGGAAATTCCCATGCACTTCCCGCTCTAGACTGCTAGCCATCTCTACTCGACTCAACTACTGGTTCCGCTAATTTTATAGGAGAGCGAAGCCCATACAACAATTGTTACCCGAAGCGCGTTATCTAGTTAACCTGTCCAGTTATATCATTCTACGTTTCCGCTCTAAACCCAATATATTCATATAGAAACTGGTGGAAACAGTTAGTTGGGTAGGGTAGGCTAGCAGCATATATAGAGCCGGAAATGCATGTGAATTATCTTTATTTCCCTGAAAGACTCGCAACACCATGATATAGCTCCCTTAACGCAACCTGAGCCATAGTGGTCTTCATCCTTTTAGAAACGACAGAGAAAAGTAATTATCTTTAATATCTACATCACGCAAACCAAGCATATCTAACTGTCTGTAACCAGTAAGAAAATATATAAGTACATGCACAAGTTATTAGTTCTGCTATGGAATATGAATATTATTTGATAAGATGTTATGGAAATTTAAGAAAATGAGTTGAGAGAATGAGGCTGTCTTTGAGTTCTATAGTGCTCGGAAACATGCAATTTAGGTTTTTCGTTTACCTCAATTAATGTTTGCATGTTTAACTGAGCAGTTGCTAATTAAGAGGAGCAACAACAGAACAAGAAGAGTGTAGTATACTTATCACCATCCTCGTTATCACAAGAAAGTAAATAAGGTAACTTTTTCTGTCTATTGAACTCGACTCTTAAGTTAAAATTTGATATTAAAAACAGCAAACATTTTCTAAATCGAAAGATGACAAAAAGTCACAACGAACAAGTAAGTTACTTGATAACCTCAAAGCTGGTAACACAGCACTATCATGTTTCACTTTCGCATGTTTCATATATTATTTTTGCTGTTTATTTACTTAGGTTAGGGTTATATCTTCTGATATTTTTAATAGAGTCGGTAAAGATGTGTGTTTGCTATGATATGATATGTGCCACTGGATATTAGTTAGAATTTAAGATTCGAAGACCTCAACTCCTTCCGTAAAAACTCTCGACTAGTTTTCCCGCATTTCCTTTTTAAATAAGGATTGATAATAATGTTTATAATTAACTGCACGTTTGCGGAAATATTATGTTTAAGGACTCAAAAGGGAATTATTAATTTCAAGTAATACCAAAAAGCCCACCCAATGCAAGAAGACAAAACGCATTTTATTGACACGGTTCTCGTAAACCTGCTGTTAATCCAGCGTATATTTTTTTAATAACCTAAGCCACAACTTCTGCCCACAGGGTAAGACACGTTAATTCCCAAAACATTTAGCTGATCCAAGCAGTAAACGTACGAAAATGTTCATCGGATTTATGCAAAAAATATTGAACCAAAAGTAACAGAAATAGAAAAAAAAAATACACATGCTGAAATTTCAAGATAAGTAGTCAATTGCTAACCCCTCCCCCCACGTGTGTTTTTCAAGCTCATATTCGAAGAGTAAAACGTGGTGCAATAAGAGAAGGTATGCCTCCCGAAGCTGCTTTCTTGTAGTTTGTCTTACAATGTATACTGATGGGAAACTGTTTTCAATTGTATAAACCATGGTTTATCTAACCTCTGACTATGTACATCTACCACTAAAACAGGGGATGCATGTGTCACTCAAATTTAAAATGTTATCTAGAGAAAACGTTTCTAAACTTTATGGTAAGATAATTACACCATATGGTATTTCCAGTTGTTACCTATATATATCAACCTAAAACCATTTCAAAAACTGTAGCACTATAAGTTGATGCCTACACAGTAAAAATAACTATTGTTAACTAGTTTGGGTCTCGGCTCGAAGGTATACGATTTGTATTTATTTTAATGTTTGGATAGCATAGTTTATCCCAAGCAAGTAAAACAGGAAGCGGTAAGAACATGTTATTACTACTTAAGATTTAATAAAATAAAACAAAAGTTATGACCTTACATTTAACCAGTAGTGAGTCTAGAACATTCATCGAAACACCATTTGAAAACAAAATATTACTTCAACAAGAAATCAGCTCTGTTCTCGCTTGATGAGTCACATTATATTCTAAGGTTACACTTGTATGAACTGAGCAAATAATGTTAATAACCTGAATTATCATATGGACGAGAATAAGTTACCAGTTTCTAAACCATTCGTATATTCTATAGTTCACTCGCTGGAGTGAAATGTGGGAAATACGCCCATCTCCCCAACATGAGGATCAAGAAAATGAACGTTGCGGGCAGATAAAAAAAACAGAAAAAGAATGTAAAACACTCTAGACAATTTCTTGACTTCAATGAAGACATGAGAGACCCCGGATAAATTCTCATAGAGAGTTCGAAAGTTCATGAAGACGTTTGTACCGACAGTAAGTAAATCGAATAGAGAAGAGTTCTTAGATCAGTTTAATTGTCGCTGTGCTCACTCGTGATAAACTTAATATATTCGCACCACCTTGTGACGTCCTCTACATATCGTAACATATCCATGATATGCCATTCACCAGCGACATAACATTATACTCGGGCTGTTAAACATTCTAGTCAATGATCGATAAAGCATCATTGTACAAGTACACAAGTTTAATTGAAGCAACCGCAAATTAAGAATAGCAACACTACAACACCAGGGAATTATAAAATATATAGTTTACTTTTGCATCTATTGAAACCCCTACACCGGAGGAATAGGTGGGGATATGTGGTAGATTTGATGGTGATTCACCAGTTTTTGTGGCCCCAGGAGGTCGGGAATTTTACTTGATTTGCGTCAAGTACATGTACTTTCAAAATTCGTGGGAGGGGTGAGGATTTGACTGGAGCCCAGTTCATCTGTGGTAAGATAAGATTTTAGACGTTTTTTTTTCGTTTCTATACAACAATTTCATATACCATGGAGAAATACAGAATATATTTTATTCAGCAACTGGACCATCAAAGTTCCATCGTGACTGTACTATTTGTATCGTACACCATATGAAGCAAGTGCAATGATTGCATGAGTGACAATCCAGGATGCAAAATAGAGTGGCTCGGACACTTTCAGTGTGTTTGACTTACATGTACAGGAGGGAGTGCAGCCTCAGGGAAAGTGGTTCTGACGCACCTGCAAACAAACAAGTTGAACAGTCTTTCGAATATCCATCCACGCCAGCCTGCGAACAGGGAGGGAGGGGAGCTGGGGTGGCGCAGTGGTTAAGCACTTCACCTCTCACCTCTGTGGCCCAGGTTCGATTCCCGGACGCGGTACCATATATGAGTTGAGTTTGTTGGTATCTCGCCCTTGCTCCGAGGGTTTTTATTCGAGTTCTCCGGTGTTCCTCCCTCTTCAAAAATCAACCTAAATAGAGTTCGTCGGAATACTGAAATATAAGCCTTTGGCTTGGGAGACCCAGTAACGGCTTACTGTATCTTCGACGTAAAATAAACCATTTATTTTATTATATATTAATTTTTACATCCACACCAGTATTGTGTGGTGTGTTTCGTTAAGGTTACCGGATACATTAAAAACGAAAAATATGGGGAATTTTTTTCGCACAGAAATGTAGTTTTAGTAGTAGTATCTCATATACCAAAAACTCCGTTCAAAAAATATTAACGTTGACGGAGAAATACCAAAAGGAAATTTAACCGGAAGTAAAAGGTTCCGTTTGATTGACAGATCAATAAATACATGACAAGTGCTCACTCGCCCGTAACGACGATGTCGGGAAAGCTGGCGCATATAATATTCAATTTATTTCATATACCAATGTTTACGTTTATTGAGAAACTTTTTACCACACATGATCCCATAATTCCATCGGTTGTTGGCATTTGCCTTCACAAAAGCAAGCAGGATGCCCTTAGCTTGTAAAACAAAGAAAACATAAAAGCAAAACAAGGTCAAACAATGCATACGACTACAAAGCCAAATAGGAGTCCTCGCAAAATCCGGGTTCGTATTTTCACTTTCAGACAGAGTACCGAGTTTTAAACGGCTTAAAAAACGCTAAATTTTTGACTGCGGCACAAAATATGTAAGTTTAATGCACGTTTTTATTATTTTACGGCTTTGAGTTTGGTTTAATAATTGGAACTAAACAGTGGCTCGGTAAACAAATAATGGTAGTTGGATAACTTCTTTTTTTAAATATTATCTGTGTATCTCGGTACTCTGCTGATATTAGTAAATTTAGTGCAAAATCTATTATCTAGGTACCTTATGTTCCGTGTACTTTTTGCTATCTTTGGGTCTTTATCAGTGAATTCTTAATTAGGATGAAACTTTATATAAAATTTCATGTTCATTAGTATTCTTTATATAAAACGTTCATCCTAATTAGCAATTCAATGAGAAAGCTGAAACATCAATAGAAATTATATTGTCTTAATCATTAACCCCGTTTCCCCCTGGGACAGAATTCAAATCCCTCCGCGGGCCTGCCTTGTAGAATGATGAAATTTTATCACCTATAAAGGAGCATGCACGTGACTGATTTGCTTCATCTGTTGGTCAAAATGCTCATTAATTATTCACGAGTTTTTGAAGTTCAGAGATAGTGTTATGTGAAGTTGATTTTTTATAATTATTGGGAGCTGTTGTAGTAGGCCTTTTGCAGGAAACAGTTATGTACTGGAATAATACTTTGTTAACGAATGAATTGAACTTGTGATCTCCATGGGAAAGACGTTGCCATGGATGCTGGATGGCAAGCTATCTTTAAAAACGCTGTTTTAGAAATATTGGCAATCGATTGGAGGTGAAAAATAGCATTTACAAACAGGTTTTGCTAATAACACTACTGATCTCGTACATGAGCTTTTAAATATATGATTTAAGATTTGTTTGCCATCTACATGTAGTACAACCATGTGATTACATTCCTTCTAAAGGCCCATCCATTATATATAAATAATCCTCAGCATTAGTAGTGAATCTATTATACAGCTCCCCTAGCACAAACCATGTATAGCACAAAAATGTGCTACATGTATTCACCTATTCCCCCCGTGGGGGGAGGGGGGTGGGGGCACCCACACAGGCTGGGGGCACAGATTTTTGGGTAGAGGTGTGCCGCGAGACCTCAAAACCCTGACCCTATCCCATACCTAAACATGCCGTTTACTATACCCAATCCCACATTTGAAGCAAACAATCTATACCCTATCCATCCCAGACCCAAACCATAGATTCATACTCAATTACACTACGATAGCCCTTGTTTTATTTTAATATGGTATTTTAAGCTGTAGTGTGGTCGATAGAGCGCTAAGCATGGTGTCAACGGCAAGTATATCAAAATCCATACCCTTTCCCAGACCAAAACCGTAAAAAGGATACCCTATCCCAGACCTCGGCAGCTAAAAAACCATACCCTATCCCGCGGTACATACCCGTATAGCCCATATAAGGGAGTACCCCCCCCCCCCCCCCACCCCCCACCCCGGTGGGCTGCGTTAAGGCCAGTTAGGGCTTGTTGTTAATAAAGTGAAGTGGATTTAATTATCTATTGTTCTAACGCATAAATAAAGTGAACTGATTTCATTATCTATGTTTTAACGCATGAATAAAGTGGTGAGGCTTTCATTATCTTTTTTTTATGTGGATGAGGTCATTTTGGGAGTTTGGTTGTTTGGAGCGGTTCGACCGCCTCTGAACGATCAGAAGTTGAGCCGTGAGCAAGATGGATGGCAACCCGTCGTGCAGCCAGTCGTGCATAACCGAATAGGGGGATGATTCCACGTTGTTGGCGCCAGTCCTTAACGTTAATGGTAACACTATAGATAACTCAGAGCCAATAGTTAAAGCGTTTCAAAAATGGTCAGCCTCTAACTTAATGAACAGCAACCCCAGTATATGTAAAATTCCATAGTGTCAAACGCTCAAGATCCTTGGAGTTATCTTTCAGTCCGACAACAGGTTTACTCAACACATTAAACACGAAGTTCCGGTATAAAAATGGGAGCCCAGGAGTTTGCCACCCTTCAGTTATCAATCGGCCTTGATGGAGCGAACATCTGCGTGACAAACTGAGCGCATGCGCAATATGCACTTCATTAAAAGTGAATCAAGATGGCGGCCGAGCGGGAGTGAATTGTAGATCTTTTTCAGGGTCTTCTCACAGCTCAAGAAATACCACGATTACTTCACACCATGACCTGATATTCTTCAGTGACTTCTCTGAGCTCAAATAACACATAATCCAGTTCACAGAAATAACGCTACAATTACTCGTTCAACTCTGTCTTCAAGAAAAACGAACCATTTCGAAATGTTCATATGCGACTGGAAAAACGCGAAAAATCAGGAGACTTGTGAAGGAGGTAATAGTTTTCAAGGAGGTAATGGTTTTCAATATATAAAATACCATATTCAAGATTTATCATACCATTTTTCAAACGAAGCATTTGAAGTTACAGTAGTGGCTTGACTGTCTACAGCAGCAGCACATCGCGTACAATTGCCCCTAAAATCAGGTCATGACCGTGTGGAAGACTGAGAACAAGCACACAACAACTCTATTGCTTTTCTCCGTTTTAGTAAACTGGTTTTGTCGAATAAAATTTGTATATTTACTATTGAAACAGGGAAGGAACATTTTTCACGAGCGAGAGAAAACTATTTTATTTCCCGCAAAAAATATTGGACTCAGGTCCCACGCGTCCAAGTCGCCAGTCCTCGGAAGCGCTCTTTGGCTGAGTTTTACCGTGTTTTAACTTGAAACTAGGTACGAAGCAGTTCGGTTTCTGTAGTAACGGAGGCCTGGCTACTATATTTTCCAATATGGCTGACGAAGAAAGCCTTCTGGCAAGAGAAAAACGCTCGCGAACTTGGGCAATTTGGGGTACTTATACAGTTCTGTCTCATACAAACGGCCCCTACAGCGACCCCAAAAAACCTTGAGAAATCGCATGATACGTTTAATTTATTGGCAAACAAATACAAGTATCTTGAATGGCTTTAGAAGTACATCAGATTTCCGATGTTAACTATTTTATTGTGGACCTTCGTAAAGCACATCAAGCTGGTTTTCTTCGCGACGGACTCATTTCCATACAAGACGCGGCCATTTCGGGGCCATATTCATGGAAAGAAAATCGCTAGATAGACCTACAGTACAGAGGTAAGGATTAAATTAAGTTGTGTTATTGTCGTAATGATTTTATTTCCCGATGTTAACTTTTCTTCGATACGTGCTGTTATCTCGCCATACGTTTATGAAAGTACGGCTGCACGCGTGTTTACTGTAAAATTTCTGAGTTAATGAGCTTGAAACTTGATATTTTTCGCCAAGATATTATGCAAATTAGAAAATACACCGGAAATGACCTCCAATTTTAGGCGATGGCAGCCGGTAGAAATCCTGGAACGACGATCCGCATTACCAAAGACTGTAACTAAATCTACAGAGCTATTATCAGGAAATCGTAAAATATTTCACTTCATTTGGTTATTATGGTTCACATCGGCATTTTAAGGAATTAGCTGATTGTTTTACCAATGTAAAGAAAACCATTTTAAATATTGTTTTAAAATGAATTGTTATTACATGGGGCTGTGTCACGCTAATAGACTTTACATTCGAGTTCCGGGCCGGAAACAAATATTTTTACCGGTTTTGATATGAACTAACGAACCTCTCCGCCATGTGGGATGCTTAAAATCAAACCAATTATGCAAAAATTACTTACAAACAGTGTATATAAACAGTATCCAGGGAAAATATTGAAAATCCTTTCAATCAAGCATTGAGGGAGGGAAGTTTAATTGTTTGTATCAAGTAACAGCCACCAACCGAGCGATTACTCGATACATGCGCAGTACCATGACATAGCCCCTTTAATATGTTATAATTGTTCTGTTTTCAGAAATCCAACAGTAAAACATAGTTTTAATCGAATGCCTTTGGCAGAGCAGTGTTGTGTTCATTTAATTTTGGTCATGTTAGAAGAGGGATGACACTGACTAATTATGTTGTGTGGGACTTGGGTGCGGTAAGGTAATTAAGATAGGTGGTTGGCCTGGTGTATGCAATTAAGAGCCTTGTGTACTTTCTCAACCAAGCTTTGTATTTGCTTTAAATATTTTATGCTGCTCAAACAAAGAAGTACCTCTGGTCTTGTTAATTTTCCTTTAAAATCCGAAGTTAATTTTTCCTCAGCAGAGCAGATTTAGTTCAAAATTCTATTGGTCATGTCGATTCTGTCCCCCTCATAAACAAGCCGTGACGTCATAATGATATAGGGCAATTTAAAGCAGGATTTTTTAAATTTTCACTTGATCTCAAACTCAAAGTAAACAACCTCGGTTCACCTGAGAGAACATCTGATTGTCTTTTTCAGTAAATTTCTAAGCCTAAGGGCATATTATAAAGAAATAACAATATTGCACGATTTGTAGTGATATTTGGCATAAATACATATTTCAAAATTGTTCGTGGCACGATATTAACGAACAGTATTTATGCCAAATATCACTACAAGTACAAATCATGCTACTAATACTAGTTCGACGTTTTACATACGTTTTTCGATATTTACTCTTCCAGTTCGGTTTCTACGCCTTTTCACGACAAATCATGTTATTCTTTTGACAGTTTCAACTCGGTTTCCTGTACCCTGCGAGCATTGGTTTTCTAATCTCCTTGCCCTTGCCCAGTTCGGCAGTTGGTTTCCTGAGTCACATCGCCATATCTCGGTTTGTAAGTCATATCGATGCAGTTATTCTTTTGGCGATTTCAACTTTTTCTTCTTGGTCGATCTCCATACAGTCACATCCACTCCATTTCAGTGTTCGAAGTCGATGTTTGACTCCGGAGTCTGGGTTTGACTCTTTTATAGTACAAAATGGCGACTGGAGAGAAATCCCATTCTCGCTCCCTGTTGAGGAGGTACTGGAAACGAGAATGAATTTAACGCATGCGCAGAAATTTTGCTGCATGAAACAAAAACAAAACGGCCCGCAGATTTAGACTCGGGCGACCACAGGTAGCCCGAGTAATCAGGTTTCATTCATATTATTTACTATTATTAGTAAATTAGTAATCAGTAATTAGTAATCAGATACATGTGTGTTGGTGAATTTTTTCTTTTTTTTATTATGCAAACATGACAAAAATTAATTGAGTAATAATAATTTTAATTATAAAAACATTAATATTGAAAACTACAGTTCTAATATAATAATGATATCTATACTGAGAATCTCTGCTCACATATACATTGCATGTTCATGTTAATTCAAATCATAAGGGTTTTCAATGTTTTTAAGTTTTAGACTATCAATAATACTAATATGATTATAATTAATTGCATATTTATGTAAGTTGCATCTGAATCTTAAATTCAGAAACAGTTTACCATCTCAGAGCATCCATGAGCTTTATTTCATAGCAGACTTCAAAGCCATTTCAAAAGTGGTCTACTTAATACAGAATACACATTTGGCATTTAAAAAGATATATATTAAAAACCTTGATTTTAAATGAACATGCATGATCATAAGCAGAGATCCTTAGCATTGATATCATTATTATAATATAACTACTATTAATTAATTGTTTCTTTAATTACATACTGTCTGAATGTTATTATTGTTATTACTAGGAGTTACCAATGGCTATTATGAAATAGAAGCCACTGGAAATATGTGCTTCATTCCAACATACTTCCCCACATTGCTTTCCTTTCCCAAATTAATTATTGTGCTTACACAGACTGGACTATCACATTCATTCACTGGGCACCTAACCCTTCCCCCTCCTTCCTCAAAACTATCCAGAAAAAAGCTGACCCTCTTCCTGCCTTGAAATGATCCCATTAGGTGCATTAGCATTTCAGACATATACACGATTCACCTCTGAAATAAGATCACATAAAATAATACATAAAACAAGCAAATGACAACACATGATCCACCGTCCCTTCACATCATTTCAGAAAACAATTATCACTGAATGTGCACACACTTCATAAAATTTGTATACTACAGATGTACAGAATAATGGGGCCATACAGGAAATGGCCACTAATTATCTGGGGTTTCAAAACCAGAGCCATGGCAAGGACTAGCATGCATCTACATTGTACTTATAACCGGAAATAGCCTTATACATGTATAGCCAGCTACACATACTATAATATTTGTATGTTAACATACATCTGTTACTAAAGACATATTAACAGCTACTTTCAAAGTCCAAGCCAGTTAACTGAAAATTAATTAAACCTCTGCATTATGCTAATAATGTAGTTTAAGTGTTAAACTTCAAATAAAAAGAGGATCATGAAAGAGGAAGCTGCCAAGTTTTTCAAATAAATTAACAATTATCTTTGTTATATATAAACTCAGCAAGATAGTAGAGGTTTCTGCTGCATTAAAAATACATTAAAGTAAATACTTTTTTTAAATAGTTTTAGTCCTTCCTGTTGTACCGTGTTCCAATTAAAAACAGGTTTACAATTAACACAGTTTATTTTCTAAAATAAAGTATACATGAAAAATGTAGATTTGTTCTCATAAATGTGCATATAGTTTGCTATGGACATGTATTTGTCTCACTTTGCTTGTGCTTGTGCTTGGGGAGAATAAAATGAAGACCAAGAGAAGTGATGGTGCTTGAAGAGTCAGTCTACACAGGCAAACATGCTCCTTTAGTCCAGATATTCAAAAAATATTAAGTAAACACTGAGAGAACTGGGAAGGGAAAGGTATACTATTGCAGACTTCCTTTTTGTGGGAAAACAACAATAAATACTGTTTTGTGTAAAGCAAACAAAGGTTGGTTGAAAAAGTCCACATGCAGGCTCTTGATTTCATACACCAACCACCTCCCTTACAGAACTGCATACAAGTCCCACACAACATAATCAGTGTTACCTCTCTAACATGGATAAAATTAAATGCATTTACGGAAGTGACGTTTTTTACGTCACTCGAAGTCCTCGCGGCTACTCGGTGGTGATTTAATTTCTTTATAGGATGTAGAGATGTGTTTTTCACATATTTCTTGTGTGTGAGGGATTAGTCGTATACAAATTCACGATGAAAGAAAAGGAGTGGAACGCTTCCTTTTCTTTGGAGATTTATTTAATTAAGTTAGAACATGAGATAATTTACCGGCGTATGTCTGCCAAACCAAAAATTCGATACTGATGACGTAGCGTGGCCAGGATCTGGTCACGTCATTTGATTGGGTCATATATGATAATTAAGTATATTAGTCAATCAAATGACGTGACCAAACCCGCTACGTCATCAGTATGGAATGGTTCGCCTCGAATCGCAGACGTCTCTTGAGGGACGCGTATTGATTGTGGCTCCCGATGCTAGACGGCTGTATTCGCAGGATAGCTCACGGCTCAACTTCGAATGGATTCAGAGGCGGTAGGTTCTGGCTTCATAGCCGCTCCAAGCAATCAAACTCCTAAAATAGAACCATGACCTCATCCACAGAAACAATAGATAACCTCACCACGTTGGTCGTGTAATAAAAACAATAGATAATTGAAACCACACTTCACTTTATTCATGCGTTACTACAATACATAACTATATCCACTTCACTTTATTTATACGTTACTACGATACATAACTAAATCCACTTCACTTTATTATTTATGCGTTACTACGATACATAACTAAATCCACTTCACATTATTAACAATAGAAAAGAGATACCACTTCACTTTATTTATGAGCCCAAGACAATAGATAATGACGTCTTCCGTAGATAATTTATTCACCCCGTTTAATGAATTCACCCCCAAAAATAGACTAATTCGGTTCGTCTCCTACTACTCTCGAATCTTGAAGTAAAATTTGATATTAAATACCGCAGCAAGTTAATAAGTTCATGCTAAACTAAAACAATAAAAGTACATTGTACCACAGTACAAACGCATCATAGATTTAAGAAATAGAAAACGTTTACCATATTTACATAGCCTGATGCAAACACGAGGGAAGTTTGGGAGGATTCTCAAGTTGTTGTGTAAACCAGGCTTTTCTTTGTTGTCTCATATATTTTATCTCAATGTTAAAATGGCTGTGTCACGGTGAGAGGCCTTTATATTCGCTGCCCGGGCCTGACACAGTTCTTTTCAGCGATTTTCATATGAACTGACGAACCTCGCGCACATGTGGTATGGTTCAAATCATAGCTAATATGCAAACATGACTAACAGGGCAGGGGATATTAACCATTTGAGGGCATTTAACAGCCACCGAGTCGAACAGAACGTAACTCCAGACATGCGCAACACCATAACATGGCCCCTTTAATGGTAAACATATTTGAATGCATATTTAATAACGTGGCCAGTGGGTATTACAACCGCAAAGTCAGGAATATTTTGTAATTGCGTTTTTAAAACTGAAAGGTTTGCAAAACTATATCAAGGGACATCACTTTTTTTTTTAAAGATTACAGATACTGAATATAGAAGCCGTTGTTTGGCTTGAAAATATAGGCGCTACCAAGTTTAACTGTAGTCGCTAAAAATCAAGTTGTATGGATTTTATCTTCTACGGAACCTTATACTGATAAGGACAATGTCAGAAATCCATCCCACGCGTGCGCATTCGACAGCAAATTAGAGCAATAGACAGATGTCGAGATGCTCAAAATGTTACTGTAGTTTGTATGGAAGTTTGTGTTCGAAGTTAAATTGCCTCGTTCAATTCATTTCCCGTGGATCCGTACGAGGTCATCCGCTCTCACTTCCTCCCCCTCCCAGTCTGATGGACTTTGGCAAAAACCATGTTCTGGCCATTGTTTTCATTTTGACCAATCAGAGCGAAGGTTTCATTATTAGAGAACTGAGGTATGCGTTGAATGTCTAGTGGAGCCTGAAGGTGAAGCCAAATGGCGCACGATACAAACCGGACTTGATATCGCTTTGGAATTTTCGGCATTTCTGAACTATTTTCCGAACAGAGAAAGGCATTATTATCCTTCGGAAGGACCTTGGCCACCACAGCTGCATCTATAGGCGACGATCAGGTCGAGAATCGAGCGAGGAGATATTATGTAGCCTTCTACAACTTCTACAGATCGCCAGAATCACGCACTTTAGTGCACTGCAGAATATGTTCTACAGCTTCAAAATTATAGAAACAGAACGTGCAGAAACATGTTGTCCTCAGACGTATACCGGGAAAATCTGATAGGAAGCGCTATCGATATCGCGATGTTTGTGAATCTACCTGCGGGTTTTGGAAAGTCATAATCTTCCTCGACCGCTTAGTATGCCATAAATCTAATGTCGTATCAAATACAAAATCTGTATTTTGACTAGCCTGCGTAGCAAGCCCAGGGGAATGGGGAAGAGGGGAGAGGGAATGGGGAGAGGGGAAGAGGAGAGGAGGAGGAATGGGGAGAGGAAAAGGGAAAGGAGGGCTTGCAACGAACCCCCCGTTTTTTCCCTTTTAACGTTCATTTTTTAGACGCAAAATTACAATTGGCTAAAGCCGTGTTCAATGACATTTGATGGACATTTGATTGACACTTGTAATAAAAATAGCGGTTATGGCGCGATGAAATGAATTCACACGCCATTTGACCCACCAGATTTGGAAAAAGTATCTTCAACTTCTTGTAGTTTATAGAGCTATTAGTAGAAGTACGGCGATAGCTTCAGGGGTGTCGGAAAAACGAAGTGCGAAGACCCAGGGGGAAAAACGAAGCCCCGAAAAACCGAAGAAGAACTGATTCAAGTATGTTGAGTGTTGTTAATTTTTCCTTGTGGAAAATCGTATGTCTAAGCCACAACGTCTTGCTGGAAATTTAGTACGGATAACCTAGACTGGTTTCAGAGAGTTTTTATTTGGTGAAACTCCATGCAGAAATCCATTTTCTAGTCCAAATGTTTGATCTTCGGCTTCGTGGAGAAGGCAGTAATCAACATCGTAGTCCTTCTTGTCCAACCAGTGCTGTATTTATACAGTATAGACTTCGACTAGGCCAACTTTATCAGCCTTGAGTTGCCTAAGTAGCAGATTATTCACGACTAGGATGTCAAGTGATTCAGGATAGCTACGTCTTGGGACCAGAAACTGCGAAAGTTGTATTTAATTTTGATGCAAATGTCTGAAGGGCTGTGTTTTGTTAGTAACGCCAGTGTTTGGAAAGCGGAAGTCGTGATCGACATTTTCAAACTTTTGATGTAGAAACACTGACTTGTATGGCCAAATATTGTACTCCACTTGGATAATATTTACCCAGGAGACTGTCGATAGCTTTTATTGCACTCAATTCAGTGCAGAAATGTGTTTTGCGTACAAAACGCTCGCCAGATTGAGTGAGAGAAAAAACAAAATGGTCTTCACATCAGCGATGTCTTTGCTAGGCCAATTTAGTAGACTTAATTTACCTTAGGTTGCCAGAAGAAGCAGATTATTTACGACTAGGATGTCAAGCGATTTAGGATAGCTACGTTTTAGGACCAGAAACTGCGAAGTTGTATTTTATTTTGAGGCAAATATACTGAAGATTAGACTCTAGAGAGTTTTAAAAATTCTTGCGCGAGTATAATTGCGTTTTTCGACAGTTTAAGCCACAATTTCCCGCTGTAAATTTAGTATGGATACCCCAGGGGTTGCAGAGTGTTTATTTGGTGAAAATCCATGCAGAAATCAATTTTCTAGCCCAAATGTTTGACCTCTGTTCTTCGTTTTTCCCTAGGGTCATTTTGAACTTCCTTCGCACCGAAGGTCAAACATTTGTAACGGACAGAAACAAAGAGGTTGATTGGTTGATTTTGACAGATAACATGTCAAACGACACTGAACATTAATTTATTATTTGGGGGCGTAAGGGAAAAAACGGGGGGTTCGTTGCAAGCCCTCCTTTCCCTTTCCTCTCCTCATTCCCCCTCTTCATTCCCCCTCCCTCCCTCTCCCCTCTTCCCCATTCCCCCTGGGCTTGCTACGCAGGCTATATTTTGACAGGCAGTGACCACACATACTGAGTATGTCATGGTAATAGTTTCACGACATTTGGACAAATATTTATGTTTGCAGAATTTTTAACACACTTTATTTTGACAATTTTGCTGTCCTATAAAAAGCTGAAATATCTTGGCTTTTTCGCCTTAGGAAGACTCAATCTTTCATAGAATGACATGACATTTCTACAGGAGTGAACAAATATAGTGAATATGTAATGGTAAAAGTTGGATTACATTTGCCTAAATATTTATGTTTTCTGAATTTGGAACAGTCTTGATTTTGAGACTAATTGTAAAGTACAACAAATCCGGTAGTTAGATCAGTGTTGTGACCATGCGCTTGAAATACTGTACGAAAAATCCTGTTTAAAAAGTTCCTGCTGCCCAAAGAACCAGGGCAGCTCAATAGGATAGGGTTCTGAAAAATCGACATAAGTTTGAAGCTGTAAAGCATAAGAATTCTGCAGTGCATGAAAGTGCGTGATTCCTGCGAGCCGTAGAAGGCTACATAATTTCTCCTCAGACTCTCGATTCTCGACCTGGTCGTCGCCTATAGACCTATCACACGCGGCGGCCATCTTGAGTTAAACCTACTGTTAATGCTTACCCAGCCTCGGTTAAACACGTTTGAGACCGAGGCTGGGTAAGCATTAACAATAGGTTTATTCCAAGATGGCCGCCGCGTGGGATAGGCTAATAGATGCAGCTGTGATGGCCAAGGTCCTTCCGGGAAACGAAGTATAATATTGCCTTTCTCTGTTCGGGAAATAATTCAGAAATGCCGAAAGCCTTGTTCGCAGCCATATCAAGTTCGTTTGTAGCGTCCGCCATTTAGCTCCACTAGACATTTCACGCATACCTCAGTTCTCTAAAAATGAAACCTTCGCTCTGATTGGTCGAAATGAAATGACGTCAGGCACACGGTTTCTGCCAAAGTCCATCAGATGGGGAGGGGGAGGAAGTGAGAGCGGAGAACCTCGTAGCGTCTGAAAATCAAGCTAGGGTGGCGCAGTGGTTAAGCGTTTCGCCACTTACATTTGCTTCCCAGATTCGATCCCCAGACGCGGCGCTAGTTGAATTTGTTGGTATCTATAAATGAAATTTGTATGAATTATGTGAAATATTTTTAAAGGTACTGTGAATCATATGTATGTCGTGCTTGTGTTTTATATATTATTTTATGTGAACTTATTTCAGAAGTGAAGTAATCTGTACAACCAGGTGCTCCTTTACAATTTCGGTCCAGATATTCAAAAACAGTAAACAGACACTGAGTCATTTGGGAAGAGAATAACGTTTACTATTTTAGAGGAAATTCAGCAAGACCAGAGGTACTGCTTCTTTGTTTGATCTGCATAATGTGCAAAGCCAACACAAAGCTTGGGTAAGAAAGTCCACATGCAGGCTCTTCATTTCATAAACCAACCACCTCTCTTACAGAACTGCACAAAAGTCCCACACAATATCATTAGTGTCACTCCTCTTCTAACATGAACACAATTAAATGAACACAAACCTGCTCTGCCAAAGGCATTCGATTACAACTAGGTTTTATTATTGGCTTTCTTAAAACAGAACAATTATAACATCTTGTTTATAACATGCAACACTTCATTTTCAAACAAATTAAAAATCATTTTGTTTACATTGGTAAAACAATCAACTATTTCGTCAAAATACCGATGTGATACCAGAACCAAATCAAGTGAAATGTTATACAAGTTCTTGATAATAGCTCTGTACATTTACGTACAGTCTTTGGTAATGCGGATTGTTGTTCCCGAATTTCTACTGCTGTAGAGGAGTGTAGACAGTCTAGTCACTAGACACTACTGAGTACTGTAACTTCAAATGCTTCGTTTGAAAAATGGTATGAAAATGAATGGTATTTAATATGTTGAAAACCATTACCTTCTTGGCTCTCTACCGAAGTATAAAGCTTATATGTTCACAAGTTTCCTTATTTTTGGCGTTTTTCCAGTTGCATATGAACCTTCGAAATGGTTCGTTTTTCTTGAAGACAGAGGTGAACGAGCAATTGTATCGTTTTTTCTGTGAACTGGATTATGTGTTATTTGGGCTCAGAGAAGTCACTGAAGAATATCAGTCCATGGTGTGAAGTAATAAAGTAATCGTGGTATTTATTGAGCTGTGAGAGGTCCCTGGAAAAGAGCTACCGATTCATTCCCGCTCGGCGGCCATCTTGATTCACTTTTAATAAAGTGCCTAGTGCGCATTCGCTCCGGTTTTTCCGCTTTGTCCAAAGCAATTAACCAGTAATAATGCCATATGGCACTCTTGGGAGTGAAACGGTTAACTGTGAACTGGCCCCTGCGATAACTCGCGATTTTCAAGCTTTTGTCGTGTCATCCCAACATCTCGCATACGTTATTTCGGCAGCAAACACATAGAAATATGCAGTCTAATTATTCACTGTATATTAAATAGTTTTTGGATGAGGTAGAGAGTGATATCAAAAACTGTCAAGTCCAAGTCCTATTGTACGATCTCCGCGGTTTCGATTGTTCAATACCACATTAATCTAAAAGAAGTGGTAGGTCTATGAATAACGAATGACCGAATTGATTATACAAATCTTGCAACTAGATATCAAGTGATTAGGATCACACGAGATTTTTAGCTTTGTAGTTTGGAAAACGGTATTTTCGGGGCTAGCTGTCTTTAGGAGTAATTCGTGACCTATCTATCGTGACTCCGTGAAGTAGCACACTGAGGTAGCTCAATATTTGGTAATTGTTAATCGCGTTATAAGAGTTTGTTTGGGTTTGTCGCCAGCAAAAAAAATGGAAAACGTTTCGCTGCTCTTTTGAGTGGTTTCCTATTCAGCATTTTTATCCCTGAGTAGCACAAGGGGTGAGCAGCCAGGGTGGCGCAGTGGTTAAGCGCTTCGCCTCTCACCTCTCTGGCACAGGTTCGATTCCCGAACGCCACATGTGAGTTGAGTTTGTCGATATCTCTCCCTTGCTCTGAGGAATTCTCCGGGTTCTCCGGTTTTCCTCCCCCCCCCCCCCTAAAAAAACAACACGCTAAATTCCAATTCGATCTATGGCGTAGACGGGTCCTGACTTTGATCAGCCCCGATGATTGTTTCAGGCACCCGTTAACAAATCGTTGTATAGAGGTACATTTACTTACAGTTATAGTCTTGAAGTATGGCTGTCACAATGTGTGACTTTTGGCGGTTGTCTGTTCCCACCTTTGTTGAATGACATTTATCTCTCAACACCTCATTGAGATAACCAACACTAGAATATTGCTGCAGTGTATGGAGAAACTGTTCCACTGAATGCCTAGACCAACTGATACTAGCCCAAAAACGTGCTGCTAGGATCATTCTTAGTGCCGACTACTCTACTCCATCCCTAAGTCTATTCAAGGACCTTAAGATGATTCCAATATATGAAGCTATTCGCCAACGAATCCTAACGCAGACTTTTAAATGTTTAAATAATCTTGGTCCGGAATGTCTCGCTAAGCTATTGTCAAGACCTTCCTATCATTATTCTACTAGAGCCGTTGTAAATAATAAGCTATACCTACCTAAACCTAAAACTAATGCCGGAAAGCGTTGTTTTTCATTTCTAGCACCATCGCTATGGAATAGTTTTCCTGTCACTGCTACTAAATCTGATACATTACCAAAATTTAATAGATTTTGTAGGAAATATTTTAAAACTAGACTCACTAATGCTAATGAGTTGAAGAGCAATAGGTTTTACTGACTGTGATGTCTAACGATGTTTCTAGATCCATCCCTTAATACACGTAACCACCTTTCGTTTACATACATGTTTTTAATTGTATAATTCTAAAGCTATAGTGTTTATATTTTATTCAATGTTTTTTCATATCTTCCCAATAATGTATATTCCTTTTTGAGTAGTTAAATAATTATCTATTATGTGTTATAATGTAATTATATCATGTTTCTATCTTGGCATATTATAGTTAGGAGGACCAGATTGGAAACAAGTGTAAACTTTATCTGCATATCCTCATTAAATAAAGTGTTATTATTATTATTATAAACGGATTAGTGATTATCGCGATACTTGAATAAATGGCCACGCTCGTGGCAAATTAATCCCAAGCTGGGTGGTGTCGCGTAGTTGATGTCTTCATTCACCAAACTGAGCTTGACGCTGGCATACAAAGCACATTTCACACATAGATGTTGTGACTACACAGTAGCTTTACTGGGCGCAACATAAAACTAATGTAGTCTCATGACACCCAAGTCATGATGCGATTAGATTCGTGAAAGCATGATATATGATCAGTTTCGTATGTCAGTTTAACGCTTCGAAAGCCCTTCTCAGGCTATCGTGCTTGTTGAGAAATCTTCACCAAAATTTACGGTGAAGAAAAGCAGTTTGACTAATTCCCCTAGATACATGTTAAATGCAAAAACAATACTTTAAATCATGCCTTTAAAACGTACCCAAGTTAATTTTAGGCATACATTGTATCTAGACATTGGTGTCAAAGCTGTGAAAGGAACATCGTTTACCACTTTTGTTTCAGGGAATGCAGGGAACACAGGTCTGTCTTGCTGTTGTGCTCCTCATCCTAAGTTCAAATTTACACAAGGGAAACTCCGGTAAATAATCACTTTCTTCGAAAAATTGAAAGACAAAAATATTAAGCAGCATTTGGGTGATCCAAGAGATGTTTTACGTCTAGTATAGATTCATATACAGCGTATATGTTTCTAATTCGTTCATAATAACCTTGATACATTTATATTTCAAACATCTCAAGCGTTAGTTGATGGAAAAGGCATCTCATTGGTAGTTATAATTGTCATTATGATTGTCAGAATTGATTATTACGCAAGGAGCAGTGTTTACATCTTATAAGAGGTTGTAAACGTTTAATGGGAATTAAAGTGGCTGAAAGAGTGGTCAACGTGTAGGTCAATATTCGGATAGACGCAGCCAGTTAGACTACCGTCATTTACACTCTATTTGGAAATTATAACCAGGTCAAAGACATGACAGAAATGCAGAGTAGAACATGCAGTATATAAATTGAAATATTTAACAATTATTCACCTCAATGTCGGTGAGTAGTGGTGGATATTTACCTCGCCGCCTATACCACACATTAGTGAATAGCCAGCACCAAAAAGTTATTTTATTTTTCTGTCAGATGGACAAAACCTTGCGCGAGGTGATCGCTGCTTCGCTCGGAGGTGAATATGAAATCATATTTACTGTTTGAGTAGCCAATCAGAGCGCGCGAAAAGTGATATTTACTGGTGTGGTATATACTAAATATAGTTATAACAAAATATATACATGTGTCATGACGTTTATCTCAATGATATCGGCCGACACATACAAGGAGTTTTCGAAATCTATTATAACATCCACAGGAATCTGCCCAACGTATCCACCAGCAGCAGAATGTCCCCCAGAACCATACGATGAGTGCGACAAGGACGATGATTGCGCAATATTGCATCCAGGCAGAGGTTTAAAGTGTTGTAAGGAGGGATGTGATTTGATTTGTGTATGTAAGTATCGATTGAAACCATTTTATAGATCACACCTGTATCGGTGGCCGACATAACGATGTCGTGATGGGTGTAGTGTTCTGAGAATCTTCCGAGTAATCGGTACGAAGCGAGAGCGTACCCTTCCAGAAAATGCATGCATGCGGCATGTATGCAACTGCATACATGCTGCATGCACATTTGCATGCATGCATCATGCATGCATCGTGCATGATGCATGCATGCGGCATACATGCTGCATGCATGATGCATACATGCAAATTGGCACTTTTTTGCATGCATGCAAATGTACTGAATTAAATGATTATGTTGGAATTACTGACAGCTAGGTCAATTGCATGTATGCAAGAATTAAGGCTGCATGCATGCAAATAATGACAAAATATTTATATAATTATATATATTTTGCATGCATGCAAGATGCATGTATGCAATTTGTATGCATGCAAATGGTATATTTGATGTTGCATGCATGCAAACTGTATGCATGCAATATACAACTGCATGTATGCAATCTGCATACATGCAAATGCTCACGACATGAATGACTGATAATTTGCACTCTCGTAACACATTTAAATTGTCACAAAAATTAGTGTTTACCTGTATTTGTATCTAAATAAGTAATACATTCAATGAAATATTACACAGGCAGTACAATTTGAATATTAACAATAATATTGCTTATCCACCTCATCAATAATTATAACATGAGTCATAATTGTTTTGAAATCATTTTACTCTGCTGTCTTGCTAATATTATAATAAATTACAGTCAGACAATCAATCAAAACCAGCAATATATTTATAGTTGCCTGTAAAGGTACAAGATAATTTCAACAAAATTTGATCATGAAGAGTGCCAGGTGCTACATTGTAGGTATTATATGTGTTAATTACTCAGTGATAAAATTAAAGCAGAGTATGACTATTTTGAGATATTTATAATAACCTTTATAATAACCTAATACAATAATAATAAAGTATTATTAACTGAATAAAATCTGGATAAATTTAATGGATGTCATAATCGTTCTACTTGCAAAATTACACTAGTGTTTAAATGCAATAATTAGCTTGACAGCATTGATTCAACAATGCTGTCATTGTTGGAATGCCGCCCCCTCCTGCTTTCTATTGTGACTTGGCCTACCACACGGTTGACATCATACGGGTTGTAGCTTTTCGGATACACACCTCGAATAAAATCTGAAAGATATGAAACACAACAATGTGTCCAGGCAATAAAGGGAAATACAATTTTAATAAATATTCAAATTATTCTAATGATGGACAAAAGCTGATGCATGTATATAATATATGGAATATTTGCTTGCGAATAGGATTTTTATGTTTTTCCGCTGGCTAGTTTTATTAAATTGTTTATAATTATATATAAAGTCCTGTTGCCTAGCAGCCATTGGTATGCATATGCTGTGGGATAGGGGAGTGTCAATACGATGCACTCCTCAAGGTACTGGTGGTGCTATGTAACCTCTCACCAGTGGTTGGCCATTCACTTCAGATATTCATCGAGTGAAGACGTTTGTTTTGATCTTTGGTAAGGTAAGACTCACTTTGCCTTTATTTGACCTCTCTTGTAATAGTTTTGAGACAATAATTGTTGGTTAGATTTTGTTTCATTTCGGGCATCAGTTTCTTTTTGAAGCACATAATTTTTGCTTTTCACTGAGTGAGCTAAAATGTTTTATACAAATGTATATTCTATATACTGTATTCTCATGTATTTTTCGATGTTACTGAGCATGATCAAAGCGATGTCAATTCATTCACATTACTTTCATGAACATTATGCGGCAGGTGTAAAGTACAGGTCAGGTCACTTATTGTTTACGGTACCTGAGAACCCTAGCTCTAGGTCAGTGAGAACCCGTCGTTTACATGTGAGCTCATCCGATGGTTAGGGTGAGGTTTCTGGTTAGAGTTTGGATTTCTCTTAGAATTAACAACCTGACCTGTGAGCTGACCTGTGACCTGTACTTTACACCGGCCGAACATTATGCGACATGGAGATTAAATTGTATCTATTATGTCAGGACTGGTAGCCAATATATGCTGTCAATATTGCATGGATAACCTCCATTAATTGCATATGTCATGTCAAGGTATGCAAAGTATGTTGATACATCATTGGGCAGTTGTCTGTTGTATGGTTTCAGTTTAGAAAGAAAAAGGATGTACATACCATGTATCAAGGAGATCCTGTGTGGATCATATTTCTTTGAAGTGTCTCTCCCAGTCAAAGTTGATGTTTTTCTTTCGGCAACCAGGAAGAGTGACACTGTCAATAAGCGTGCTGCCTTTTTGAAATCCTTCATAGCAGCAGCTTTTGACTTCAGGTGCTGGGGTATGCTTGTCATTTTTCCAGCACCTGCAGGCAAAGTTGATTTAGGTTGATTTGAAGAAGTTGAAGAAGAAGTTGACGTACTTGGTGGGGGTGGTATCTCCCATCTGTATGCTATGACATCCTGTAAGAAAACAACAGGCCAGCATATTAATATATTTACTGCATAACTATGTTATACTCTATCACACAAATTAAGACCTAATAAGTACATGTATACTGTGTATGAGCTTAGAAGCTATAGTCATTCCATATAATATTATATTAATAACACCTTATCTGGAAAATAAGGTGCATAAGATAGGTGCACAGAATTAATGTCAAAACGTATAAATACATGCCAGAAGCTAGATCCTTTGGAGTTGAGTGGCGTAACTCGGTGGTCACTTTGTGCCCCCCCTCCCCCAGGCCGAATAGAGTTAACTTTGCATTGTGGGATTAAAATGCTGACAAACATTTCAAAATGTTGATTGCCTTGGACATATATAGAAGTTCCTGCATGCAATGTTGATACATTTGTAATTTTAGTGAAGAATTAAATGGTACAACATGAATTTCTTATTGTCTTGATTTGGTTGCACACACTCATGGTACAGAAAGGTGGAATAGCTTCATGATGAATTAAACCATCTAATATAATGATGGTGTACGTATTGGACTGATTATCAGTAAATAAATATGAATGGGCAATTAGCTCCCAATATTAAAGCAGTTTGATTCAATGCAAACTAAAATAGACCCAGTGCTCGATTTTAGCAGTAGTCCACTAGCCCGCAACAAGTAAAAAAATGTTTTGACTAGTAAAGTAGCTGTACAGCTAGTACATGTAGATGTTGAGTTCAAAGTAATTGTTATGAAAAGAAAAAAAAATTGATTGTAGTATGCTATGCAGAAGTTGACTTTGGGCTAGTAACGTTTTAGCATCACAGTAGCTCAAAATTAGGGCCAGACTGAGTAAAAAAAGATCGAGCACTGAGACCACCTCAAAGTTTCCAATGCCATTTTGAAAATTATGAAAAATTTGCTGGCATGGTTTACCCACTTGCCATACAAACCTTTGAAGTCCATTGAGTTTGGTCAATGCAAATCTTGCATACCAATTGTGTACTGAAAGCTTTGCATGACCTAACTTGACAGACTACAAATGTTTGTATGGGAATAACTGGGTAACTGCATCAAAATGGCATCGGAAACTTCAAGGTTGTCTACAGGTATTATAAGTGGATGACAAAATTGCAATTCAGCATGTAGAAACATAATAAATTATACACAAATACATAAGATTTGGCAGATATACATGTATTACTTATTGTAACCACCAGATTCACATTGAGTGTGACAGTGCGGTGCAGCAATATTGTTATCATGATATAAAAGTGTATGTATACAGGTGCTGCACTTATGACTATGGTGCAGTATACATGTATGTGGATCAATGTCTATGATAAATAACAATATTATTATTTGATTGAGACATTAGTTCATTAAAAAATATAGAATAATGCTGGCTAATGTCTCCTTAAGCTACATGTAGATCTATATTGAACACAGAGATAAACCATGAGGCTTTATTACCTCCTATCATAAAATTAGAACAGCATAAATTTATAGTATACAATGTATATAATAATATTATGTGATTACCTTTGAAACAACAGTTGATTCACAGCCTTTACTCCTGGGTTTTGTTGCAGGGAGGGGATTCTCTATGGATTCTGGTACATTCTGCATGGTAAATGAATTAAGTTTAATTGCATACTTATATTAACAAAAAAAAAATGTTTTATAGACAATAGTGTTTTAGATCTTGAGGCAAGCCAGACTGATCAGGCATAATACATATTTAGCATACATGTACTGGTATTTGTTTCCAGCAGGAGTCCATAGAAGGAGGAGCCCATGCACACTCTCCTGCATAGGAAAATAGCTGTGTGAATGCATAATGAGAAGTAACATTTTGTCGTGTGATTGGTTTAGTGCAGGTATCCTTTGCCTACTTTCGCAGGAAACACAACGTTCAAAATAGCTACATCATCTGTTCTGCTGTTGGACAGACCTAATCTGGGAGATGCATGCTCCTGGTAATGGGCTCCTGTTTCCAGACAATTTAAGTGTTCTCTATATGTACATGCAATTAACTGCAATAATACTTTTTACAACAACCGCCAATTTTCTCGCCATCTGATTGGCTAATTTTCATATGCAATATTTTAACAGACGCGGGGCCGGCTTTCGAAGCGGGCTTTGCAGAGATTTGTGAATTCAGGTTGTGTACACATCTGTTCCAAAAATCAAGAAAATGAGGATTTTAAAAGTATTTCATCACTGGGAAAAGTTAATCGGTGAGTCAAACTTCCTTGTGTGGTGCCATTTGTCAAAATTTGAGCTATCTCTCGAGTCGAAGAAAGCATTTTCGGCTAATTTGTGATTGACTTTGTGACAAGTTCGACCGATCTTTTAGAACTAGAACTGAGAAATGGTATTGAATTAAATACATAATCTTCTAGTTCGTGATTAAAATCTCTTATTCAGGATATTTACATAACGTTTTTAAGTAGAAACAAACAGTTTAGAGTAGCTTAGGTATTTTTCTAGAGTTCGGGAAAGCATAAAGATGTGTTTATGTTTTGGACTTTTCGACTCGAAAGGCAGTTTGTACACACTCATTTGAAGCTAAAAGTGTTTTGTTGTTGTAAAAAACTAATTGAAGTTAGTTTTTTATGTGTCTGTCCTAATATTGACAATGATTTTCGTCATAACATGGCCAGAATAGCTGTGGATCCTCTCAGCGAAGATGCCTCGTGGATCCACAGCTATTTTGACCATATTATGACAAAAATCATTGTCAATATTAGGACAGACACAAAAAACTAACTTCAATTTGTTAAATTGGTCACAATTGTTTTAAACTGTATACTGTACATGTATTTGAGGCTTTGGCAATAACTCAACAAAACAAGACAATAAATTATAATCCACAGATAATAATACATTAATTTATTTTATGTACTTACATTAATTTATGTTATGTACTTAATTAAAGCTTAATACTTACTGTAGCAGGCTTTGCAGTAAAGGCTGCCACCTTATCTTTCAACCCACTGATCACTGAAAATAATAAGAGGGCATGAATGAATTCTCCAATTATATCCAGGAATAAAAGCTGATCAGGCTGACAATCATGGTTTACCACAATACATGTAGTTATAAGTTACATGTACATAGACAGTGTAACATCCTGGTATTAATTTAATTTAAAGCCCTGTATGGCTAATTATACAACTTCATATAAATGGGATATGTCAGGGGGATTATTATCTCAGTTGTCATGATAAGGTTTACTGAAATGGAGCATTAGGGGAATTATACATGAACTGAGTAAATTTACATTTAGTGCTTACTTTTGTTCAGCAGACCAATCTCCTGCCTGTTCCTTTCTACTGACATCTGACATTCCAGACAATGCTGAAAAATGCACATAATTATTTGTGTTAAGATTGTAAACAATACAGTTTACTTACTCCACTTCTTAAACAGTTTTGTTATACACCTCATTGTTTTTGTACTGTGTATGCTAATTTAGTCTGCTGCTAGAATTAAGCCAGTACATTTTTTGTTTGACGTTTAATGTTTATATGTCATTGTGTGAATGTATATCATGTGTACCTTTTCCAAAATTATTCTATTTGAACACTAAATGACTAAAGCATTTTAATCAGAACTATTCTAATTATATTCTACTTGTACTGTAAATGACAGTTGAAAATATATTTATACAATTAAACTGAATGTTGGACTTGTTCCAAGTCGAACTCGCTTAGTCAATGGGTAAGCGATTAAGTGAGTGGGTCAAAAATCGAGTGCGAGAATCGAAGCGAGAGGCGAGTTCAACTTGTTTCACTTGGAGGAAATTGAATCGGGGGATTATGTTATGGCGCGAAAACATGTTTCAGGGGCGGAGCTTACATTTCACGCCTTTGACAAACTCTTTCCGAGTACAATCAAATTGTAAATACCACATCCACAGTCAACTGACTTGACACGTCAACATACAATGCCTGAAGAATTGATGCTTTGTGATTGGGCAAATCTTAGTATGTGATAAGCCATGCCTCCGGTTGAAAAATCAACCGGTACATTTGGCGCGCTGCAAGTGAGAAAAGTCCTTCGTACGGGGGGCTAAGAAGGACTTTGAGAGAGTCTAACTGAATGTCACCATGTTTTAATAATTTACATGAACAATAAAAAATATGCACCTTGCAGCAGCTGCTCTCATTTCCAAGCTCTACACTTGCAGTGTCCATGTAGCTTGGAACAATTCCTTTACCATTCACCTCCTCTGTACGTGAGCTGCATCCTTTCACCTCTCCCTTGCTCAAATTTTGGTTAGGTTCACTTGAACTGGAGTGTAGCAGCGAGGAGGAAAAGTTACACTCGTGTTCCATTTGAGTGATCTGCGTCCTGCTTATCAAGTCTTTTTGCTTTTTTTGGATTTGGTCCAAAGATGCACCTGATTTGCCTCTTTCTTTTGCTGCTTTACCCTTCTTCTGCAGCTTCTTAGAAGGCTTACATGCAGTTCCTGGGGATGGTTTCTTGGCCTTCTTAGCTTTAGGCTCCTTTTGTGTAGATTCAACAGGAGTCTGAGTAAGATATAACCTCTCTGCGGCAGCTTTGGTTGCTTAAAATGTATGAGCAGAATTTTTTATCAGAACTGATAATAAATCATCAGGGCAGCTACTTTTATTTCCTGCCTTACATGTAAGTGCTTACTAGGATTAATAAATTTGCCTTAAATTATTTATTGTAGGTTTTTTAAACGTTTTTACCATTAGAAAAGTGAAGGGACTAGGACTTTCAGGAGGAGCACATTATTTTTTTCTTCCCCTTTCTTGTGTAAAAATATAAGAGGGTATTTTTGGTTACTGTGTCTTTATCAATTCCAAGCCTGGCCACCCCCCCCCCCCCCCCCTCCCCCGGGCATTTGTGGGGCATTATTTATTTTTATTTTTAGAACATTACAAATGCTTCACCATGAGGTCAGCTCAGCTGTCTAATGCCCGACCGTTAGGTCAGTAAATTTGATATTTTGTGTGAAATAGGCCTTTTTTAGGTAAGTTTGAATAATTTATTGTTTGCCTTCCATTTCAACAAATGCCGTTAGAAAAGTGAAGGGACTAGGACTTTCAGGAGGAGCACATTATTTTTTTCTTCCCCTTTCTTGTGTAAAAATATAAGAGGGTATTTTTGGTTACTGTGTCTTTATCAATTCCAAGCCTGGCCACCCCCCCCCCCCCCCTCCCCCGGGCATTTGTGGGGCATTATTTATTTTTATTTTTAGAACATTACAAATGCTTCACCATGGGGTCAGCTCAGCTGTCTAATGCCCGACCGTTAGGTCAGTAAATTTGATATTTTGTGTGAAATAGGCCTTTTTTAGGTAAGTTTGAATAATTTATTGTTTGCCTTCCATTTCAACAAATGCCCCACCCCCTGGATTGATAGGCTGACAAATGCCCCATCCTTGTACGGGGGTGGGGGGAATGGGCAGGCTTGGAATTAATAGAGACATAATATACCCTTTCAGCTTGCCTGTTTGTTGCCCCATTTCAGACCATGTGACAGCTCTCCAGAGGATTTAGTGCTTTGTTTTCCAATTATAGAAATTGGTACATTTCCTCTTGGGATACAGAAAAACAAAAACACATTACTCAAGAGGAAAGTCATGTGGTCTGAAATGGGGCAACAAACAGGCAAGCTGAAAGGGTCTATTGCAGGATTTGTTTTATTCACTTCTTGCTCAGACTGCAGGAATTTGTTGTTTATTTTTGGAATACCCCCTTCCCCACCACCACCCTTCACTTCTAAGATGCATCTGTAAGTATCAGGATCTGATGTAAATTTCATTAGTTTGAGAACTGTAAATGTGTGCAGTTTGATAGATGGTAGGGTGGGGAGGATCGTTTACTGCAAATATCACACAAAGGGTGGAATTACGTGTCGTGTTGCCCATTATGAATTAAGACCTTATAATCACATTGAAACAACAATGTTTACATTTAAATGTTCCAACAAATGTAGCTATAGCATCATTATTGATCAACAGTTTGAGTTCCATTACTATGAAATGGATAAATAATGAGGGCCCTGCATCTGAAATGCTTACCTGCAGTAAGTTCTATAGTTCCAGCATATGCCTTACCACAGCTCACAGCCATTATTTGCTCTCCCTTCACAAACTGCACCAAAGTGCCATCTGCTTTTGATATGTTCTTTGATGATATGGGGTCGTAGGTGTTTTGGGGCTCATCCCATAGGATGATGCACCAGCCTTTAATTCAATTTTAAAAAATAGACAAAAATAAAATACCAGTTTTGTAAGCATGACTAATAACAGCAGTATCCCACTAAAATATAAGCTTAATTTAAGCTGGAGAAATTGCAGAATACCCCCTCAAGTGGTTCATTAATAATTTTCTCAACTTTTTCATACAAACCTTCTAAAAACCTAACCCTGAAAAAAAAAACCTAACCATTTTCGACCGAAAATCATTCATAGAACGAGTCCAAATACACCTGAACGAAAGTGGAGAATTTAGCGATCTTTTGAGTGGAGGGGGTATTCTGCAACTAAGCCAGTCCACATACCTATTTTTCTTGTGAATTTGACCTTGAATTTCCCCTCGTACAACTACCCAGTGCTACAGAGCTTTAATATGACATCTCCTAAACCCCTGTGCTGACTGTGGGGAGACATAGGTAACAACAAACAGCACACACGGGAAAGAGGATTTAGGTCGCGTTAGGAGACGAGAAAGCTCAGTCTGCTAACAGGTACAATTTTGGCTTAATTCCCCCTATAGAACGCACTGACATCGCGCTTGCTTGTTTGGCTAAGAGAGAAGTTTATTAAAATGCACGGAAAACAATCCGAGATACAAAACGTGAAACATCGGAAGATGCCACCCATCAGTGTCTACGTCAACTATATAGGGATGGTGGGTGGGTAAAAATTAATCAAAAGCAATATAACCAATGCTATGAGAAATGTACTATAGATTGAGTAGAACGAGGACGTGTTATCGAAGCTAGAGTGAACGCAAAAATGTGCAATACTATACAGGGTGTGTTCTATATGAGCAATTAATCCCTTTGAGAATGCCAAGCATCCACAAAGTAACGCAATTAAATAACCGTTGATTAAAACAAAACCTACGGCCGGGAGCGACTTTCAAAAGACTTACAGCTGAGACTACTGAGTCATGCCTAGGCAGTCGAAACTTTAGCAATAATTCCTTTGCATTCCCACTTCCCAAGTGTGCCTGATACGTGCTCCAGCCGAGGAAAAGGATCGCTATTGCTTATCAAGGGAAAAATGCCAAAGCCGGCTTGTGAAAATCCAAGATGGTGGTTCGGAAAGAAAGCGAAAGAGGGGAAATTCGAGATCAAAATTCACCTCTTGTGAATTATTAAAAACGCCACCAGTACTTTAAAGTACACTTACTTGTTTCATTAGGTCCATTTGATTTGCTGCCGACTTTAGTTTCTTTCAGTTTCAGTGGCAGTTGTCGTTTTCTTCCCGTACTGGTCGTAAGGAGAGAATTAAGCTTAACGATTTCCTCCACTTCTGATTCACTCGAAATCGAATCCGATGATATGCTTTGAGAATCCTCAAACTCCTCCTCCTCCTCGTTAAGCTTTTTTCTAAACTTTTCGCCACCCGACATAATACTTTAGGTTTCCTATAAGATTATGATTCCAATTTCGAGTTATTCTGCAATCACGTAGGTACTGCACAGCCACAGGTAAAAGAGTTGGCTTCGATCAGTGGCTCGAGTTACGAAAATCCCGCTCTTTGCAAATACTCGTAATCTGATTGGAGCATACAGCCACGTGATCAAGGCCCCCGCTGTGCCGCATGCTAGATCTATGTTTGTTTATAAAAATGGCTTCAAAGCGCAAGTATAAATTATGGCAAAGTGATCCAAGCGTTCCCATCCCAAAGAGGACATTAGCACGCCTGAGAAAAAACGCACGAGCCATTCCAAATAACCTTCAGCCCGAGATTGGCAACGACGAAGCTACATGTAGCCGGGACCATGTTCAAGAAGGGAATTGGGTAAACTCAGAAGATAGCTCGGACGAAGAAGAAGGTCAAGTTCAAGTCTTAAGCGAGGAAATTGCGAATGACCAGGATTGGGCTGACAATGGCTATGAAATGCGTCAAAGTACAAGTGATCGTGAGACCAATCTAGAAGACGAAGAACTGTTTTCGTCGGAGTCAGAAGACGTAAGCTTACATGAATCACAACTTACGGCCGATCTTGAAAGTGAAGCTATTCATTTACCAGAGGAAAATGACTTTCGAGATTGTGATCTCAATTGTGAGTCAGACTCAGACGTAGAAAGCGAAACGGAAGATGTACATGTAGAAACGGAAGATACTGCTACACCGATTTATCCCGGGGCAGCCATCACTGTTGAGGATAGCATTTTAAGTATTATGAAATATGCCATACGGCATAAAACTACTTATTCTGCTATAAGTGATTTGTTGGGCTTAATATCTCTTCACCTACCCCCCAGCAGTAATAAGGAACACTTGCGTTCTCTTTCTTTTCTCAAGAAATCATTTGCTTCGAAGGCCAACGACGAAGAGCTCGTCACTGTGAAAGAATACTGCCCGGATTGTATGGCACTTTGGGAAAACAATGCAGTAACATGCAGATTTTGTGGTAAAGTAAAATCAAAGAGGACAAAAAACTACTTTTTGTCATTGGACATAGCAGGCCAGATAAAGACTATGTTTAGAGGTGAGTGACTATTTGAAATGGTAACGTTATTAAATTTAAATAAATATGTCAGTAGCAGTAATTAATAGGTCATAGTAATATATATAGCTGGTAAGCCTTTAAGTTAATGTCTCTATCAATTCCAAGCCCACCCACCCCCCCCCCCCAAAAAAAACCGGGATTTTGTTATTTTGGAATCAGAACGTTGCAAATGCCCCACCGTGGGGCCAGCTAAGCTATGCAAATGCCCCACCCCGGGGTAAGTATAGCGAACATGCAAAATTTCTTCGCCGTTTCAATGCCATATTTCACCGCTTTTCTTTATTAAAGTAATGCAGTACTCACCTCCAAACAGTTTTGAAAGTGCCCCCAAATCCCACACTCACTAGCCAGATCCCAACAAACTGCACACTTCACCCCAAAACTGGGAAATTCCTAATGCCATGTTCACGGATGACCTTTCCACCGCCATGTTGATTGATGAAGCAAGCACGTGTAAGAGGGGTGGGATAATTTTTTGACAAATTCCCTTGGCCCTTTGGCCCAGGCTGATGCAAAACAAATGCCCCACCCTAGGGACAGATAGGACGAGGACGTCAAATGCCCCATCTTGCCTGAGGGTGGGGGGGGGGGGTGGGTGGGGTGATGGGTGGGCTTGGTATTGATAGAGACATAGACATATAGACATAGACAACTTTATTTATCCACGGAGATCCAACAGAGTATAACACCTGGTTTACATGGATGCCATGCCATAATAAAATAGAAGTAGATAAAAATGTGGTTAAAATATAATTAACCGGACATCAGAAGGCTACCACGGTCATTCCTTACACGGGACTTAAAAGCCCGCAAACACTTAATTTGTCGAGTAGCTTTTGGCAATTTGTTCCATAAAGAAGCACCCTTGTATCGTAGGCTCTTTTTCAAATAATTTGTTTTTGGGGCAGGCATTGCTAAAAGGGCAAATTAATGACAGATAATAAGCTTAAATATTTAAAAAGATTTTTTAATAACTTAATTTGTGATATTTCAAAGCCTCAATGTCACATTCATATGGGCTTTATAAACAAAAGTGTGGATAAAGGTTTATATACTTTAACAGTAAACTGATGCTGCAATACTTGGGCATGGTCATGTACCTGTGTGATCATAGCAGTGCCATTAATGCCACTGTGTCTAGTTGTTTTGTTTTGCACTGCCAGGGACATATACATGTAGCTAGCCTAAAACATTTTCAGCTATGTACAAAAGCAAATAATTGTGATGGGCCAGTTATGTGCTGGCCTACAAAATTACTGCCCAGATAATGTGCACGCCTACAAAAGTATGTGTCAGTAATGTGCAGGCCTACAAAATTATGGGCCAGATATACATGTATGCATGCCTACAATTAGCCAAAGCCATAATTATTGGCCCTGACTGCCAATGATAGAACTGAATGCACCATGGCCTGGCACCAAGGTATGATCTGAACAAGGTCTTATATTATTAGTCATGTATAACTATATATAATATCAATACATGTATAGTAAAGCACTGCACTATCAGTACCAGACACACCCCTTAATTAATACATTTTTTGCTATAGAAACTGGCTTCATGGAAGACCTAGAGTATGGTTATAAGGAAAGAGAGCGTTCAATGGCCTCGTTCTCAAACAAAGAAAGGGAATGGTATGATATTATGGATGGAGACCTATACCGAGACCAACTGCAGCCTGGAGGTTTCCTAACCAATAAACATAACATCTCTTTGACTTTCAATACTGATGGGGTGCATGTCTTCAAAGCAGCAAGAGACGAAATATGGCCACTTCTGGTTATTCTCAATGAAGTTCATCCTTCTGTGAGGTGAATAATTTGTATGAAAATGAATGGCACATTTTATTTACCAAAACCTACATGTACATGTAACATAATGAGCTTTGTTTTAGTGTATGTTAATATCTGATAATGAAAAAATAACAAAGGAAAATATAAATTGAATACATGTACATGTGTATTTATATACATGTATCAGACTTGATTGATTGGTAAAATTTAACCTTTCATTTTATTTTCATTTTGTTATAGATACAGCCCCAAAAGGTTGATATTAGGTGGAATCTGGTTTGGACCACAAAAGCCATCAATGCCAACCTTCCTTGCTCCTTTTCGTGAACAGATAAACAATCTTAAGAAAAATGGTGAGTTTCAATTAAAACCATGTACATGTAGATGTACATACTAGCTTACAGCTGTAATGTAGCTAGGGATACACCATTAGACAAGTGAGGGAAGGGGGGGGGGGGGGGATGGGCAGTCAAAATAATTTCCCTGAAGAGCAAGATATAATAATTATTATGAAAGCAATAGTTGGGTTTACACAACAACTTGAGAATCTCCCAACCTCCCCCTCATGTTTTCATAAGGCTATGGAAACACGGAAAACGTTTACTATTTCTTAAATGTTGTAGGTTGGTTTTGTTTACAACATACACAGGGGGGCGAGGGGCGAGGGTGGTACTTAGAGGTCGGTACAGTGTGAATACTTATTCCAGTTTCTAGCAGGTAACTGCTTGTGTATGTACATGCACATTGTACACTACTGCAGAACTATAAATAAACTCGACTACCATTTTAAGTACTAATTATGGCCAATATTAAAATCATATATATTTACTGTATGGTAGGGATTACAATAGACTGTGGTCCAGAAAGCTTTACGTGTCGTGCTGTGTGCATGATTGGAACAGCAGATTTACCTGGGAAGTCAGCATTGCAGGCATTCACTCAGTTCAATGGTAAATTTGGCTGCTCATTTTGTGAACATGAAGGGGAAGTTGTGAAAGTTGGGAAAGGTCATTCAAGGGCTTATCCATTCATCCCTGGACCACCAGAGAACTTAAGGACAAAGGACAATACAATTCAGAATGGGCAACTGGCACAGAGGACAGGAAAACCAGTAAGTACATGTATGAAATAATGATATTATGAATTGTGTACAACAGTCATAAGTTATATGTACAAATTTATATTTCTGAAGCAAAACTATAAAACACAACAGGCATTTGAGAACATGAGAAATGTTACATTCTGGAGTGTTTGCAAATGACCTAACCTGCTTTCAGGTGGTAGATGGTGTTTTTTTTCACGCAGCAAACGGATCATCAAAGCGGCCGCCATATTGGCCGAGCGTGATTGAGACCTGGGATCGAATGAAAAATGGAGGGGGGAGGGGGTGGTGGAGAAGAAGCAGAAATGAAAGACTGCCTGCCTGAAAACTATCGATTTCTGAGGAGCTGCCTATGATGGTATGTCACATCCAGTTACATATTATGCTTTCTTAATTGACCAATAGGAGTTGATGTGTGCCAAGATTGAAATGAAGCATGCAATTCAAACAAACTTTGCTTGCTGTCAAATACAATGCAAAATGTAGGTACAAACTTGTCACAAATACACGATCGAAAAAATATCTAAACTTCGAAGAAAACTCCGATGGAGACAGTGTTTGTCAGAACTTGATATGAAGAACTCATGGACAAACAAACTAGATCAAACTATGAGTGCAAAGTACACAGGTAAATTTTGTGATCATCAACCCTAACGAGAGAGTAGAAATGAGAAGCTCTTTCTCTGAGGAGTCAAAGTGGTCCATATTAGTGAATGTTTGCCAAAAGAAATGGACGACCATTGCAGCTTAAATGTATTGAGGTGGATTTCTGATTATTTCTTCTACTGTACAATTCATTACTGAGTTCAACGGCCGTGAGGTCAATAGATTGCATCTCTGCAATTTGGTCAACAATTATAATACTTTTCAGTAGCGAATTAAATCGTGGTTTGTTGTCGAGTTCTCTTTACCGTAAATATCATACTCTTTCCAAAGTCTGTCAAAAGCACAGCCAGAACATCTTTACCTAGAAGTAGGCTCTGTATAGCTACAAAGAGAACTTGACAACAAACCATGCAGTTCGCCTACATGTATATATATTGCCGCCTTCGTGGCTCTTTCTCTGCAGCTGTTCTCTCTAGAAAACCTCTGGAACCAGGGTACTTCACCTTAGTCTTCAAAAAAGACAAAGCTTTTTGTATTACTTGCCATATTTTATCAACTGCAGGCTCAGTACACAACACATATTCCTTTCAGTTCTTGCTTTCAACACTTGCTGCAATAAGCTTTGATTGACACTGTATCAGCCAATCATATTCCCTGTCCCTGATGGATGGGATATAACTTTTGTACTCAAAAATCGACAGTTTTTGGGCAGGCGGTCTTTCCTTTCTGCTTCTCCACCTCCCCCTCCCCTTCCATTTGTCATTCGATCCCTGGTCTCAATCACGCTCGGCCAATATGGCAGCTGCCATTTGCTGTGCAAAAAAAACACCATCTACCGCCTGAAAGCAGGCTACAAATGACCCAACAGTTTTACAACAGCATACAATGTATATGATGCATGAACATTTTTTTAGGCTTCTTTATCTGTTTTGTAATAATATGAATGTGTGCACTTGACGATGAAAGATTGCTACCAGCATGCATATGTCATGAATGTAATTGTGCCCTTAAGCTTGACATGCATGCCATATTACAATAATACATGTGTATATTAATTACAATGTCTTGCTTGGGTTTAAATGATAGTGAGGAAAGACATATCAAAATTCACAAGGGTACCTGAGGACATCTTTTGGAGTCATGCAGTTATAACAAATAAAAATATCAAACTTTAAATATGCTATTTATGATTCCACATTTAAACCATCCCATATGAATGGCTTAAAAACACATTCAGAGAAGACTTTGAGTGATCAGTAAAAGGGCTTAAATTGCCTGTCATCAAAATGTTGTTAAATGTTTCAAGTTGTAATTTGTTTCTTTTTCTTCATTTATTCCTCTGGGTTCACTAATTACATGTGTACATGTTAATGTGCATGCATGTAACTTGATACTACTCGGAGCTAACCATTTTTGTTTGTTTTAATACTCAAGGTAAAGCTTCTTGTACTATGAATGTGCACAACACTTGCAAGCATACTACAGCAAGTGTGGTGCTGGCTGGACCTCTCTGGGTGTACTCATGTTTTGGTACAGAAGGGTGGAATGGCACCATGATGAAACTTATACATGGCACCCACCATGTTGCAATGCAGGTACATTGCTAATCTAATAATGCATTAAAGTATTAATTAAATGATTCAGTTTAGAATAGACATGACATGAACATGTAACCCACATACGGGTTTATACAGTAATGGTTTGCTTGAAAAAAACCTGTGATTGTTGGTAAGTTGTTCATGGATGTTGTAGGCATGTTTTTCTCTTGCACTTACTTAAGTGCCATTCTTGAACTTATACTCTATAGCATGCAAAACATGTATTGGACTACTTGTTTCAGTTAATGCAAATATATTTACAAATGTAAATACATTATATATTTATATATTTTAAATCAAGGTTGTTGCTGCTGTGAAAGCTTTACACATAATCTCTGTTGTGTGCGATAAGAGAGCACGTCCTCAAAATGCGGAAGCAGATGTTACAAAGTACATACAAAGCCTTGATGGAAGAATAAGGTAAACATTTATTCGTTGTAGTGGTAGTGTACATGTTTCAATCTTTATTTACACCCGTTGAATTGTTTTTGGGACTTAATATTCCCAGATTCCCCTTACATCAAGTAAGGTGTATGTATGTTCAGGTCCTCCCCTACCCCCCAAGAAACAAAAAAGAAATATACAATCCCATTTAATGCTCCTGGTTATATTATAGGGATGTCTTAAGACTTGTTAGTGAGGCTTTGGCCCAAGAAAATGCACTTGGTTTTGAAATTTAAGGGCTCAGAATTGCTATTTCCAGCATTTTCCAAGATGTATTTCTCATGAAAAAACTCTGGATGGAACCCAGTAGTCCAAATTTAAGGCCCCCCTTGATGCATTTATATCTGTTTCTCAGGGACCCCATTTTCTCCAAGATATTTCAGGTACCCCAAATTTCTCCCCCATCCTCCCCCATCGCATAAATAATGAATGGTTCCTTATAGTCAACAAGTTGCACATGTTAAATTTACATAATAAATGTAATTTCTTACATTCTATTTCTCCATAGAAATAATTTTGTCAGACTGTTCCCAGGATGCTATTCAGTTGGATGTATTACCAAAAAGATTAATCTACCCATGGACCAGTTGGCACTGTTAAACGAGTTGATTCCTGGGGCAGCAGTAAATGTTGAGGAGGTGTATTTCTTCAAGAAGATATACCTCCATAGGCAAACATTCTACAGCATGTGTTGCAGTAATGTAACAAAACGAAATAGCTACACCATAAAGTATAAGTGCATAGATGGATCAGAGAGAGCAGGTTGCATTGTACATTTCCTGAAGGTAAAATTGAATGACCATGAAATGGCACATTACCTTGCAGTTGTTAGGGACCTTGTCCCAAGTCCAGACGAAGGAATCCTGGAAGGCACTGTGGTCTCAACCAACAACAAGGAGCTAGGGATACACTTGAAGCCATATAAGTATGACAAGTAAGTGATGGGAGGTGTCCGTTTACAGGAGGTTACGAATATAGTGTTTCCTAAGAGAAACTGCTGAGACCATGGAATGGTGTCCGCTTACGGGAGGTGTCCGCGTATGGGAGGTGTCCGTTAATGGAGGTTTGACTATATTCCATTCATGCATCATTAGAGTGACTCCATTTACATGTATAATCAACTCATTAACACTGTACATGCAATAATTTATATAAGAGTATGCACAATGTATTACTCTAATACTAAACCATTTTATGACCTGACAAAAGTATATCATCTGTTGAGTGTTCTTAACTGTTCAGAGGTCCCCAGTATTAAGATTTTGTTATGCGATGACAGTCGGAGGGTCATTAGACTGAAATACACAGTGCATTAAAAAATTTAGATATTTATAAATTATATGCAAAAATCTTGGGATTGTTGATTACATGGACAGAAAATCAAAACCCCCTAGAAAGAGTTTCTGGCAGAAATCAAACTTGTATTCATAAAGGTGGTCGCTGATTAGGGATATGGTCATTTATGGGAGTGATCACTTAGAGAGAGTCAAGTATATTATATTTAAGCCAATTGAAGTAATCCTGTAGTCACACATGACTTATTCAACTGTTTTAACAAATCACCAGAGATGAACCTGTTACCTACATTCATGTAAACGACATCAAAGAGAAGCATGTCGCTATCAGCTGTCTACCTTCTGGCACTGTTTATGTTTGCAGGCCACCCAACATCTTTGAAATGGATTAAGGTAAAATTAAGAATTTAACCTTATATTTCCTTAAATGTTTAATTATGCCTACAGAAATTGCGGTTATTAAAATCTTCCATTATTTAACCAATTTAACCGTCAAAACAAGTCATATTAACCTGTAAAAATTGTGGTTTAATTAATATTTTTGTACACTTTTTTCTAGCATGCATGCAATATATTTTATGCATGCATGCACTTTTGCATACATGCATCAAATGGAACTGCATGCATGCATTTCCTTTTGCATGCATGCAGTATGTTGTGCATGCATGCATCGAGTGCTTTAACGTAATTGCATACATGCGTGCATGTATGCATTTCCTTTTGCATGTATGCATTGTCAATTGCATGTATGAAAAGTCAATTGCATGCATGCAAAATGCAAAATGCATGCATGCAGGTGCATGCAAATGGAACTGCATGTATGCATGCATGCACGCAAGTGGCCATGCATGTATGCCACATGCATGCTGCATGCATGCAGCATGCATGCATTTTTTGGGAGGGTAGGCTGATACGTGCCTTGAGTTGTTTTATGTAGGGAGCGCTGGATGCGTTCAGACGGTTCTAGTGAGGAGTCCGTATCTGTATTAAGCGACATTGTTGTGTGTGGGGGGAGGGTGTGGGTGTGTGGTATGTGTACGTTTTCCGGGCTAGTCAGGCTGATTTGGACGGGGTGGGTCCTTGCCCGGTCCGAGGTTTGTGTGGGCAGTCCACTGCGGCGTGACGCATTTCAATGGACCTTATGTGTAAACACGGGCCACAAAGAGATGTTTCTCGAATACTCCTTCAACCCTTGTCACAGTTGTTGGACTGGAAGGCCCCATAATAGCGTACGGGGGTGACCTTCCTAGTGTTACACTAGCTCCGACGCTGACTGACTCGAGGTGTGGAATCTTGCGGATGACTCGAGCGTGTAGGTCGTCGAAGGCGGTGTACTCCATTGTACTTGGCCGCGCTTTATCTTTTACAGGATCGTCTTGTGACCGTCGTTTTCATATTTCTAGGTCTCCTAAGTGACGCAAGCGAGCGGTTCGCTCAGGTTCTCGGATAAGCCCAGAAACTATTATTTCGAGCTCACCCGTCATACGTTGCTGATAGGAACGTTCGGCAAATGTAAACTCTTGTGTGCTTGGCAAAGGATTCAAGAGATCCTCATGAGGCCAGAAGACATAATGTGATACTAAAACGGATGCCTTGCGTGCCAGACCGCTCTTCAAGTTCTTACCTGCGATTTTTGAATCGGCTTTCTTTATTCTCGTCAATAATTTCTTATGATAAAATTATTCTTCAAGGGATTCGTCGCTGGACTCGCCTGGAATCGGTGCCTTCGTCCGAGAATTCTTGGTTATGGAGTTCTAGTTTGGCGATCTGGCGATCAACCTTATGCTCTAGCGACTTGACAGCTCTGAGATCTGTGATAGTTGGGTCATGTTTCTTGGCGTGGGCCATGTCGTTGCACTCGGGTTTTAACGAATTCTGAATGACTTTTAAGCCTTCTAGAGCGGTGATTATCCCCTCCAAAGTCACGTGAGGCTTTAGGAACTTTGCAGGCAAGACAAAGGGATTTTGCTTACCTTGGTGAATGATCGACCATCTTGGAAGGGCGTAATGTTCGATAATGTTCGAACACGTTCAATAATGGAGGTGTACAATCATGAGCAGTATTCAACCTAAGTCACCGAGCAATACGAAACCTATGCTAACCGGATGGAAGATCACGTTATGATATCACGTCTGATGATAATTGACATTTATGTACAACTACATAATTAACCAAATTAACCATTACTCCTCGTTAACTTAGTAATATTTATTCTGCTCCTCCTTTTTTCCTATTTAAAAAATCATCTCTCAAGAAGTTAAAAACTTTCCACTGAACTATTTTTCAGTGCCGATCCCAGTTCGTCCAACAAGTTTTCCACAAAACATCAGCGTTATAACTATTAACACTACATCGCTGCTCGTGAAGTGGACTCCGTTACCAAAAATACACCAGAAGGAAGATTTCAAAGGGTACAAGGTGTCTGTAAAGAGAACAGGAGACCAAAAGAGACGAGAAAACCAGAAGACAGAAGGAGACCAAAAGGATACTCATCCCAAAGTTGTTAATAGTACAAGCATTGTGTTGAGTGACCTTTACAAGTGCACCGATTACCTAGTGACGGTGCTTGCTTACAATCGCGATGGAGACGGGCCAATGTCCCCATCAATCAGCTTCAAGACGAATAAAGGTAGCGTGTAGAATGAATACTACATTTATTGACTGACAATTATTTCACTAAAGTAAATCTAAGACCACGGCCAAAACTATTGGAACGGCCCCCTATTCCCCCATCTCAATGTTGAGTAACCAAATGGTAAAGGAAAACGTTCGCATCTCACAACATTTAAAATGAGTGAGGGATTGTTACATGAGTCTCGGTGTTCATCTAGTTTTGTCCATTGTTGTAGCTTATTTAACCTGTTAGTTGGATAATACTGTAAAGAAAATAGAAAAGTCAAGTCATTGGACGTTAACAATTTAATATGTTTCACAGAACGTTTTTAATTATTAGATTACTCGATTTAATCAAACGTAGAACTAGAGGATAGTAATTCGTAATAGCGTTTAATTTCAGATACGTTTAATTTCATACACAATCAATAAAGTGCTAGCTCATATCTAGATGACACAATGTGTGTGTGATGCAAGCAAGCCCAGGTAAGATTGTGTGTTAATTTAGGTCCTAACAAATTTATTTTTAACCTATAATCAGACATACCTGGTGTACCATCCATTACTAACAACGAAAAGGAGCAACCTGGGTGCAGTATTCATTTGAAATGGACGCAGCCTCACAACAACAATTGCCCTGTCGATATGTACAGTGTGTACTACAGATTGGTGCAGTCCAGTGAGAGAAGCAGTCCTTGGTTTGTAGTGAACACGACTCACAACAATTACGAGCTGTTGCTTCAGTGTGACAAGTTTTATGATGTCATGGTTCGCGCCTCTAATGCCAAGGGGATATCTGAAGTTAACTATTATAAGAAAAGAAGAATAAAAACTGACAAAGGTAGGCAGTCAAAATTATTTCACCCATCTTCAAGAAAGGAAACTGAAATAAGATCTTGAAAGACAAAATAGACAACAAGTAAAGCATAAGAAACATTTATTTACTTACAAGGGTCTTTGGTCAACTAACGTCTTTAAAAAGGAACCATTAGCAACTAATATTTGGCGCCTTTCGGGGATGATTTAGCTGAAAATGCTTAAACAAACATTCACTATCTTATGACCTTGCTGAACAATTTCGATCAAGTAGAGTCTTGGTTATTTTGCCCACTGATCCAGGTCAATAAGATCGACCCACTGATTCAGCCGCTTTTATATGTGGGGAAGAGTGCAGGCTCTGACGAAGGGCTAGCGCTCGAAACGTCAGCTGCTAGTCGCTTCCCACGGCGGTTAGCATACCTTAATCGACTTTTAGGTGATCAGAACAAAAGGCGTTTAAACTATGATTTGTTTGATGTCGAAAAATAAGTTATATTATTAGAAAAGATGGCCGTAATCTGCCTGATACGCTTTTATTTCGACAGCAGATAAAGTGGGAAAGGGCAAAATCCTTTTACGCAAGACATCAACCACATCTAAAAGTATTGGCCTAACTTCGGCTGTCCAGCAGCCAAATACGACGAACATGACGAAAGATGAGATCCTCACCAATAACTCTGTTAACTACACGGAGTCAAGACCTTTGTCATTCTATCGTATTGACTATGAAACCACTGGCGGTTTAAAGTGGAATAAAACATTCCAGGGTGATAGAGGCGAGTTGACAGGTCTACAGCCGTATACCATATACCGTGTTGTGGTGACAGCCCTTGGTGACAAAACTGGTAATAAAAACATGCTTACATCACTGCCCGTCTTCCTTTACACAGATGAAGAAGGTAAGAGATTGATTATAGCTATCCATCGATGTTTAAAAATGTCGATGTTAAGAAAATAAAGCAACCCAAACTGACAATTTGACATGAAAACACGCACAGTTATTAAGAAAAATGTGAAAGAGAAGAACAGGTTAACTTAACTTAGAAAAGTAATAAATGACAAACAAATATGAGAGACAACTTCAAAAGCAATAATTATGTTATATTGGTATGTTTCTTCATCTTGTGTGCAGTTCCGAGTGTTCCTGTTCGTATCAAGTTACTAAAGAAGACATCGACAAGTATTCGTATTTCCTGGACTCTAATCGATGACAAGTCGTTTCAAGGAATTCCTGTTGGTTATGCTGTCCAATATGAAAATGTTGAATCGCAAATGAATTCTGGTGTATATCAGAAGACCGAAATGTTTAGCAAAGAGGTGAATGAGACGCTAATAGAAGATCTGCATCCCTTTACGACATATATGATTGCAGTAGTTGGACGGACGGCGAAAGGCTTGGGCCCTAGCGGCCTAGAAATCAACGTTACGACAGACGAAGAAGGTGATTTAAAACCTCATTGTAACATGTCAGTAAACTATTCATATTAATTTTAAGTCAATATTAGCACACATATACATAAACATATAAACGTAAACATAAAAATACACACACATACATAGGAATAGTGCCTTTATTTTCCAATTTGTACCTATAGAATGAAGGAAAATGTATTTTGTATCCAAAATATGTTTAGCAACAGAAACATAAAACGTGTAAGAGCTCTATAAACAGTTTCTAAAACCTTTTTATAGTGCACACGTATCTGCTCTTAATGAGTACATGATTTTATTTAATGACAGATATTCTTCCTTGTTGTATTCTCTGGTAATGTGTTGTACCCAGTCTAGCCGCTTGATTTGCTTTGTTTCCGTTTAATCGAACATTTAATGGAGATGCATATTTATAGTTGTTTATGCCTTCCCCCTTCCTTTAAAGCGTAATACCCAAAGTGCTGCATTCACTGAGCCTGTTTGCTGGGCAAGATACTATAACTCACATACAGGCATGATTTGGAGAAATATCGCTATGAGCCAAAGCCCATAGCCGCTTTTAATAAAAATGTCCATTTCAATAGTAATTAGTTACTTATTTACAAATGTTGATCTAATCATTTTTTTGCCCAGTAAAAGTGAGGGCAAGGAAAACTAATAGATAATAGATATAGCTAATAGACTGGTTGCCCTTGCTAACGATTCACTATAAATTCTATAATATTGTCATGGCTTATAATTACTAGCCCAATAGAATGTAAGGTTACCACTGCTAACCAATCATTTGAACTAAGATAATGGTATTCAATAATAATATTGAAAACTAGTTATAAATCAAGTGGTTGCCTTAATGTGCTAAGCATTTTCTGGGATACGTAATAATAAAGCTTACATTACAGTGTCACCTTTGCACTAACAGCCCTCATCAAGACCACTGTTTTATATAACTTGGCAGAAAGCAGACATGAATACGGGAAAGTTTAAGAAGTCAAACTAGAGACACGGATGTATTTTTGGAAGGCATTAGACTTCCAACGCCCTAGAATTCTAATTTCTGCATCAGACATCCCCAGATCTGCAGCATGGGAGGCAGCTCCAATTCGATAATTGTGTCCTTTCTAACGAGAGGGGTCGAGTCCACAATGATTAACATCCAGAGAAAGCTTGTCAGTGAAATTCTCCCGATAAACTGGTGTGCTAACCACATCTACAAAAAGAGGACCAGGTGTGCTACCCCTCCTGGACAGATATTCGAGGATTAGTTGGACCGGGCAAGAAACGGTCTGACGAGTTATTACTAACGAGAAGGGGCGTTGATTATAGTTATGCTTGAAATCACGAAATGTGATTGTCAAAGCTGTCACTTCATTAGCTTAATTAAAAACTTCTGTCAGTTGATTAAGCTATAGAGGAGGGGTTGACACCTGCTGAGCTGTTGAAGTTAGTTCACCAACTCGTAGAAATGCAAAAAATTCCAGAGCACTGTAAATTTGACAACTCGCCCAATAGTGATGGTATTGATGGCGCAATAGAAATAAATTTACCTCCAGGCATCAGTGTTACTAGAAAAGCTTTAAATTGACATATTTGATATGGAGAACCAGCAAATTCAGGTGCAGAGTTCACTAATCTAAATTTGGTAATCGGCTATCGAAACGTACACCTAGCTTTCCATAGCCTTTAAGCATTTGACTGATGTAAAATATTTTTGTGCGATCTGGGAAACCACCCAGCTTATATGAGTAACCTAATGCAGAGATATAAGTATTCACCTTTGAAGGAGCGTAATGACGGTCAAACATGAAAGCTATGAAAAGGCCCAATGTGGTGCTGTAATTGGTAATGTGAAAGCGAAAGAATTAATTCTGAAAATGGTGTACAAGATCTCATGGTGTACAAGATCTCAAGATCTCCATGCCCGCCTATAAGTTGGGATGGACGACGGTTGCAGGCTAGACTGCAACAACTTCGAAACTATAGCTGCCAATTGCGGGGCTGCAGATGCTGGGGGATGTCTGTTGGATTGGAGTTCATGTGTGCTGGTGCCAGTAGTTTGAAGGCCTGCACCTGTAAGCGAGATAATGCATCAGGCAAGGTATTCCGGACACGAGGAATGTGCTTTGCCTTAAAAACTATGTAATATTTCAAACAAACTAGCACCAGATTACGGACGAGCAACATAAGAAATTTGTCCTTACATGATTGCTTGTTGATGACATGTCAAGGGTCTCGTTATCCGTAAAAAATACAATACAACGATTCTTCATGTTATGTCCCCACAAGTTTAAACTGAGGACAATAGGGTAAAATTCTAAGAAGGCAATGTTGTGCTGTAACCAGCTTACTGGCCATTGCCCAAAACACCATTTGTTCCCGAAAATTGCTGGAAAACCCAGAGCATCTGATGCATCAGTAAACAACTTGAGCCTTTCAGAACTGTACCAGGTATCATCAAGAAAAAGTATCCCATTTTAGTCAGACAAAAAGGAAAGCCACACATTGAGGTCTTCTTTAACTTCCTTCTTGAGTCTAATGAAGCAGTATGGTGCCTGAATACCTATTGTGAGGTCAATCAATCTAGGTAAAAATGCTCGACGTGATACAATAACGGAACAAGCAAAATTTAACAAGCCTGTTAATGATTGAACCTCTTTTGGTGTAACATTTTTTGGGTGAAGAAATTCTGATAGGGCTTGAATGCATTTGTCAATCTTGTCACGAGGTAGGCGTGCTTCCAACGTGATTGAGTCAAGTTCGATGCCAGCAAATGAAAGTGTTGTGGAGGGGCCACATGTTTTTTTCCTGTGCTATGGGAATGCCCAGATAGCTACATAAAGTTAGAAATATATCTAACTGGACCTGACAAAACTGAACAGTAGGAGCCACTATGAGAACATCATCCAATAAATGTAGTATACTATTAATCTTGAATTTTGTCTGGGCAATCCATTCCACTGCGGTTGTAAATGGTATAGTAGCAACTGTCTAGGTTATTACTAGTTTCGGATTACCTGTGTCCCGACCCATAAGCCTCCTCGGGGCGGACGAACACGAGGGTTCAGGATTCCGCGACAAGGTTGTACCTTTTCTTATTGGTCAACATTAATTGCAAGATTTATACCATCATTAAGTGCTCTAAAGATTCATTTCAGCTGTAAGTTACGGTCATGGAAATGAGAAGCAAGTAAATTTGGTAAAGTGTTGATTTAACTGTGGAAAAGCGTCTTCATTCAACCTCGTTCGTGATAACAAAAACAACTACGGCAAACATACGGCTACTGCGAACCCTCGCACGGCTACAGCGGTACTGAAGGTTTCGAATGTTTTACAAGCAGTGGAACATCCCATGGGCATACACCGATCATAATAATATAGTCCCCGCCATTGGATACCCAGGAGATTGTAATCCTCTGAGCGAATCGGTATGATACGGAAGGCATTTTTAATGTCAGATTTTGACAGAAAACAGCCAGGGCCCTCAGACTTAATAAGGCCAATTGCATCGGCAATGTTACCATATGACACCCTGTTGTGATCAGAGGATATGCCATCATTAATCGATGATCCTTTGGGAAAGGATAAATGGTGGATCAACCGAAATTCGCCATGTGACTTTTTGGGAACAAGCCCGAGAGGAGAAACCCGGAGAATAGGGAAATGTGGGGATTGGAAAGGACCAGCCATCCTATGAGCATCGAGTTCCTTTTTTAGCTTAGTATCAACTATATCTGGGTGCTGTATTGCCGAAATTAAATTATTGGCTTTGAATGAGTGCCTAGGGCCCTCATATTGCAGACGAAAACCATCAGTAAAGCCAGAAGCCAGGAAATCCACAGTTGACTGCTCATACCCAGACAAAAGAAAAAGAAAATGCTCAATTATTACCGGAGTTGGAAGGTCGTGACTTGTCAACCAGTGGAGGTTTGTTCGAAAATAGCTTTGAACCACGAAAATTACATTTTGTGACTGGTGTGCACCATCACATTTGAAGCATGAATGCTTAAATTGGCAGCCAGAACAGGGCGAACCCCCATGGTACTTGTAACAATACCCCAGTGGAGAAGCAGGGCGTCCCAATCTGTTAGGGTTAGCATTGCCTGACTGCATGGGGCCCAGATTGCGGTTAAACTGGGGGCTACGATTCTGTGGATACTGAGACCGAAGCCACAGTTCAACATGTATATCTCCCCAGGGTAAGGCACTGGCATAAGTCGGCCTTAGAAAAACGAAAGTTATCATCATAAAAATGCCAATTTTGTCCCCTGATGGCCAAGTGCCTAATAATGTCACCATATTTCATGAGGGCTGGTGCCTCATTAGGATATTTGGAGGTGTAAACTCCGACAAATATATGGAAGGCAGCCTGCTGGATGGTTCTAGTGAGAGACATGGTGCATTGCCCCGTTCGGCGTTGCTAATGCAAATCTGGATTTTTTTATCCAGCATAGGACTTCCCAGAAGAGAGCCAAAATCAGTGTAATCACCATTCCATATCTTTGCCTGGAGTTTAGATGAGATCCTGGCAATGTGCTCACCTGACAGGGCAAAATGTGCAGCATCTACAGAGCCTTGTACAATAGATGCTGCACATGTCCCTGGGTAGTTGGCAAAGCCCCGAGGGAGACAGCCGAAATAGCTATAGCTGCTGCATCAGCCTCTGGACTGATATAGGGAAGTGGCAGAGAAGCAGCACTTGTTGAGGTACCAGACGAATTGGTGACTGGCGGTGCGAGTCTCTTTGCCACTTCCTCCGTAACTGTGGAGACCAGGCGGTCGAAGAAGCCTGGAGGAAAGGAGAATGCTGGGGCTGAGGTGGGCGGCTGAAGCTCGACAACTGATTCCACCGATGGAATAGTAGACTGTGCGGGTATTGATACTGTTTCGGGTGCTGGTGTGGCACACCGTACACTTCGAATAGGCCTTGCCACCAGTGCCTATGTGGCCCTAACAGATAGGCGTTTCAGTCGTTGGGATCGCTAAGGAGGCATGCTGCAATACAAACATTTCCGGAGAAAAGGCAGAAATATAGCCCACGAATAACAATTGATGAACAATAGAGTGATTGTTGTTGGCAGAATAGAAGAAATAAGTGGCAGGTCCAAGCCATGGCAGACAAAGTCTGCCCCACCAGCAAGTCCCTATGTGCCACAATAAAGAATAATTCGAGGTCGTACCCTCTGGAGAACTAATTCTCCAAAACATAATAATTCGATGATCGTACCCTCTGCTCTGGAGAACGAATTCCCCAAAACATCATGATAATAATTCGAGGATCGTACCCTCTGGAGAACGAATTCCCCAATACATAATATAACACACATTAACGATCAATGAATGAATACAAATGAGATGAAAATGACACACTGAACTGCCTTGTAATAAAGGAATTTTAAACACGACCGTGTTATTTAAAGCATGCACAATGCTTTCAAGATGGTTCCCCTATAGATATTGACCCGATTGAATCAGGTGAACACCATCTTTTGACAGGAAACCTTGGGAAACATCATTGATCTTTTTATGGGACCACCAGAAACCATTAGGCAGAGGCTCCAGCACAACATTAAGATAATGATTTAGCGTGTCGGCGCGGGCATTGAAATTTGAGAAGAACGCATGGTCTTGGGGAGTGCCACGCGGGACACTTCGCAAACGGCAATCACGCTAACTGAAAATCGCTCTCGCATCAAGCAAACGAAATCCTCGATCGCGGAACCGACAGTCTCGGGCCTCATAGCACCCGATAAATCGTTGGTGCCAATTTCTAAAATGATCATATCGGGGGAAATGTGCGAGATCACACCAAGGTCATGTTCCTCTAGTGTTGGAACAGTACGCCCTCCAACACCGAACATATGAACGTTCACTGTCCCAAATAATTTAATATTACAGTCTGTGCGAGCATCAAAGCACGATTGCAAATTCTGTTGCAGCCGCTTTACGAAGGAATGGCCGAGAATAAGGACTGCTGGAATGTTAATTGCCATGTTAATGTAGTATGAATGGTAGCGTGATAGCGTGCCGTAGGCGTACAAATAGGCGTGAATCAAAATGTCGCAATTAAGGATGAAACATCGCGACAAAAATAAGATAAACTTAATTATTAAGTTGTATTGTCCCTCATATGAATAATGATACACAACAGGGAGTGTGAAATAAACGAAATATTTTCTTACCTTGTTATAATTATTTTCACACGTCCTCTCTCAATGAGAAATCAAAGAGAATGACTGACAAACAACCACCAAATGTCATATGATCATTCTGTAACCCATATAGGGTGGTCAATTATAATGACACTTGTAATCCCAAGGAGCCTACAATATGGCATTGTGTATGAAATACCAAGCATTTAATAATTAAAGTCAGAAGGAGGAAGGCATAAAATTCCTATTCGCAAGCAAATATTTTATTTCTCTATGTGGCTTTTGTACTTTCATGTCACGGTGCATGCACTAACAATTTCTGTTGTCAATTTCAAGTGCCAAGTAAATCACCACAAGATATACGAGTAGCTGCTGTCACCCCCACATCGGTGTCCCTGAAATGGAATCAAGTACCACTTAGTCATCGAAATGGTAAAATTATCAAGTACGAGGTAGAATACAAGAAAACTGGCGAAAAAGAAGGCAAGGTTAAAGTGGTAGCAGCTAACACAATAGCTCTTGTACTGCGCAATCTCAGTCCGTGCACAGAGTATCAGGTCGATATTTTCGCTTTCACGTCTATAGGAAGAGGGCCGTCCGCATCTAAGAAGATCGTTACTTCTAAAGGTAATAAAATAGACAAATAGTTGTAAATATTTGTTATCCTATTTAACTCGTGGATGCGCGCAAGCGCAGAAACGAGTTGTTGGGGTTACGGGAAGGCGTGTCACTGACTTAAAAACCCTATTACGCCACTGTTAGATGTGTTTTTTTCCGCTGTGATCTTGATTTGTATTTTTGTGATAAGCGCGTCGTCTACCTTCGCCATGTGTGAATGGTCTTTCCCGATACATACCGAAGACGACCGACAATGATTCTGCTATACCCAAAGGATAATAAATGGAGTTTTCAAAGAATTTGGAGGAAAAACGAAGCAGCTCTTCGTCTGCAGTTGATGTTGTTCAATTTAAACACAGGGTTCCTGTTTTAATAAAACCATTGATAAATTAATTTTATAAGTATATTATTATTCATTATATGCTGTTAAATAATTTATACTTGTGAGACAGACGAGCTGCTGAGAAGAAGAGCAGTTCATTTACAAATCGCGAGGCCAATATAATGAATACGAAATCAATTCACTTTCTGACATAATGAGACCTTTATTTATAACACGAGGATTACCCTCAATGCTAGCAGAGGTTTCTCATCTTTTTTATCCTTTTCCCTGGGGCATTCCCCTGTTCGGTTTTCATTGTGTCGTTCTTGGACTGACTGACATGGGAACTATCTAATTACAAATGCCTTATTTCCAGCATTGTAAACGATAAACAGCTATATTCAGGCTATGGATGCAAGATTTCCAACAGCTGTTAAATGAATCATCGGCAAGTATTAAGAATATGTTCGGCGCTTAGATAAATTGATCCTAAGGTTCAAACTTTACCATGCCTATTATAGGTTTTGCTGAAGGCAATGAGCTTTTTAAATGATTTATTGGAATAAACTATAACTATAAAACCATACCTCAGATGGATTTAACTACATTTATCCGTGAAACAAATTTGCGCGAAAAGATGTACGTTTAGTAGATGTCACACTTCGGTCAAACCGTTGACGGATCAAAATAAAAAGACGGGAATCTAGTTTCAACAAGAAAAAGCCAAAATTAGTCCGCTGTTGTAATCAAATATCATTTGCAACTACTTAGAACTACTTAGCCATGTCTATAGGGTTTTTAACCCAACTAAAAATGAATCAACCGGTCAGAAAACGTTTTCGTATCACAGAGGAACGAATAAAAAGATATTTAGTAAATTACGAGGAGCAGCGGATATTGCGTGGTTCATATTCCTAGTGTCGAGGATGCTAGTGGGATCGTTAAGGAAAAGCAACCACATTTCCCAACGAACTTTTGTAGTGTTTTAATAGGGATTAATTTGAATCGTAGGCTTTCCTTTCGAAGACAGGAGAACTTCTGAATTCGTGTCGTCAGGTAAGACGACGGACCTTCTAATGGAGTCACAGAAAGCCTAGAAATGCAACCTGTTATAAAGGGAGCATCTGGGATTTCTTGAAGTCGAGTGTGTAATCAAAAGAGATAAGAATATACGTGGAGATGCAATCTACATCCAATGCTGCCAGGCAGTTAGCTTCATCCATGATATGATGGGATCTAGGGTATAGGCTATAAACTCTCTGACATGTTCGTCATCTATATACTATGACAGAAGAACACCTAGATACCTGATATACTTTGTGGCTACTGAGCCAATGGTTTGGTGTAGATAAGCGTATCATTTCTATCCAAACGGCAGGGTAAGGGATGTAAAATACCAAGTATCCCATTGGAAAGAAGCGCAATTGCTGGCTATCATCCGTCCAGGAGTTTATAGTCATAGCCTGCCTTTTCATCATGTGTCGTTTGGACACCAGCATCTAGTTTGAAAGGTTTCTCAGAAGTCCAGAAGTTAGTATGGCGCAGATCGAGGCAAAGTCTAGGTTTTGTAGGCTCAACGGTTAATGGCGGTACGATGAATGAGGAAGTCACGGGACCACACATATCTAAAGGTATCACGGCACCAGAAGTAATTCTGGATAGAAGTAACCTTTGAATCTGTACCAATTACTGAGAGTGTAGACTTTGTAGGGACTATATCATGACTGAACAACGTTTCCAAATTTAATAATTACTCCCAGTAATTACCTCTCAATCGGAAGATCCATGTGCCACATTAAATGGTACTCAGAATTTTACTCACACATGGGTCATGCCTACCAACAACTCGAGTTAAGCTATTTCCAACAATAAACACTCAAAGATACTGTTCCAGTATAACAGACTTCCTTGTGGAATTTCAAGTGCACCCGGTATTTATCAGAGAGTGATGGAACACCTCTTACAGGGAATATATTATGTAGTAGTTAGAGTATACATATTGCGGTGTCTGGTGAAAATAGGAAGCATGCATCACAAATCAAGTTCTAGACAGACTTCCAAAGGTACGCTTCGGTCAAACAAGAAGACATGTGTCTTCATGGCAGAGGAAGTAGTCTACCTTGGACAGAAGATCGTACGTGAAGGTATTCATCCATTTGAAGTTCATTTGACAGCAGTGACTGATGCTGCAGTTTCACTGAGAGAATGTAACACAATTGAAGTTATACCTTTGGATGCTCAACTATTAACACCGTTAATAGTTATACACCGTAGTTCGATGGCTACTGGCTTCATTCCGATAGCTATAAAATTCATGAAACAAATATCTGAAAACCTATTTATGCTGTTGCATCTATGTCACATAATTAATTCTTCTTTCTATACTGGAATTGTGGGGTCCCTCAGCAATCCATATTAGGATCAGTCCTGTTTCCTGTTTACATAAATTAAGTATACTATTTCACTAGGATAATAAATTTGTTGATTACATTATCTATTGGCATAAGAGCATTAATAAGTTACAGTGTTATATACAGCGGTACAGTTTTATATGGAGGAATCAGACTTGCTCCTCAATTTTAATGCCACTATTTATTATTCAACGAACATTGCGAGTCATGACTAATTTCCCTTCTAGAGCTTCTAGCAAACGTATTTCAAATTAATGTAATTAATAAGCAACAACTTGATAAATTAGCTTATCAATATCAAAACAATTTGCTGCCTGAAATCTTCTCCGACTACTTCAAGCTCAGTTCGACAGTATACAGCTACAACACACGTTCACTTGCTAATCAAAATCTATATTTCCCAAAATGTCGTCTGAATCATAGTAAGGTTAGTGTCAAATATTCTGCAGTTGCTAATTGGAAACATTACCTCTGATCTAGAGGTAAAACATATCCAACGTTACAAATGTTTAGACAAAAGTAAACAGATATCCGCTCACCTGTTTTAAAGTTAATCTATGTAATTTGTCTGTTCTAGCATGTACATGTTCTACCTTAAGCATTTGAACATTTAGGAGTACAATGAGTGGATCAGTTACAGTGTTCTTCTCATGCTTACATTTCCAGCTCTTCCGAGCAGTCCATATGTAACCAACACTGAGCTTCAAGTGGACAAGTGTAAAATCAAGTTGAAATGGACCTATCCTAAAGGCACTGCATGTCCTATCACGAGTCAGACAATATACTACCGACAGGTTCACTCCATGATCAGTCATACAGATTGGTATGTCGAAACAATACGAGATGCACATACAAGGCAGCAAGAACTGGTTCTGATGTGTAACTCGTTCTACGACTTTATGATGACTGCATCCAATGATGTGGGAGAGACGAAAAAGGACAAGAGAAAATTGCGAACAATTTTGATCGGTAAGTACTTTTATTTGTTGAAACTTAGAAAAGTTTAGACATTTTGTATCTTATCGTTGTTGCCAAGCAAGAGCAAGAGATCCGATATCATTACGTCCGACTACGAGTACGGCGTTTACTATGGGTATGACGTTTAGAATCAAAATATCTCACTCGCAAGGAAAGTAGGGGCTCTGACAAACAATGCTAGAGAAACGACAACTAGCTACCAAGAGTATTTCTTCATGTAACTTCTTAAAGTGGAACGTTGCACTCGTACTCGATACAGTGACTCAACAGATGACCTTATAAATCAAATAAATGATATGATATAAAAATGCCGTCATTCAATAGTAACATACCTTCAAACCAAATTATCATTTTTTAAATCTGCATTATTTTTCATTCCTTGAAACTCGTGATAAACAGGATTGTTCATGAAGTACAATACAACCAAGACCCAACCTGTAATTGGTGAAATTAATATTTTCTCTTACTTTCTTGGTGTATCGGCGTAAAATAAAACACAGTTAATGATGTTAGCAAGGACGGTTCAACCAACAATAGAACCAATCGTTAGCTTAATCCAATGGCTTCTAAACAAGCAATATTGAGAGCCAGGAGCAATTTTACTCTTATGCCTTAAGTCTGGTTTCCATATTATCGGTACCATCGCTGGAAAGTAGATTTAGCGATCCCTACGGTCGCCGGAGAGTGCTGTTATTTGTGATCGCTACGATCGCTGAAGAGTGGTTTCCATATGATCGCTACGATTAAATATTACTTTCTCCGGTGATCGCAGCCATAGTAGCGATCGTATCGATCATATGGGAATCGGGCTTTAGCGATTTTCCTTATAATCATTATCGGGAATAGTATGTTTGGATTATTAAAAGACATTAGGTTTTAAACAAAATCTTACGCGTATAAGGTTGTTGCTCTTAAATAGGTTCAGCATATACGGAAAGCGGAATGGTAAAGGCAACTATGAAGAGCTCGCAAAGTATTCTGGTAGAATGGAAGTCTCGCGAACTAGCTGGTGGGTACGAGATTATTTACAAAGATAGCACAAATACCTCCCGCAAGTTCGTCAACGGTTCTTCTTCTAGAAGGTACTTGCTAGAAGGATTAAACAAATTCACCGACTACGAAATCACAGTCATGTCAGTAAAAAGTGGCGGAAACGAACTGATTGGAGTTGATAGCAGCAAAACAGACGAAGACGGTGAGATAACAACTTTATTATTGTATGTTTTCTTTTTCCTCCTCTATCTAGAAATTGAAAAAGGTTCAATGTTCCCAGTGTGTTATGGATTTCTGTACCTTTCACGTACTTTCGCTACCGAAGTATTTTTCAGAGAAAAATGAAATAGGCGGGTAAAACTAAAAGTTACTAATACAATAGGTACTAACTGTATATACAAAGGTGGAAAATGAAAAACGATCAACAAATGGCATGGAAACAAATGGATTGGCAAGATAATTGCTATAGGTTTGGACGTAAATGGTGATAATGATCGTATAGATTGAACATCAAAATCTAAACTATTAAAGTCCTACTATGCCTGGTGCATAAGTAGTTTTACTCCAGTTTGTTTACTGTGCGACTACTGTAACTGGGGTCACTTAGACAACGAGAGCCAATCACATTGCAGAACGAAAACAAAGCATTCCAACTTACGGTTATTTTATCCACTCAGTGTTGACTACAGGACAATAACATTTCAATTTGCTCGAGCTTCGATCCGTTAAAAGGCAAATTTGATGGAATATAATAGATTTGAAGTTGAAGTCTTTTGAATGACGAAAATCGTGTGGATATGCCAGGATTTCTAAGTTGTAATGCAATGTGGTTAGTTCTCGTTGTCCTCATGTGGCCAGTAAGTCGCACTGTAAGCAACTTTATTATACATGTCACGAAAATTTTGTTGCATAAAGTCCGTGCGTAAAAATCTATCTCTTATATTTTTACAGCGATACGTCCAATCACCATCGCGTATAGCTTTTTCACATGTGAAAATATATAACCAATCAGCAAAAAGAAAATAGCGACTCAACCAATGAGTTTCGTGTGTGCATGTGAATTGCACTCGAATGGCTTTTCGGTTTGCTTTTGAAAATTGGCTGAAGGTTGCGAAGGCTCTTCTCGCTTTGTTTCTTGTGACTGCTCTTAGATGAATTTCTAGATCAACAAAATAACAAAAATACACTTAGCAAGACACAGAGAAATATTTCATTATTGAAAAGGTTTCTGACTTCAAACGATGAGCCGAAGGATATCGAAGATATTCACGCAAAACATTAGGCCCACTACATCGCTACTTTTATGCTTCAAGTTAGAAAACAAGACGGAGACGAATACGAGCCTACAATGCTCAGATCTTTTATTTCCAGTTTTGATCAGTACCTTCGAAACAATGACTATCCTACAACTATAATACAAGGAAAAGAGTTTAGAAAAACAAGAGATATTCTGGTGGCCAAGCAAAAAGAGCTAAAGAAGGAAGGGAAAGGAAATACACCAAACGCAGCTCGTAGTCTAACTGAAGAAGAGGTTGACGTTCTTTACAGTCACAATTAACTCGGTTGTTCCAGTTCAGAGTCCGTCATCAACACAGTATGGTTGAACAATACACATTACTTTGGACTAAGGGGCTGTCAAGAGCACATACATATGAAATGGGGCGATATTGAGCAGAAAACGACAACAACCGCCGTTGAATACCTGGAATACATCGAAAAACAGACCAAGACCAGGCCCGGAGCTGATCCAAAGGTTTGTCGCAAAGTGAAGCCAGAACGTTTGCTGTCAAAGGCAGTGAAAGAGATCCTTTCATAGCTTATCTACTCTACGCTAATAAGAGGCCAGATGACATGAAAACTCCGGAAGTCCTTTTTATTTGGCCATTAATCACACTAAAAATAAAAATACATTTAAACCCTGGGTTAAGTCAGCTCCAATGGGTGTTAACAAACTAAACTTGCTCATGAAAATAATGGCAAGGAAAGCTGGATTAAACACGGAAAACAACGATTCAGAAATTCAATGACGAGGGAATGCCTCCAACGCATATCATGCAAATCTCCGGTCGCAAGAATGTTCAGAGTTTGAATAATTATAGCAGCTTCTCTGAAAGACAAAAGAGAAATATCTCGGATATTTTGAGCCACTACCCTGGGCTATCTTCGGGTTTTCAGACAAGCATTGCCAATACACGAGTACACGAGTCATCATTACAGCAGCCCTTGCCTCTTTTTCACGGTGCTTCTATTCAAGGAGGGACATTTAATATCTCCGTCAGTGCCTTAAAACAAAGTCCTACGTTGTCATTGCTGACTACTAGTTCTCCAAAAGTCAACAAAGCCATGTTGTCGCTATGTGATTGAATCTGATAGTGACTGAATTGAATCTGACTGCAAACTAATTAAAGGTACATTTTAAACACTTTTATCAACATGCATTACCAAATGTGTTCTACTTCTAGCAATGTTTTGATGAGATAAAGGCAATATCAAAATCATTTATTCTCGTGTGATGTATAATAAACAGCAAGTGTTTTGTATGAGTTTTATTCACTCGTTGTGAAGCTTGAGAACACAGTTTGTGAATAAAAACCCGTACACCCCACTTGCTATGAAGTAATCTCTATAGATGGTATATCTTGGCATTATATGTTTTCATACAAACTCAATAAATACATTTAAGGAACAAAAAGAAAAATAGTGGGTATGTTGAAATTAGTATTATGTAGCAATATTGAAAGAACAACACTGAAGGTGTATCTGTTGAGGTTGAAAACTAAAGTATGCTGAAATATTTACTAGGAAATTAACATGCAAAATTAATGATACATATGTATGTCAAATGTATTTTTTTCTAGTTCCCAGTGCACCAGCACATTTATCAGTTCTCAGGACGGAATCAAACACCATTTATCTTCGTTGGAAGAAGTTACAACAAGAGTCTATCAATGGTATATTGTTAGGTCATCGCGTTTTCTTCAGGAAATCAAACTACTCTCGAGATCCTAATAACATTACGACGGGACCTCAGTGGAATGAAGCAATTCTCAGTAACCTCAAGCCATTTACAAAGTACTCCATAGAGGTATGTGGATTCACCAAGAAAGGAAATGGAAAAAGGAGTAAAGAACTTGTTGTACAAACAAGAGAAGGCGGTAAGTATGAAATGTCGCATAACTCAGTCAAGTAAATTGTTGGCTATTAAGGGTTTTGAGTGAGCTGCAAAAGTGCAGCAATTATCTTTCATTTCCCAGAGGAAATTAATACTCCAAATACAAGAAAAATTCAAGAATACGAAGGGGCTTTAATGTTTTGAAACTTTTGTAATGTTTGCCAGCGAAATCACACGAGCTATTATATGTAACTCAACCTTTACTCGTACATGACTACAACGTATACAAAACGTCCGAGCACATGTAGCCTTATCACGTTACTCTACAGACCAATCATAACACATAACACTCCTTTCTCCCTAGGGAAAATAAGTCCTGATGAGGAGAACAATGTTCAAATTTCCTTGAATCACATCTGTTCAATCAGACGTTCTCTGGGCTTCCTAGATATATGTGGGTACCGCTTTCTGCTTCAGGTACAGGTTCCTTGGCTTGTTTCTCTGGTAATGTAGTGGAAAAACTTGGTGTTGCAGGTGAGTGGGTATAGTCTCTTGTGAAGGCTTCTGGATTCGAGGGTATTACGTGATGTGATAGAACTGGTTCCTCTGTAGTTTCTGTTGTTTGTGGTTATATCAGGTTCCAGATAGATCCTTCAGCTGATCTATGTGTCACTTCCACATATTATCTTCGACCTGCACACGATAGGTCACTGGGCCAAGTGTCTTGATTCTTCCTAAAATCTGAAACCAGTACCGGGTCTCTCACACTGAACTCTCTTCTCGGTGCACTTCCCTTCCACTTTGTTAGCTTAGCTACTTCCTTCCTAAGGTCTGGACGTAATAAGTGTAGCCTGGAGCGCAGTCTGCGATTCATGAGTAACTCTGCAGGTGTACATCCAGTTACTGTGTGTGGCGTAGTGCGATACTTATGCATCAATCAGCGGCTTCCCCCTGGAGCCGACCCCGGGGGACCCTGGGGGGTGTGTCCAAACGCCCATTCAAACCTCATCTAATCCCCCTGTGTATGGGGCAGAAGAATTTTGACAAATCCCCTCCCTCTGTGGCAAATATAATGGGTCCCTGTAATATACGTTAACAAATATCAGTTACATATCACCTATAGATCTTTGCAGTAGTAGCACACAAATGATGCCAGTTCCTCGCCCCTCTTCTTGCTAATCTTTACACAGGGGCCATGGTACCAGATGAAGCAGCTGGGCCCTCGTTTGTCACACTGGATCATGAAACTATAGAAGATCACAATGACCTTTTAATGTATATAATGTTACACGTTGATGCAAAATGCAGTAATAGATATTTATGTTTTAAAACACCATTTTCGGACAGTTTTAATACCCTTCTTCTGGACCTCTACAAAAACACCACGTCTCATCATCATCATGCTGCTCGTCTGGCACGGCAGTCTTGGCTCTTGCTTCTTTGTAAGGAATAGAAAAGAAATCAATCGACACTAGTGTTTTGAAAGACAACTGAAATACTGTGTGATTGTTGTACAGACCTGTCATTTGAAATCTACTGGAATCTACAAAAGCCATATTCAAGTAAATTACCTTGTCTTTTTCTTGTTTGCTGTCGTTTTCCGGCTGCTTTCTTCGCACCAGCCTTACGTCGCTGTGTTATTACCTCCAAATGTTCTTTCCACATTTGTATACTATCAATATCTAGAAGATGTGTCTTCGCTAATTCTTCCACGTCATAGTTGTAGGCCTTGAATGCAGCCTCCAGAGCATCTTTCGGTGGTACTTTCATGTACATGCTGTTTCCTTGGTGTTTGCGATAATGTTCTAAATTATCATTAGGTTCCAAGAAATGCCCAGTACAGGTTCGAATGAATTTTGTGCATGGCCCATCCCATGGTTTAGTGACATCTGGAATTGGGAGTGGTAAATAGGACAAAGGGGGACCACCTTCATACCAGCAAGGTTATTCATCAGGCTTAACAGCTGAACACACACGATGAGGGCAGTCCTCCTTATAACATAGTAGTAACTGAAACAAGTAATTACTTGGTAGTCCCTTGATCATATGCCGTTCTCGAAGACTCCATATCTCCTCAAAATGCTCATACAACTGTCGGTGGCTCGTTCTTAATTGTTGTTTTGCCTTTTGTGATCCCTTTACAAATGTATCCAGATATGGCCGCCGTTCCTGGAGTTTTTTGGCAAAATCATTGTTACTTCCTTTGAACAGAATAATTTGTGATTCTCGAAAGGGTGTGCCATTACACTTATTAATGTATACGTCAGCAGCAGTTTGAAGATTTCTCTCAAGCTGTTCATAGTTAATACCACCATTAACATCAAAGTTTGACCCATGTATAGTTGATGGTATGAAAATATTTGAGTGACCCATACTCAAGCAACCATTCTGTAACTCGACTCGATTGAGATAAGAGGAACCATTGCATCGTGAACTGATTAGTGTGCAGACCTTTCCTAGTTCTAAGTGAACTCTGAATGAACTCTGAATTTCTAACGAGACCTGAAACAACCATGGGGCTGATCAAAGCCAGGTCCCGGCTAATCCACAGATCGAATTGGAATTTAGCGTGTTGGTTTTTGCGGAGGGAGGAAAACCGGAGAACCCGGAGAAAAACCCTCGGAGCAAGGGCGAGATACCAACGAACTCAACTCACATATGGCGCCCCGTCCGGGATTCGAACCTGGGCCACAGAGGTGAGAGGCGAAGCGCTTAACCACTGCGCCACCCGAGCTGTGCCGTTCTGTTGCTAAGAACTGGACTTCGAGATGTGCAGTTCCCTCGTCACCAGCACCATCAACTCGAATGCAGTCAATAAGGGTATTGTCCATTCGGCATTCAAAGTCAGGCTTCGTTTGTAACATATACATATCTGCATATGCTGTGCGGGTTTTTAGGATAAATCATCTGAGGCTTTACCATCCCTGCTGACATTTGTCATCTTCTCGGGAAGAGTATCTGATTCTCCTTTCAAGGCTTTCATGGCTTGTTTGAAGGTTCTTACTGGCCGTTCTATTTTCACCAGGATGGTATGGCGCACTGAGTATCTGCCTGATGTTGTTCGACTTCAGGAACCCATTAAACTCTTGTTGCTACAAGTTGAGGGCTATTATCAGATACCAATTCTTCGGGCAGCCCATGTTTAGCAAACACTGAACGTAGGGCTTGTACTGTGGCTTCAGCAGTTGTAGAGGATATACCCAGCATGTCTAACCATTTGAACTTGGCATCGATAATAACTAGGAAAGACTCGCCGATAAATGGACCATAATAGTCAACATGTACTCTCTGCAAGGGGCGGTGTGGCCAGATACATGGGTTGTCCGAAGTTACAGCTGTTTTATCATTCATTGTTTGACAGGTTTCACAGTCCCTCACCATCTGTTCAATTCCGCTGTCGAGTTTTGGCCACCATACGTGCAGCCTAGCTAATGTTTTCATCCTTACTAGTCTATGCCAAGATGATTGAAGTATAGCTCTGCTAACACAGTTTCATGATGTTTCTTTGGGATTACTACTCGTGTACCTTCAGCACGCATCCGTCTTCCACTGTGAGTTCATTTGTTTTTATGTAATACATCTCCAGGTTAGCCGGAAATTCCTATTTATAAGGCCATCCTTGAAGAGGGAAGTGCACTACCCTGGACAGTACTGGGTCGCGAGCTGTATCATCTCGAAGATGTCTGGCATTTACTGGCACTCTAGCTACTTGGAGCTAGTTTACCTCTTCCGCTTCTTCTTCCCAAAAGCTTGTGTTTTCAGTGGCTTTACGTGGTAGCCTGTTAAATGCATCGGCACTAGCATTCTGCTTGTATGCGCGGTACTTAATATCAAACTGGTATGCGGAGAGCTGTATTGCCCATCTTTGTAGGTGTAGAGTTTTGTTCTAAACACAACTTTATTTCACGTTGTACGAACTACAAAACACGAGCTCTAGCTCGACTAAGCTCTCTCACTGTGTCTTACACGAGTTCAAGGTCACCGTTTTCTAACTAAGGTCAATGTGACGTATTTCCGCCCGTACGCGCGGATGTTTCCGGTAATCTCTCACATCATCCCCACCGCAGAAGGGGAACCACCTGGTTTACAGTTTCTAACGTATAACAGCAACAACTACATGAAATGGTTCAAAATCAGTCTGAGTCCTCTGAATTCACAGTTTTTTAGTTTCTCTCGAAGCATCCATGCTTTCTTCAACAACTGCGGCTTAAGTCCTCTGATTCCAATTTTATCAGCCTCTGCTTGGGTCTCTAACATCCTGACGCGGTTGTTCATTTCCGAAATTAACTTGTTGATTTGCACACTGTTAACAACCCACTCTCCGTACCGATCTGGAGGATGTCTTACTCTAGTGGGGTGTTGCCTCTCTGGCTCTGTTTCCTCAGATTCGCTGACATTAGCGTCACACTCTTCGCTGTCCTCAGAACTTTCCGTACATTCCTCCTCTGGCTCCTGGACATTCACTGCACTATCATATCCAGAGTCATCGTGAATCCACTCAACCTCATCGGGACCACTTTCTTCGACTTCTTCCGTTTGGCTACTCTGATCCTCTGCAACAACATCCTCGACACTGCGATCAGCGGCTAGCTCCATAGAGTTGTGCGGTTCTGACTTTCTCCTATATACCCGAAGGTTGTTGAAGTGGACAACAACCGAATTTCTTGATGAGCTATTCTGCTTTCTTATTCGGTACGTTACTTCAGTTATGCGTTCTACAACAGCGTATGGACCATCCCAGTTACGATGAAACTTACTGGCTTCTCCAGGTTTGAGGTGAGGGCGATAGCGTAGAACAAGGTCTCCAGGCTCATACACCATGTGTTTGACGCCTTTATCGAAAGCATCCTTTTGACGCCGTTGAGCGACATGCAGGTTGTTTCTCACGTCTTGATATGCTTGCACTAGATGGGTACGCAGCTCACCGACAAACTCAGAATAAGTAGACTCTGACGACTTACTCTCTGACACTTCTCCCATCATAACATCAAGCGGAATTCGCATCTCCCTCCCAAACATGAGCTCAAATGGGGTGTGTCCTGTCGAGGAGTGAATACTACTGCGGTATGCCATTATGCAAAAATCTAAGTGTTCATCCCAACGATCTGGTTCGCCATCTATCCTGGTCTTAAGCATGCTCTTCAGTGTACGATGAAAGTTCTCTATTTGCCCATTTCCCTCAGGATGATAGGCTGTGGATCTGGATTTCTTCATCTGTAATAGCTTGCACATCTCACTGAACACTGTAGATTCAAAATTGCGTCCCTGATCGGAATGTATACTGTCCGGAACACCGAACCTACACACCCAGTTCTTCACAAGGATCCTAACACATGTAATTGCTCGCTGGTTTGGAATGGCATACGCCTCTGCCCATTTGGTAAAACTGCACTGTACAGTCAAGATAAACTTGTTTCCTTTCTTGGTTCGTGGTAGCGGGCCAACAATATCCAAATGAATTCTTTGCATAGGGTAACCAGAGGGGATCGGCTGCAATGGAGCTCTCTGATGCTTACGTGGTTTACACTTGGCACAAGTAAGACAGTTGTCACAATACTCGTGAACTCTCTTAGCAAGACCTGGACGCCAAAAACGGGCTTTCATCCGTTTCAGTGTTTTAAACCTCCCCAGGTGTGCACCAGCTATCCCATCATGACACTCTTGTAGCGCTGGTTGTACAAGCTTTTCTGGCAAAACTACTTGACTCCTGGATGCTTTCTTTCCATTCTGCTCCTTCCAATACAGTACACCATTCTGGACCTCCAGAAGCTCAAACTGGGCCATTATCGCACGTGAAGTGTGGCTCATGGACTGTAACATCTTCTTAGGAGGTCTCTCTTTTTCCTGCAATAAGATCGTCAACACTGGCCCCACATCGACATCGTCTTTTTGCACGCTTGCAACCGATTCTGCCGACCACACATCTTCAGTAGCCACATTCTCTTTCATAACAGACTGCTTGAAAGTCAGCTCAGCAACAGATGATTCGGTATTCCCTGTGGGCACACAAGAAGGGCATTGTCCATGATGACGTCTTGGTTTTCGGGACATCGCATCTGCATTAACATGAGATCGGCCTGGTCGATGCTCGACTTCGAAGTCATATTCTTGCAGTCTTTCCAACCAGCGGGCCACCTGCCCTTCAGGCTGCTTGAACGACATCATCCATCTTAACGAATTATGATCAGTCCTCACACGAAACCTGTGCCCCAACAGATAGTAACGGAAGTGATCTACGTATGTTACCAGTGCTAACATCTCGAGGCGTGTGGTACAGTAGTTTTTCTCGTGTTCATTTAGAGAACGACTGCCGTATGCGATAACTCTCTCCGTTCCATCCGGTTGCAGCTGGGAAAGGACACCACCTATACCAAGTTGTTGGCTAGCATCTGTGTCGAGGGTGAACAACCCAGCCTCTGCTGAAAAGTCGGGATATGCCAGAACAGGCGCACTGACCAGCGAAATCTTCAGTTTCTCGAAGGCGAGTTTTTGCTCAGTACCCCAGTGGAAAGGAACGGTCTTCTTGCACAGCCGATATAAGGGTTCTGCAACGGTTGAGAATTCTGCGATGAAGCGCCTGTAATAACCTGCGAGGCCTAAGAACCTTTGTAACTCCTTGACGTCCACTGGAACTGGCCACCCAGATACTGCCTTAGTCTTCTCGGGGTCCGTTTCAATGCCTTGAGATGATACAACGTGACCGAGAAATGTGACTCTTTGTTTCAGAAACTGACATTTCGCAGGCTTAAGTTTGAGTCCAGCTTGCCGTATCCTACTGAAAACTTGACGTAGACGATACAAATGCTCCTCATACGACTTAGACCAGATGATTATGTCATCTATATACACTAGACATTGTGTCCAGGTCAACCCACTCAACGCCATGTTCATTAGTCTCTGAAAGCTGGCTGGTCCATTTGTAAGCCCGAAGGGCATTACTGTCCATTGGAATTGGCCACGATGTGTAACGAATGATGTTTTCGGCCTATCTTTCTCAGCGATCTTCATTTGCCAGTAACCAGACGCGAGGTCCAGGCAGGAAAACCACTGGGCGCCTTCCATGACTTCCAGTATATCGTCAGTCCTAGGGAGAGGATGTGCATCTTTCACCGTGCACTGATTTAACCGTCTATAATCAATGCACATCCTGTAGGTGCCGTCGTGCTTCCGGACCAGGACCACCGGGCTACTCCAGGGACTCTGTGATGGTTCAATCCTCCCTTGGGCTAGTAGGTCATCCAGCTGACGGTCGATGACTTCTCTTTGATGAGGGGGTGTTCGTCTTGGTGGCTGCTTCACCGGTCTTGAATCGCCTATATCAATGCAGTGCTCGATCAGGTCCGTCTTGCCCAAATCTGAGTTATTATTTGCAAACACATCGGTAAATTCATTCATCAGAGAGACGAACTGTTCCTTTTGTTCACCCGACAGATTATCGGACTCTAATGCAAAAGGCGACACCTTACTGTTCACCCCGTTGTCTTCTTCACTGTATTTACCTGGTTGTACCTCACTGTCTAGGGTTACATTGGCACATTGAGCTCTACCTACCACCCCGAACTCCTTTTCAATGTCAATGCCTTTAGGCGTTGTTTGACCATTCATACAACCTAATGGGCTATACTGTCCTATGGGGGAATTTGAACATACTTTAATTGGCTGGTCAGTAAAATTGGTGAGGTGTACTACTGCTAGACCATCTTTGGGTATCACCAGTGCTCGTGCTACGCAAATGTCTGTCTCTCTATTATAGTTTTGCACCTCTTCTACTATACCAGGGCTCCCATTATTACGTTCAAACCCTCCCTCAAGATTCACTGTAAGTAGTTGCTCAGTTCCTGGACCTATCTCCACATCCCTTTTCAGGTAGACCCTACATACTGCTGGACTTCCCCTCTGGAATCTTATGGGTACCTCTGCTTCCGCAATTGTAAATGTTCCAGTATCGTAACAAAGTTGACATTTATAGTGTTGGAAAAAATTCGACCCCAGTAAACATTCATGAGTCAATCCACGTGCCACAATGATATTCCAGTCACCATCAAATTTACCTAAGCGAAGCCTTGTTTTGGTTTCTCCTAGAACATTCAAAACATTTCCGTTCGCTGTGGTCAAAGTTCCTGATACCGGCTTCAGTTCTGAGCTAACACCACTCTTTCTCCATGTTTCCTCGCTCAATACACTAACTGTAGCCCCGGTGTCCAGTAAAATAGGTGTAACTCGATGATTCACAAGTCCTGTTATATAAATACCAGAATCTGATATGACTGAAATGACTCGTTTGCTTTGGCCTGGCCCAGATGACTGATGATTTTCGTTCACATGTTCAGGGGCGAAAGTTACTGATTTTGAGAGACCTGGCTGCCCCACGGCAGGCCCCCTTCCCCGTTTCCCGATGCCTTTCCTGAATTTCCCGCTGCTGGACACTCTCTGGCATAGTGCCCGTACCCATGACAGGAATAACATTCAACATTAGTACGGCGTGGGGATCTAGCTCTGCTAGCAGGCCTTTCAGAGCTTTTTCTCTCTAGTTCTTGAATTTTTTTGTTCATTCCAAGAACTAGTTCTTTGAGCTCGCGAATGTCAGCCGAGATTTTGTCATCGCTAGATGCAACTACTGCATTTACTGATTTGGATTTTCCCCCGGATTGGCTAGATTTACACGCTTTACGGGCGCTCTCCATTTGGTGTACAGTGCGAACTGCATCAGCGAGCGTTTCTGGCTGGCTCATAAATACCCTCTCCCTTATATCGTCGCTTATCTCAACCCCTTGAATAAATTGGTCTCTTGCAAGCTCTACTTTAAAGCTAAACGCTGCATCGGGATAGGCATTATCAACCAGTTCCATTAAACAATCTGCGAAACTGTCAATATTCTCATTAGGCTTTTGACGGCTAGCTCGAAGTTGAAATTTGTAATCTTCTTTGGATTTGCACGAATCAAAGCGCTGGTTAAGCCGTGCAGTGAATGCTTCAAACGAAAGTTCGTAATAATTCCACGGCCCTGTACGCTGGCTGGTCTAACAAAGTGAGCAGATAGGCTTTTCGATCAACTTCTTTAACTTTCACGAGGTTAATGTACTGATTGAATTGTGACCACCATGTCTTGAAATTTTGGCCGACTGAATAAACTCTTGGCGGTCTCATATTTCTCACTGTTGCCTCTGTACTTCCACTAGAAACAGCTGCACTTTGTTTAAGAACCTCAGCTAACGTATTAGCAAGCTCCTGTATGGGATTACAATCAACTGGCTCAGATTTTACCTTCATTTCTCCTGAAGTTGTAGCTGTTTCGGCGCCGCTTGTCGCTGGCTTTTTCAGAGACATATTTCTCGCCAAAATCCACTGAATAACTCGAAATTATCCAACTTACTCTCACAGTTTGAGCTCGAATCCCAGCCACTGCCGCCAATGTAAAGTTTTGTTCTAAACACAACTTTATTTCACGTTGTACGAACTACAAAACACGAGCTCTAGCTCGACTAAGCTCTCTCACTGTGTCTTACACGAGTTCAAGGTCACCGTTTTCTAACTAAGGTCAATGTGACGTATTTCCGCCCGTACGCGCGGATGTTTCCGGTAATCTCTCACATAGGCATGATGCAGCTAAGGGTGGTATCCCTTTCCTGGTACACAACAGGAACGTTAGAGACTGGTGGTCCGTCAACAACGTGAATCTACGGCCATACAGGAACTGCTGGAACTTACGTATTCCAAAGATAATTGCCAGTGCTTCTTTATCAATGACTTAGTAATTCTTGTCTGCGTTGGTTAATGATCGTGAGTCATAAGCAATTGGACGTTCATTCACCTCGGCAGTGATATGTGATATCATCGCTCCCAGTCCCACTGGTGATACGTCTATGCTAACTGCACTTTCAACTTGGGGTTATAGTGAACTAACACTCTGGATGGGGCCAGAGTGTCTTTGAGTTTTTGAAACGAATCTGTACGCTCTTGACTCCAACACCACTTTGTACCCTTTGACAGTAGCTGGTTTAGTGGACTAACCAAGATGGACATATTCGGAATGAACTTCCTTATGACTCCACGCTATACAAGAGAAAAAGAAGCTGGTCGTGATTTCTTTGTCACAGCTACTAAATGCTGGAACAAATTACCTGTAAGCCTAAGACTATCCGCCTCTGTCAATATTCTTAAGTCTGCCCTTTACAAGCATTTTCGCACCTTTCAAAAAAGCTTCGAACAGTTCACTACTTTTTTAACTACACAATTTATCCTTAGTTAACTTGGTAATGTTGATCCTTCTTATTGTATACATTTATATATCTTGTAAATATGTAATTTTAGCTTAACTTAGTATAGTCTTATTATATGTCCTTATCGTAATATGTCTTTCATATGTTGTCCTGCGAGGGCCACGATTTTATTAGTGCTTTGTACTATTCAGTGTTACCCTCTTGTCTGGTGAACTTAACTAAGTTCTTTCCAGTCCAATTTGATTTGGAAAGCCAATTCTTCCCCATCAGGATGTTCCATCAATGCTGACAATCACAGGTAGATCTGCTTCTTGGGAATGATACTGAACATGAACTGCGATTTCTCCAAAAGTTCCAACATTTCCATTACTTCACGCGGTGAGGGTACCTGAAGGCTTTTCCTACGTTCGACCGTCAATTTCGAATATGGCGTCACCGATGTCCTAGATTTTCTTGATTTACTTGTTTCCCTTCGACGTTTTATTAAGCATTGCAAATAATGAAAGAATCAAACATGATTCCTCTTAATAGAAAGCCTTAAGTTTCTTTTAAGGTCGACGAAGTTTTTTTTTATAAATAGGCATACTAGTTCCGATAAACATTAACACTGCCATTCTTCTCTGTAGTTCCCAGCATGGCTCCACAGGGTTTGAATGTGACTGTATTGAATTCTACAAGTTTATACATTGAGTGGCATCCAGTCCCTGTGGGATATCGTAATGGAAAGATATTAACTTACATCGTGTACAACAGAGGCGAGCAGTCACTAACAACCGTTCCTAACAATGGTTCAACAACTATGCACACTACTTTGAGAAATTTAAGGCCGTACGTCACTTACAACATAAGCATCGCTGCCAAGACCAGGGCAGGAAAAGGTATCAAATCACTGGGAGTCATTGCACAAACAACGGAAGACGGTAAGTATAAAGTGTTTTATGCAAAGGACTATTTACACGATATAAATATTACTTACAACTGTCGCATGCAATAAGACATTTGCATGATGACGTCACATACAACAACTACCAGAACTCTTTGCGCGAATCCTTTTGTTCTTCTAATTTGGACCATTGTCTTGGAATTCTCAAAGGAGTTTAAAAATCTGAATGACAAAAATAATTCGAAAAGGATTCTGGTAGTTGTAGTAAAATGACGCCAAAATGAAAATGTCCTATTATCTTACAACATGACATACGTTCATGTACCATTTACACTCAAACAACACGCTTTTCGCTCACAACACACGAAATTTATATGCTAGTCGTATCGGTTTTTTAATCAATTATTTTTCATTTCCACAATTAAACAACCTCTTCATTAGGTTTTCGGTTTCCTCGACCGTAAAACTCGTCGACTCTCTCTATTTATGTTTTATATCGAGTGACTGCGTTGATGAATTGTATTTACTTTTCCGTCGTTTTGAAATGATCGTCCCCCAGCCCTCCCCTCAGTAGAACATTGGTACAAAATACGTTATTTCTATTGTTCTCAACTACTGCTGTGTTGCACGATTGTGTTGATTGCGTTATACGCAAGTTGTAGGGTTGATTTATACCAAGCAATCCGTGTTGTAAGCTAATGGGCCTTTTGCAGGAATACAATCATGTAGTTGTACTGCGTGGCAAAAAATCTTAATTCGTATATTTAAAGGCACTTGTACGAGATCGGTAGTGTTATTAGCAAAACCTGTTTGTAAATGCTATTTTCCACCTCCAATCGATTGTCGATCTTTCTAAATCAGCGCTATTAAAGATAGCTTGCCGTACAGCATCCATGGCAACGCGTTTCCCATGGGGATTACGAGCTCAATTCATTCGCTAACGACGTATTATATCAGCTCGTGACTGTTTCCTGCAAAAGTCCTATTGTATGCGACAAAGTTGTACTTTGTAAATCGGCCTTAAGTTCCTGTCTTTTTATTGTCTATTTATCGTGGGACTAAGGGGCTAATCGGATAGGTAAGGGATTTCATTCCAAAAGAAACAGCTATAGGAACACATAATTCAGCCTTGGTTTGATTATTGCGATGTGGTCTGCTGTTATTATTGTTGTGTTCAGTTCGGTTATGGCGGGTTGACCGTGCAGTCACGGTGGGCACAAATGACCCTCAAGTCGCTCATGTTGCTATATTTTAAAAATCAGTAAATGATGTAATTCTGAATTCCCATCATCTTGACAACAAAGAAATCGAAAACTCGAGTTCGATTATTTAAGAGTGAGCCAAGTTATTAAATGTTAAATTTGGTAATTTTCCCGCCATAATTTGGCTGGAAATATTCAACGTAAAACCATTTACAAAATAACTTCTTCATTCATCTTTTAGTGTTTAGAATAGTTGTTCATGAAAATCTAGCAACTTAAAGAATACATCTGTATCCACAATCGTATGAGAGGAATTACTTTTAAATTCACCGTGAACAGGAGTATACGTCATTATGACGTCATGTATTTTTCAAAACGTCTCTTAGAAAATGAATATGTGAGTATTTTTCGGGTTTTAACGAAGAAATGTACTTATTGTACACTGAATAGGCTCAATATGGTCTTTTTATATTTCTTCAATGTAGAAAGCATAATTTAAGTCATACGTATGACGTCAGAAATTGTGACGTCACAGGAAACTTAATAATAGGCCATATTTATATAGCGCCATATACCACAGTCGCATGGCGCTTTACATTTTACTGACATATCCCGTCAGTGAATTTTTCGGACTACTAATCACGGCGCCAATGGCTGCCACGTGGTTTATAATGTTGAGTGTGTGGTTAGTGCAATGGCCAGGCTGCTGTACCGGGTGACAATCCCCTTCTCTTTTCCGAGTAGTACAACAGGTTCTTTCACGTCCCTTTAAATACTAACTAGAAGTAAAAGGAGACAAGGCCAACGGCTTATAAACGTCCCTGCCCAAGGACGCGGCCGGCTTCGAACCCCCGACCTCCCGCACTCTAGACCGTGCTCTACCAACTGATCGTTAAAGTTCTTAATAACTCTGCAAATATGTATCGTGGAGACTTCAAAATTGCGGCATTCAAAAATATATATTTATGTTGTTGTAATAACATGCTTTGTTGCAAAGGTATACGTAACGAAGAATTTGACCGTAAAAGGAGTCGTTCATCATGACGTCACAAAAACGTCAATATACAAACCAGATTGAACTTCAAGACGTAATTTCATATTTATATTAACCTACCAAAATTTCGTTAAATTTGAGGTCGAATTAAATGTTTTTTGCTAGTTTATACATTTTTGGCACGCTCAACGTGAGCGATTTCAGGGTCATTTACGCCCACCGTGAGTAATTATGGTTTAATGAACCAATCTAGATAAAATAAATAATCTTTGGACTCAACCATGGATCCATAATCACATTGAAGATCGTTTAATTGCTCTAGAAAAGAGTGTAGGTTTTTGTTGAGGGTCGAGGGTCGAGTGTAAAAAGTCGAGGGTCGAGTGTAAAAAGTCGAGGGTCGAGTGTGAAACGTCGAGGGTCGAGTGTAAAAAGTCGAGGGTCGAGGGTAAAAAGACGAGGGTCCAAACAAATTGCTTAAATCTATCTATACTATTATTATTTATGTCCCTACGACGTTCGGCCTCCTGAACACCGCGGATATCTCGGTAATGGCTGAACGGATATTCACCAAAATTGGACACAATGACCTTCTAGATCGGACAAACCATCCCACGGGGGCCATCAATGATGACGTCATCAGTCACGTGACATTTCTGATCTCTTCGCAAGTTCTTCCATCGTAACAATTGCTAAAACCACAGAGAAAGTCGAGAAACTATCCTGGTTAACTAATCCAAGTCGTCTAAACAGCCAGAAAGACTGAGCTACCGAATTCCAGAGAGTGTAAACGAGCTTGCCGATGTCAATCAAAGTCCATATGCCATGGAGTGAAATTTTAGAACGTGTTCCCGATGGGACCCCTGTACTGTTTCCCGCCTCAAGATCATATGACTCCGTTCGAGATACATGTGCTTCGTCGTCTCGAGCGGATAGCTTTGTGAGTTCCTTGTTACTGGCTGAGGTCACACGAGAAGGTTAAGCAAGATTTAGCGACCTAAATCACTATTCAAAAAAGTGAAAAAACTAATCACGATTTACGAATCTCGAGAGGTATGTTAATTAAAACGAAAAGTACATGTAGCTTTCATTATACAGACAAGGCGGTCATGCTTGTCTGCAGTTTAATTTACCGAGTGCTTCGTGATGCCGGTCTTGTTGCAGGATTTGCTATTTTTCTGCTTGGACGATACATCAGTAAATCCCACTCAAGACGCATGAAAAGGATGAAGATACTCCTACTGCAAAGAAAAATGCCGCCAGATGACCGGGCACTGACATGTCACACGGATTTGAAAAGCTTGTGAAGCGGGGACGGGCGAGCATTGATGACGAATAACTCGCAAAATTATTTACCGGTAAACTTATTTGTCATAAAAATTTACGCAAATTTTAGGACCCTCGACTTTTTACACTCGACCCTCGACTTTTCACACACGACCCTCGACTTTTTACACTCGACCCTCGACAAAAACCTACACTCTCTAGAAAATAGACCCGTTCTTTTGTTTATTTAAACAAAAGACATGAACAGTGGGCATGATCTTGAAAGTGGCTTATATGATTAAGTAGTAAAACTGAATTAATAAATGGAAGACAAGATCAAATCTAGGAGAAGTTGGAACAAGTTATCAGAACTTAGGAAATCGTAAATAGACAATAGCGCAAGACATGAAGAAACGTATGGACAACATCACTTTTGTCCATATCGACGTAATGGCATCACAAACAGTGTCACGTTAGGATGTCACGCTTTACCTGTGCACTGCGCATGGGCAGTGAGGCTGAAGTCTGCGTGGTCGGGCGGACATTTTGTTTTGGATTTTGATTCGTTGCTTTTGCAAACAGTTTGCAATGGCTTGATCGCAAACTGTTTGCGATGTGACCGAATTAATGGAAATACAGTTTACGTTGCGTTGCGATGGGTCGCCGACGAATCGCAAACAAAACGTAAAGATAGAACCAGTATTTCCATTTACTCGGTCACATCGCAAATAGTTTGCGATAGATTTGTGATAAAGCCATCGCGACTGTTTGCGATGGCATTACGTTGATATGGAAAACAGCCTTTAAAAACTCCAGTAGACAATTTGGCGCCATTGCGTTGTGTCAGGAGTCAGCCGGCTAGATTATGTTACTATATGTTAATTTCATGTCTGGGAAAAAGACCGCACAGAAAATAGAAATTCCTTTCAAATAGATACTAATTAATAAACTTACTTACTCTTACTGAAATCGTGAATGATTTGGAATGAACAAACGCTGAAATGAAAAACACCTGACCAAAATCAAGAAACCCTGTGTTAAAATAAAAAGATGTCCTTTCGTCAAGAAACCCTGTGCTAAACTAAAAGATGCCCTTTTTGGAAGTTTTTGAAATTGCATTTCAAATACTTATAGAAAAACACGGCATTAAAAAGGCGGATTAACAACCAGTTTTGAAAAGAGTTAGTAAACTGACTTTGAATTTAAACGTTATTTGCGTTGAAATTATGGCTATGAAAATGAAATTGTTCTAAAATACTGTGTGTGCCGTAAATCCTCTATTAAGCCCCATGGAGGCTTAAATATTTCAAGCACGTTTAAGGGAAGGGCTTAATAGAGATCGGGAGCTTAATTAATTCCAGCTCGTGGATTACGATTCTATTTAGTACAAGTAATATTTCAAACAAAGCTCTCGCATGTACCGTATGTCAATTCCCGGATTAGTATGACAGTAAGAATGTGATTCTGTCGTTTATTGTTCGGTTGTGAAGGAAAAGGGAGAAGAGGTTGGGTTTAATAAATTTCTAGCTCCAAAAAGGAGGTCTTATTATAGAGATGAGGGCTTAATAGAGGATTTAGGGTACATAGGTTTTGTGTATAATACACATCACAATTTGTGAGGCCATTTCTACGCCAAAAAAGTGTGCATCATACTAACGTAAATATCCGGACAAAAATTCACCGAGGGGGGTAGAGTGTGGGGAAATTATCACCGGAAGTAAAATTTGGCTATAATTTTGACAACCTACCAAAAATGTGTTCTCCATTTTTATTAGGCGATTTACAGCATTTTTTGGTTTTTAGTATTGGATATATCCATCCAATCTCGACCAAAGAACATGGTTTCGATAACTCTCAAGGAGGACTATAAAGAAACCGTGGGAGTGGGGTGGGGAATTTTTTTAACGCTTTCGTAAAAAAAATTATCAACATGTTTTGCACAGTTTAGAGCACTTTACCATTTACTTCAGCTCTGTCATGATTAATTCTATTTTTAGGATCTATGCATTCCATGTCCCATTCCAGTCCCATTCCATGTTTCCATGGAAACTATCATGTGTAATTGTTAAGTTCGTAACAATATCATGTTTGTCAAAGGTTTAAGAAAACGAATGCAACGAGAGAGAGAGACTACCAACTCTTGACTTGCCGGCGGCCAATTTGAGACCCAGGCCTTAATGTACCTGAGCTGGAAGTTCCACGGGTCCCTGCTAGTCTATTGATAATACCTTATCTTCTAAACTAGATGTTAAATGTGGTGTGCTGCAGATCTGTTCTGGGCCCTATTTTATTTCTTCTTTACATTAATGACATGCCTAGTACATCACACTATAAATTGTGAACTGGCATAAATGGCTATTATAAATGGCTATTAAGCAATAAACTCTCTCTTAATATATCTAAATCAAACTTTGTAATTTTCCATCCCAGACAGAAAAGAAAACCAAAACCTTTCACTGTTAAAATTAATAATGAAAACGTTGAAGAAAAATTCATACTAAATACCTAGATGTTATAACTGATAAACACTTATCGTCGAAGCAACACTTAATTTCAATTAAAACCAAATATTTGCTAAAACCATTGGCTTAATGTACAAAGCAAAATATAATGCCCCACTACAAGTCCTGAAACAAATGTATTTTTCACTTTTTTATGCAATATTACTTTCGGGAAATGCGTATTCGTCAATTATGAAACTACTCGAAATACTTCAAAAATGAATCATACGTGTATGTATCATATGGAATCAACTATGAAATGCACATAGCCAACCATTCTTCCTGGAACTAAATCTTTTGAATGTTAAAGATATCCATGCCTTACATCCTAGTTTGTTTATGAATGATATCTTATTACACTAATATAACTGATATCCATTCATTAATATTGTACTAGTCGGAGCCTCGTTCTAAAACGGAGGCTGCACGTGTTATTGTAGTTAGAGTTGACACGTTCAGTTTTGTGAGAGCTAGTGTGAGAGCTCTAGTGTAGTGTTTGTTAGGTTCATTAAACTTACTTTAACAAGGCTCGAGGCTTGTTACAACTGGTGGACAGCGGTAGAATGACATACAGCGCGATGGAGTCGAAGCAGAGTGGCGAGAGCGGTGACAGTGAAGTCCAGTTCTGGCCGCTAATAGACCTGAGTGAAGACCAAAGTCAAGGAGACTCGCTAGCAGCAAAAGCGTGGTATTCCACGCCGAAAGCTGGGGCAATTCGGTACACCCTGTTGGAGTCCCCTCCAGAAGAAAGCCAGGATTTAAGGGCCTCTATAATGGAGCTGCATGGCCTCGTGTTGGGTCTGAGTGAAAGCAGCGAAAATATCGAGGAGCGTTTTTAGGAGTTATCCCGTCGAATTGATGTAGTAGATTCTCGAATTCCCGCCCAGAGCAAGGAAATTCTAAATGGTGACTTGCAAAACACCTCTAGTTCCACGGATTTCAGGCAGTTAAAGCAGCAGAACGTCGAATCCAAAGAGGAAAGTACCGAGTATTTGGATCAAAGTGAAGGCATTTCGCAAGCGTCGCCGCCATGTTTTTCTGGGAAGCTATTACCCAGGGCCGCGCGACAGGGAAAGGAGGAAAACGCAGACTGGCGCAAGGAAAATGGATTTCCCCGGAACCAAAGTGACAAGAATAAGGAAGATAACACTCAAGACCTCCATATGAAACCCCTAGAGGAAAATTGTCCTGGAAAACAGAAACATGCTGGAAAACAGGAGTTAAAGCCAGAGAAACCTAAAATCCGTCCAGCTGTGTTTGATGGCCAAACCCCCTGGGAAGATTATTTTGCTCAATTTGAGCTGGAAGCAGAAATTAACAAGTGGGATGACCATCTCAAAGCAACCTACCTGGCTGTAAGTCTCACTGGGCCAGCACAGGCCGTTTTGGGAGACATTGGCCCCGAACAGAGAAAGGACATTGGTGCACTGACCAAGGCCCTGTCAGTAAGATTTGGAACTGAGAACCAACAAGAAGTCTTCCGGGCCGCCTTGAAAAGTCGGTCAAGACACAGAGATGAGACACTCCCAGAGCTGGCGCAGGCAGACCGGAGGCTAACACGACAGGCATACCCAGAGGCCCCTCAGAGCCTCAGAGAGACTCTCGCTCGGGATAATTTCATGGATGCTGACACGCGTTGGAGGGTACATCAGAGCCGCCCAAAAACTCTAAACGACGGTCTTACCACAGCCGTAGAGCTTGACGCATTCCTTTCTGTTAACCGACAACAGAACAGACAGGCTCGTGCTGTTATTCCCTATGACAACAAGGTCAGCGGACATAACAACCAAGAACAGGGTGTGAGCTGTGAGCTGAAGGAAATGAAGCTGATGTTAGAAAGGATTTTAAAGAACAGGGCACGACCGCTTGGAGCAGGGTATGCAGGGTGCCATACCTGTGGGGATCGGACACATTATCAGAGGGACTGCCCAAAAAAGGGAGAGGAAGCTAAGTCAGGAAATGGAGGATCACCGGGCTCGCGGGGCTGACCTCGGTTGGAGCTTCAAGGGACAAGCCCCTAATTCCAGTAAGAGGAATGAAAACTAGTGCTGAAGACGGGCTGTATGCGGACTGCTCGGTTGAAAACGTGTGTGTGAAGTTTCTTGTAGACACTGGAGCAAGTATTACAATTATCAAACCGTCCGTCTATGACAAGATAACTGAGGCTTCAAAACCACATCTCGTAGACCCCAAACAGAGCATGGTTTTGGCGGATGGAAGAACGCTGCCCTTTGTCGGTCGAAGGGAGTTCAAAATGAGTGATGGACCGTCAACAGTGGAGCACGAAGTTTGGATCGCAGAAATCGAGGTTGATGGAATCCTCGGAATGGATTTTATGCGATCCCATAACTGTGAGCTTAAATTGGAGAACAGTGTCTACCATTTAATCATGCCGAAAGGACGAGTCCCATGCTGCAACCTACAAAGAAACCGAGCATGTCGGAGGGTTGCATTGTGTGAAACAGTGGTGATACCGGCTCGATCGGAGGTTGTTGTGCTTGGGGGGTTTGTGGATGGAAACGGTACAAATGGTTTAGGCATCCTTGAGCCAATCACTCGCTTCCAGAAGCGCAATCAGTTAATGGTGGCTAGGACACTAGTGCAGAACCGATCATGACAGAATTCCACTCAGATTGCTGAACCCAACGGAAGTACCTCAAACTGTGTACAAGAAGTCTATCGCAGCCTGGTGTGAGCCTGTTGAAGAAGTAGATCCAGAGGCAATCGGACTTAAAGCTGTAAACCGCATCAGGACCCCGGTGACGGGAGACCAGGATACAGTAATGGAGGATGCGATGACACCTCACCTGGAGGACCTACTAGAAAGGAGCTACCAACACTTGAATGACAGTCAGAGGGATGCTACCAAGTCATTGCTGCTGGAGTTCCAGGACGTGTTCTCAGCTAATCCAGAGGATATTGGAAGATCAGGAATCATTACCCATCAGATCAACACTGGCGATGCAAGCCCAATTCGACAACAAGCAAGACGCCTACCAATCCACAGACAAGAGGAAGCACGGAATGAGATCAGCAACATGCTGGAGCGAAGCATAATCGAGCCCTTGTGCAGTCCATGGGCCTCGCCAATCGTCCTGACAAAAAAGAGTGACGGCTCAACAAGGTTTTGCATCGACTACCGCAAACTAAATGCAGTCACCACCAAGGATTCCTATCCTCTTCCTCGTATTTATGACACCTTGGACGCCCTTGCTGGGCCCCAGTGGTTTTCAACCTTGGACTTGTCGAGTGGATACTGGCAAGTAGAAGTCCAGACGGGAGATCGACCCAAGACTGCGTTCACCACTGGGACGGGTTTGTACCAATTCACAGTTATGCCGTTTGGCCTCTGTAATGCTCCCGCGATATTCGAGCGTCTGATGGAGCAAGTTCTCGCAGGCTTACCGTGGGAAATCCTACTGATATATCTGGATGATGTCATTGTCTACGCCAATTGCTTTGAGGAGGAGTTGGGAGGTTGGTTCGCAAGGCTTCGGGAGGCGAAGCTGAGCCCAAAGAAGTGTTACCTTTCCAGAACAGCGTGAAATACCTCGGACACGTGGTGAGTAGCGCCGGCATCTCGACAAACCCCAACAAGCTTGCAGCCATAAAAGTCCCCTCAAACACGAAGGACTTACGGGCTTTTATCGGCTTGTGCTCGTATTATCGACGGTTTGTTAAGGGGTTCGCTGACATCGCTAAGCCCCTCTACCAACTACAGGAAAAGGGAGCTCGCTACACTTGGACGGAAGCGTATGATCGTTCGCTTCAGATGCTCAAGAAGAGTTTGATGACTTCACCTATTCTTGCGTTCCCGAATACAGAAGACCGGTTCATCTTGGACACTGCTGCGAGCAACGTCGGAGTGGGTGCTGTCTTGTCGCAGAAGGACAAGAGAAGGTAATTGCTTACTTTAGTCGCTCCTTGACGAAGTCGGAACGGAACTATTGCGTGACACGAAGAGAACTGCTACCTATCATCCTAGCGATCCGCAACTTCCGTCACTACCTATGTGGAAAGAGCTTTCTCATCCGTACGGACCACGGCGCGCTCCAGTGGCTCCTGGATTTCCGGAATCCTGATGGTCAGACAGCACGGTGGCTGGAGGAACTCTCCATGTATGAGTTTGAGATAGAGTACAGAAGAGGTCTCTCCCATGGCAATGTTGACGGCCTTTCGAGAAAGCCCTGCAGGAAGTGTCGGAAATGCGAGAGGGAGGAGGATAAAGAGTAGCCAACAGGAGTCGAGAGGAAGACCTGTAATGCGTCAAGGAAGTCCCCCGCGACGGCTAAGGATGACACATGCGTCGAGCAATGGTCTACAGAAGACATTCGAAAAGAGCAGATGGCTGATGAGGGCGTGTCGAAGATCATGGAATGGAAGGAAGAAAGTACAACACGCCCTGACTGGAAGGTGGTCGCACAGGAAGGTCCAGATGTCAAGTTGTACTGGGCCCAGTGGGACCGACTATCGGTGAGGAATGGCATCCTTTACAGGCAGTGGGAGACTGAGGTCGGGGACAGCGTCACCTGGCAGCTAGTCCTTCCCCACGGATTCAAGAATCTAGTGCTTCAGCAGCTGCACGGCAGCCCAACAGCGGGGCACTTAGGGCTGAAGAAGACACTAGCCCGTGTGAGAGAGCAGTTTTACTGGGACGGCTATACACAGGACACACGGCACTGGTGCACACGATGCGACACCTGTGCTTCTAGGAATGGCCGCCATGAACACCTACAATGTTGGAGTACCGCTTGACCGAATCGCTGTTGACATCACAGGACCACTGACGACCTCTGATCGCGAGAACAATTACGTGCTGGTAGTGGGGGACTATTTCACCAATTGGACCGGGGCTTACGCCCTACCGAACCAGGAGGCGCAGAGAGATAGCGAAAGTACTTGCGGAGGAGTTCATCCCTAGGTATGGCGTCCCCAGGGAGCTTCACTCGGATCAAGGGCGCAACTTCGAGTTGAGACCACAGTCGGATGGAATAGTCGAACGATTTAACCGTACACTGAAAGCAATGCTCGTCAAGTTTGTGGATGAGAACCAGCGTGACTGGGACTGTCACCTTCCAATCCTCATGATGGCATATCGTTCGGCTGTACACGAGACTACAGGCTATTCCCCAAGTGAGCTTATGTTTGGCCGAGAAATGCGTCTCCCTGTAGATATTCTGTTCGGCTCTCCAGAAGAGAGCGACGATGTCAGTAACTATGCACAGGAACTGCAAAGGAAGATCACCCGGGTACACCTATACGCTCGGGAACACCTTAACATCGAGAGTGGCAGGCAGAAACAGAAGTATGACCAGAGACTCAACCAGCGCGTTTACAACCGTGGAGATGCGGTGTGGTACTACAATCCGAAGAGGAAGGTCAAAGTATCCCCATGCCTGCAGCGACCTTGGGAGGGCCCCTACTTCGTCCTGAAGCGGTTAAATGATGTGGTGTACCGGATCCAGAGGAGCCCTCACTCGAAGCCTAAGGTCATACATCACGATCGTCTTAGACCATCCCATGGTGATGCAGTACCTTCTTGGCTCAGCAACACTGGGTCACAACAGGCAACGGATGCTGGTTGTGGAGGTCCCGCGGAGGAGGTCAGAAGAACCCGAGGGCTCCGTCGACAGGTGGCGGCAATCCCCCAACAGGCAGTTCAGACGCCCCTTCCGCAGGAGATATATGTAGTGACAAGGGTCGAACCAATCAGCAGGAGTCAACAGGGCGACCATCCCGCACTAGGAGGGCCCCCGCTTGGGCCAAATACTATGATTTGGACACATAGAGTTGTTTTGCTTAGTTTAGGGACACTGAGACGTGTCCCTCTTGAAGGGGGATAGTGTACTAGTCGGAGCCTCGTTCTAAAACGGAGGCTGCACGTGTTGTTGTAGTTAGAGTTGACACGGAGAGCGTTCAGTTTTGTGAGAGCTAGTGTGAGAGCTCAAGTGTAGTGTTTGTTTGGTTCATTAAACTTACTTTAACCAGGCTCGAGGCTTGTTACAACGTTTACTCCAATATCAAGTGTATTTGGTCATTTTGTTACAGCTACAAATATGAGCAAAGCTACACCAAGATACCAAATCAGAAAACAGATTAACGTTCAAACGAAAGGTACATTCATACCCAATTCGTCAACATAGCCAAAAAGTCCTTCCATCATATTCAGTAAGTAAATATTCTATACTTCATTCCAAGCTGGTAATACATTTGCTACTGCTTTTGATTATCTTATTATTTAGTCTTATATATTGTACATCCTTAATATCCTGTTAGTATGCTATAGGTCATTTGAACTTATGTACATGTTGCAGTTTAAAAAATATTTCAGGTTAAATTTGTCCAAACTAGTTTATTTGGTTCAAACTAGTTTATTTGTGTCTAACCTAGTTGTTTTTTTCAACCTAGTTTATTTTTGTCCAACCTAGTTTAATTTTGTCCAACCTAGATTATTTTGGTTCAGCCTAGTTTATTTTGTGTTCAACCTAGTTTATTTTTGTCCAACCTAGATTATTTTGGTTCAGCCTACAATCATCTGCAAATTATTTTGAGACACCGCTCGCGTTTAGAGACCGTTCTTTAAATTAATCCCCTCTCCCCCTCTCAATGTTGTGTTAGGTGTACTTTCAATCTAGAATTCATTCACAACCAACATTGAAATGGGGGGAGGGGGTTGGGAATCCTCAACTGCTTGAACTTTGTGTCGAGCATGTTTTCTTCTCGAATACTACATATTGTTCTCGACTTTCTCAAATTTTTGCAGTTGATTGTCTGAGAAGCTTCTTTATGAAATCGGCTGCAGAATCTCGAGAAATAAGAGAATTACCACCAAACTTGGCAGGCTCTTTTATTGTTCGAATATACATCTTGTGTATTCTGCTTGATGTCCATGGCATCACAATGACTCCATGAATATAATATCATTGGCATCATTGAATGCCAATGACAGTAAAGTGAGTCAGCTGCAATACCCTTATTGAATCGATCATGTATGCGTGACATCGTCCTCTGGATGATAACGAATAGGCTAAAGCTCAACAATGACAAGACTGCACTTCTTGTTCTGAATGTTCGTTACCGCCCACAGCCTCCCCTTGACTCCATCCGTGTTGGCACCGAACTGATTAAAGCGTCTAACACAGCAAGAAACATTGGTGTTTTGTTTGACCAAACTGCTTCCATGGATCAGCAAGTAAATGTTGTCTGTAAAGTTGCTTTTTATCACATTAGAAATATTGCACGCATTAGGAAAATTATATCTTTTGAAACCACCAAAATTCCGATTCATGCTTTTTCTCTATTATATGGACTTCCTAAGTTCTTATTCAGAAACTTCAGTATTTACAAAATTCTGCAGCTCGCCTTGTTACTTGTTCACGTAAATATGATCATATTACGCATATTCTTAAGGATCTACATTGGCTACCTGTTGAACAAAGAATTACATTTAAGATACTATTGCTGACTTTTAAAGCTACTAATAACATTGCTCCGTTATATCTTACCGAACTGTTAGAACCGTACGTACCTACTCGCTCGTTACGTTCCTCGTCTAAACATTTACTTAAGGTTCCGAAGCATAATCTGGAATCGTATGGTCTTAGAGCATTTTAAGTTTCTGTCCCTATGTTATGGAACTCTCTGCCACAGGAACACTGAGTCTATAAGTTCTTTTAAAAGTAGAGTAAAAACGTTTCTTTTTAATCAGGCATTTTTATTGTAATTATTCCATAGGAAACCATTTAAGATATATTTTAAGACTTAGTGGACTGTATAATTTTTAGCTTTTTAACTTAGTGATCATTTTATAGTAGATTTTAAATTTTAATTATTTATTGTTTTTGGTTTCTATATATGATAATACACCATTAGTTTTCATTTTAGAATTGTGAAGCACAATTGGACAATTAGTGGAAATAGCGCCATATAAACTTATTATTATTATTATTAAAAAGACGATTTCTGCAGAAGTGGGGCTTTTTTAACAGTTTACAACGGTTCCTCCCACGATTCACCCTATTTGTGACATCAGAATGACGTCACTAATTGATCTGATTGCTAAACCAATAGTATCATTGGAAAGAGAAGCCAAAGTAGATACAGTGTCATAATTTATCACAGGTGAAAGTGGAAAGCTGAAAAGGTACAACGATTTCCGCAGTACGTAGTGGGGCTTGTTTTAACGGTTTACAAAGGTTCACCCAACGGTTCACCACGGTTCAAAAGGTCATGAGTTAACACGAGTTTAAGCAAAAATGCTGAAAAATTACAACGGTTCACCCTTTTTACGAACTTTAAAAGTATAATGAAGTATATTTTTAAAAGTGGGGAACCGTTGTAACTTTCTGCTTAATTAAAACCTGTGGCAAATCATAACATGTTGAACCTAGTTTGGCTGCTCTTTCCAATGATGCTATTGGTTTGGCAATCAAAGCAAGTTATGAAATAGCGGTGAACCGTGCGGTGAAGGTAAACCATTAAATTAAGCGGCAATACTGCAAAGATCGTAATTTTTTAAGTACTTTACTGTCATTTTAATTCAATGTTACAAACGGGATTATTTTTACGACTTTTTTAAAAAGAACTATTTCTTTTCTGTCAATTTTATTTAATGCTCCAGATGTTATCCTTATGACATTAATCAGCCATGGACAGACGATATATATATATTCCACCAATAAAACAGCCTGCCAAGTTTGGCTAGAAATCTCTTATTTGTCGAGATTCTGCAGCAGATTTCTTAAAGAATCTTCAAATACAATCATCTGCAAAATAATTTTTGACACCGCTCGCGTTTAGATACCGTTCTTTAAATTTTAGGCTCATTTTAATGTAGGGTAGAATTACATTTCTCGGTTGTTTAGTGACCTAGATCTAAACACCCAAAATTAGTGACTAGCCCTAAACACCTTAAATTAGTGAGCAATTGGGTTTACTAAGGTTAGTTTTTTTTTTATGTTGGGTTAGGGTTTGGATTTTGGATTATTTGATCCACTTCTTTGTTGTCAGCAGTTAGAAGTTTGTTAATTGCAATGCCTACCTCCGTTTTGTTCTAGTCTAAAGCTGAGTCTAACGAGTACGAGGGTTACTCCAAGATCTTCTGTACTCGTTACTTTTTCCAGACACAATGTTAGAGGTGATTCGCTTCTCTTTTGCCTTTACAGTACACCTGATCATCTATAAACAATGTATTTTTCTGAATTTAGGTAGAAGACCTAATTCCTTTTAGATTTTGCCCCATAAAAAAGTAAACCCCATTCTTTTATGACTACCCAAAAACAAAGGATCCCTTGTTAGAATGATTTAAATATAACCAAAACAAACGAGGTTGAAAGTAATAAACTAGTTTGGACAAATTGAACCTGAAGTATTTTGTTAACCAGCAACATACACATTATTGTCTCCACGAACTTCTGTAACAACTTTCTTTTTTTGTAATTCGTAGTGGTTGTAATATATATCGTCGCATAGGGTGCTCATGGCTAGATAACCTTAAGGTTATTTTCAGGACCTACCAGCTCAGAAATGTATATAATTTTGCTTTGTTTTGTTACGTGTAACTCATCCATCTTGAGTGAAATAAAGACTGTTGTTGTTGTTTCTGGAATAATCTGCCAACTGTATTAGCTATCTTATTTCATGGATGGAACAGATTTAACTTGGTTTTTACTCGACAGAACAATACACAAATCAGATCAGGCCAGCCATCTTGTAATGCCCATAATACTCTACGGCCTCAATTACATTACGTCATCTAAAATAATCAATGCGATTGTATTAAACACTACACCAACCACATCAGCTGAAAGACTTCAAAAAGTTACAAAACTTGCAACCCATGTCATAACCACGATTATGCCATTACGATATCTGATTTCATGGCAACCTCGAAAATGAAATCTTTCCAAAATTCGATGTAAACATAAATTTACAATGATGTTCAAGATACAGAATAATAACGACCCTTTGTGCTTGAGAAAACCTTCCAGGTCAAGGAATTAAGATACCATCTTCTTCAATAAGAAAATCAGTTATCTCTACAAAAACATGGTGCTAAGTATCTACAAAGAGCTTTCGTGTATAACGGTGTAAACTCTGTTACGAATTACCAGATCACATTAGAAAGCGAATAATTTCCTTTTTTAAGCTTCATTCTCCCACTAAAATTTGTTTTAAGAACATCATTTTCCATGGGAAACTATCAGCCGATAGTCCCTTGACAGACACACTCTATTTGTCAAATAGTTGTTGGCGAGAGTGGAAGAAAATTTAGTGTTGAACAATAGTGTTTCTGTCTTTTAAAACTAGCATATAAACCATTGAAACGATATTCTGTTGTTTAAGTGGAAACCTCGAGCTCGCAGACTAATTATTTAATACACATTTATTTACGTATTCAAACCGCGATCGATGATGTTTTAGTTCCAGGTAGTTCGCCATTGGTTCGACCAGCCTCAGTATAGAATGGAATCCAATTCCTGCAAACCTGTCGAATGGGAAAATCCTGAAGTACAACCTGTTTGTAATGAAAGGCTTACCACCAAAAGGAATGGTAAAAAAAGATACCTATCATATTCATTTTCTATTTATTATTGTCGTAGTGGTCACTTCCTTTTTCTATCATTTATTTATTATTGTAATTTGTAAACCTTTCTATTATATAATTCCTAACGATAATAAATGAGTAAATAATTGATTGGATGATTTTAATGATTGATTTGATTGATTGGTAGATTGATTGATTGATTTTAATGATTGATTGATTTTATTAATTGACTGATTCAGGAGCCCATTACTAGGGGCGTACATATATACTGTACCCGACCGGTTTGAGCTATTTTTAGAACATGTTTCTCGGGTAACTGACTCTGCTGCAAGCGTGCATATGCTTACCGTAATTTTCGAGATTAAGAATTGTTCTTTGAGGTGATTTTACTAACGCTGCATTGTCCTGACTATGGTTTGATTGGATTCCCAAAGTGTGGGCACCTGAACTCCCGTGAGATATGTTCTAAATATAGCTCAATCCGGTCATACGATGACTCACAGACCTAGCATGGGAGATGGACGCTCCTGGTCATGGGATCCTGACTGATTTTAATGATTGATTGATTGATTGAATGAATGATTTATTTATTTTAATGATTGATTGAATGATTAATTGATTTTTATGATTGATTGATTTTAATGATTGATTGAATGCTTGATTTTAATTATTGATTGATTGACTGATTGCTTGATTGATTTTAATGATTGATTGAATTTAATGAATGATTGATTGAATGAATGATTGTTTTACTGAATGAATGAATGAATGAATGAACGAGTCCATGTGATATTAAATATTATATTAAAAAATGTGATATTAAAAACTAACAATTAATTACAAATTATAATATATACACTATACAATCTAATTAAATATTGCTATATTAAACAGTTAAAAACACAAGTCCTAATCACGGTCGAAAGTGATGTAAAAATTGATTCATGTTGGAAGCGACCTGACCATCATGTGACATATTGTTCCAAAGTAAAGTCCCCTGTATCTAGAAGTAGCTAAACATCAGTTAAAACACTTAGGGATTTAAAGGGTTCATTCGAGAAATTTGATACTATAGACCCATTCGAGAAATGGCGTCCAATTTAATTAACTATTGTTTAGTACTGACTAGCCTCGCTTACACGGTCAAACGTTTTTGTGTGTACTGACTAGCCTCGTGTTCACGTTACCAGGACAATAGCTTTTTAAATTGGACGCCATTTTTCGAATGGGTCTATGATCATTTATTTTAAACCCATATATTCTAAGTTTGTGTACCTTCACACTGGGAAGATTTTAATTTTAAGGGAGGGGTGAAGCACTGTAAATAACTTGAGAAACCTAAACGTATAAAATTCACATATGATCATTACAAGCATGTATACTGAGTTTGTGCGCATTTACATTGGCAAATGAGATATTTTCTAGCTCCATTTTCATGCTAAATTTTCAGTATAATGTTTGATTATCGTTATCGGTATCCACTTGTAATAATAATAAAAATAAAATAATAATAATGGTAAAATCACATTGCTTCGCAATACTTCCTACTTCCATTTAGTTGGACAGTTTTGTCTTTATATCAGCGATATATAATGTATCAATTAATTTATCCAACTATCTGGATCCATCCATCTATCTCTCTATGTATCCATCCATCCCATCTCGATACCAACATTATTAGGAGACAGTATGGAAAACATGTCAAGCTGTCGTCTCGAAAGTATGAGTGGGCTATAAAATCCTTTATTGAGAGGCCTTGGTTTTTTAGAATTCCGCATATTTTCCACATTGTGATGTTGGTAATCGACGAGTGGGGCCCGCAAGCTTGATTCTGCCTCCTTGCATGAACGTTCATCGACTGGCCTATTAACGATAATTACCTCATATGTTTTCAAATACATATATTAACTGATTCATTTATTCATTTGTTCTCGTTGTTAAGGACATGGAAATTGGATATGAAGAAGGAAGAAACTATTCAAAGGTGCCAAATGATTCGTCTTTGTTACTTCGTACACTTCGTGATTGCTTCTGATGGAAACAGTTATGTTTTCCCAATGGTTAGGGAAACAAAACCACCTAATTCCCGACGTACCAGTCATTAACTAACCTTCAGTTACCATTTGATCTATTTTCTTGCTTAATTCTGTACAGCACGCTCCATTTTGAAGAAACTAAAAGAGCCACCCCCTTAGCAGATAGTCAATAATGCGCGTGACCTTCTGTCACGATGTGATCACGTGGGTACAATTTTCGAATTGCAGCCCACGCGGGATACAATAAACACTCAATGACTGGCCCCGAGGGAAACAGTGAGTTTTGTTTCCCCGAGATCCTCGATCGAGGATCTCACTGATTCCCGAAGGGACAGTCATTAAGTGATTTGTTATATAGACATAAGTTATACTACCTGATACGAGCGAGGTTTGTCGTCTTCTCTTCGGGAATCTGCTTTTCAACACACAACGCTGCCAGCATCGCTACGGCATTTTTAGTATCGTTTTGTATCTTTCTTGATTTCATTTTAGCTACCAATCTCTCTCTCGCGCGCGCTTGATAAAGATGTAAATTGTTAGCCTGAATTTCAGCCGTCTCCTCCGGTTCGTTCCTTCCGAGAGAGACGTCTGATTCCAATAGCCGATAATGCCGTCCAGTGACGTCACTACCAGAAAACCTGGTAGTGATATTTGATTGGTTCATATTCTATAATTTCGCATAATTATCATAATTATCTCATCCGAGAAGACGGCAGGACTCACCTTGGACTCGCGATTGTTGATTGTGGAGTTTCAGTGGAGTGATGTCTTTGGCAAAGACCTTGAATTCGTAAGGAAAACATCTGGAAATGGATTGAAAGTGTCCTGCACAATAACCGGCCGACTGTCCTGTAAACATGTACATTTTATCCTATCGCGTCCGCGGGGTTGTTGATAATCGATTATTTGTTCACACTCGCAGTGGCAAAGAATGTCGCTACTCTCTTCAAGCAAAGAATTTTCGAATTTATCCTTTGATGTTTTTCTACTTTTCTGTTGCATCATTTACATAGGTAATATCTCGTAGCTGTGTCGATTCGAACGGCAGATCCCGAGACAAAGATTAACGGAAGACAAAGATCAACTGTACTTTGCCTCCAAATATAATATAACGATTTGTTGCTTCGAAAAGATTTTCACAACATAAGAGGCACTTGAGAAGCAAATGGGATGTAGATATATATAGGTAAGGCTTTTATTTTGGCCGGCATGATCTCAAATAATTTCTCAAGGCGAGCGATGGCTTTGTTTTTGTGACCCACGGACTCTTACTACCGCCGTGACAGTTTTATTTGCATAAATTAAATTGTTCATCCGCCTTGACGTCACTGGACGGCATTATCGGCTATTGGATTCAGACGTCTCTCTCGGGAGGAACGAACCAGAGGAGACGGCTGAAATTCAGGCTAGTAAATTGTTTCTTTGGAGCTGGTTCCATTTTGAACGCTTTCTTTCGACGAAAAATGGTCAATTTTTGATGAAGATCTAGATATTTTGGTAAACAAATATTTCCCGCCTTTAGCTAGCCAGTATCCAGATTCCAGAGGTTTTCTAGAGAGAACAGCGGCGGAGAGAGAGCCGCGAAGTGGCGATCGGCGAACTGCGAGAAAACCTCTGGTATCGGTCATGTTTTTGAATTAGGTTCAGGATCTGACTGTCTTTTCTGATTGGAGGAATATATAATGAGCTCAACAAGAGCTGCGATTGGTTAGATATATTGTTTTCAGGGACTGAAGGGTAAGTAATTATTGTAGATATCGTATGGTCAATTAGAGAGGGGTTGGGAATTATTTTCTGGGACGGCTTCGATCGCAGTTCGCTCGATCTCGTACATAGAAAATTGTACTATTCGCGTATGAGGATTCCTCAAAGCATCTATGAAGACATCGCATCATCTGTACTAAAAGAGCGCTTTCCCAAGATAACATCACTGACTGGCACAGCATTATTTGGCGTTATAAATCCGAAAGACGGACTGGTCATGGCAAGTCGAAATATTTTCCGTTGTACCATATATAAGCAAATAATTATCATTGAGAGGGTTTAGTTATACACAGAACGTAATAGGTATTGCTATCTGCCCTCTAAAATCATTGGTGGACTCTCACGTTGATCTAAGGTATTCTCAAACTTTAGAATAGCTCTGTAGCATTTCTGACAGATATCTTGTGAAACGCCATTTAGGTCGGCGGTCTCCACACCAGCAATGGTAGCAACAGCTTCAGAAAGTTGTCATTATTGCTTTTTTTGTCCAAAAATGTTCGTTGGTGATCGGCTACATACATTAATGTTTATCCTGGAGACTCTGCAATGGTAGTTTGTTCGAGTTTTACGGCTTTGAGTAGTGGTGTCTTAATTTTACGGAAAGTTACCTGCTATGAAAACATCCCCGGCCAGGCTCTTGCAAATCGCATGTGGTTTATTTTTAACATGTAAACAATTCTCAGTCTTCCCTCCCCTACCCGAAAACGTCTGGCACAGCATTCTTTTACTCTGTCTACCACACTGAACAAAATTATAATGTGACGCGCACATGGTATCTCTCTCCTGAAAGGTCGATTAATTACTCAGTTGATATTACTTAATTACTCAGTTGATATGTTTGACAGCTCTCATGGGCATGAAAGGGAGATTCCCACCCACCGATATCAGAGATTTTCTTGCAGTTCGCCGATCGCCGCTTCGCGACTCTTTATCCGCGGCTGTTCTCTCTAGAAAATGTCTGTAACCAGGGTAGCTAGCCAGTGGCGCGCGCGACACATCACATCATCTTCTGTCACGATGTAATCACGTGGCGGGCAACATTGGATTTTGATTACTGCCACGTGACCCTGAATCAGCCAATGTGAGGGTGCGTTGTGTCTGGAAAACCTATGTCTATATAACAATTAAATTTGGTGACTGTTGCATGGCCAAGAAACAATCAATAAGAGTTCGTGTTAGACCATCAAACTCCAACTCTATATAGATTACTTTGTGGCGTATGGCACTTACACTTGAGTTTTGTTTTATAAAAGGAACGAGCGATTAAGTTTTGTGAAACTATCATACGAATACACTTCCCAAATTGTTATTTGTTTTGTTATCTCCGTACCGAGATTTTACTCCAGTATCCAGGTTTTATTTATGTTTTGTCATTAAACACACAGATCTCCCCAATTTTCGTTTTGCATTTTGCACCACTTTAAGCAGTGTAAAATTTGGTTAATCATTACATATAGTGAGGATTGTTAATTGTTTGTTATTTGATATCTGATCGTCAATAATATATAGATGGTTTGCACTCAATCCCAGGTATTTATTAACTGAAATGCCTGTTGGTTATATACCCTCCTTCCCAAAACTGGTCTGCTCATTCTATTACAGAACTATAAAGGGAACTGTTGGAAGCCTTTAATTTCTCCTCGGCCGTGAGAGGATTCTTGTTTAAGTTTACCTTGAGAGTTGAATATTGCTTCGCTCATCATAAATTATTCTGTGCGAGTGTTTATTTCTCCGGGGTATTTCTGACAGTCAAAAACACGCTCAAAATAATTTTAGTGTTGGCCTACAGATCACGGTTTTGCGCTGGTATGTATTATGACCGAGAGTAAAATGAAATGTGGCATAAAACCTACGAAACGTACCTCAAACAAGAATACCGTCCGATGGCAAAATCTATCAGCGCCACGAGGTCAACAAAGAAATGCGGATATAAACACGCAATGATTTCAACCTCACCGTACCTTAATTCATGACCTGACAAGACACTGTTCAGTTTCACTTTCACTCTCAGCTTTGCTCTTGAGTTGAGTTCGGCTTTGTTAAAGACTTCTTATTCAGTTGTATGGTATTGTGCAGTATATTTGAGTGTACCAATCCACAGAGATTCAAATAACAAAGCCGTGGCGAAAGAGAAGCTTAAACGATAAATATTTTGTCCTCCTAGAAAAACACAACATCTTGCCATTTCTATCGAAGAAGCCTTGGTTTCAGCAGAAAGGAAAACGCTAAATTCCAATTCGATGTGTGTGGATCTTTGAGTCCTTCAGGTCCGGCGTCGTGTCGTATATAAAATGATTTACTGTATTAAATTATGTACAGAAATTAACCTGGCGAGTGTTACGTGACCAGCACAGTGCGATCTGATTGGTGCTGAAATTTAATACATGGGTCAAAAGTCACATTTTGTTGCACCCAACAAAACAAAACGCTTGCATTTTAAGACTCGGCACAGGCAGCCCGAGTAATTATCAATCCTGCATTGTTGTTATTGAAACTAATCAATGACTTCGATTCGCTTGCTTTAAAATATAAATACTTGTCCCCTGTCGTTCATATTCACGTATATATTATAGCTAGATAACATACCTAGGGAATTTTAGAGACATTCAGCTTATGAGTAGCACGCATCGAATTTTGACCAGAACTTTGCGAAATTATAAATCCCACGCTCGCCGTCATTGAAACTTCGCTCGCTTTCCAAATACAAGTACATTCATGTTTACTGTCGTTTATATTCACGTGTATTATAGCTAGACATTATAAGTTCAGAACTAGACGATAATTTGATGCTATTTTTGATGCTTGTAATTCTTTAAGCGTTCAGTTTGTAGCGAGCGAACATAGAGATCTAAAAACAATTTAGAATAAATTATCAATCCGCACTCGTAAACAAACACTGACTGACTGAGTGTGAAATATCGTAAACAGACGCTTACAATTCGCTAAAGAAATTAGAAATATAACCTAGAATATCGTAAGCAACCGGACATGTTTTTGCAACACTGTAATATGAACCTGTACTGTCATGAAAGTAAAAAATCGTGATTGCTGTTGGTTTTGATTCTAAACACTGAATGCATTCTTCCGCCTCCCGCGACCCATTCGGACACGTGATATCAACAACCAATCAGATAGAGTGGTAAAAATAGTCCAACTAATTTATGCATATACCCATGCAATATAAAACTGAACGACTGATTGTACGAAAAAAGTGTTCTGAAATCAGGTTTTCAAATAACCAAACTACGACATTTTTCACTGGGCTTCCATTTTAAGAATAAAGTTGCAAAGCAATGATTACACTCAAAGAGGTCATAAATACCTTCTAAACAAATATCTGGATTGAAAACATCCAGAGTACTTTGGCATGTTGCTATGGCAAAGTTGGAGAAACTTGAAATACTTTTCTATTCTTCGTGTGCATGTGACGTTAGCTTCTCTTGTTAGTTCATCCAACATGGCGGTCACGTCTTTGTTATTTAAATCTCTGGGGATTGGATTGCACACCACCAATACCGTCGTTTCAGCCTCTTAACCTCTTTACCTCTGCACACAAAAATTAGGGAAGTCGATTTTTCAACTGTCGTCACGCTTTACATGATATTTAGATAACCGCCCATAATAGCTTTCACTAGTATCAAGTTTTGATCTAGTCCCCAGTTCGGCGCCAGGAAATGCGATGGCAACTGGCAAGACATCTACTACCATACTGGTCACGTGGCAGCCGATACCTTTCCGTCATTGGCGAGGAAGAAAATTAGGGTACAGAGTGACAGCTCAAACATCAAGTGGGATATCAATCACAAAAAACGTTGATCCAGGAGAAACCTTTGCAGTGATTACAGGCCTGAAGAAATACACCGAATATCATATCTGGGTAACAAAGAGTGCGGTTTGTGACTTTTGTATCTCAGTTAAAGGCCCTCTGTTGATCGTCATGCTTCGCGTCACCTAAGCGAATGTTGAATGATATGAAATTCAGAGCTTCAAAGCGTAAAAACAACAGCGATATAGCTTAGTATTGTGTTTAGTATTCCCTGAAGATATGTAACAATAGCTACACCCTCGCAAAGCATAACGGTCGGCAGAGTCTTCAAAAGTAGATTTCGCCCTTTGCGATTTATCTACGTACGAAAAACCTGCGTAAAAAAAGAAGCAAAAATTATGTTTTACGAGAGTAAACATCCATTTAAAAAACGTAAGTAAAAAAGATCGCGGCGTTTTAAAGTACTAACTTTAAACGAACAGAGGAATTAATTACGTTTTCTTGACTCAAGTCAGTAGTCCAGTTAGGTAAAGGAAGTTACACTGAAGTTAGTTAATTCACTTACATATTTACCTATTTATTGTATTTCTAAGGTTGCTGCTTTCACATCTAAAGGGATTGGTAATAAAAGCAAGATTATCGTACAAAGAACTAACGAAGGAAGTGAGTAGACTGGTGTTGTTTTGTTTTTATTCATTCATGCTAACCTTTTATTGACGAAACAATGATGACAAAATTGAGTTAAGTAAGGCCATCTAAGTATTTTGAGTTTAGGCTGAATAACAATACTGTATATATCAATGGATGACTTACTAAAGTTGAAATGGCTATCAATGAAAGAGCAACGAGAGTGGCACCTGCTAAAGCTATACACAAAGCTATACCTCGTTGGCCTAATTTTTTAACTGCTCGAGCTATTTAACACAAATTCAAAAACTCGTGAATAATTCATGAGCATTTTCTCCAATCAGATGAAGCAAATCAGTCACGTGCATGTTCCTTTATACCTGATAAAATCTCATCATTCCAAAAAGCCCGCGGAGGGATTTGAATTCTGTCCCAGGGGGAAACGAGGTTAATGATAGACCAGTTCGCGGTAAATTTCGACATTTTGAAAGGGGTGCAAACATGGCGCGAAATACAGTTTTTGTATGGGAATCGATGGGAATCTGATGCCAAATAAAATCCGTAAAATCGAATTTATGAAATATTCTTCAGATACAAACTTAAGATACCAGGTAAAAGATTAACATATCAAAATTTGAGGGATGTAGCTGTGCTGGGAAGCGTGCAATCGTGTTTTTCGTGTTTTTATTGATAATAAGTTTTTATTTACTGTAACCTTTAATTGAATCTTTGTCAATTCACTCTTTTCACCTGGTGGCCATCTTGGATTCACAGCGAGGCAATCCGTTGTTTTTGCTATGCTAAACTCGTTCTAATATCCCTCACTGCGAGGCTAACCTAGCAAAAACAAAGGATTGCCTCGCTTTGAATCCAAGATGGCACTGGATAAAACGAGTGAATAGTTCTCTTCTCTCACGCTTTTAACTGCTTAAAAATATCCCCCTTACTGAGCATATTTTGCAAACGTTTGTTTGTATATTTTTGTATATTATTTAATTTTATGTCTAATCTATTCTTTAGCTCCCAGTCAACCACCGGCCAATGTCAAAGTCGTAAACCGGACTTCAACAAGGTTACTAGTGACGTGGATACAAATTCCAGCTAGCTCTGTCCATGGCATCTTAACTGGATACAGACTGAGATATAAGAGACACAACGATAACACATGGAACTCAGTCACTATATCCGATCTTCAAGTCAATGTTGTTCATCTGGAGGAAGGCACTGAGTACGACGTACAGGTTGCAGGTTTAACACGACAAGGACAAGGAGTTTGGAGTGCTTTGGATAGATTCGTGACTTCCTCTGGTAACTAAGCACTATGAAAATCTAGACCTCTTCCATTGGATGGTTGGGGATTATAATTTCAAGTAAAATTTCCAAAGGATGGAAGTTATAAAAATTAGACATTTAATGGTAGTTTTTAATTTCCAGGAGTTGGAAATATGTATACTTAAAACCAATTATAAAATAACCCATACGAAACTCGCACGCTGATTGGCTGAAAGCCGTATTTATATGTCTATAGACAGATAAATTCGCTTTTAGTTGTCGTGCATGTGGGCACGCGATTGAGAATGAAATCAAAATGGCAAACGACAAGGAAGAATGACCAAACGTTGACTTCCAAATGAATGTGATTTTAATCAGCATTTAATCAGAGATAGTTTGACAAAAATACCACCTCATCACGACCGACTCCAATTTGAACCTAATTTGCTAACCCGCATCCCATAACCGATATATTTTTATTCGTGGATTAAACTTGGAAATAAAACTACATCTATTGTAACTTAGTTTGCGTCATAGTGCCTAGAACGTTCTAGTTATATTGCGTGACCTGGGGCGGACTAACAGCGAGTGTCCCAGGTCGAGACAGACCATGCGGTCTAGAGAAGGACGCCATCTTGAAATCTGTATCGTTCAGCACGTCTTCTCAGTATTATAGTTCGTTAGTATTACAGCACTCGCACTTTTACAGTTTGTACGTCAAACACATAAGCGGCTAAAAAGTATACTTTTCAAACAATTCTCCTGACAGACGAGGAATCGAGCTAGAGTAGTAGGGACGGGAAATCAACACTCTTTCATTTTTTTCCATGTCTTTTTATCTCAAACTGTTAAAATGTAGCTTTATAATAAGTTCGAGTCCAACATTTTAGTCAGCGACGAAATAATAAGGCCAATTGTTTTCACTGATCCTGCTGATTGATCCTTAGTTAATTCAGATAATATTTGTATCTTTCTTCTTACCATTTTATGAGCAACTACATGAAAAGAAAAGCCGAATTTTGCAAACTCACGCGAGACAGTTGTGACGCTCTCCAAGCAAATCAAACTTGTCGATTTTTCACAGAAAAGCAATGTCAAAAGCGAGCTTTTCCCTCTTACCTTGCACTCCAAACCCGCTCATCCCACTGGAAGGAAGGTCCAAACAGCTATAGATCTTTCCATTGAATTTGCAAAAATACGATTTCATTCAACTAAAGCTGCTCCAATCCAAGTTCAACGGAATCTTTATCATTCAGCCACAAAAACACCCAGTTCAAGTACTCTATTCCGTGAATGGCTTACGTCTTATGGCTTAAATTTCCGACACAAAATGTCTGGAATTCTGAGTTCATCTTTCCAAGGAATGTTTCAAGGAGATATTTTTAAAATAGAGCCACACAATAGTGCCTTTGTTTCTTTCAGTTCTGCCTTGGGGGATCTCCCGCGCTGTACACACTCAGTCGATTTCTGACTGTTAGGAGAATTGATCTTCTGGTCGTGCGTGCGTAAGATGTATTTCTCATGTTTTTCCTGTTCGTTATTTTATAAAAGCAAGTTAACACGCTTTCCATGTCTTAGTTCTCATATAAACACGTCATATTACTTCATATTCTCATATTACTACAGTCAATTGAAACCTGCTCTGTATGAGCCAACCGTGATTGGTTTTAAAAACCAATCAGGAAGAAAATTAAACGCAATCGTGGATAACTAACTTAACAATGTTTAGTTTAAGTTTAGAAATTGATTGGCTGCAATAACAGGACTTCGACAATTGATTGTCGCTGATGTGTATGGTATTTACACTAGAAATAGAAAACCCAAGTACAAATAACTTTTTACACTCAATCAAAAAACGCTCATTAATGTAATACTCTATCGAGCTACAACAGTCCTCTGGTTCACTTCAGTTTTATTATTACTTTTGACAGAACGTGTGAAGACTCCACCAGTTCCTGCATCTACCACATCTCAACAAAATATGCCCAAGCCAAGTATATCATGGGGAATTATACGGTTTTATTTTACACAACTAATTTAAGAAATGAAAGCGTAGCTCCTAATTATAGTAGACAGACCAGACTCACTTTAAATGTGTATTATTATTAAACAGACCAGACAAACTTTAAATGTGTAATAAACACCAATTGCGAGAGCATTGTCATTATTAATTAATAACGGTTAAAAGAATAGCTTTGCGTTCCCTGTTTTCAAAGGTTGCCTTGGCCACAGTTTGATAGTTATCAATGTTGGTGAAGTTTGTGCTATTCATTACATTGCAAAATATCAAATAACAATAGACTTTCACTAAGCTTTCCCCGAAATGCATGCGAAAGATTTATTGTCATATTTTAGTCAACAGCGATACCCTGGTTGGTGGAACAGCAACAGCAGGTATAATTTTACTTGTGCTATGCATTCTGATACCAGTATTAATCAGGAAAAGAAAGAACAGTCGGCGAAAGAAGTAAGTATGGGCCTGTTTGCGCCAAATGAAATTATATTTACCTAGCAAACAAATCCGTCAACAGTGGCCTCTGACAAGTGTGAACAGTACTTTCGAGCGCTATCAAATTGTGTCGAGCGCTCTCAAACTACAAAGACTCCATTGTTCTGCCTCGGAGGCCAACAAAATATTATCAGGCGACAAATTGACAGCTTTGTCAATTCTCACCTGTTCTTTATGCGAGCCTGCTTCAATGGGCAATTTGCAGAAATGTATTCACGTGGTTCGGTACTGGACCGCAAAAATCTGATTTAAAGGCACTTGTACGAGATCGGTAAGTGTCATTAGCAAAACCTGTTTGTAAATGCTATTTTTAACCTCCAATCAATTGTCGATATTTTTAAAACAGCGTTTGAAAGTTTGCCCAGCCCATGGGAACACGAGCCCAATTCATTGGTTATTGAACTGACAGTGATTATGATGAGCTTAAGACACTAGATGTAATTATGGCGGCACATGAAATTGTTTGCAACAATAAACGTAGGCAATAACCCGGTCAAGTTCCAGCTCGACAGCGGAGCAACATGCAAAATAATTTCTAAGAAAACACTAGAAAATAGTCTCGGAAATATTGAACTGACCGGCGTCGATCGCGCGTTATCGATGTACAATCAAACGACTGTAATTCCAATCTGACAGTGCAAACTTCATCTGTTCAATGAGAAGAACGGACAGAGTTACGAAGGAGCATTTATGGTTCTAGTGAACGAGTGTACTCCCCTGATAGGTAGCGAGACTATCCAACAGATGGATTTAATCAACATGCGCTTCGAGAATATTCTATCCGTCGAACACCTAAGCAGTTTAGAATTACTCGCAAGCTCAATGACAAAAGAAACGCTACAGAAGGAATATGCTGACGTATTTCATGGAACGGCAAACTAAAAGGGCAATATCATCTAGAGATAGAAGGTCATGCAGCACCGGCAGAGCACCCGCCTCGCAAGATACCATTAGCAATCAAGACACAGCTAAAAAATGAATTAGTAAGCCTACAGACACGAGGCTTCAGTTACAGACCCGATCCCTTGGGTTTCAAGTATGGTGCTTGCTAGAAAACCGAAAGGAAGTTTGTGGATATGTTTGGACCACAAGGACGTTAGCAAAGTCCTAATACGCAACCACTACCTACTACCAACAATCGAGGAACTTTTACCGGTGATAAGCAAGGCTAAGGTTCAGCACATTTGATGTAAAAACTGGATTCTGGCATATTGAGCTGGATGAAGAGAGTTCCAAACTTACAACATTACACACTCCAGTACTCGGTGCCCGAGGAGTTCCAAAGACGACAGTACCATGTCGTAGAAATATTACCAGGAATAGTATCGGTCTACCATGACATCCTGCTATACGGTGAGGGCGATACCTATGAGGAAGCGCTAAGGGACCTGACGATAAAGTACACAAGTTGATAAAGTTGATGCAGGGTTGCCGAGAGAAAAACGTCAAACTCGATCAACAGAGACACACTGGTATATAATCAACTATAAAGTCGATTGAGGTATGCTAACCGCCGTGGAAAGCGAGTAGCAGCTGTATTTTGCTCTGACGAAGGGCTAGCGCTCGAATCGTCAGCTGCTACTCGCTTTCCACGGCGGTTAGCATACCTCAATCGCCTTTATAGTTGATAATATACCAGTGTTTATCTTCCCCGCCGACGCAGACCAACACTAGTTTCAACAGAAATACTTAGAGGTTCCATTCATCGGTCACCTGCTCAGAGAAGTCGATACACAAAGCACCAAAAAGACTTCAGCACATGCTGTTGAGACTACTGGTCTATCTATGACACAGACCTAGTACATAGAACTAGAAAGAAGATGGAATTAGCAGACACTCTAAGCAGAACCTACCTACGAGATAGTCAACCAAAACCGTTTGAGTTGGACATGGAAATGGTAGGAATGACTTACCCATTGCATCTCCTCGACTGGATTCGACTGGTGCGCACCCTGACAAAGATGAGGACATGCAGGAGCTGCTGAAATTCGTCAAGTCAGGATGGCCAGAGCAGACAAGTGATGTATCTAGTGCAGCGCTACCATATTACGACATACGTGATGAGCTCAGTATTGAAAACGGTATGGTTTTCCGTGGAGAGAGAGCAGCAATACCTAAGATCTTACGAAATGACATACTACACAAAATCCACTCATCTCACATCGGGATTGAAGGGTGCCTCCACCGTGCTAGGACATGCTTATACTGGTCGGGCATTAATGGATGATTAATTAAAGAATACATCGAGCGGTGCGATGTATGCCGTTCCTGTGACAAGCGACAACCAAAAGAAACTCTACATCCACATGACATGCCGAATCTTCCCTGGGCCAAGGTGGCAACAGATCTGTTCAAGGTCAATCACCCTAACCGTGGACTACTACCCCAACCTTTTCAAATAACTTAATACGCTTCAAGCACACTTTTCTAAATTTAGAATTGTGCTCCAAGCACGCTCGGATGATCATCTAAGCAAACTCGCGTATTGGAATATCTGTCTGAGTCCAAAAATACGAAATAATATACTGGCTAGACTTGCTCCAAGTCGAACTCGCCGAGTCACTGCGTAAGCGATTTCTGGGTCAAAAAGCGAGAGCGAGAATCGAAGCCAGAGGCGAGTAAGACTTGTTTCACTTGCAGGAAAATGAATCGGGGGATTATGTTTTCGCGTGAAACACGTTTCAGGGGCGGAGCTTACATTTCGCGCCTTTGACAAACTCTTTCTGAGTACAATCAAATTGTAAATACCACATCCACCGTCGACTGACTTGACACGTCAACATACAATGCATGAACAATTAACGCTGTATGATTGGGCAAATCTTAGTACGTCATAAGCCACGCCCCGGTGCGGGGGCTAAGAAGGATTTTGAGAAAGTCTATATACTGGCATGCACTGCCGGATAGTTGGTTCCGACTCGGGCGCCTCTGGTAGCTAGATCCCCTTGAAGGTACCACATCTACCCATGTCATCCGAAAACTGAAGTCTCAGTTCACCCGGTGTGGAATACCGGATATTTGCGTTTTAGATATCAGCCTCCAGTTTGACTCGACAGGATTCATGGATTTTGACAACGAGTGGAAGTGTCAGTCAGTGCCTTTCTCACCAACCTACTCACAAAATAATGGCCGAGTTGGAAATGCGATAGCCAAGTGTCCAATGAAGGATACCAAAGAAGGATGGTTCCTACATATACCTAGTATTGTTGAGTTACCGAACCACTCCAACATAAGGCTTAGACCAGACCAGAGATTAATGAGTAGACGAACGAAAACGATGCTTCCAAAGAAAACTAACCTATTCAACCAGGGGTATACGACCAACGCAGCAAAATACGGGTTAACAAAGAGCACCAAGCGAAGTACTTCAACCGAGGAGCACACGTCCTCCCTGAATTGCAGAAAGGAGATATCGTGAGAGTGCATACAAACAAAGCTACGAACTACAACCTGCAGAAGGCAGAAGTAAAGCAGAAGGTAAACATACGATCTTATGAGGTGGAGATGGAAGAAGGAAGACAATTCCGTAGGAACAGGGTTCATCTACGCAGTGCGAAGGAGGAATTAAACCCTCATTCTCCAGTTAATGCATCCCTAGAGCCAGGGGACAACGAGAGTGATTCTGCAGCTAAGCGCACGATTGACCAACAGCTCCACTGCACTACCAACGGCCAAGTAACCACTCGCTCAGGGTGAATTTGTGGAGAAGCTGTAGTACCTGAAGGACTATAATACTGACTATGTTTACTCTATATTATTATATATATGCAATGCGGTTAATGTTCTAGTTTCAGAGGTATGATTGTGAGTTTTATCTATAAGAGAAAGGTGTGGCAATAGGGCAGGGCCTCATCAGTATCAGATGACACCACACAGTGACATATCTGAACAGTATCATTTTACAGACACATGGCTCTTAGCTTGTACGTAACGCGAAGCAATCAGATGAGGAATAAAAAATAAAACAGAATAAAGCAGGGTTTAGACTGATTTTTATACCGAATAACATGTGTATATAGAGAATGAGTTTATATTGTTTGAAACCACTACTGTTAATGCTTATTTGAAACAGGGAAGCGATTGACGAATTCGAAATTTCTCAAGACCGACTTGACTATGAGCACGACATTGGCGAAGGAGCGTTTGGTATTGTATACAAAGGCTTCTTGTACGACATACAAAAAGCTCAAAAATCTACGAGACGTCACCGCTTCCGTCGCAAAGTTGGAAGTGAGGTCGCCGTCAAAATATTACATGGTAATGCACAGAACCTAAACGTTATTAATTAAACTTAATTAAATTAACTAAACTTCATTGTTTACACTGAAAAACGCGGTAAAATATGGCTTGTCGTCCAAGCAGTTCTCTCACTTCAAATATCAAAAATATATGAATTTCAGATTTGTTTGTGCTAATACTAAAACGTACGATTCTTCCGGCCTTTATTTTCTTTAAATCTTCTGATATTACACCTATTTTGATCTATTTATCAATCAATGAACCTACATGTATGCAATAGATAGATGGATGGGTAGATAGAAGGGAACGTGTAACTTGTCTATAGTTACACATAAATAGATTTAGTGTCAAGAGAGGATAATATGTTACATAATTTTACGGCTTATTTTCAGAAGGAGGAGGTGAGATGCAAAGACAAGAATTTGTAAAAGAAATGATCTTCATGAGGAACGTGGGAACTCATCCCAACATCGTCAATTTTGTTGGTTACTGCAAGCAGTCTGAGCCATACAGCCTGGTGCTCGAGTATGCTGAGTATGGGGATCTGCTGAACTTCTTGAAAGCTGCAAGAAAACGGGTATGTCAAAACCATTTTAATTTATGATAGACGACAGTCATTTCATAGAGAATTTCACGTTTTGCTTTTTCCTGTTATACTGTTATTCCATGTTTTCTGTTCCATTTGACGATAACTTATAACACCCGTTTGGGACGGCGAACTTCTCATGCGCCGAACTTAATAGATGAAAGACGACGTTTGAATGATTAGGTGCGGCAGATGCTGTCACATTATGCGACACTTCAACGGCGTTGATTCAAACGCCACTCTTTTCATTCGTCGATCTTAATGCACAAACTACGATAATGTAAAAACCTTCCCATAGTTCTTTATCATTGATACGGGTCATATCTCCGACAGTGTCCGGGGAATGAAGTTCGCAGTCTGAATCAACTAGTTGCTCCGATGTCGTACTTAAAGGTATTAGGTTCAGTGCATGAAATGTTCGCCATCTGAAACGAGCCTTAGAGTGGATTGAAGCATTCCTCTGTCTAGCTGAGAGTAATGCAGACATTTGGTTTAACAACGAAGAGGCAAAACCATTCGCCCAAATTTGCTTTTGTATTGAGGGCCATTGTTCAAATAACCCACGAAGTTATTAGGGCGCTTAGTATTGATAACAGGTTCTTTTTTAGCTGAAATAATATATTTAAATAAATAATTAATATTTATTACATGGCACGCCGGTCCATCATGAAATGGAGCAATCGGATCGGTTCTCTGAGCGGTCGGAATCCTGCAGTCTGGACCGCTCAGCCAGACCTTACAAGATTGAGCTTATTAATTTAGATTTTTTTCCACCACGAAATGTGTAGTAAAGTAGCGAATAATACACGTTTCTAACTGATAAAGACAACGGAGACGGTATTGTCAGAAGATAAATAAAATAACAAAAATCTATTGTCAAAAGCAATGTAAGCATCGCCGACACAAAGCAACGCCAAATTTCATGAATTCATTTCTCTGAACACCAGCCGAAAAATAATAAAGACAAGACAAAGGACAACTTAAACTAATGCTTCTGGAAACGATTTTTCGGAATCAAAACAAGCTAAGAATACTGGAAAGCATACCTGAAATTTTATTAGCGGAACCTGCTACTTCGTCGGTTCTTCAAAATAATTTGAAGAAACGTGACACGAGCCAAGCTATGTCACTGACTTCATTCCTGTGAAAAATATTTTTATTAACATTTCAAGAATCAAGGCTTCACAGCAAATATCATGAAAGGAGGCTAAATCAAATTATCTTTCGTAGTCCTTCATGGGTAGTTCTTTCTGTTCAGCACGGCAAGGAAAGTCGCCTGAATTTGAAAACTGTTAATTCAGCATTTTAGTCAACCATGGATCGTAGAGTCAATACGGAACTAAAACTTGAAAATATTCACAAAACTTGGCGCCGAACTGTCCTAAGCGACGATAATGACGAGTCAGCACACAATCCCCAATATTACATTTGATGATTTGAAGAGTTTTATTTGGTAATTTATCTGCTGTTTTTTCGAGCGAAGTAGACGTGAACTCCTCTAACTGAATTTAACTTTTAGGTACACCAAATCTACCGCTAACTTTGAAAGGGTTTATATCTCACACTCAGCCAATCAGATATCACATCTCATTCAGCTGACCAATCAGAGATAATGCTACTGTAGCTCCCGAAAAAAAAACACTGGAATGGTATCATCGCGCAGAATTCTATTGTTCTCGGCGACATGTACTTACGGCCGAGAGGTTAAAGTGAGGACGGAATAATTATAACATTGCTAATTAATTCTGAGAGAGAGCGATTGTGATTGGATTTTGACAAATCGGTTTGGGAATACCCTACTCCCACATCACATGAAGCACATGTCAATCACTGTCAACTGCTCGCTTCATGGGAATAGTGGACTCCCAAAGCTCGTTAAAGAAGGTCATCACAATAACTAATTTGTCATTACCGCCCTTGAAGTTCAATCTGTCGTCTGTTCGATCTTGTTATTTCCTTGGTGGGCCAATTACACAGATACAGACTTAAAACTTATCAATTCAAAGTTTAAGATACCTTGTCTTTGTAAAAGTTTTGGGTTATCTCTGAGAAATTAAAGAATCGTGTTGCTTTACTTTTTTTCCTATGAATCGTATAAAACGAAGAAAGTTATAACTTTAAGATCGCCGGTGCGATGTTTTTAGATTTTAAATACTTCTAGAGCACGTACGTACATGAGCAACGTCTCAATTTGAAGTTTGAATTATTCTGAATACAACGTTATGATTTGCTTTTGACGCGCTAAGTTTATAGTTATCATTTAATGTTCTCTAAGATTTGTTTTGTCGCGTTTGCCTTTACTCAGCTTCAGTTTGAATGCACTTTGCCGCCAACTCAGCCGGGGTGATTGTTTTAGCGATTAAATAATTCTAGAGCACGTACGAACATGAGCAACGTCTCAATTTGAAGCTTGAATTATTCTGAATACAACGTTATGATTTGCTTTGGACGCGCTAAGGTTATAGTTTTTATTTAATGCTCTCTAAGATTTGTTTTGTCACGTCTTTAGATTGAATGCACTTCGCCGCCAACTCCGCCGCGGAGATTTTTTAGCGTTTAAATACTTCTAGAGCACGTACGAACATGAACAACGTCTCAATTCGAAGCTTGAATTATTCTGAATACAACGTTATGATTTGCTTTTGACGCGCTAAGTTTATAGTTTTTATTTAATGCTCACTAAGATTTGTTTTGTCGCGGTTGCCTTTTACTCAGTTCAGTTTGAAAGTACTTTGCCGCCAACTCGGCTGGGCGATGTTTTTAGCTTTTAAATACTTCTAGAGCACGTACGAACATGAGCAACGTCTCAATTTGAAGCTTGAATTATTCTAAATACAATGTTATGATTTGCTTTTGACGCGCTAGATGAATGACCAGTCAGTTCCAAATGCATCAGTGAGATATTAACATATCGTCTTTACTGGAGGCGGAGCCTACAACTGAAGGAGGCGGAGGCAGACTAACTGAAGCGTAGAAGCAGGCATATTCAAATGAGGATTTCAGCAGCCATCTTTGAGAGATTTCATGAAGGTGAAATTAAACCTTCAAAACATATTACTAATCGTGGTCGGTTGGCGCTGAAACTTGGCAGTAAAGGCCTTCAGTATATGTTTTTAAAAAAGGTTTTTATTTGTTCGTAAATCGCTCTCGCATATCACTAGTAGTAAATTTCCCCTTTAAAACACACGAAAAATCCTGAAGTTCCGTGTCATTTTCATACTCGTAAAATATGTGTTAGGTGAAATATTTTTGCGGGATGGTGAAGTGTATCATCTTATCTACATTTTGCGCCCTTTCGGTTTTTTGTAGCGATTTTCTTTCCTGTTGAAAAGAAACCGTACCTTAAGCCACTATCGCCATTTTGTACTGTTTTCTTTGTAAATTGGCCGTTCTGTTCAAATTAATTTTCGAATTTGGCGGCGTACTGTAATTTTTAAGACCCGGATGTGTCGCGCCATTCTGCCAGATGATTTTTGGAACAAGGCGAAAGCACAATGCCAGTTATAGTAAAACATTTATCGACCAACCGTGAGGAGGATGTTAGTCGAGTTATCTTCTTGTGTGTATGGACCGAGCCCGAATGGCGAGCTCCAATCACACACATAAACGAACGAACGCGACCAATATCCTCCCATCCGAACCGAAGAAAATCTTATGGCTATATGGAAATTATCCTTTAGAGATCCAATACAAAACGTTATAATTGAGATATTTAAGATTTAAGATTTCTTAAAAAAAGGTTGTATAGTACTGACATATTGCATTCAAATATCTGATCCAGAAAATGTATTGAAAAATAGTGAATCCCTCATATTGTTATCGAACTGAATACTTATAACACACACGCGGGCTTAACTAAACAGATACATCATCAAATGTGTGCATTCCTGTCTTGCAACGCGCAATGCAATTTGCGCAATGCAACATGCACAAGTCAATAATTTTTGAAATAGGTATATAAATAATAAAACTGTTTGTAGCAATAACTCGTGATCACTGGTAAGTAACCAGTTGTACTCTGATAACACAGCAAACGGAGAGAACATCGTCGACAAAACAAATCGAGGCAGCAAAAGATGCTCTTCAGTATGCAAACACAGGATTCCTTAAGCCACAGGTGAGAGACATTATCGAGTTATAACATTTTGTACAAACTGACGTCATTTGAATTAAATTCATCGCCAGAAAAAAGTCCAATAAACATGCACAGTTGAAGCATGACACAGAAAAAATTCCTCTCCGTGGAGTTCTCAACTTTACAGTAAATGTATAGCACTACAATTTTCATATTGCAATATCTTTGAGTACGCTAAATCGCCCAAGCCCTTTGGTCTCCGTGTCGAATAAGACATTCATAAACTTTGTTTAGATTTCAAAAACAAAAAGGAAACGTTTGATTTCGGCTCGTTTTTGTGATTATTCGCTAAAGTGAACTTCAAGGGCGCCATATTAAGGATTAGTGAGACGAAGGACCTCAACAGACTAAGTTACGATTCATTTTGAGTTACTATTAGAACACTTACTTTCTTCTTTCATCCCCAAATCGAACGATCCAGTATGTATTCATAATTTTGTTAAATTTCAGCATCTTTTATCATAAACTTGGTTCGTTTTTACAAATCCAGTTTGGGTAATTATCGCCATTTTTTATTAATTCAGTAGAAACGTATCACGTGTCCGTGTGGACCAATTAGAAGCATTGGATTAGAATATTTCATTCGACTTTTCTGGCGATGTGTTGCTGAGATATAAGAAGAATGAGCCAAAGTAGCATTGCTGCTATGAAAGTCATATTCCACACAGCAACTGTTATACTGATCAACGGCAAGAAACTGAAATTCAAGCTTATAGTGAAATACCATGATAAACAAATACCATGATAACTTGAAAACCCTCATTCCATGTTTCACTGAATTCAGGTCATAAACACATAATTTCGTGATTTTAACATTTCAAATGCTTTTAGAAAAGTTAAAAATATGTCGATGTCGTAATACATTTAAACGAGGAAGGCAATTTCCCCCCGTCCTATTTTGCCATTCTCATTTCCATTTACAGTTTCTTTACCATGAAGGTTTGTTTACCTTAACATATCCTAATTTAACTGAAACCGTGATTATTCCAGATATTTTCCCCACTTGCGATAGCTGTTCAGAATACAATCAGCAATTTTCGTAGAGCTTAAACAGAGTTCTAGGACACGACCCTTCCATCTCCAAAAGTGAGTAATCCTTAATACGGTATGCTTGCTTATAATTTATATTTCATTTCCATCTGAATGGGCAGCCTGGATCTTCCTCGTCAACTGTGACCATTAAGATTCCCAAAGTAGAAAAAGAAAGTACAACCGCTGACCACACGGAAGTTCAAATACTGACCGCATCAAGTTCGAAATTAGGAAAATCAGAAGCAGGATGTATTAACGACAAAGATGTGTCCAAGATGGATACTGATGAAATCAATGATGGCAAAGACAGCACCTGCCATGGATTTGAAAATCCTCTTGAGAAAATTGCAGAGATAAGCCCTGTTATGGGTGACCAAGCTGACTTCAAAGAATCCAGTACAAGCCAACAGTCAGATACTTGTGTTATTATAGACGAGGAATCAGTCATTGGTGTCCATTCCGCTGAAACACTTGAAGAAGATGCTGGAGGGAATATTCCTGATAATACAATTATCCCGTCTACTAATGGGCATGAAGCACCTGACGCTGATAACACACATACTGGTGACAAAAGAGAGATGGATTATAACTCGTTACGGAGAAGGATCGGGACTATAAAGAGGCCTTGTATGAAGAAGGAAGAAATACCGGAGATGGCCATAACCAAGCTGTTGTCGTTTTCCTGGCAGATATCCAAAGGCATGGTAAGTTGATAAATAAACAGAATAATCATTATGGGAAAATGTATTTACTATTAATTCAGTTTTTTTAATGATTAACATAAGAGAAAATTCACACAATTATATATATTCTGGCTGTTTGTTATTAATGCGTTCAGAATATCATATGGAAAAACCAAGGACAAATGTAAATATGAATTGCCTACATGGAAATCTGAACTTCTATTATATTTCCATGGTATGTCCATACTTTGGAAAAATTGGAAAGTATGGAAATATCTTGAAAATACTATGGAAATGGTACACGGTATTTCTTAGTCTCCTTCACAGCTGTTCTTAGGATCGTCACGCAAACGCTAGCCCCACTAACGGCTGCTTACACCAGCCACACATTCCATTCCAACCACATGGCCAATCAGAATTCAGTTCTCAGAATCCAAGAACCACTAGCACCAGAACTTTCTGGCGGGAAATTTCGGAAATCAAATATGTAAATAGGCTTAATTCAAATAGCTTCGTATTCATTCTGTTCTTGGTTTTTCTCAAAAAAGCAGATAGAGTTTAGAAGAAATCGTTTGTTTTGATGCAGTACTTGAAAGTGCCGACATAAGCGAACCGTTGCTAATTAACTAATATCATGTTACGTTATAACGGTCTTGATTGGCTTACACAAACAATCGGGAATGGAATGTCTGGCTGGTGTAAGCAGCCGTTAGTGGGGCTAGCGTCTGTGTGACGACCCTAAGAACGGCTGCGAAGAAGACTACGGTATTTCTATACTATGGAAATACAGTAATGTTGGCAATTCCAATATACAACATTTTTCCATGCTTTTTTAATATTATGGAAACTGGTTGATTTTCCAGTATATTTTGATCCGATTTAATGCTCGTACTTAAAAACTGATCGCTAAAATACCGTTGACATTTGTTTGTATCTGAATATTTCTGTTTCTATTCTACCTGTACATCCTTTTTGCAAATTTCTAATGCAAAAAACGGCCTTACCATTTTCCAGGAGTTCCTGAGCAGCAAAGACTTGGTTCACCGAGATCTCGCAGCTCGTAACATTCTTGTTTCTAAGGGCTTCGTTGCCAAAGTAGCTGATTTCGGGATGATGCGTCGCGTTTATCAAGAGAATGTTTACCATACCAGTAAAGGCAAGAGGTTACCAATCAAATGGACTGCACCTGAGGCACTTTATGATATGGACTTCACCACAAAGAGTGACATGTAAGATAACATTCAATATACATGCAATTTACAGTCAAGTTAAACGACATTAAACAATTAGCAGAATGTTTTGGATTGATGACCATTTTGCTTCTGTGGATAGCACAACTAACGCTGATAGCAAAGCATACTTAAATCTGACGTACAATCTACAATACGTAGTACAGTGTTTTTCAAGTTCAGGACAATAAACAATCGAGCAGCACAACAGACGTGTTATATATCTTTCTTATCATGTTATTGAATAACGGTATCAAGTTATGTCCATATTCTAATTTATTACACAGAAAACCACCCAATATGAGCTAGTGTGCGCTCTGATTGGTTCCTTACTATTAGTGTATCAGCTCATATATTACTAGTAGAGAAACCGGCAAACAAACCCATACACTCACGCATGACGGAAGTTGTATTTTGACTGGTAATGTGTCAGTTGAGTAAATAAAAGAGCTAATATACGGTGATTGTCTAAATAATAAAACAATTATTCCACTCACTCTCGTCGTACAAGAGCTGATAGCTAGCCAACTCGGCGCTGCGTATTCAAACATTTTGTTTTTAATTTTATATGGAGAAAATCATTTTTGAAGAAAATCGGCTGTCCACTTTTTACATGGATCACCATTTAAACTTTTGCAAGTATTGATATCAATGCAATAATGTTAAAATATATTTTATTTATTTGTTTTACAGTTGGTCGTTTGGTGTCGTACTGTGGGAGATTATGACTATGGGTAAGTTTTCTTAAACTGAGGTCAGCTCTATGAAAAACATTCCGATAGCAATATCCTATGTTATAATATACTCAACAAAATATCTGAATTGTGATTGGTCAATAACGAGTGCATTAAAAAGGTTATAGAGTGCACAGTTGCATGCTGTCAGCAAACGTTTTCTCAGTATATTATAAATAACAAATCACATGAACTGCTCGTGTTATACGTGATTTATGGGCACTGAGTGATATTATGAAAGTTCTGAAATTGCACTCGCCTTTTTCTCTCATAATGTACTGAGCAAACATTTGCTGAGAGCGTGCAACTCTGCATTCGTTGTTGACCATCAGAATCTAGATATTTAGTTGAGTATACTAAAGCAACTGCAATTATCAGAACTTTCAAAACATCACTCAGTGCCTATAAATCACGTATGTTACTCGCGTTCATGCGATTTCGTCTACTTATTATACCTTACAAATAAACCTCCAATCAAATCCAAGGTCACGTGCCATGCAGCCCAATATTTTGCCATATAGGAGAGCTACATATTAGACAACTCCTTATTGGAAAGTTCGCACGAGTGAGTGAGTTCTTAATTCGTTCATTGTGTTTATTGACTGAAGGTTTAATAAAACGCTTATAGCGGCCTGCCTGCGCACTGTTAAAACCAAGCGGCCCGGATCGAAACCTTGGCCAGTAGCTAGTGATAATGTTTTCTTTCTTTTTGTTATTTTTTCGTTAGCTTTATTTTCTTTTGCACTGACTTCCCTTGATTGTACCAGTTATTTTCGTGTTTTTATCTTAGTTTTCTTTATATGATTTATCGGTTTTTGTTCGGGTCGTTACCTCAGTTTAGATAATTGGGAACTCCGCTTTTAGGCTTGCCTAACAATATATATTACGATTCATCCTCTTCCAATATGGCAAATATTTAATTCTCAATTTTAATATTAGGCTCGAACTTCAGTCTCGCCCAATATTGAAGTCTTGACTTAAACATTATGCCATATTGGGCTCAGATGAATCTAATAGGTGTATCATATTCAACCTTCTTCTTAATTTGTTTTCACTGCACTTAAGGAGGCTCGATAGGGATACTTACTCTTTTAACTCGTGACTTTTGCGTTCCAACGGGCCTTTCGCAGTTAGGCAATCACGTGGTTGTTGTGGAGGGCAAAAAATCTTACTTCATTTATTTAAAGGCACTTGCACGAGATCGCTAGTGTTATTAGCAAAAACTGTTTATAAATGTTATTTTCCACCTCCTACGGAATGCCGATTTTTCTAAAACAGCGTTCGGAAATTTCTTTGCTGTCCAGCAAAGCAGTGGTGTAGGGAGGGGGTACGAGGAGGCCCCCTCTGCCCAGTCCCAGAAGAGAGATTGACAGAAGTAATCAATGAAAATGTCGCAGAATTCATCGAATTTCGCGCTACAAAAAATCTATATTTCGCGTTTCCAGTTTTAGTTACCATTCCCGCGCGGTCAGGAAAACCCTTTCGAGCCGTTTTAAGTAAGAATTATTTTTATTAGGTGGAACTCCGTACGCCTCAATCGACAACATTGATGTTTTCCGTTTAATCAAGGAAGGATACAGATTGGAGAAGCCTGAACTCTGCCTCGACGAAATGTGAGGACAACAGTTATTATAATGAATAAATATAGCAACAACAATATTCAAACCTTTTTACCAGTATTCTCTTTAAAACCACTGTATTGCAAAAAAAACTCTTTCTAACTTAAACACACTGAACTCTCTTTTTTAAACGTATCCTATAGAGAATGATAAAAAAACAGTTTCAATAGTAGCAAAGGGAAAAAGGTTTTTTATCCATTCCTTAACAAGGTTAATCATAAACGATCCACATAGGAAAAGCGAGCTTCGGTTAAAAGCCGTAGAATAGCTGCTAATGAATATTACTTGAGTGTTAGTTCCAACAGGAGTTCACTGAGTGTATGTGATTCGAGGTGCAGGGCAGCCCTCAAATTAACTACTTGATGTAAAATGTGTCTAGATCCAGAAATGTAGAGGAGTGAAAACCGCATTAAGAGTAGTATATAATTAACAATAATTATTCACTGAAGTGGTGGTGAATAGTGGTGGACAATTACCGAGCCGCTTCGGCGTGATGTTAGTTATGTATTATTATTATTATTATTATTATTATTATTAAATTGTTTTGTAGGATTACTATCATGTAACAGTGAGTGTCAATTGTAGCTGAAATCTGTTTGAGCCTCTTACTTTAATGGTTTTGCAGCTTGCATTACAAAATTGGGACCATGAATAAACCCAATATTTAACAATTATTCACCGAAGTGGATTAAGTGAATAGTGGTGGATATTTACCGAGCCGCTTCGGCGAATGATCGCTGCTTTGCTCGGAGGTGAATATGAAATCATATTCACTGTTTGAGTAGACAATCAGAGCGCGCGAAAAGTGATATTCACTGGTGTGGTATATACTAATCTTGAATATTCGCTTCTCTTTCACTGGAAGAGTGAGTGTTTACCGTTATTTTGTTTACATGTTGTTATATTCCCTAGAAACAAAGTAACGCAATAGGGAGGTCACGTCACACAGGCATCAAAACGTATATACGATTCATCCTAAATTTCCAGTAGGGGTATAAATTTCACAGGCCCGAGTATATCCTCATAGGAGGTTCCTGTTACATGTAATATGTTAGACTATTGTATTTAAGCTTCATATCGTGATACGGGTTACCTGTGATGAGAAGAGGTAAGGGCAGGGGTCTAAAACTCACCTGTCTTATTACAGGCCCGAGTATAACTTCATAAGAGGCTGTTATCTACATTTAAAAAAACGCAGCCATTTATTATACAATTTCTTGATCAAAACTAGTTTGACTATCTATTTGCATCTTTTTTATCCAAAAAGCAGTTTTTAAAACGTTGGTCCATAGACGACATGCAAAAGCCAATGCAGGGTTCTTGGATCGAATCATGAAAGATGTTTTAATATTCACCAAAATTTTAAATATCAGAGATTTTGACCAACATGTAAGTTCCCCCTTACCTTCTGTTTAAGAAATGTTTCTAAACTTGAAAATATCGGGAATAGCACGAAAACAGGCAAATTTCTGGAAAGACCAACCTCGCTTTCATGATTCGACCCCAGGACCCTGTAATGGGTTTTGCATCCGGTGTATGACCAACCCCGTGTCATTGTCAACTTTGCTCATAATAATAGAACAATTAGGGTAAAATGGGACGTTTGAAAGCTTTGTGAAAAAAATCAAAAGGTTTCATTGCTAAACATTTACCGTTCACCATCACGCAGCTATGACGTCATGATGGACTGCTGGAAGGAGGATCCCAGCAAGAGACCAACCTTCACTGAAGTGAAGAGCATACTGGATGATATTCTGATGTCCCTCAGTGATTACACCGACCTGAACATAGGGATGATTGACGAGAAGAATCCCATATACAACATACCTGATGTCGACACTAAAGATGCGGATGAGGCACAAGTCGCCAGGGATATCCAGGAAAATTGACATCAATTACACGTGTTCGGCAGCACTTCGTGACAACACAAAATAACAACTTCACATTGGCTAAGAATAGCATTTTAACGTTTTCCAGAAGCTTACTGGTGCGTTAACGATTTTCGTAGTATTATTTGTATGTCAGCTGATATTCAGCTATTAATTATCTGTTAACTACAGTATTCATCGACAACACATTTGAGATGAAAAGTAGCATTTACAAACAGGTTTTGCTAATAACGCTATCGATATCGTACAGGTGCTTTAAATAAATGAAGTTAGATATGTTTGGCCTCCAGTACAATCACGTGATTGTATCCTACAAAAGACCCATTCGTATCACTGGGTGAAGAATAGCTCATTAGCAATTGCATGAATTAGTTTGCTATTCGGGATCATATTTGATAGAAGAGAGGTCTTTATTGTATACTGACTCAACAAAATACGGAGCGAAATCAATTTAGCAATTTTACTTGCTATATTGTGTTCTTCTTTTTAACCCACCTTTTTGGTAAATAATCCGGCCACGGCTGGGAATATTTTGTTGGTGTTGCATTGTTTCAAGGAAAGTTTGATTAGAAACAGCAAAAGAGGTCGGCCATTTTCTAATCATTTAGAACCAAAAATATTGGAAATCTAACCGTGTTTGCCTGTTTCCATAGCATTTTTCAAATTGTACCTTATTCTACATTAATTTTACAATAGCTTTCAGTTGAGTCATGGATCATAAAAAGACTGGATTGGGCACGCGCTGACGTGATGGCCGCAACCAAGTGGAAAATCGTGACGTCACATGTAAACAAACATTTTCGTAATTTCTCGGCGCGCGCGATTTCGCGAGTAGCTTGGAAAATAAACATCGAAGAGAAAAAGATTAAGCCCTTAAGGATGGAGATCGGAGAAAACTTCGAGGGGTGCTCAAACGGCTTGTTTTCGGAGGAGAAAACGCAGCTAAAGGAGAATGAATTTAATACGAAGTTGCCGATAGCTGTCGTTCTAGCAATTCCGAAAGTGAGAGTGAAATATTAGTGTTTAGAGTGCAGAAAGGTCTAACATACTAAATGTTGGTTCATGATAACACACGTAGGAAACTATATGGAGCTATTAATATCAAACCGCGAAAAAAGCAAAAATTGTCAGAACATCAAACGAAATGCCATAAGTGAAAACACGAGTATTCTCTCTATTCATTCTATCGCGTGACTGTGTACGAACTCGTTTGAAAGGTCCTTGTTGATGAAGTTGATAAAAGCCGAAGGGGAATAACGACGACATTCGTTATAACCATAACTCCCACAAACCATAGGGTCTAATCATGCAAAGTCGGGACTTGGCTAAATCACCGAGAATTGGAATTTAGCGTGTCGTTTTTGTGGATGGAGGAAAACCGGAGAACGCAAAGAAAAATCCTCGGAGCAAGGACAATCGATACCAACAAATTAATAATAATAATAATAAAGACTTTATTTATGAGGGGTAACACATAATAGTGCAGAACACTAATAAACTTGTGGCCCTAAAAAACTAACCCAGTACAACCACATGATTGCATGCCTCCAAAAGGCCTATAATTGGATAAGAAAAGTGGGAGGTATTCTATAAGTTTCCCACCCACAGTCACACCCCTTCCCCATACTATTTTCCCAGCACATTCAGTGATTTTTAGATTGTGTCCAAAATCTAACATTTTTCGGGAAAAAATGTCTATTGTTGAGGCCTTTCATTTTGTTCTGAAACCCAAATGGGTATATTTAATAAGTATCCCAAAGGAGAAAGCTTGGTAACATGTTTTTGCTGGGTTTATTGATTTGTGAAGGCAATAATATGTTATACTGTTAGTACACTTTGTATTATGACCTGGGTACAGTATATTAAATTAGATGACAATACTTGTGGTTTGTATAAATCATAACTTATATTCCATTCTAGCTAGCTGCATGGATGATATATGCTATTTAAATCTGTATATCTGAAGTGAACTAAGATACACATGAACAGTGAAAACAATAAAACCATTTTTATTGAACTCTCAGACTTACTGTACATAAAATGATAGTTCATGTACTGTACAACATAGTAACCTTGACAATAAACCTATCAAAATTATCTTACAGTCAGATGTAATATAACTGAAAATAAATTATTAGAAATTAAGATTTGGGACTCAGTTAGAATTAGCATAGATCTGAACCATCAAGTTTCATTGAAAATTATCACTCTAGCTCAGACTATTAAACATGCCTAATTTACATAGCAGAAACCTTGCTTATCGACTCTTCTGACATGGTGCAGGACTCGATTGACAGTAATGCTTGCCCACTTGCCCAGGACAACTAAAAAGTTGAACCGGGCAGGTAATTTTTGTACCTGGACAACCAGATCTCAAGGCAACCAGCCTAAAATCTAATGTTGAGCACTGTGCTGGCCATGTTGATTAACTGACTCCCAGGAGGATAAAAAATATTTGTTTTTGCTAGTCTAAAGTTGTTGTGAAACTGCACAATACTTCAGGGCATTAACCAACAAATATATTTTTTAATAATTGTGCAGTATTTTCTTTCCAAAAATAAAACCTTGTTCACATGCTAACTTAGTTCTCTGGGAGACTGCTTGCGCTATTGGTTACGAAGTATGTATACAGTGTTACTGTAAATACAACCCTTGTATTATAGCTTAATTTTTGGGAATTTTGTTAATGAGGAGTAAATCTCGAAATTTTAATGCCATCTCTATGGGGGATTATGAAATGTCTTGAGAACTTTTATAATTTCTCATCTCGCCCCTCTTCCCCCATAAATAATGAATGGTCCATATAAAGTTTTGAATGATGGAGTCATGATATGAAAAAAAATAATTCAAGTACCCTGTAAAATCTGCATGTACTGATGTAGACTACTTCTTTTAACACATGCATGTACATGTATAAATATGGAACATAAGGAAGAGTTATGAATGTTTGGCAATTAAGTTCCACTGGTTATTATAAGTAAACCATCATTTGATATAGAACTGTGAATACATAACAATAGTTGTAGATAGAAGGCTAATTTCAGATGAAGGAACATTGTGAATAGTAAACTGAATTTCAATGGAAGACCACAAGGAGGTAATTTCGATCTGCAGTAGATTCACTGGGGCATCCCTGGTGCCTTAACTTTCTCTCAACCATCTTGACATATGTCTAAGTGGATAAAATTAAGTAACATTTACATTTTGTTCCGCATAACAACCTTGACATAAGCTACACCACTATCCTCAAAAGTCACCAAGTTGGTACATAATTTGCAGCTTCAAATTACAACCCTAACTCGTAAAACTATGTCTAAGCCACAATTTGATGCAAATACAATCAAGTAAAGGAGAATTTGTACAACGACAACGTGAAAAACTAACAAATATTTGTGTCCCAAAATACACAATATTCTTCCAAATTTGGCCCTAAAAAGGCCCGTTTTTGTGATGCGATTTTCTCCAAAACAGAATAAAATGAAAGTAAACAACAACAAGATGGGCTTACCTTGAAGTTTCTCGTGTGGCTTAGGCGGGTTGGAATTGTCGTAAAACAACGGAAAAAGAAAATATTGTTACTTAAAAGTGAGAAGAGCACTAAAACACGACCAAAAGAACAGAAGTAAAGGCAAAGAAACAGCGAAAAACCTTTACCTACGCCACTCTTTCACGTCACGATTTTCCACTATGATTCAGCCATGTTGAAGTAGAGTATCAGCCAATCAGCAAACCGGAAACACCCCACGTGACCTGTAGTTTCCAATCCAGTCTTTTTATGATCCATGGTTGAGTGTACTGTAAGAATGATCACTCTTCCGTGATTTTTAGAGGTTTTCATTTCCAAAATGCTAATTAATCGACGTCAGGGTAGAAATAATTTATTATACAAAAATGTATTGTTACAGATTAAACGATCTTTTTTTTTTATCAGTGTTTAAGTCGTAGTTTAAATAAACGATTTTACGAATTTGTTTTCCTATATCAGCAAATATGTCCATTCACGAGCATTAAGAAATAGTAGCAAATGCCTACTCTGACGTCATGTAATTAGCATTTTGGAATTTAAAATCTGGCACGGCATTGAAACCCAGAAACATTGTTCCATTCAGATTCTAATATTCGTTTGATGTAGAGTTGATATTGGAAATACAAAAAATAGGTTTCATAGGCACTTTAACCTAATGCACATCTCTCAACAATTCAGTAAAGGCCATGACGTGTTTGCCCTATACATTATGTCATCATAAAGCCTGTGTCGATGGTATCGACACCTGGTTACATTATAATGATTTGAAATCTTTCAAAAGATTTACAAGTTTGTAATATTGCTAAAACTGGCGTAATTAGACGCAGTGTTAATTTTTAGTATTTGGTACTTGAACTTTTGGCGACAACTTACATCTCCAAACACAGCATTTATCTCAAGATATTAAGCTCGATGATAAGTTGTTCTGATATTGTAAACAATCAGCTTTCATTGAAAATGTTCAAAGCTGTATTCTTGTTATTCGAGACGAAATAAATATATTCGATGTTACATAAACAATAACCTACTTTTGGTATAGACCATTTCAAGGTCGCCATTAACACTACGATATCTACTTCAATTAGCTATAGCACCGATGCTATTACAAACAGCACTTCATAATTAGTCTAAATCCCAAATTTGATATCGCTAATTGAAGTAGATATCCTAGTGATAATGGCGACCTTGTAATGTTCTATTGAAATATGCATTGATATTTATTTGTCCGTCGATATTATCTGTTCCGAGAAGTGAACAGTTTTGAGAGCCAACATCGAGGAATACTGTGAGGATAAATATTAGTTCTTATAACCCATCAAATATTTTCTCTCGCGTGTTATTGGTGGAATACGTTGTGACTCGATATTTTCTCTCCGCCAGACAACAAATATCACTGAGCGAATACACCCCATGTGAGCGTAACATCAGGGCATATTTCGACGCCACAATGTGGGTTATTGTTATTATATTTCAACTCCACGAAGTAGGATATTGTTGTTATCATCCTCTAAATGTTTTATTTTGCGGAAGCCCTTGCGCGCGCTACGCCCACAGGGGTAGTCACGTGACGCGTACACCATTTATGCGCGAGACGAAATGTTTGATGGTTCATAAAATTATTTACTTCAATAACTGAACTTTTTGTAAGCCTTAAGTGGCAAAGATTATTGACTTTTATAAAAATGTCCAGATAATGAAATACTTGACCCAGTGAGGTCCATAATACCGCAAACAAATTTGGTAAATGGCAATACTGTTAACTTTAAAACAAATTAGTAATTATTCAGTAAAAAACGTATTAAAAATAACTTTGCAATGGGATGCGTTCCACTGTCGCAAATTCATTCCGCGATTATAGGTAATAACAGTAGTTGTTTTTGTCGCATTGTGAGAATTTTTCTCAAGTTTACTGGTGCGTGTCTGCTCTCATTTTGTAAGGCCCCGTCCACACTAATCCGTTTTCGTTTGAAAACGCTTACTTTTGTATCCGTTTTTACCGATCGTCCACACTAAAACGATCAAAAACGGAGATGTTTATCTATGAAAACGGAGGTTTTCGAAAACGCTTTCCAGAGTGGAGACTTTTGAAAACGCAGGTCTATCGTTTTAGTGTGGACGGCAAAAACGGAGCTTTTCAAACACGCTACGTCAACTCATTATGACGGCGTGTGCGCGTAAACAAACCACTATTCAATATGGCGGTGGAGTTGGTGTTGTTTAGCCTTCTTTGTAGCTTGATTTCTTGCCTGGAGTTAAATGTGGCACTGATTAATCTACAAGCAGTAGTTTTACGAAGACGGCAGAATGTTCAACGGTCCTTGCTTCTTTTTAATCCCAACCAGCAACCTGAGAGGCGTCACAACCCGTATCGTCGACGAAGATTTTGGATCAGACCTGGACGAACGAGTGCTTGGTGTAAACTTAAAGCGAACGCGTCTTGAGTAGTATAGGAGGGATGGAATTAGCCGGTTTTTTGTGGCGCTATGCTAATTTTTGTGGCACGTTCATTAATTCAATGACGTCACGAGTGTATTGTTTCAAGCTCATGAATAAAATGAAGTGGATTACATTATCTATTTTTTCAAGATCATGAATAAAATGAAGTGGAAATTGAAGTGGAATCTCATTAAATGAAGTGGAAATTGAAGTGGAAGGGATGACGTCACGAGTGTATTGTTTCAAGCTCATGAATAAAATGAAGTGGATTACATTATCTATTTTATCAAGATCATGAATAAAATGAAGTGGAAATTGAAGTGGAATCTCATTAAATGAAGTGGAAATTGAAGTGGAAGGGATGACGTCACGAGTGTATTGTTTCAAGCTCATCTTTTGAATAAAGTGTGGCGCGCTCATCAATAAAAGTAAGGTAAATAAATTATCTATTGGCTGAGGCTCATGAATAAAGTGCTGTGGAATCTAATGACGGCATAGACGGCAAAGGATTTTAATTTCAGCTGCACATCAGAACTCCTACAGAACGCCTAAAATGTCTTTATTATTTTCCTTACAGCTATTACCTTCGCTATCACTCGTAACGTGATTCTGAGATCAGAATATATATAGTAAACCTTTACAGCAAATCCACTATGACATCAGTACAGTATGTCATAAACAATAGCTATATTGTTTTGAGGAAAACTCTTGAGATGCAAATTCTTCTCTAAAACTGAACTATAATTACCATACGAATAAAATAAAAACCATCAGATAAATTAAACAAAGTTTATTCAATCTCAAAAACACCAATTTACAGTTCGTTTTCCTTATAAGTCGCGGAGTTGATCATTTCTTATTTCTCAGTTCTTGGGTTGATATAATATTACACTGATTTATGTTTCATTGATTCTTTTCTTGTTGACAAATGCTACAGACAGTTGTGTTTTTACCGACGAGAGGGAAATTAATGACCTAGGTAGTCTAGTCTAGTCTAAAAACTCTGCTTTAGCTATCATTTTCTAATCTAGTCTAGAAATTGTATTATTTTCTAGTCTAGTCGTTCTAGACTACAAAGTATCTAGTCTAGAAACTCACAACACTCACAACGCCCGATGCCCACAATCCCGCAACGCCCGCCGCCCTCCTCCTCCTCCTCCCTCCTCCTCCTCCTCCCACCTCCTCCCTCATCGCTACCCCAAGGCTATCCTATATTACACTTTCGGTTGTCCAGATATTTTCTGTAACATACTCAAGCATGTTAAGGCATGGTTTGAACATTAAAACGAGGCTACAGCTAGTCACTTGAATTTGCTCACTGATCCTAGAACAATAGTCGTTGTTGTAACTAATTTCAGCGTTTTTAGTCGTCCTAATATAAAATTTTGGTAAAATGTATATCACGTGACCAACCACGTGATCACAAAAAGTTGAACATTAAACTAAAAACGGGGTGGTGCATTGTATATTTTAAGTAACGATTTTGTGTTTATCTGATTACACTTGTGGTTGACTTTAAAGATCAGTTCAGAATGGTTAACCCTGATAGACTGTTAAGGCGAAAATATAGAAAACAGGTCACGTGACCTATTCTTGGAACCATTTTTCGCCATTTATATCGTCTTCAGTGATAAAAAGTCAACCATTCCGGACACAGTCTCATTTCCCATAACAAGCTTAACATTTCCAACCGAAAATCTGAAACAAAACAATAACTTCCGCCACCCCATTTTGATGTATTTGTTTTATAAGCCTTAAGGTCACGTGACCTTCAAAACACCAAAATACCGATACTTGAATGTTAAGACACACGATTACCCTATTATTCCAAAGTTATAGGGTATTTCATACATAAATAACAAAGATAGCGAATTTTGAATGTTTTATCAGAACTGCTCAAAAACCATGCCTTAACATGCTTGAGTAGGATAGCCTTGGGGTAGCGATGAGGGAGGAGGGAGGAGGAGGGAGGAGGAGGAGGAAGGAAGAGCAGGGAGGAGGAGGGAGGAGGAAGGAGGAGGGAGGAGGAGGAAGAGGACGATGGGCGTTGCGGGCGCCGGACGTTGTGAGTGTTGTGAGTTTCTAGACTAGATACTTTGTAGTCTAGAACGACTAGACTAGAAAATAATACAATTTCTAGACTAGATTAGAGAATGATTGCTAAAGTAGAGTTTTTAGACTATACTATACTACCTAGGTTAACAATTTCTAGACTACACTAGAAAATGATAGCTAAAGCATAGTTTTTAGACTAGACTAGACTACCTAGGTCATTAATTTCCCTCTCCTCGGTAAAAACACAACTGTCTGTAGCATTTGTCAACAAGAAAAAAGTCAATGAAACATAAATCAGTGTAATCTTGTAACACGGTACATTATATCAACCCAAGAACTGAGAAATAAGAAATTATCAACTCCGCGACTATAAGGAAAACGAACTGTAAATTGGTGTTTTCAGTTATCGGTAATCCCTAACGACAATAGCAAAGTTGGTCTTAATAAAGACATTTTAGGCGTTCTGTAGGGGTTCTGATGTGCAGCTGAAATTAAAATCCTCCGCCGTCTATGCCATCATTAGATTCCACAGCACTTTATTCACGAGCCTCAGCCAATAGATAATTTATTCACCTTCCTTTTATTCATGAGCGCGCCGCACTTTATTCATGAGAGCGCCACACTTTATTCATAGGATGAGCTTGAAACAATACACTCGTGACGTCATCCCTTCCACTTCAATTTCCACTTCATTTAATGAGATTCCACTTCAATTTACACTTCATTTTATTCATGATCTTGAAACAATAGATAATGTAATCCACTTCATTTTATTCATGATCTTGAAACAATAGATAATGTAATCCACTTCATTTTATTATTCATGAGCTTGAAACAATACACTCGTGACGTCATTGAATTAATTAACGCGCCACAAAAATTAGAATAGCGCCACAAAAAACCGGCTAATTCCATCCCTCCTATACTAATGTCTTGTTTAAAGTGTTTTCGCGCTTCAAAAAGAGCCGGAATAGCCGATAGTATCGCTGGTCATTGACATGCAACAGGGAAAATTTGAAGGGCATGCACCCTGATGAGGGAACACTGGGCTGTCCCTTGGCACACCGGGTTATGGCGCAATGCCTGTTAACTCTGTACCCTACCTATTCTACGGCTCAAGAAAGTTATTGTCTTCATTTCTCAAACCTGCTTCTTTCATGTGGGATACTTAAAACCATAAACGTGACGTAATTAAACGCCATGCATGCGCTTTGAATATTTAGTCAACCACATAATTGCATTTTATTTTAGTGTTATTCCGACTCAAAAACAACACGCTTGTCCCCAGGGAAGACAGGGTAATTCAATCAATGGCATTCAATCAAGCATAATAACAAAATATGTTCGGAAGCAACTCAACTGCGACGTCTTTCGTTTTGGCAAAGAAAACTAAACTTCTCATAGATTTGTTCCGTTCCTCGGTGATAATCGTATTACAAAGTGATAGCATGACATTTCGGAAAATTAGTACATACATACACACTTTATTTATACACGTAAGAAACCATCAGTAATAGCATAACATTCAAAATAAAATAAATAAATCGTAAAACGAATGCCTACTGCTTTACATGTTTGACGTGTCTTATAAGATTGTAATTACAATAGTGTTTGTTTACGTAGTTTAGTTCTAAAAATATTAATTGTATCAGATAATCTGATATCCTCAGGCAATGAATTCCAAAGTTCAGCCCCGTTGTAGCAAATTCGTTTTTTGCCAAAGTTAGTCCAGGGTTGTGGCATAGATATTTTGGAACTCGCACCTCTCAGATCATATTTTAAGGCCGAGTTTCGTCTTTCAAACTTTTTAGTCAAGTATGTGGGAGCCAGACCGTGCAGGGCTCTCTGACTGTCGAGCCTTTTCCAATTGAGGGTGCCCAATAGATCATCGATATGAGTCTGGAATGGCAGATTTGTCAGTATGCGGGCTGCTTGATTTTGTAGTTTCTGAAGTTCATCTGCCAACTCTTTGTTTAAGTTACCCCAGACGCAACTACAGTAGTCAAAATGAGATTGAACTAGGGATTTGTAGTGATTAAACTTCTCCTCGAGCCTCGGGAGGATCTGTAAAGTCTACGGCGTCGGAACTTCCACAAATCCTCCCTCGGCTCTCGGGGATATTTAATCACTAATTTCCCTCATGTCATGCTATTACTTATAATAATACCGCGATCACCTCGGTTTTCTTTGTTCCAAGAGATACATTTTTTAATTTTAGTTTTTGATGGTTCAATTTAGTTTTGATCAAACTACTTGTGGTCTGATTTCAGAGTTAATTATATTCATTTTGAAATCATTGGTGTTTCCTGAAATTTGATTGGTTAAAAGCAGCAGTGATTGCAGCCTAAATTGCATCATTTTGTGTCTGTTATTGCATCCTTTTGCTGAACCAATCAAAAAGCAGAATTTAAGAGCCATTGCACAGCGTAGGGAGTACGTGATCGCTCGCGCACGCTCTTAGATTTTAATTGCCTTCTTCAAAGCTCTACCCGCTTGACTTTTCTAGTTTGTTGTTGTAAAAAAAATACGAACATTTATCGTTTGTTAAGATTTCAAAATGAATATAATTAAGTGGTAATAGAACTGAGTGGAGTGCAATATTGGTCTGAAATGATACTCTTGATTACAAATTGCACTCCCGCGAAAAGTAATCACTCGTATGATTTCAGACCTAATAATATACATGAAACAAATTCTCAATTCTGATTGGTTGAGGGCAATGCAATTTCAAGGAAACACAGTGCAGAAAAAAGGAAATACGATGCAAATTTCTTTGGAAAGCAATGAAACATTTCCTTTCAACTTCTAAGAACACTCGAACAATTTGAATGAATTTGAAAGTGTGAACTCACATGACTCGCCAACGTCACTTCCTGAATTTTTATTTCATGTATATTATTAATAAGTAATCATACGGTTTTCTCGTGCAATTTGCGATTAATTTTCACTCGTGTGTTTTTCAAAGAGCTCAAATTGTACTCGCCCTGCGGGCACGTGCAATTTTGATACTCTTTGAAAAACCCACTCGTGCAAATTAATCCCAAATTGCACTCTAAATCGTATGATTGCCTATACAAATTCCACTCCACTCAGTTCTATTACCATTATAAATCGTTATTGGGAAAGTCCTAAAATTTGTGATTCAAATATATTTTGTCTTCCCCCTTTCTGATTGGCTGAATGGTGATTTTTTTCAGTTTTCACAGCAATGACCAATAGCGTTCCCTGTATTTTTAGTTGATAACTTTTACTGTGGACATCCCACACAGCACTTAAAGTGCCTATAACCCTTTTGCAATTTTGATAGCTTATGAACCTCCGAAAGGTTTTGAGTACTTCTGTGAAGAAAGTTTTGGTTTACAGTGAATATTTTATGTTCTACGCTTGTTTGAAATCGTGTAAATGTGACCTTTTGTGACCTTTCCTGACCCATGACCGCGTAAGTAAAAGCCTGGGTCGAAACCTGTATGTACGTCACCTCATTAATGCATTATTCTCCATGGCGCCTTTCTATCACAACAACATCTATGCATAGAAAATATACACAGTTTGTGAGTTGTTAGTAAAGAAAAAAGTCATTTTAGTCAACATGTTAAGTATTTCTTGAAATTATTGCAAAGCCGATTTAATTATATGACGTCAAGATGACGTAAATACAGGTATCGACCCAGGCTTTTGCTTACGCGGTCATAGGTCAGGAAAGGTCACATTTACATGATTTCAAACAAGCGTAGAACATAGGGTATTCACTCAAAACCAAAACTTTCTTCACAGAAGTATTCAAAACTCTTCGGCGGTTCGTAAGCAATAAAAATTGCAAAAGGGTTATAGGCACTTTAAGGCATATACTAGTTTAGCTGTATTTGAAGATCTCTACTTCCCTTGCGAATGATATATTTTGAGTGCAAAATGAAATGTACTCGCACTCGAGTCAAACAGTCTCACAGCGAAGTAACAGTTGAACCCGCGGTCGTAGTTTTGGTAGCAAGACTTTCTGGACGTACTTGAGGATGAAAAAAAAGCCGGTTAAGGGCATTGCTATCTCTGCTAATAAAAATGCAAAACATATACAGATACAGATACAGATAAGTCATAACACTTCAGAGGAGCTGAGCCATGCGAAATTATAATTACGAATGATCTTGATGCCAGAAGTGGTTCCTTTGTATTTCCAACGAAGCCCGCCGGTCCCTTATTGCATTGCAGCAAATCCCCGGAAAACTCACGTAGTAGTCCTTTTGAACCACAATTGTTCTCTTGTAGACCTAGAGAACGTAAAATGTGGGCTGCTGAAGGATTATTTGTCGAGTCGCTTCGCCTCGCTGTCTGTATTTTCCATATGTCAATAGCTCATCTCGTTCCAGAGATATTCAGGTTTTTGCAATATGCAAATTAAATAAACTGTGATGTCATTTGATTGATATACAGCCTCGTGTCAAATCACAAAATGAAGAACATTTCTGAAAATAAAGGGTAAAACATTTGAAACTTTGCACATGTGTGGTACTAAGGAAAATACACGTCACTGTGCTAATTATAACGTTGTCATGGAAACACTCTTAGCCCCAGGCTTCATCCATAAGGAAATAACATTTCTATGTTAATAACTATGTTAAACACAAGTTACTGCTGTGGGCGCATCATAAGACTTGGAACAAAGTAGCATTGTATGTGAGTAGTTTAAGCAAATTATTTTATAAAACAGTAAAACAAAATTTGATTTTATCTTCTAGGTCAAGGAGCCCGGGGCCAAGAGTATTTCCATGGGAACGTCATAATTTCCATAGTGATGTGCATTTTTTGTACCACACAGGTAGCTCAAGCTTATGATAAGCGATTACAAGAGAATGTATGGTAATAGTCCAGTTTCGTATTCGGAAATTACCGCTGAATGCAATGAGTACAGATGCATGTACGCAGGGTTAGCGTCATTCTGAAGTTAAACATTCATAAATACCAGCGAGAAGGTGCAATACGCGGAACTACAACAATACACAGTGTTGTGAATAGCTCACCTTCTCGCTGGTATTTATGAATGTTTAACTTCAGAATGAGGCTAACCCTGCGTACATGCGTCTGTAGTCATTGCATTCAGCGGTAACGTTCGAATACGAAACTGGAGTATTTCACTAACTTTCACTGTTAATTGCTGTAGTGCTCTTAAATCTAACAATATCAAAAATTTCAATAACCTTCGCTTTCCCTTGTAGTCACTACCTTTAATGACTCAGGACAGTTTTTGAGCAGAAAATCACTAATTCAAAAACCATTCTGTGGTAGTTAAAGGGTAGTCAAGGGGTAGTCATTCTGGACACATAAAGTGTAAGACACACGTAAAGTGTAAAGCTATTATAGATACACGTAAAGTTCGAAGTCATTGTGGACACAAAATGAAAAGCTATTGTAGCTATTGTTATTGTGGTTGCACATTTGTATTTGAGTTTTATAAAATATGTAATAAAATACTGGTATTGTTGTTGCACACCACGGCGACAGTACAATAACACATTCCATCAGTTGTCCCGTTCGGTATGAGGTAAAGATTTTGTTTTTCGATCGATCACTCCGGCGACCCGCGCAGAACCTCGCTGTAAATATGGCGATCACGCTTGAGCGCCGCTAATGGCAGTAACGAAACGTTGAAGGGAAAGAGTAGCCAGAAGTATAAGAGTTGATTCCAATGAACAATACCCATACATCAATTATGGAAAAACAGCTAATGCCCGATTACTAGCTTAGACCACCATTTTGACACAGGATACCCAAATTTAACACAGGAAGTCTGAAGTCTGATAACCTGCGATCAAGCTCTCTCTTTTCCACTGAATAAATGTTAAAAGAGAGAGGAAAAAGAGAGCCTGATACCACAGGTAACCCAAGCTCTGTAAGTGGCTTTATTTACTAACATTTGTATGGATTTTGTTTTAGTCAATAATATTGAATAAAAAGCGACAATACTTACAGCATGTGTTTATTTGTCCATGGGATGTCTCTAGTTGCAATTTCAGCGTTTTTCGGCAAGTTTTGACCCCAGCAGTTCTGCTAACTGTATACCAAGGAAAGGTAGGAGACGAAGGATTTCAACCAGTCGACCTCTCGCCACTTTTATACCCCGAAAATCCCAAACAATCGCATCTTGCCTTCGCCACTGCATCGCCCAGTAAATATTAAAGCATTGTCAGTCAGTAGATCCGAGATAACCTTCATTCTCGAGCAGCTAGCCGCCCAATAACTCCACCAAATCACTCGTTTGCAGCCATTTTGATGCGTGTCGATTGAAATACGAACAAAACGAAACCGTTGGTACGCGGTCAGGTCTGGGCGCTAACCAAACAAACTCCCTAGTGGGCAAGCCTAGGTCAAAAATGCTCAACCAAAGGCAGTTCACTACGATGGGGTGGGGGAAGGTTTGGTAATAATAGTGTGGCGTTGGTAGCCAATCAGCGAAGCGAAAACGAAAGCTGAGGGAATGACCCGCGAAGGGGAAAATATTTCAGTGCATGTTTATCAACTAACCTGGAAATGTTATCGACTTTAAAGCGAAAAGAATCAGCAGATTCTGATGAACCATCAAGAAAGAGATATCTACCACCTTCTGTCGCCTTTTACGCTTCCATAAAAGCCTGGTAAGTTTGAATGTTCGTTTAATACTGAGCTTGCTGAACAGACATACATATTTGAAATATTCATTTGCTGATGACATATGATGCGATGTCTTATTTAAATTATAGGATTTTATGCCGTTATGAAAGTAGTCAAGGATGTTTCACAACTAGCGACCAGATTTTAATGCAGTTTGATCGAGACAAAGAAAATATAACCGGCAATGAGGAAGGTGAAATTAGCTGTAACCTTTTGACTCGAGCGATGCGAGAGGTGCTTGGAGTACAAGTTTTAAGAAAACGAACGGGCAAGAAGATAGCGACAGGATATCTAAATTTAAGAGAAAGAAAGTCAAAGGTTGAAGCCGAGGTTACGAGAGGTACTTACCTTGACGAATGGTCACTCTTAAGAAAAAACATTACTGCTATCACTCAAACGAACGACTGGAAAGCTATAATTGGTAATGAATGTGTAAGCTGCATTCAGGTGAAAAACGTGCGCTATGATGGACAACGCGTTGTCGTTGAGATCCTCTTTAAAATCGATCTTGCAAAGATGGTTATAGAGACTAAACTACTCTACCATCAGCGAGCTGTGCCTCACAGCTTCGTCGAAAATGTTTTGAAAAAGCATATTGATGGTTTGGGCATACTCGAGAAAGCTCGCTTTCTGATGTCATACCTTGACAACTGTAACATCTGCAATGGAATGACAACGACACAGAGTGTAAGGCATTACACAGTTGATGATCAGACAAATGGGATAATGGAGGAGAGGTTCTTTTCTCCCGACTGCCAGGTTCTTACTAATTCCGGAGGAAGATGCTGTGCAACCTGTTCCATGGCGAAGAAAGCAGCAGATCTCAAGGTCAAGAGATGGCAAAATAGAAGAGGGAGTGTTGACCCGAGATGTAATCATCGTTACCTATCCAGGGAACAGCTGATAGGCAAAATTACAGCAGAAAAGTCACGACGACTTAAGGCCGAAAGATTACAAGAAAGGGTTGCCACCGAGATGATTGAAATGGAGGAAGCCGATCACTCAGACCTCCAGAGAATGATGAATCAGGTAGACAAAGATGATGTTCCGCAGGATATGAGTCTGTTGTGGGAGCAGCAAATGACAATTCTTGAAACGTCATGCAAGACCCAGTACCGTTGGCACCCGAGGTAAATTACATGTAATTAATATAATGTAAAAGTAAAACAAAATAACACGCTAAGTATCATGAATTGGGTGTTGCCTGAAAATGGACGAGATCTATTAAAAACGAGCAGCAGTATTTTAACGTCCTGTTTCATCAGAGCGTAGCCCAAATCTATTTAGATCTGATAAAACACGTGCCGCGAGTTTCTGGAACGGCTTAAAAAACGTTGAGTCATATAATGTACAGTAAATATCTATATAACAAATGTTATTGATTTTCTGTCACAGGATAATGAAATTGTGCATTGAGCTATACAGCAAAAATCCCCATGTACTGGATCCACTGCGAAAAGTAATGTTTCTTCCAAGCAATCGCACCATACGGTAAGACGCTTAAATTATTTATGCAGTATAAATTAATTATTTACTTACAGCATGTCATATGATGTACTTAACAATTAATTGGACTAAATCTTATTTACGATAGTTTCATGCTGACTCTTTAATCCAACCATTGGATTATTTCCACATACTGATTATAAAACAGCATCCTGGATATCCTAGTATTGTATAAATATATTAATAACTTTTTAAAGGATTGTTTGGTAAAACTGTTGTCTAGAATAATTTTATAATTATATGGGTCCCAGAACAAATAAAACATGTATAATATTTTCATGCATTAATGTCTATACATTAATCAACAGCTTGTATAAGAACAAGATAGAGCAGAAGCCAGGGTGGGATAGAGACATGCTGAAGTGGTGTTTACAGGAAGCAAAGGAGGACAATCTCAAAGAACAAGATTTCTGGGGTGGTTTTGTGCTTGACGAGATGAAAATTCAGGTGGGTAAATAAATTGTCGCTGCATGTTTTAGGAGATAACAGGCATCCCAGACCTCCTATATTTCTTATATATCCTCTAATTTGTATACGATCCTATAAAGAGCCTATATTTCAAGAAATCCTCCTATATTTCCTAGAAATAGGATGTATGCTGAGTGATACATTTCTATTTTGCACTTTTTAGCATTTTTGTTGTGAATTAACAAAAGCAAAATTATTTCCTATCAATAAAAAAACAGGTTTGTTCAAACACATGAAAACTTCACTTGTTTTAAAAATTGTGTGTTTATTGTTTACTATTTATTGTTTGAAAGCTATTTTAGCTCTTATAAAGTGCCTATATTTTGGGGGGGAAATCCTATATTTTCCTATATTTAGAACTTGCACAGCCTATATTTCCTATCAAATTTGTCCAAAAAGTGGCTGGGATGTATGAGTTAATTATACCTATAAAATGACACCACCACAGTTAAATGTTCAGAAAAAAAATAGCCTAGCTAGCTGATATTTGCAGGCTAGTCAATTTGAGATACTAACTAACACCTTCATGTTACTTGGTTATCATTTAATTGGTCCAAATAAAGTGAAATATTTTGTTAAATATTTGAAATGAATTAAGAAGCTGTCAATTTATTTTCCAACAAATACTTAATTAAATCTGCTTATATTAATTTTGCACAACAAAAAGCTGATAGAAACATTTACACCTGGGTCTGGGATGATCGTTCAAATGGTGAATAACTCTATCCACTGGAGAAATCCTTATCCAGTGGATTAAATAAGCTAGTTTGGTTAACACTTATCCACTGAATAAAGATTTATCCATTTGAATGACTGGGCCCTGGCCTTTATCAATCTAGATGCCACTCCCCAAAAAAACATAAAGATATAAAAAAACATGCCAAATAATTAATATATATCATGATAAATGACTATATATAAACAACAACATAATTAGTGTGCATGTATATATTGATATTGTTTCATAGGAAGACATAGAGATGGTGGTAAAAAATGGCAAACACAGACTTGTTGGCTTTGTAGACCTGGGAAAAATTCACAATGACATGGAAGCTTTGTCAGGTATGTGTTATCTGCTAAATAGATAGTACTGTTTATTTAATACTGATTATTTTGAAACTTCGTGGCCATGCAACTTTAAACATAAATATTGAAATATCACTATGCAAAGCATTATTAATAACAACGAGTTTTTACCTACCATAATTACATGTATATACATATAAAATGAAGTTAATATATATATATATACTCATAAATATGGAACTTAATTTGATTGTATAACTGATGTGTGTACAATTTCTTGACAGGTAATACTGGTGAACCCAAACTTGCAACACATGTCCTTCAGTTTATTTTCGTCGGGGATAATGGCTTCAGATTTCCTGTTGCACAGTTTCCCTCTGGTGGATGTAAATCAAGTGTCCTTTTCTTTATTTTTTGGGAAGGAGTGCAGATGATGCGTGAAATGGGTTTCATGTGAGTTAATATTTAAGATATAGAAAACATTTCCCGTGTTTCTATAGAGTTATAGAAACACGAGTGGGAGTTTGGGAGAACGAGAAATGGCAGTGGGGACACGAGCCCGAAGGGCGAGTGTTTCCACAGCTATTTCGAGTTCTTCCAAACTTCCACAAGTGTTTCTATAACTCTATAGAAACAAGGTGAAAATGTTTTCTATTTCCTTTATAAAATAAACGAATAAAAGCACGGAAACGCTCGCTTAATTTGATAACCAAAACGTAAATTCTCACAACTAGCTAAAGCACGCGCTCAACTGTCTATGTTTCTATAGAGTTATAGAAACACTGCTTACAGCCAATCACAGCGCCGTACTATCACAACTATTTTATAAAATACATTATTAACTCTTATTTACATCTACATGTGCATACATGTACAGTACCATTACTGTTAGTATATACTGTAACTAATTAATTTATAACTGGCCTTTCCCAAGATAGAATCTGGCGATTTGATCCTGTATATAGCCAGCTCATGTAAATGAAACACAAGTCTTAAGCACATGAGCGTAGGTAGTCAAACAAACGCTTTGGGTAATTTTCTTTCCTCCCTCCAAAAACCAACCCGCTAAATTCCAATTCAATCTGTGGATTACCCAGGTACTGGTTTGATCAGCCCTTATGCATATGGTTGTTTCTGGTTTCATTAGAAATTCAGAGATTTAATGACAACCAGTTTCAGAGATTTGAGTCATCAACTCTATCTTGGGAATTAAGGCCATATAAAATTTAAAGACTGAAGCTGTCTGGCTATGTGGCAAGTTATGTTGCTCACATGCCTTTACATAACTGCAGCTGACTCAGGTGTATAATAAGGGCATGCCAGAGCCAGAAGGGATTCCACAATCCTGATAAGTGCATTAAGGCTATGTTGGTCTACCTGAGTGATTTAGCAGGGGGCGTAGCCAGAGGAGGACCAGGGGTGTAAAAGATTAAATTATCGAAATTTGAGGGATGTAGCAGTGCTGGGAAGCGTGCAATTGTGTTTTCAGTTTTCCATACATTGTCCGTAAAGTTTGTATCTGAGTAATATTTACATATATGCTGTAATAATAAGTACCTTAAGGAATAATGCCAATATTTACAATTATGGGATATTTTATCAAAAATACAGTTTGGACTGGTTTGACCTATATAATTAAACATCTAAAAAGTACATTTGTGCTGGAATTGCATAATGACAAATATGTCTCAAATATATTTTTTGTCTATATATTTTAGGTCCGAAATTAACAAATAACGTAAAGACCAGTAGATAAGCCGCACCACAAGTTTTGAAGCTTGAATTTAGAAAAAAAAACTTTATTTTGAAAAATACAAAAAATTAATATAAAAACTTTTCTCCGAGTTCATAAATGCATGTACTTGATGCCATAACTTCTTAAAACAAAGAATAATCTTTTGTTGGAGTTCATAAACGCTCGATTCGACAGTACTCGAAGTCTATAATTTGAGTATTTTGAATAAGCACTAAATTATTTGAATCTGTACCTCAAAACCAGGAGAAACAAGTGAGCCTGTTTACAAATAGGTTGTAAATAATTACTGGTATTCTAGATTCTAGTTCTCACCGTGCGCCGCTCTCTGTGATCACGCAAGTTTTAATATTTTCCAGTTGTTGTACATGTACCTCGATCATCCTTGCCCCATGACAAAGGGTTTTTCTCTTTGCCTTTACTGGCTCACATGTAAACGACTAATAATACTCTGAAGTTAATAACATATAGCTCGGTTGAAACTACAACGTTGGCGTTTCTTGGTAGGTACTTCATGTATGCCGTTATGATTATACCCAGATGTTTTCCACAGTCACTTCCTCACTTTGCCTACTTCGGCTTATTTACACTGTAAGAGAGTACTAGTGGGGCTTATAATGTGTATGATATGTGTGTATTAATAATTATAAATAGCCCTTTGTTAATAGGTACATGTATATAAACCAGAAATAAAATAGGTACTTGTCAGTATAATTACTACCACAGTAAGTCTATTCTTTCTGATTATAAGTTACATGTACTTAATATTGATTTGTCTCTGTATGTTGTTGGTTTCTTGTAGGGAAAAGTATATAGAAAGAGCTATAGAAAGCTAAAACATGAGCTGAAGAAGTCTGCACAGGAGAGCTATTAGTGTGCTGAGTGAAAATCAATGAGATTGTACAAGTGATTTTTTTGCTTGAATACCACACGAATGTTGGTGGAGTTGTTCCTGGACCAAGCTATTTATAAACTAAAGATTAGGTTTACAATTAGGATTGTGCATATCATGGATCTGTTATATCCAAAGTCTACATGTACCTTACAACTGTAGGATTTCCTTAATTTTAGAGCCATATAAAGTGGGTTCCATTTTGTCTTCATCTTCACCCAATTTCGTAAGTCTAGTGTGATCATAATTTATAATTTTGTGACCCTGACAGTGGCTGTGAGGTGCATTGCTAGATTGATTGGCATAATTTATAACCAGGGGAGAGGGAGAGGTGATACTCAGAATTTTATGTTATAAGGTTTAAGTTACTGGGGTTCATTGTTTTTCAGTGTGGGACACTGGGGATGTATATCGTATCAGAGGAAGTATATCCAAGTGTCTAATATTTATTGTTTACAAAAAAAAAATACTGTGCACAGAATTATAAGTTAGAATAATATATAATTAAGATAAAATTATAATTATTTTTTTAAGATTCCACCTTTCAAAATATTATTTCGCATATCACCGGTATAGTTTTTCTCATACAAGTATAAGGAGACTTTGCTTTTTGCAAGTTTAATTAAAAGGCATAATATTATAATAATTTAATATTTCAAGTGGAAAACTTGCATGCCATATATTTGGGATGTTCAGATGAAAGCTAGTATACTGTATCTATATATAGCTATAGAAATTATAATAAATGATTGTACATGTATGTAACTATTTACTATTAAAGTTGTATTATTCATGAATTTATTATAATATATCCAATCATTAAATCTTTTTATCTGTTAATTATCTAATACACCTAACTATCCTACAATCCTTAGCTTATTGCTCCTGCATGTATGTCTGTCCTATTTCATAGGTTTAAACTGAGGATCGAAACATTTCATAGGTTGTACATAAACGACTTTCATAGGAAAAGCCTATGAAAATTCCCTGTGAAACGGGACAACAGTTCATAGAGTCATATTTCATAGGAGCAGTCTGTGAAAACCCTGTGAAACTCTGGATATTTCATAGGTAATTGTTATGAAATCAATTCATAGGTATTTCATGGGAAGTATTTCATAGATATTTCATAGTTAAGTTTCATAGGGTATTTCATAGGTAATATATTTCATAGGTTTTTCATAGGTTGAAAATTTTCATTACATTCATGGTGTTTTCCTATGAAACAAGACTATGAAATGGGACAATGGTTCATAGCCTTTGTTCATAGCACTATTAACAAATGCTATGAAATACCCATGAACATCCCCCACCTTCATAGGGTCTTCCTATGAAAAGACTATGAAACCACTATGAATAATCATGGGGTTTTCATGTGGTCTTCATAGGGTACTGCACTAGTAGTGACAAGCGCTGCGAATCAGCGTGTTTTGGAAGGTAAATAAGCTTAATCACGCTTAAGTATTCACGAAATTCTAATATATTAGATCTTAGGTAGGTTTTAGAATAGTTTTTGCTTTAATTCTTTCAAATTGCGTGTTTTCTTTTCAATGATTAATTTATGCTTAAATTGCTATCTTACACGATCGGATGCGATTTGAAACTCAGCAGATTGTAATATACGAACCGTCGCCTAATAAAAGCTTCATACTGATTCATGATATGTAAATATATGTTAATGTTGAGTCTCCTTTCTAGGTGTTCCCGTATATAAGCCACACCCCTGATTTGGGTAAAAAGGTGTGGCTTATACACGGGTCTTTGCGGTATTCATTTTTGACACATTTTCTATTGTTATTTTTAAAATAACCTTTAAAAATTCCAGTGATGTTTCAATATATAGTTCATTAGATATTCAAGAACTTTAATATTGAGGTCTTAATGTGATATAAAAACCTTGAATATCTAATGAGTTATTAATAAAGGCTCTTAAATACCTAATCAGGTCTTTCTATTGAAATTTACTTAAATGTTAGTGAAATAAAGGTTTTTGAATAACAATGAAGACATCTGTTTAATACCTTTAACTTCTGCATTCAGCCATATACATCTGTCTGGCCTACAGCCATTGGGGTGTATGTGGCTGAATGCTTCGCTTCTTGGTATTTAACTATTACATAATCTAACATTTTATTTACAGATCTATAATTACGAAAGGTTAAATGTTTAAAAATGTTTCTTAGATGCATGACAAAATATTTATTATGCAGGTTTAGCTAGGAGGCATTGATATTTGTATGTATATAATCAATACCTGTGAGCTCGTCGAAAGTCCCGCATGTACTGAGCTGCTCCAACCTTGATGTACTTGTTTATCACAAGGTCAAACAATGTATGGATCATTTCCTGAGAAATAAAAAAAGAAAATCTATAACATTGTAACTATCAAAGTTGTGTGAGTTTTTGCTTTTTAAACAGACATTACATGTATATGTTTTGTCAGTTTAATAAAATTAAAATTCAATAACTTGAATTTTAAAAACTAAATATAAGTCAATAGTAATATCTCTTGATTGTTACATTATTTCTAAGGTTCATTTCTTTTTAAACAATTATATTGTAAGAATGCACTGATATATTTTTGTTTAGAAGTATATATAACATACCTGCTTGTTCTGCAATATGTCAGGTGGAAAGCATTCTTCCCATTTATTCATTAAGTTTTCATCTTCTCTAATGCATCCAAGAGCTTGCTGAATAATTCCCTCTCTATGCTGTTGCAACTTTCTATGATTCAGATTAATCACTCTCAAAACTTCTAACTCAATGAAGAATTCATAGGCTACGTCTTCGATATGAGAAAGGCCTCTGCTCCGATATTGCCTCTCCTCAGTTACAGATAGTGTTCCAGGGTAACTGGTCTCTTGTTGGAGTTTAGAGATGTTTCCAATCATGTATTCTTCCAGTAAGTTACTCATTTCAAGTCTTGACTTTACTGATTCATGGGTGCTGATGACTGTGGAAGTTCGATTTTCTTTGACATATTTCAACTGTTTGTTCAATACTTTTCTCACTGTCCATGCTCCCACATAGCGCAATTTTGCCAGTCTCTCTATTGGCATATCTCGGACATTGAATGCCACTGCTTCATTTCCATCCTCCCTTTTCACTAATTCCACAATGGTTGATACCACAGTCTGATAAACTTTCAACATCATCTCAGCACAAATAGCATACTGGACAGATGACAGGTTTTCAATACCAAAGAAGAATTGTAAATCTCTCTTATAATCAGGAGATTTAGTTATTAGCATGTAAAGCTCTCTGGAATCAACAGACCATTCAGTAGAAGATATCTGCAGTTCATCCAGATTACGGAGGCTGTCCTCGAGGATTATCTTGCATGCCCTACTCCAGAGAATCCGTCCAAACAATTCTGTCTGGCTGTTTGTTACCAGTTCATCTAATAACATGTTCTTCCTTTCAGCATAAGCGTCAAGTGGATCTGGTACTTTCATCCCTTCAAACAACTTGCTGACAGAAAAAGAGGGGGGAGGCACTTTGACAATATCATGATTGCTGTCATCAGCAAGGACCAGGTAAATGGTCTCCAGATCAATTACCAACTCTGTTGGCTCGCCTCTCTCAAAGTATGCTTGGACAACATTACCAATCCTTTCATGCACTTCGCCTGGTTGAAGACTGTCGTCTTGCTCTCCAGGTTCTTGATACCCACTATCCACAACAATTAAGTCTTCCTCTGCTAGAATATTACTGCGGCAACACGCAAAGCCAGGTTCAGTGTCCAGTTCTGAGTGCTCCTCGCACAGGCTATAGCTAACACATTCAGGAAGGGGAGCCAGTAGCTGATTACGTTTGAAATTCAAAACTCTTAAATGACCTGACATTCTCACACGCGTAAGGACAACATAAATTAACCCAGGAACAAATTCTTTAGTACAGTGTACCACAGCAGCCGGAAGAGTCAATCCCTGCGACTTATGGCATGTTATAGCGTACATCAATTGCACTGGAAACTGTGTTCGGCTTCCAATCACCTGTCCGCTGCAAGCTCTCTTATTCCACGTTTCTCTCTTCAGATATACATTACCAACATCTGGAAAACGAACAATAATGTGCTCTCCTTGTTTTCCAATGTAGGTACCAGCAGTGCCGTTCCTCAGTACGTCGCTCTTGTTCCATAGCAGCATAACTTTGCAATTTGGCTTTAGTACAACAACACGCTCAACAGGACATTGAATACTTTTCACATCGCCTTCGTCTAAACTGGAAATGTGGATCATTTCTCCAGGCAATTGCTGCAGTCTGCTGAAGTTATGGACTTGGGCATAAATCTTCTTGAAATATATATGCACCGCTTGATCTTTCATTTCTGGTGCCAAATCTCTGGTAAGGCTCTGTAGAAATGCATGGCATTTTTCACTGCATTTCCCCATTCTCACTTCCTTGAGACAGGCTACAAAATCGTCTTCTCCCGCATTTTGCCTTAAGATTTTAGTTAGCTGATAACGATGCGGGAATGCCTTCTTGAAGACATTTGATTCAAAAGCAAGTTTTCCCTCGTCAAAAAAGTTCGGTACCGGACGTAGCTGGAGGAATTCTCCAACAACAATAACCTGTTTTCCAGCGAAAGGTTTGCGTGAATCACACTCTGGGGCTAGAGTACAATGAATATGGTTCACGAGCTCACAAACTCTCCTGCTAGACATAGAGATTTCGTCCCAAATAATGCAGTCTGCAGCTCTAACACGATCCCGCAATAGATTGTCTGAAACTGCTCGATCAATGACCAAATTCCACGGAAGATCAGCCGTTTTTAGGCCATAAAAGGAGTGGACTGTCTTGCTCGTTGTTCGCAAGTCCGCGTACACAGTTCCTGCGATCCCACTAGCACATACTATAACCACATTTTTCCCTTTTCCAGACAAACTCCTGTAGATGTTTTTCACAAGAAATGATTTGCCGCTTCCCGCTTGTCCTGTTACGAAGGCATTGTGGCCTGCCTCTACAACTTGAAGGATTTCAATTTGTTCATCTGTCAACCTGAACACGTTTGAATGAAGTTAGATTAAGTTTATAAATTAATCGCCCACGTTTTTTTCACGTAGATGACTTTTTATGACTTTATACGGTACCTTTCCATGGCACCTACAGGCTGTATGTCCTTGAAAATCCTCTGATACAACGGGAAATTGTGAAGAGTACGAAAAACATTTTCATTACAGTTGATGAAGACGAGCGAAATATTTTGAAATGAGCGAAAAAGTCGTCAGAAACTGTTCAACCCACATTTCAAACTGTGCGGATTTTCCCCTTCGCGGGTCATTCCCTCAGCTTTCGTTTTCGCTTCGCTGATTGGCTACCAACGCCACACTATTATTACCAAACCTTCTCCCACCCCATCGTAGTGAACTGCCTTTGGTTGAGCATTTTTGACCTAGGCTTGCCCACTAGGGAGTTTGTTTGGTTAGCGCCCAGACCTGACCGCGTACCAACGGTTTCGTTTTGTTCGTATTTCAATCGACACGCATCAAAATGGCTGCAAACGAGTGATTTGGTGGAGTTATTGGGCGGCTAGCTGCTCGAGAATGAAGGTTATCTCGGATCTACTGACTGAAAATGCTTTAATATTTACTGGGCGATGCAGTGGCGAAGGCAAGATGCGATTGTTTGGGATTTTCGGGATATAAAAGTGGCGAGAGGTCGACTGGTTGAAATCCTTCGTCTCCTACCTTTCCTTGGTATACAGTTAGCAGAACTGCTGGGGTCAAAACTTGCCGAAAAACGCTGAAATTGCAACTAGAGACATCCCATGGACAAATAAACACATGCTGTAAGTATTGTCGCTTTTTATTCAATATTAGTGACTAAAAATCAATCCATACAAATGTTAGTAAATAAAGCCACTTACAGAGCTTGGGTTACCTGTGCTGATACAAATGCTTGTCGAGTCGTTTTCCGACCCTACTCACGAATCCTGTCACGAGTTTTGCGCGAGCCATCCAAGCCAATGAAACTGTAAATAAACTGCGCGCGCCAGAAGTCGCACTTTTAAATATACGAACCAATCAGAATACTGCAATTGTTTCTTGACCAACCAGAAAAGAAGACAAGAATTTGGTCTGTTTTATACGTGCTTCCGAAGTATTTGTTTCAGGCCTTCCTTTTCCTCCCTTCTCTGTGCGCACTGTGAATTCATCGGAAAGGAGGGCATGCTTGCAGGTTAGAATTCTGAAGGTCCAACCTCGTTGCTAGTGGTCCAAGATGGCGTCGATAGAACCCCTGATACAAGCTGGTGGGATTCATAATCAGGATGACTATAATATTCGTCTCTCTGCGGGTGGCAAACAGATTGAAAGAGTGACTTCTGCTCGCCTTCTCGGGACACAAATTCAACAGCACTTAAAGTGGACCGATGATGTAAACTCTACTATATCATCTTGTTATTCTGTTTTATCCATTATTAGAAAACTGAAACATTTAGCACCTTTCATGCTTAGGAAGCATTTAGTTGAAAGTCTCATTTTACCAAAGCTTGACTTTAATGATGTTGTGCTACACCCAAGTCACGGCGATTATATATGTATATGTAGTTATGATATTGAATCATGTTTGCCGCGTAGCACTAGTAAGTGTAAATAATGTGATATAAAGTGGTAAGAAGTTAAAAGCGAGTTTTATTTTAGAACCATTGGTACGTCTAAAGTTTCCAAGCTGCTTAATTCCCTATCTGTATCCAAAGCCACTGGAATGGATAAAATTTCGGCTAAAGTACTCCGATTAGCAGCCCCAGTAATTTCACAACCACTCATGAAAATTTTCAACAAATCCATAATATCACAAACTGTTCCATCAGAATGGAAGTTAGCTAGGGTGATTCCACTCCACAAAAAAGGCCCTCGAAATATGCTTGATAATTATAGGCCAATCTCAATACTTCCAGTAATAAGCAAAATATATGAAAAAATCTTATATGAGCAATTAATGGAATATATAACTGCGCAGGATCTATTGTCTGAACATCAATTCGGATTCCGACGGTTCCATTCTACTGCGTCTGCGTTGCTGGACTGTACTAATGAATGGTATATCAACATGGATCGAGGCCTTTACAACCTTGTAATCTTTCTTGATCTAAAAAAGGCGTTTGATACCGTAAATCATGAGATCCTCTTGGATAAACTCATGGCTTACGGTATCAAAGGACATGCCTTAGGCCTTATGAAATCTTATTTAAACAATAGAGAGCAAACTTGCCAGGTTAACGGCAAGCTCTCTGGTCATAGAAAAGTAACCTGTGGAATCCCTCAAGGGTCAATTCTCGGTCCACTTCTGTTCATACTATATATTAATGATTTGCCAAACTGTCTCGAGCATACAACCCCTAGGTTGTTTGCAGATGATACGAGCCTAACGGCTGTTGGCAGGTCAGTTAGTGAAGCTGAAGTGGTCCTGAATTATGACCTTAGTAATGTTAAAAAATGGCTATCAGCTAACAAATTAAGCCTGAATATAGCCAAAACAGAGTACACCTTGATTGGATCAAGACCCAAAATACAAAATCTTGCCGCAGAACCTAATGTTCTTATTGGCGTTGACCCAGTCAAACGAGTCAATAATTGCAAGATACTCGGTGTACGCATAGACGAATTTCTAACATGGGAAAAACACATCGATGACATAGCCAAGAAAGTCTCATCGGGAATTGGGGCAATAAAAAAGCTCAGGGAATTTGTAGACCGTGATACGCTAGTATGCGTTTATAATGCCCTTGTGCAACCCCACTTCGACTATTGTTGCGAGGTGTGGGACACATTGGGAAGCATACTATCACAGCGTCTGCAGAAACTTCAAAATAGGTGCGCTAGGGTGATTATGAAGCGTCCGAACGAAGCTGGGCAATCTGAAATAGCTCTCCGCTCATTGGGTTGGATCACACTTGAGGAGCGGAGAGCTAAAATTAAGGCTGGACTCATGTTCAAAATAATCAACAATTTGGCACCTCAACGGCTCTCTAGCATCTTCAATGACTCGTATGCAGTCAGTTGCAACTACGACCTGCGGAATACACGTAAAAAAGTTTCCGTTCCTCTTCCTAAAACTGAATTCCTAAAAAAGAGCCTTAGTTACAATGGAGCCAAAATATGGAATGAATTACCTATAGAATTAAGAACCTCTGAGTCATTAGCCCAGTTTCGCTCAAAGAATTCCCCCGGCCTATTAGCGTAATTATATGCAGGGGTATCTAAATATAGTAGTTAGCAGTTTATAGTAGTATTTATAGTAGTATTTATCATAGATTGACATGTATTCGGTTAGTTTTTAGCTTAGAACATTATTTTATTTATACGAGTAGTGCACGCCCCTTCTGGAAATCAGCTTCTAGTTGTGAGGGTGCTGCGTGTGTTTTAAATAAAGTTTAAATAAAGTTGACAAGGTTAAGGATATGGACAATTATGGTCCTATCTCTACCTTACCTGCTGTTTCTACGTTATTGGAAAGGTCGGTACATGTTCAGCTCTGTCACTACATTTTGAGTCCGTACCAGTGCGGTTTCAGAAAAGCCCACTCAACTGAATCTGCTACATTATTATCTTTTGCGGACACTATTAGGCGGAACATTTATCAAGGACAATTGACTGGAGCAGTACTCATAGATCTTCGTAAGGCGTTTGATTCTGTTGACCACACAGTATCGCTTAACAAGCTATCTACCCTTGGAGTCAAGGGTCAAGAACTTGAGTGGTTCGGAGATTATTTAGGGGATCGAACCCAGGTTGTAATATTTCAAGGCGTGTTTTCAGACTCTGAAACATTCACTGTTCGTGTGCCTTAAGGTCAATCCTTGGCTCCCTCCTGTTTGTACTGCTCTGTTCTATTCTGCAGCTAATGCAGCTGCGATCAAACAGGGGCTTAATGAAGAACTGAATCTGAATGGATTTGACTTCGTGGCAATAACTTGTTTCTAAACGTCTTCGATAACTGAAGCTATGTTATTTGGAACATGTGCTAGGCTGTGCAGTGGGGATATTTTTGGTTTAAAGATCAATGGTCATGCCATCAAGAGTGTGTATGAATTTAAATATCTAGGAGTTCTCTTTGATGAATATATTTCTTGGAATGCCCACGTTAAGTATGTTTTATCAAGAGCTGGTAAGAGGGTGGAAATGTTAGGTCGTATCAGAAACAATATAACATCATATTGTGCAAACGTTATATATATATCCTTCATTCGTCCTATTATGGACTACTGTGACATTGTTTGGAACTGCTGTGGAGAGGGAAACAGCTCCTCTCTAGAGAAACTACAAAGGCGCGCGGCAAGAATAATAACAAAAATGGACGATAGTGACAGAACATTGGACAATGTAAGGTGGATTACTCTTCAATGTCGACGCGATAGTCATGTACTTCAACTCGTAAGAAATGTATTAACAATCGCTGCCCGCAGTTTTTTAAGAATTACTTTAGTCTTAATGAAAACGTCACCGGCCGTACAACTAGACAAAGTAATCAACTACATTTACCTAAGGTGCGCACTGAAGTTGCTAAACGCTATTTTTATTATAATGGATGCATCATTTTTAATAACAGTAGATTGAAATCACAATAGTTTTACAATCCATTGGTAGTTTTAGTTATTGTAGGTTTTCTATGACGATCATAGGTTCAACTTTTAAAATAATAGTTACGATAGTTATTAATAGTTTAATTGTTATAATTTAGTTGTCAGGGCTCCTATTGATAGCAGTCCCAGTTTGTAAGTGAAAGGACTACCCTGCTTAAATAAAGGTTTATTCATTCATGCATTCACGTCACGTGATTGCTTTTGGCCAATGAGCGTGCGCCACAATTCTGTAGTGAACTATAACGACTATCAGCCACAGAACCTGAGAGCGAGTAGTCTAATTGTTTTAGTAGAAACCAACTAGTAGTTCAATCTTAAACTGAAGTACGAAGAAGTTTTTACATTCTAACGACTTGGCAGCCATTTTTTTGCTTTTAAAAGCCGGCCTTTTCGCTACTCACTATCTATCACAGAATTGATAGTAGCTTAACCAATCAGATTGCAAGATTCGTGATAGAACACTAGTTGGTTTCAACTAAAGCTGTGTATAGAAACACGACATTTTTTCTATTTCTTAAATATTAGAAATATTAGTTGATTATGCCACGATAGCAGACGGCAGAGTTCTAGTCTCGACGAGCACGTTTTTTCCCCTCTAATATTAACTGAACAAAATTTGTATCTCTCCTTTCCTCGTTCTTGTATTTTTCTTTCTTACCAATTATCATTTTAATAATAATAACCTAATCATAGCCTTTCAAAGCGATCGATCGAAAAACTTGCTTCTCTCACTAGTCAATAAACCACACTTCCTAGCAATGAACCACTCTACTGTGATCAGAAATAATTTATATATATTTATAGCTGAAATATGTCCGCAATTCGAACCCGCCAGTCGGGAAATCGTAACAAACATATTACGAACAGTTTTATACATCATAGTCGCAGCAGTTAAGTATCTACGGCATTCTAAAATGGTCCAACCAGCAGATTGGAGCATCGCAGCGACACTTCAATATCGCATTGACATCGCTAAATTATGCAATTACAGTCACTCGATCGCTGTAGTCGGCGTTCAACGACGGGCGTTCAGCAGAAATTTGTTTAGCCCCAGTCTCATTTACGCGGGCAAGGCAGGGTGTTTACCTATGATGTTCTATAAAGTTTAACAGCTTGGTTTAATAGCTAGAATGGTGGTACATTTGTTTATGACGTGATGTAATCTTTTATAGAGTTTGGTTCACCGAGCCGAACAGAGCGGTCCAAATTGCGCTCGAATATCGAATACCGTAAAACATAAATGGATACCCTCAGAAATGTTTGGTTGTAAAAAACAATCCTACCAGCAGACATTAGCTGACTGTGTGCGTACTACTGAATAGCGATATGACTGTGCGTGGGTTGGCTTCTGCAAACAAATAATTTGTTGACGCGTTTTGCTAGTTATAAAGAGATCGAGAGCTCTGCATAGCGTCGCACTAGTTTGCTGAAATATTGAACAAAGAGAATTATATCCAGTCAGTTTGGAATAAATCTGGCCACTATTTCAAGATATGTCAAGGACAATAATGTCCTATACAATAAACAATTGTTTCAGCAAATGTGGGAGAAGACCCGCCAGAAGCCACAAACTTTGGCAACCAAGACACCAAGCAGAACTCGCGATGAATGGGCGCCTGACCCAACTTTCGACACGTGTATGGGAAAAACTCTTAACTAATATAACAGCAGGTGTAACAAATGTTCGTGCTAAATTAGCAAAGTAGCAGCACATGCTGACCTACTTAACCTTGCGACACGTTAGATTAACTAATGTAAAAAACAAGTCACGAATATAACCCATTTAGCAAAGTAGCAGCACCGGCTGACCGCAAATAATACGTGTACTGCTCGATTACAGCACATGCCTGACTAATCGGGCAGTATTCGCATCTTAAAGAAACACGAACCGACGCCATGTAATACCTTCAATGTCCCAATTAAGCTTACGAGCCGCTTAATTGAGGGCAATCAATGCAATAGCAGCACATGTCTGACCTACAACATTGTTCCTTTCTACTTGATATACATCTATCTGATATCAATTTGCGTGCAGAGTTTCGGATCTGATGTAAAGTTTAAATGCGTCAGATTTCCAGCGACCAAGAGTGCGTATCTGCGCATCCGAGAGACCATTGTCGGCGGCGTGACAAGCTGCCCCAATTCGGAAGCTATGGCTTTTGTATCTGCTGGTGTCCAGACCACAAAAGATCAAGCCACGGTTCAGCTCGGTATTAAAACGGCTAACCGTAACGGAGCTGTCGAGATAACAGAATAGTGGCCCGGGCTTGGTACCTCTAACTTTACAATAGTCTATTAGACCTTGTACAGGCAGGACAAAAGGGCAAAGAATCCTCCCGAGCAATGTGTATATCAAAAGGCCGGTTATCCGTATTATGTTTGAATTTCGTGATTGTGATTTTGATCATGTGTATTTTGCCATTTTGCCTAAGGAAGGTAACATCCCTTTATTGGACTACCAAATGTGCATAATTCGCGCTCTTGGTCGCTATTTCTCCGATCCTAAAGAACCCATAAAAGGCAATGAAAAACATTGCTGTAAAAAGAGTGCGTTGAGCGACTGAAGAGTTGGAGTAATCGAGTGCCCGCACAAGCTCGTGGAGCACCGGTCTCGAGATAGGTAGTCTAATATCCGGTGTGCGCTCACGGCCCACAGCGGTCAACATCTTATGTATCAGAAATGCTTTTGTCGGGTCATGAAAACCTTTCATCTTATGTACATAGCCAATCGCCGATAAGTAGGATGTAATGGTAGATGGTGCTAATTTCTTTGCACGAAGATACGAAATGAAAAGAGCTAGTGATGCTGTACTTAATGGCAAAACTGGCAAGGACGAACGATAGGAACGTTCATAAAACTGATTAAAGACCACCCACGCTCGCTGGTAGTTTTTCTGTGACCCCGACGATAAAGCTAAACCAAGTATGTCCTTTAGGTTATTAACCAACTCTCCGGCAGAAGGCTCTCGGGCACTTGTATCGGCAGCGCGTCCGCTTCGGGAGCAAATCTTTTGAACTGTGCTATCTGAAATCGAGAAATAAGATCGGTGCCAATATTGTGGATTCCGAGAATATGGCGTGCGCGAAACATGATGTTGTGTTTCAGTGAAGTTAGCACTAAATCGCGTACTAATGTCTATCAATTCCAAGCCCGCCCATCCCCCCTCCCCCCCCCCCCCCCCCCCCCCCTGGGCAAGATGGGGCATTTGACAACCTATCTGACCCTGGAGTGGGGCATTTGTTTTGCGTCAGCCCGGGCCCGGGGCATTTGTCAAAACATTATCCCACCCCTCCCCTGTTTTATTTTGTTTTGCTCAACTGGTCAACACGTGCTTGCTTCATCGATCAACATGGCGGCGGAAACGTCATCCGTGAACATGACGTTACGGATTTCTCAGTTTCGGGGTGAAGTGTACGGTTTGTTGGGAACTGGCTAGTGAATGTGGGATTTGGGGGCACTTACGAAAGTGTTTGAAGGTGAGTACTGCATTACTTTAATAAAGAAAAGCGGTGAAATGTGGCTTTGAAACGGCGAAGAAATTTGGTGCGTTCGGTATACTTGTCCCGGGGTGGGGCATTTGCATAACTTTGCTGGCCCCATGGTGGGGTATTTGCAACGTTCTGATTACAAAATGACAAAATCACCACAAACTTTGTAACAGTGTGCGGCATTTTTGAAGCTTATCAGCTGGCAGTCTGGCTTCCTGCTTAACCGAGTGTGATACCCACGAATTGCAAAGTGGTATCGGAACCGACAGTTTTTTCCTGAGCTAGGGGAACCCCGAGATAATCGCACATGCGGGTAAAGTTATTCAGATCGGCCTTGCACTTCTGCTCGCTCTTCGCAATGAATAGGAAGTCGTCCAAAATGTGCAACACCCCGGAGGCTCCTAGGCGGTGTATCGATAACCATTCTAGCGCAGAACTAAAAGCCTCAAAAATGGCGCACGAAGAGGAGCAACCCATGGGAAGATATTTGTCAAAATAGTAAAAATTGTCCCATTTCATGCCCAACAAAGGGTAGTCTTCGGGGTGAATTGGGACAATTCGGAATGCTGATTTAACAGCTGTTTTAGCCATAAAACAACCAACCCCCGCCTGTTTAACGACATATATAGCGTCGTTGATTGACGCGTAGGAAACAGAAGCACGGTCTTCTGGAATGAAATCATTGACCCAAGCACCTGTCGGATAAGACAGATGGTGAATTAAACAAAATTCAGAAGGAGCTTTCTTGAGAACTATGCCTAAAGGGGAGCAATAAAAGTTATCAAACGAAACGGTGCAATGAGAAAAGGCCCCACGATTCTACCAGCTTCGCATTATAATAATAATATTTAATAATATTTATTGAGGATACTCCACTTATTACAAATGATTTTCAGGGAGGTCCTAACAAAAAGAGCAAAATAAATGGCAAAAATAAATATAAATGAAAATTGAATATAACGTAGATAATACACGATTGAATAAAACTATAAAATAAACAAAAATTTGGTTGATTGATGAATCCTAGTAATATAGAGACTTACAATTTATGAAAAAATCTGAAAAAGTTTCTTTCTGAATAGTTTCAGATTATCGATCTTTCTGATTTCTAATTCTAGAGAATTCCAGTCTTTGGAACAGTGGGGAACTGTTCTAAACAGACCCCAGTTGGTTTTAACACTTTCAAAACTGAGATTTTCTTTATATCTTGTATTATAAAAGTGGACTTGTGATAATGAATAAAAACCAAAATCATGATTAATTAAGTTATTCAAACATTTATAAACAAAAATACAGCGATCTATAGTTCTTTTCTTGGCCAGTGGCATCCAGTTCAACTCTTTCAAGGCTTGAGTCGCATATGAGTGCAATTATCTTCCAAGGATCGTCTTTGCTGCCCTGTTTTGGAGTATTTGAAGAAGATCGATCTGTACAGAGTTCCTTTTATCTCCCCAGACAATGCTGTTGTATTCAAAGATAGGCTTGTTCATAGTGTTGTAGTAGGTTATTCTGGCAGATAGAGGGAGTAGAAACTTGATTCTATTCAAAATAGCAATTCGTTTATGTATTTTGGACGCAATGCTGAAAATGTGATCGTCCCATGATAAACGTTCGTTAAGAGTGATACCCAGATATTTGAAACTATCGGCACGCTCAAGATTCTATCCACTGAATGATAGCGACATAATGGAAAAGGGACCAGTTCTTACAGAGTGTCCAAAAAGCATAAGTTTAGACTTCGATGCATTAAGTGTTAATTTGTTCCTGTCAAACCAGAGAGCCAGATTACGTAGGTCATTATTCATTTTCGTTTGCATATCCTGGGGTGTACTCTCAGAACAATAAATAACTGAGTCATCGGCATATAGTGTTACTTTGCAGTGTTTTAGTGACTATGGTAAATGATTTACGTAAATGATGAACAGGAGCGGGCCTAGTATGGAACTGCGGTACTCCAATTGTCACTGGAAGTGCCTCAGACATGATATTACTAACTTTAGTGACTTGAGATCGTTGGGTTAGGTATGAAGATAACCAGTTGAGATCAGCTTCTAGAACTCCAAAGGACATTAATTTCGTGCGAAGAATGACGTGATCCACGGTATCGAACGCCTTCGAGAGATCCAGAAAGGCAGCCCCGGTGACTTTTCCATTTTCCATACCCATGAGTATGTTATCACATAATTCTGAAAGAGCTATGCTGGTGGATAATCTAGGACGAAAACCAAATTGATTGGGTGAGAGCAGGTTGTTTGATGATAAATATGAGTATTAGTTCAAAAACTGCACGTTCAAGTATTTTGCTGATGGTCGGTAGGACGGAAATTGGTCGGTAGTTACTAGGATCTGTTCTGTTACCAGATTTAAACAAGGCCGCGACTTTTGCGCATTTCCATAGAGATGGGAATTTTGATGTAGTTATTGACATATTAAATAAACTTGTTAATACAGGAGCAATGATTGTGGCACCACTTTTCAGTAGTCTTGCGCTTATGTTGTCAAGGCCGATGGCTTTGTTTGTCTTTAGTTGAGACAACCGTTTTAACACAAAATCGGTTTCTATTTCTTTCAGGTGGAAATTTGTTGAAGAGACTTGATCCTTAGTATTCGAGGTAGTAATGATGTTGAAACGAGCGGCCAAAGAGCGTCCAATACTTGTAAAGAAATCATTTAAACAGCTTGCTAAGGCCTTGGGTTCTGTAATTGTAACTCCGTCTTAAATCAAGACATCACGCATTCCTTGTTTAACTTAGCGGTAACGACATCCGGTTTTGCGAGAGCGCTTTTGAGATTAGGAGATTCCAAACAACGTCGCTCTCCTACAAAACTAATGCGAAAACCCACAGAGAAACCGCTTACTATAACATTCTTCTAGGATAGTCGCTGAGAAGAAATTCAAGGCGTTGAGCCTTTACGGGAGTTACCGGCTTGCTGAACTGCTTGCCTAGTTGGAGGCATTGCTCTGTTAGGTGGAGTGCCGGCATGTTGTTGAGCGTTGACCGAGCACCGGCTTGCAGGGTGTTTGACCCACACTTAAAGCACACATGCTCGAATTTGGCAAGGCTCTAGCGTTAGCTGGGGCTGGGCCGTAGAAGTCGCTGAAGGCGAAAAGGAAATAGAATAGCGCTCTTGATTAGGCGACAGAGAGAGTAGAGCGCGAAAATCAATATATTCATTCGCCCAGATTCGTGCCTTGATTTTGGCACTCACTCTACTGCCCAGAGCCAAAGCTATGCTGCTAAATATCGGCTTCTCAGGAGATGCTTGAGGGACAGCCAGCGCAAGCGAATTACTTGCGAGTGTCGATGGCATACCTGCCGTGAGGCCCGACAACTGGTTCTCTACCGCCTCATGCACTACCTGATCTGTTGTCGTGGTACTCGCCGGTACGTTCTCATAGATTTTAGCATTGCCCCTCTAAGAGTGCGGTAAAGCTTATGTTGTCCACTACTATTGAGGTGGACTCCATCCCGAGCAAGTAAAACATTACGCGCCCTCCAAAATCCCTTATGGCCCCAAAACATAGCATAAGCGATGGGCTCTAAGACCACCCTTAGATACCTGGTCAAAAGGCCCACGTTCATGTTAAATTCCTCCGCTGAATCGCGGCGAATAGTCTGGCACACACAAATGAATTTGACGTTGTATTCACCATGTAATAGGCGCACATGGTCCTCTAGATCAGAACCGACTAGCTGAGGCGAGCGCTGCATAAGATCATTCCTCCCAAGCTGAATAATAACTATATCGGGGGAGAACTCCTCCACCACGGAGAGATCGTACTGGATGGTATTATCCACGGTACGCCCTACGACGCCATGCCATTTGATAACATGTGGTTCCGAAATGTGCAAATTTACATCGTACTCGGTAGGATTGCGGCTAATGAACTGATGCAGACGGCGTATAAAAGAATGACCGATAATCAAAACGCGCGGTGCAGCCATAACTATGTCACACAAACTCATCAGAGGAACAATAAACTACTACTATTAAGTAAAACTAACAATCAGGAGTGGAAAGTAAAACTTGCCTGAAAGTTTTTGCCTTAGGTATCTAGAAATGATGTTGGCGCAAAGCTGGTCAGAGTAGAAAGGGCCGCCGGTATGGCGCAACATGCTCCCTTCCTCTGATTGGTAACATAATTACAATAGCTATCCCTACCCTATCCTGCATACTATCATGTGACACTTCCTTGACATAAAATCACATTACTCTTTTATCGTAATGTTTATTTGTTGACCACAGCTAATCAAAACATTCCTCACGTGCAACGATTCATGGGCGCACACGGGGTCACAGGTAGTAACGCAATCGTCTGCTTTTGCAGGTTTACGCGGCATTTTCACAGGTATAACTCGGAACAACTAAGACGATAAAATATTTTTTTAAATTGTGAATGTTTGTTAATTAAATTATTCACCCGTGTGGAGTTCTAGATCAGATCCTCATAGCGTTTGGATGCAAGTGTTTTTGGGGCTGGGTTATACCGCACTGATAACACAGGTAACCCGAAACAACTAAGATGATAACACAATTTGTATTATTGATTTTTTTATAATACTTTTTTGTTTATTAAATTGCACTCGTGTTCTGACTCGTGTGGAGTTTTAGATTAGTTCGTCTGCATTTGTCTCCTAGTATTTTTGGGCTATCTGCGTTATCCAAGAGTATTTTGGCTTACTTGACCTCGCTCGTGTTCACTCGTGTTCTACTTGTGTGGAGTTTTAGATCAGATCGACTGTCTGTACGTACTTTCGCATGTGATTGTGCGTTCGTAATGTGTCAAACAGGCAGGTGTACGAGTCCATCCGCACTGCGAAAGATACGCCGGAGTTCAAGCTGCGTGCAGCTTTTTGTTATTCTGTCTTCTACAGAAGTCAGATCAGATAAGACCTTTGCAGCTAACCATGTGGGTCGGAGACGCTGTGATCGAGCGATAAACTAGGAGACATGAGCATTAGTTGAAAGATATATAAATGCTCAGTAGAGAGCTTTAGAGTGTTTAAGGCTACCGTGACGTCAAGAAGTACTCAATTTGCTATAATCTTCTCTCTAACCGAATTATTAAAATGGAGGAAGTATTGTTGACTCAGGCTCATATTCACAAAACTACGACGCCTTCTAGTTTACGGCTGTATGAGTAATTGATAAAACAACAATGAACTTAAAACCTAGCTATCGAAATACAATCCTGGATCAGATGTTCTGTGCGGACGTCAGATAACGGACGAAACGTGATCAGTCGACACATAACAATTGGTTTATTTTGGGCTCCGCTTAAAATATTTAATTCGATGTTGCGTTACATGCCGCCATGGTCGTCATATCTTGTTTCAGTTAATTTATATAGCGAGATGTAATACCAGTGACTCTAGTTTTGTTGTGAAAGAAAGCAACTCAGTCGACATTTTAATTTATTACTCGGGCTGCCTGTGGCAGGCACCAGTCTAAATCTGCAGGCTGTTTTTTTTTGTTTCGTGCAGCAAAATTTCTGCGCATGCGTTAAATTGTGCACTAATTGTATGTGCGCACTGGAAATGGACGCAGTCGCCTAAATTATACGTTTTAAAGACAACACAAACGTAAGAAAGTAAATCAAATCATTTTTCGTTCGGCGTGAACGGAACTCTATAGTCATTATATTTTTTCGAAAATCTGGTTGCGAAACACAATTCAAGGCGAACACGGGAAAGAGTAAACACCAAATTTCGGTAGAAAATGTTTTCTACATCCCGTCGTCACTGTCAGCCGTCGCCGTCCTGGTTGCTTAAGGCCCGTTTCAAACGTCGAACTTTTCATGCGCCGAACCGAATGAGATCAAAAGAAGCCGCCTAATTATCTTTTGTTTCAATTGCGTTCGATGCATGAAAAGTTCGACGTTTGAAACGGGCCTAAGGTCCCAATGTCACCGCGCTACCGGCCACTCCTGAAGACTGCTAAATTCAGCTAATAATTCTTCCCTTCGGTTATTACTAAGAGGATTTCAAATGAAAGTGTATTTCATCTTTAATCTCATTGGGAACACAACATCAGAAATCTGAAGAAGGGTAGTCCAAAATAAAAATCCTGGAACGCAAAATATGAAAGAAAAAAAATGCCCTGCACAACCAAGGGGCCAAACAAATGTGCATCTTGAGGAAGTCCTACCTCCCCATCCACATTTCTAATGGTGCTTCCCTTGGACACTGAAAACAATTTCTTTATGGGAGTACCCTTCCTCCATAAAGGTTGGGATATACTTGGGGACATGCCCCGAGTGAAAGCCCAGATGGGCTCTTGTTTTAGTTTATTGTTCGGCACACAGAATTATCTAAAGATTGTCCACTTGCAGCGGACTCTGTCGCGGAACTGTTGACTTTCTACGGGCCAAGATTGTACGTGTGCCAGACTTATTACCGAGTCCAGACTTCAGAGGCGTTTTATTCAAGACTTTTCACTGTGTTGTCAAGACTCTAGACATTATGTTTCGGTATCGTTGCAAGACCTGCAAATTTGTTCTCCTACAGATTTCAATAGAAGTGTTTTTCTGGATTCTAGACAGTTGCATGACAAGTCTGTTTCTTTAATTATCGACCTGTATATACCTTTGTGGAGTTGCACAATTTAGTTTATGCAGTCGTGCGTCGATCGGCCCGGCGGCACACAGAATTCTCTATAGATTGTCGACCCACTTGCAGCGGACTCTGCCAACAGTTCCGCGACAGAGGACACAAAAGCATGACTGTCGGAATTATCTACGGGCCAAGATTGTGTGCCAGACTTAACGAACGAGATTTTATTCAAGACTTGTCACTGTGTTGTCAAGACTCATTAGTCATAAAAAAAATTCGGGATTGTGTTTCGGTATCGTTGCAAGAGTTACAAGTTTGTTCTCTTAGATCCTACAGATTCTTTTGTCTGTTAATGTGCTTTTCGTTCTTTTATATAAATTATCGCTCTGTTTTAAAGTCTCTGTGTCTGTGATGTCAAGTACATTTCAAACTACCAAGAGTGGTTGTGAAAAGTCGCACTCGTAAACCCAATTTGTATCTAAAGGAATATACTGGCTTCCTGCCGAGGTCAACTGAATCATATTCGAAGCATCCGAGGAAAATTCATCGGTTCGATTGTGTCTTTAATCCGCTAGCCTGTAATGAAACTCGTTACCCAATTCAAAGGGCATGTGTATTTCTTTCATGAAACAAATAAACAATCAAGGGCATTTTACTTCGACAAGCTACTAGTTCGACAAGATCCGAAGCTACGCTCGGCAAGTCAACATTTACTCAAGGTCCCGATGTATAATTTCAAATAATGGACTCCAGGTTTTTTCGGTATCTGCTCCTATTTAATGGAACTCGTTACCACTGGAAGTGAGGTTTATTGATTCCCCAGGATTGATTCTCTTAGTTCTTTTAATTCTAGTGTTAAAACAACTCTTTTTTTTAGAAAGCTTTTGGTCCTTATATGTTGCCAAGTATTTAAGCCATTATTATTGTTATTATCAAGCTTATGCTCCTTTGACTGCCGTTACTTGCATTGGTGAACTTTAATTTTTCTTGTAAACTATTATATTATAACTATTGCTTAATTTGTCACTTTATTTGTAATTCTTTGTTAGACAGTGTAAAATAAAAACTGATTTGAATAGTAAAACATAAATAGATACTCTCAGAATTATTGTTTTGTAAAAACAAATCCTACCAGCAGATATTAGCTGTGTGCGTACTACCGAATAGCGATGTGACTATGCGTGGGTACTTCTGCAAACAAATATTTTTATTGACCACAATATCATACTAATCAAAACTTTGCTCACCTGCAACGATTCATGGGCGCACACGGGGTCACAGGTAGTAACGCAATCGGCTGCTTTTGCAGCTTCACGCGGTATTTACACAGGTAACCCGAAACAACTAAGACGATAACAGAATTTGTTTTAATTGTAAATGTTGGTTAATTAAATGATGAAGCGCTACCTAGTGTACTCGTGTTCACTCTTGTGGAGTTCCAAATCAGATCCTTATAGAATTTTGATGCAATTTGTTTTGGGCTGGGTACCGCACTGATAACACAGGTAATCCGAAACAACTAAGACGATAAAACAATTACAGGGCTCCTGACAATTATTATTATTTATTATAATAATATTTTTTTGTTAATAAAATTATGAACCGCTGTGCACTCGTGTTCACTCGTGTCCTGACTTATGTGGAGTTTTAGATCAGATGGTCATAGTATTTGGATCTGAGTATTTTTGGGCTACCTGTGTTATCCTAGGGAAGCCTGGCTTAATTGAAGTCGCTCGTACTTGTGTTCACTCGTGTTCTGACTCGTGTGGGGTTTTATATGAGATCGACTGTGTGTGCGTACTTTCGCATCTGATTGTGCGTTGAATGTGCCAAACACGCAGGTATAGGAGATCATCCGCGTTACAAAATATACGCTGAAGTTCAAGCTGCGTCACCGGTCACAAGATGCGATATATCTGCCAGCTTGTGTAAACAGCTACCCCTTTATATCAGCGCCTTCTGATAAGCGAAAAATAAAGAGAAAAAATACCAAAACATTATACTTGCCGGGGGGTACTCCTGTTTGTGACGTATTATGTATGCCCGCGGGGGTGGGTCAGGGTTTTGAGCTCAGTTTGGGTAGGTAGGGTCAGCGTTTTGACCTAATTTGGGCAGATCAGGGTCTGGATTAAAGTTTAATTTGGGTGCAGTCAGGGTCGGGGTTCAGTATTTTTCAGGCAGTCAGGGTTTTTTCCCCAAAAAAGGGGACAATCAGGATTTTGGAGCTCGGATTTTGCTTCAAACAGGGTCAGGGTTTGGGCCTCTTGGCACTCACATACATACCCATTTTTCATGTAAGTACCCCCCTCCCCGGGTATACTCCATCCCAGACGTATCAGATCAGCAGCCGAGAGAAGCATAGAAAAGTGAGGAGAGTGGAATGTAGCCTAGGTGTGAAAAAGTTCGTAAGGAGCACGTTCGTATTTAGGAGGATAAAAAGGAAAGGGACTGAAAATACTTGAAGTAACAGCTAAGCGGACAAGTTTCCCGCCAAATTCGAAATTCAAAATTATGACAAGTATTTCAACCTCCTAGCGAAACAGCGATCACCTCGCATGATTTTTTTGTCCATTTGACAGAAAGTAAAATAACTATTTGGTGATGGCTATTCACCTGCAGTGTGGTATATACTAAAACAATTATTCACCTCGCCGAAGCGGCTCGGTAAATATCCACGACTATTCACAGACACTGAGGTGAATAATTGTTAATTATTATTGTTCCCAGGGGTCTTTACGCGCCTAATCCAAGATGGCGTCGCAATTTTGAATTAGGCGCGTAAAGACCCCTGGGAACGAGGTTGACGGGGGGAAATCGTCTCCGCTCCCATACAACTCTCACTTGTGTACTTGGTTGCCGAACAAACCCATATTTTGCTATATTTACTGATGTATTTACACTTTAAAAGGTAAGCTCAATGGATATTTGTTACGTCTTCATTTATTTTACAAGTTTAGTTGCGGGTTTTAGTTTTGACAGTCCATGCCTCATGGCAAATCTAATGAGCACTCGACCAACGCCAATAATCAATATATGGCAGTGCAAAACTGCAGTGCTAGTTTAGTTGCTTGTCTTTTTGATTAAGTTCATGGCTTTTGAAAGAGAAAGTATCTGTCCTTTTATAGTAGGACAGTCAAAAACAAGAGAAACTGTAGTTAAAGCGCTTAAACCGTCCAACACTTACCCAGCTTCATGGCGTTTTGACTTAGTGATTTAGTCGTTTATATTTATAAAGTATGAAACGAAGTAACTTTTACTTTTAGTCTTACTTAATTAGCGAGTGAGTTCTCAAAGCTTAGCTCTACTTATCTGCACTGATATACATTGCAATGCAATGATATTGCATGTAAAAAAAAATCAAGAATGGTAATTAGGGTTATCGTTTTCGATGAAAAATATAAAAAAATGAGGCTAAATTGCAGAATACAGTGGCACTCTTGAAGCTCTTTATAAATATCTGGCTCCGTGGCTCCGTAGTTGCCCGCGCAGTCGTTTTAAGGAACTGAAATAGTACTTAACTGTATTAGCGATTGAAAGTCATTTTGTAGTTAATCTTAGGCAAAGGGGTTAGGATTAGCTAAGTCTTACAACCTCCATTTTGAATTTATTATCATCACAAAGTAGGAAAGCAAAGGTCATGGCTCCGCGGCTCCGCGGCTCCGTGGATGAACAAAACACACAGGAATCCCATGATATAGTGTTGACATAATACATGTTGCTTCGTTCTACTACAGTAGGGTATAGACAGGTATCGTGTTTGGAATCTATAATGTCTCACTACGGAGCCACGGAGCCGCGGAGCCACTTCAAATATAACCTTGCATTGGTAGGGTATAGACAGGTATCGTGTTTGGAATCTATAATTGTATCACTACGGAGCCACGGAGCCGCGGAGCCACTTCAAATATAACCTTGCATTGGTAGGGTATAGACAGTGCAGGCATCGTTTTTGGAATCTATAACGACTTTTATAATAATATAATAGGCTAAGTCTCGTGTTAGTGTTACTGTTAAAGCTGGTTTAACTTAAGTTTAAGTGTTACTCAGTGTCGTTTTAGCTTGCTATGGTCTGCGGAACCGCGGAGCTGTTTTTTTTGGGAGACCTTGAAAATTGACGTTGTATTCTGCAATCGCTCCAAAAATGAATGTGGTTTTCGGTTTCATTTTTTAAAACTTTATTTTCAAAACTAAATTTAAATACAGTTCCGATTAGCAAATATCATGCACACTCAGACAAAAACATGCACAGTGGAATAGAGGCTTTCCAACGTAACAAAGTGAGTTGGAAAGCGTCTTCATTATGGCACGTAGCTATTTGTTTATCACTTAAGTGATAGTTCATTAGTTTCTTTTCTTGTACATATATGTTTAATATTCATATTTGAGGTATATAAAGACCAATCAGTTTAGAATTCTTTCTCTCGCTTGCTGGACAGCCACAAGTCAGTACAAGTCAGCCAAACTTTAGTTTTAATGTTTTAAATTATTATTCATCAAGATATAACCATTTTGGCTTTAGCCCTTGGAGCCTTGTACGATTGCATTCGGTCGAGGAGTACGTTTCCAGAAGTTTTTCCACGTAGCAAGACGTGGTTTTTTACGATGGTTTTTCGTACCGGGCAACGTACATTATTTTCTTTAGATATCGATTTTTCGGTATTATTTGACTTAAGCATGTGAAAAGCTATTTATTATCATGTGATTACGTCATTTGATTGTGCACCATCCGTTTAGGATGATGTGTGGTAATGGAATGTTTTCTCTATTCCTTCATGTCCTGTTAAATCATGTCCTGTTAAATATTATGATTTTGTAAAATTAGTACTATGTAATGATTTGTAATACCGTAGTTTATTAAAGAAACCGTTTGCTGCTGTCCACCAGGCATCCGGCACTGTCACACTCCACTGGTTGTAGTGTTATTATGATTTTGTACGCGTTGGGCGTGTTGCGTAGTATAGGAATGAATAGCAGGTTACAGAAAGATAACCACAGGCTACCCAAGCATAAGGTTTTTGTTTGACAGTTTATTTTACAAGACTTGACTGAGAATTTATAGAGTTTTGTTTTTTTAAGAAACAAAGACTTTACTAGTCTGTTTGTCAGTTATTGGGCTGTGTCTGTGTGCAATTTCAGCGCATTTGGGCATTTTTTTCTTCCCGGCAGAACCAGGCCAGTGCTAAAGAGAGAGAAGGCAGGACACTGAAAAGGCCAATCTCCAACAACGAGTTGAACTCATAAAATATTTTCAACATGAAAATCAACATCTGTGCCATTCAACTTACTGCAACTGCAACTTTTTGCTATTAGATCCGAAATATGCCTCTTTTTTTTGGCCATAAAAAACCATTGAACTATTACCAACTGCCTTTGCCAAGTTACAAGGTACTCGTATACTAGAGCTAAGTGTGAATACCAAAGGCTTTAAAATAACAATAGTTTTACAAGAAAGGTATTGTTATCTTAAAGTAGCTAAGTTTACGTTTCTAAGTATAGAAAATGTCACTAAAATTAGTTAAGAATACAGTGGTGTCTCAGTAGTACTAATAAGGACAATGCCTATTATAATTACAAGGTAAATGAATTGTAAACCGGAAAACGCACAAACTGGGGGTGGTATACTGACGGTCTGCTAAATTTAGCTATTATACAGGATGTGGTTTTTAGATTTAAACTCCTGCCTTTTGTTAAGCCATGGGGCTGATATGTAAATAGTTGTGCAATCCAGTATGTCTCCCTATTGATCAAAATATCATTGGTCTTGCTACGGTCTGTGCAAACTAGTGCCTCTATACAAATACATGTAAAGGAAAAATCATTAAGCGAGTGTGGCACCTTATTGTAATGTATATATATATATATGTACTATTTACAATATGAGTGGCGATGTTGTATCGGGATATACAATGGCAAGCCACTTCGGCGAGCCATTGTATATCCAATACAACATTGCCACGAATATTGTACCACATAAAATTGCACCATATTGCACCACATAAAATTTTAAGCTTTGATTTCTCTCACCTTTCTAGTGATGTGGGATGAATTAGTTTCTCACAAAAGATGTCCCACATGGAAGAGACGGTGTGTATCCAATAAGAGAGCAGAGTGTAACATGCAAAAAACAGGTCCCACATGGAAGAGATGATATGGTGTGTACATAATAAGAGAGCAGTACTTTGTCATTTCACCCGGCCTGGGATAGGGGACGTCAGTTATCATGTTAGTATCCTAGCTGTATCATTCCATACAGGACTATCAATCAATCATCTTTATTTAACCACGCTAGCCCCAACAACGATAAAAGCTGATTTCCATGAGGGGCGTGTTATGAAATTACAATTACTAAATATAAATTACTAATATAAAAACCTACAACAACTAATACAATGGATAAAAATATTTTAAAATCGTATATAATATAAACCAATTGTCTACAGTCTATCGGTAAAGACTCTGTATGATCGGCTAATAAAGATAACTATGTAATTTATCAGAAAATTTGGAAAAAGAGTCGCAGTCTCTTAAATCACTCGGCAAGGCATTCCATGTTTTTGCTCCATCGTAGCTCCAACTTTTCTTTAGAAACTCAGTTCTTGGTTGAGGCATGACCAGTTTGGTAGAAGAGCCTCGGAGGTTATAACTGCAATAACTAGTTTTATCGAGTTTCTGAAAGAGATTCGAAAGTCGTGTTGGAGCTAGACCATGGAATGTCTTGTACATAAGGTTTGACTTCATTTGCGTCCTCTGCTCATTTAGATTATGCCACTCAAGGGCGTCAAGGGCGATTTGGGACTGTCCGGCTTCATTCGGCCGCTTCATTATAACTCTCGCAGCTCTATTTTGTAGCTTTTGTAGTCGTTCTGATAGAACGCTGCCTATTGGATCCCAGACGACGCAGCAGTAGTCAAAGTGGGGTCTAACTAGTGCGTTATAGGCTGACACGAGCGTTTGGTGATCAACAAATTCCCTAAGCCTCCGTAAAGCGCCAATTCCTGACGAAATCATTTTAGCTATATGGTCGATTTGATCTTCCCATGTAAGAAACTGGTCAATTTGAACACCTAGTGCCTTGTAATTGTTAACCCGTTTGACTGGTTGGCCGCCGATGTTCACCTCGGGTTGCCTTGGAAGATTACTCAGGTTATACCTAGATCCGATCAGCATATATTCGGTTTTGGCGACGTTAAGGCTTAGTTTATTTGATGACAGCCATTTGTTCAGATTAATTAGATCACGATTTCCTGTCGCCTCTATCTCCTCGATTGACTCACCAACAGCTGTTACGCTCGTATCATCGGCAAAGAGTCGAGCAGTTGTAGCGTCTAAGCAGTTTGGCAAGTCATTTACGTATAGAAGAAATAGAAGCGGCCCGAGAATCGATCGCTGTGGAACTCCACAGGTTATTTTCTCTTGACCTGATGATGCATTATTTAATTGGCACTTCTGGACACGGTTAGAGAGAAAGGAGCACATGAGGTTTCTAGCGCCTCCCTTAATTCCATACATTTCAAGTTTGCGTATTAGAATTTCATGATTCACCGTATCGAACGCCTTTTTCAGGTCAATGAAAATAACCAAATTGAGGAGCCCGCGGTCCATGTTTATATACCATTCATTTGTACTATATCTAAAAGTGCAGTGGCATTAGAATGAAACTGTCTAAAACCAAATTGTTGGTCAGATAGTAAATTGTGCACTGTTAGATATTCGTAAAGTTGTTCAAAAAGAATCTTTTCAAATACCTTGCTTAGTACGGGAAGGATGGAAATAGGTCGATAATTGTCCAAAACGTTCTTCTGGCCTTTTTTGTGAATTGGAGTAACCCTGGCAATTTTCCATTCGAGTGGAAAGTATTCTGAAATAATGGCTGTATTAAAAGTGTGAGTCAGAGAATTTGAGACAACAGGCAGCGCCAATTTCAGAACTCTAACAGAGATATGATCAACACCAGTGGCCTTACGAACAGACAGTGCGTTGATTATTTGGGACACTTTCGATGTACTTACAGGCCCAAAGTTAAAGCGAGTCTCCGTTTCCTCGATATAACTTTCAAAGTTAGGTCCGTCATTCACTATAGTCTCCGCAAGTTTCGGTCCTACACTTGTGAAATATTGATTGAAGCACTCCGCAATCTCCTTGGGCGAAGTAATGACTTGCTCATTTGTCTTAATTTCATTTATAATTGTGTCCTTCTTGTTTCTCCCTAAGATATCATTGACTGTTCTCCAGGCTCGTTTAGGATCATTTGATTCATTATCAATCTGATTCTGATAATATTCTATTTTAGCTTGCCGCAGTTTGATCGTTATCTCGTTTCTGACCGCCCTGTACATTTTCCAATCAGACTCGCTATTTGTAGAAATAGCTCTTCCCTTTAATTGATCCATTTCAAACATTTTAATTCGAATGTCCCTAGATATCCATGGAAGGCTCTTCCGCTTCCTAGCTCGTTTCGTTCTCACTGGAGCATGTCTATCAAAAACGTCTAGACTCTAGACTCAAGGACTCTAGTTGGCTTATAGTTAGTACTCTGTATCATTTGATACAGAATACTAACAGGACTTATTAGTATTATGTATCATATACAGAATACTAATAGGGCTTAGTAGTATTCTGTATCATTGATTGTACCATTGATACAGAATACTAATAAGCTAACTAGAATTTTGGTATATACTTATTGTAGTGTTTCGTTCCATATAGTCGCCCTGCATTATTAATACTGTAAAACAGTAGAGAAAATGATTATGCAGGGAGACTATATGGAATGAAACACTACCATGAAGTATATACCAGAATTTTGTATGGGGGTTTACTAGTACCCTTGGCTAGGTTGGCTAGTACCTAGGCTCGGTTTCCAGCCGTGGGGGTTTCGGCGAGCCCGCGATCCACTCCCCACTCACGGCTGGGCGCGCTAGCTGAGACATTGTCGGTTTTTAGACAATCAAAACCTTGCCACATAAATCCTGTCGCTGAATGTATTTGCATAATTTATATTGTGAACTTTTCAAAGCCGGACCAGAAGCTTTGGATTGCTGTTCCAAAATGCGGTTAAATTTGCTTTGGAAAAGTTTGCTTTCGAATAATTCAAGGATTTACACAAGGAAGCATTAAGAGAGTTAGTTTTGGGTGAAGACACTGTGTCAGTACGCACCGGGTTTGGAAAGTCACTCAGTGGGAAACCGTCACTTGTACCAAGCTCGAAGGTCGCGAAGCCTGTAATGTTCAGTCATTTCTTTGCCTATGCAAGACCAGGTAGCCATTCTTACTTCAAAGAAAATTAGTGCTGCCTTTATCGCAGAAGAAAAGACGGACGACTCCATATTAAAAGAGTTATAAGAGAGGATTTTAATCATGTCTGACTCAGGCCACGTTTACGCGTTTAATGCTGCGATCACAATATTCTCTTGAAAATCGCTGTATCAAACAGGTTTTACAATTCTTTAAGTCCTATGACTATGTACTAAGTTTGTGCATTTTTTAAGGTCTCCAAAACATATTCTACACAAGTACTGAGCGGGAATACTCGACTCTAGCTCAGAATAGTTTAGTCTCATAGTTCCAAGATAATAATCTGAACTGTCTTTATCCCTGTATTTCGGCTTTTAATTTCTGTCAACGAGGCGTCTTGAGCGGTATTAACATTAGAGAGTAACAAATAATTCAGCCTAGTTTCTCAATAATTTTAAATGGTGTTTGTTCTTGAGAATTCATTTCACACTTGGAGTTTTAGTTTAAAGTTCCAGTGTGTTTTGAAAGTTTAGAGACGCTACAGTTGTGAAAGGGTAAACAGCTTTTCTTGTCAAAACACGCAAATTGAATAATATTGAATTTTAATCAGCTGACGTCACGGACACGGTGTGTTGACCGCGCGCCCAGCCGTTAGTGGCTGAAACCGAGCTAGCTAGTACCCTTATGAATTATTAATGAATATTATATGTATATATATATATATATGATAGCGAAAATAGTTTACAAGAAATGGTGAAAATGTGATTATTAGAAGTAACAGTAGTTAAAGGACTAGCCTGCTTTCAGGTGGTATATGGTGTGTTTTTTCGCGCAGGAAACGGATCATTGAAGTGGCCACCATATTGGCCGAGCGTGATTGAGACCTGGGATCGAATGACAAATAGAAGGGGGACGGGGTGGGGGAGAAGAAGCAGATCTGAAAGACCGCCTGCCCGAAAACCCCTGGTTTCTGAATATCTGCCCACCACGCACATGACAGCCTGCCAATTTTGGTTTGATTGAAATGAAGCATGTACATGTAGCTATTCAAAACAAACTTTGCTCGCGTACCTCGCTTCGCTAGGTACATTGTAAAATTGTCAATTGGTTCTCAGATACCGAAATTTCAATAAAACCAGCTATTTTTTTCAAAGTTTTCCATGGACTGCGACAGTACCACTTTAGAATATACGTATATGTAGACAGTTCGGTTTTAGGTTGTTGCGTTCGCTCCATCAGTCTCTCAAAGAGTTTGCAAATCCTCCGAAATACATTCCAACATTACAAGCTGCTTCAAAAAGCCATACATGTAGATATAAAGCAGTCCAGCACCGCAGCAGCACAGTCTGGCGAATCAGAAGAGGTGCGATAAAAGTGGCTGCTTCCTTCCTTAAAGAATTAAGCTCGCATAAAAAACGTTCAGAGGACAAATACAGGATCGAAAAAATCTCTAAACTTCAAAGAAAACTCAGATGGAGACAACGTTTTGTCAGAACTCGATATTGAAGAACTTGTGGACAAACAAACTACGAGTGCAAAGTACACAGGTAAAGGTTGTGATCGTCAACCATAACAAGAGAGTAGAAACGAGAAGCTCTTTCTCTGAGGGATCGAAGTCCATCTTAGTGAATGTTTTCCAAAATAAATGGATGACCATTGCATAAATGTATCGACGCGGATTGCTGATTATTTCCTCTACTCAATGGCAGTGAAGTCAATAGCCGAATTGCATCTCTGCAATTTGGTCGACAATAATACTTTTCAGTGGCGAATTGAATCATGGTTTGTTGTTGAGTTCCCTTTACCGTAAATATCATACTCTTTCCAAAGCGCCAGAAGATATTTACTTAGAAGTAGGCTCTGTACATACATGTATGTAGATTCCTCCTGCTCCGTTTTCAAAATACCTTTACCCAGCTGCAGAGAAAGAAGCGAGCAGCTGTGTTGTCTCTAGAAAACCTCTGGAACCAGGGTAAAGGAGAAGGAGATACATGTAACCTTGAAAATGGAGCAGGAGGAAGCTATATACAGAGCCAACATGTACTTCTAAGTACCTACACCTAACATCTAACATCTAACATGTAACATTATCCCATCCCATCCCCACCACTCCCATCCCCACCACACCCACTCATACTCCCCACCCCCACCCCAACCCCCTTCCCAACCCACGGCACCCCCCACCCAACCACCAACCACCTCCCCCGACCACTTATTGTAATTACACTAATCAAAAATATTTAATTTACCTCTTTAATCCTTAAAAAGGTCATGGATGAATTTCCAGAGGATTTCGCAAATGAGTTTCAAGAGGTTTTACAAATGGTTTTGAGAAGGAAATTACTGTAGCCTCAGATACAGACATCTCATATTTGGATGAAACCCTAAATAACAGCAGACCATGGATAAACAGAATGGGGGCTTTAGTACTAGCTGAAGGGAACATTGAGAAATAAATAAATAGCCTAAAAAGACAAAGATCAGACATTCAAGAAAGGCTTGATGAAGTGGAATAAAAAAAAATGACAGATATTGACAAAAAAACTAGAAAGCATGACAGAACGAAGGCACACAATTTTACAAAAAATAAAAAGCCATAGCACAGATTGCCCCCTCTAAAAGCAAGATTGATATGTTAAATATTAAGACTTTATTACAAACTTTCAGAATAAGGCTTTTATTTCACTAAAGCATTTTAAATATTTCTGTACATTATACATTATAACAAGTGAATAAAAATTATGTATCAAGTTATACCAGCCTCCTTTTTCTGTGAGTGTTCGCCTTCCATTTCTAATCTTGTCCTTAATCACTCGTATACCCACAAATACACCAAAATGTTATAGGCATGAATGGTTTTCTATAATATATAATCAATCTATCTCTAGTTATGTTTGATTTCCATTCCTTCTATGTTGTTCTCCACAAAATATATCCAACCTTACTTTCCTGGAAAGACTTATCTTCAGTGACAACTAAGCTCCATCCACTTGCAGATTTATCCCAATTTTTAAGAGAACACCGTAGATTGTGATAGTATTTCCATGGTCATTGTAACTTAGTTCTGTTTTTTTTTATCTCACAAATGGTTGTATATGACATCTTCATCAAATCTTCGTCAAACCTAGAGATGTCAAAATGTTCTAATTAATGATAATTTTTAAACAACAATAACACTACACCAGTAACAAGAAACACCCAAAAAACACCATTAACACATCACACACAAAAACTAACCAAAAAAACTAACCAAAAAACTATCCTAATACTTTTACAAAGCCAACATAAACCCTTAAAAATCATTACACACCACCAATATCGTCATTGAAACATCACATAACATATAAATAATATTTAACCATCCTCTCTTATAACTCTCTAACTAAATAACTTTCATATAAGATATCCATAATACTTACTCATGTAATGTATACCTAGTTAACACCATCACTCCACATATCTTATAATTACATACATGTATAATACCTTCACTCGTATAACTTAGACTTAGTTAACACCTTCACTCATAATCCTTCTATTATTCATAATAATAACTATACTTTTTAACAACTTCACTGATACTAAAAAATAAGTAAGAATTTGGTGGTGCTTGCTTTTACAAGTACATTAACACTAGAATTTGGTGCTGCTTGCTTGTCCAAGTACATTAACACATCACTCCACATATCATATATACACTTATAATTACATACATGTATAATACCTTCACTCATATAATATAAACTTAGACTTAGTTAACACCTTCACTCATAGTAATCCTTCTAATATTCATAATAAAAACTATGCTTTTTAACAATTTCACTGATACTAAATAAGTTAGAAAATAAGTAAGAATTTGGTGGTGCTTGCTTGTACAAGTACATTAACACTTAAGGAAACACTCATGCACATGTATACCACACCCAACTGTTCAAAATGGATTTAAAATCCTACACACATATTATCGCATCTACAATGTATTAAATAGTTCCAGAAAGTGCAGGAAAATGCCCATCCGAGAAACTGAAATTCAAACTTTTCCGGGGGAGCATGCCCCAGGCCCCCCTAGAAACTCGGTCCTCATATTAGCTGTGGGTCGGATGTAGCTGCTTTCAGTTTTTGGTCACTTGTTCAGAGATATCTCTCATTAGTAAATTTGGAAACTGCAAAAAAATTGTACAAAAAAAATCGTACAGACGCGCGAAAAATATTCTGCACCGATATGGGCAGAAATAATAAATAATTGCAAGTTAAAAATGTCAACCCCCCCCCCCCCCCCCCCAAATGGTTATCGCTAAGTTAATCTAAACTTATTGACTTAGTTGACAGCTAGTCATCTATTTTGATGTTTGAGGTAATTAAATCCTACTTTGTGGTTTCCGAACTGTCAACATGCATCATATGTCATTATCAGATGCCTATCAGACAGACGTCTGGTTTTCACCTTTTATTCACTCGTGTTCACCTGCTTTACCATCTTTTTCACTCGTGTTCACCTGCTTTACCATCTTTTTCACTCGTGTTCACTCGTGTTCACTCGTGTGTAGTTTTAGTCAACATCGGTCAGCATGGCTTGTCGTGAGAGCGACGAGGAAGACTTCCGACCTCTAAAACGTTTTAGGAAAGTGAAAAGCAGCGGGGAAGAAGAAGAAGTGTTGACAAATGCTGTGCCCTTGTCAACCCGTTACAAGAACAACTACTGGGCAGTGAATATTTTTCAAGAATGGAGGCAGACAAGAGAGAACAAAGTTGCCGCTTTTGAGTCCACCAGCTTGAACATACCGCTAGAGGGCATTGGAAATTGGGATATTGAGATATGGGAAAATATGTCAGCCCCGTCGTTAAACTTTTGGCTCGGCAAATTTCTACAAGAAGTAGCTGACAAGAAAGGTTCCAGGTATCCTGCTCGAACGCTCTATCAGATTGTGGCCAGCGCAGCCTAAAACGACACCTAGAGTCAAAAAGTCGAACTGTCGTAAATATGTTGGAGAAGTCTAACATGTGGTGAGTTTATTTACTAAATTATAGAATTAGCGACATAAACTCTGCTAAATTCTAAAAGAAAATTTCCTTGTTCTTGTTCTTTCTTTTTTCTTTTAGATTTGGAGGGTTAAGAGAAATTATTGTGGCAGAAATATCAAAGGAATTTAAATTTTATTCTGTTTTATATTTTGCTTGAGCAACGTTTTCTCTTATATAGTTTGCAGGATTGAGAAAAATCCTTCTCAAACTCATGAATAATTAATGAAAATATTAAAAACTAAATCACAAGCGTGAAGGAGTTTGGATATGTGATGAAACACTTGCATAAATTATCCAAACTTTCTTCTCCGTTTTCTCTTCAATGGTAAATTCGTTGGAGAAGCCATATACAACACTGTCAGCCGTGTTTTATCACAAATCCAAACACCTCGAACTGAGTTTAAAAAACTCCGCTTCGCGTCGTTCTTCAAGATCAGTTCTCAGTGTTTGGATATGTGATAAAACACGGCTGACAGTGTTGTATATATTACTTGTTGCAGAAATGAAAAGTGTTCACGCCACAGGAATTACCAAGCGAAAGGATGACAAAGGGGTGGTGACAGACGAAGAGGAAGACCTGATGTGGAAGACAGGAGTGTTAGGAGAGACAACAGCTAAGAGATTAGTTAATACCATATATTTCTATAATGGGAAATTGTTTGGCATGCGCGCTCAAGAGCATAGGCAATTAAGGCTTAGCGATATTGAAATAGAAGCTGACGACACCATAATTTACCGTGAAAACTGTTCTAAACCTTTTCATGGCGGCATAGCAGATATGAAAAAGAAAGCAAGAGTAGTTAAACACTTTTGTCTCCAAAAAGGCAGTGAGAGCCACGACCGTTGTTTGGTTAAGATTTATACGCGCTATTTCAGTCTAGTAGCCAGGCTTCGTGTTAAGGATAACCATGGGATTGGGGCGAGATAAAAAGAGAGGGGGAAGGGGGTGGTGAGGAGAGGAAGAGAGAGCCTGCCGGCAACCCATGGTTATTTTGATAACTCTCGGCCTCAGAAGGCCGAGTATTGCTATTGGCTAAAATACGTGATTGACAGAAATCATTAAATTTTATTCATGCATGGAATGCGATAAGAGCAGAAACCAATTAGTATATGGCGACAAACATACCGAGAATTCCCTCAGCGATGAATTTAAAGAAAGAACAGGAGCAAGACTATTAGAGATCTTTTGTCTGGAAGAGATGTTCTAGCTGTAATCCCAACTGGGTTTGGAAAATACGAGTTGCTTTGATGATTTCGTAACGCTGTGCGGATGGTTTTTAGCGCTTCTTTTGGCAGAACTTCGCTCCGGTGTTATTGTGGTCGGCAGTGTTCTTTACTGATTTGGTGGCGACTTTATATTCAGCGGCAACGAGTTCTCTTTATCTTAGTTATCTTTATCCTGCAAACCTTCTCGAACAAAGGTGTAGTTCTCTACAGCATTTCGAATCTTCCTTCCTCGGGAACGACAGACTCGCTCTGATAGAGAAGCAGATTTCGGAATATGAAGACCAATACCTTTGCAGGCACCAGCTAGAATTATTTAAAGCCTCGGCTCTCTTTTCTTTTTGAAGGCTTGAACAGATTCTCGCCGTGGAAATATTTGAATTCCCAAACGCTACCTTAAAACATACATTACATATCATGCAAAAGTCGTTGACATTTACAGGTTGGGATTTAGGCCGGCCCTGTCTTCACATCCAAGTTCGTGTATTTTTTGTTTTCAATTTTATGCTCGAGTTGAGATTCCTTGAGATTCCACGCGTGAGTTTGACAGATATTAAACATGGTTTTCACTTCCGCCGCATGATGATTGGATGAATCGGTCGAATGACTTACCAATTTTATGCATTTTAATTAGTGGGTGGATATCAAAATAACCATGGGTTGTCGGCAGGCTCTCTCTTCCTCTCCTCCCCACCTCCTACCGCCTCTCTTTTTTCTCTCGCCCCAATCCCCATAACCTCCGCTCGCTGCGATCCGATACTCCAGAGCCGCAACGCAGGCTAGGATAACGCTTTCTATTTTCAGCCATTTAGCGACGGTAAATATCCGTTTAAAAACTGCGCTGTTGGAATTCATTCTCTCAATAAGATTCTTCCTAATTTGTGTATGGCAATTGGCACGACAAGGAACACTAGCCACAGCCTTCGTGTGACATGTGTTAGCAAACTGTTTAATGCAAATGTGGTAGAAAAGCTTATCAGAAACCGAAGTGGGCATGTTGGCGATGCAATTTTTGGATATGGAAAGAGTAGCAAAGAACAGGAGCTAAAAGTTTCAAATGTTTTGAGTCCACCGGTTCAGGCAAAACAGGTTTCGCTTGAGTCAAAGAATGTCGTTAAGGAAACTAATACTTTGAGTGTTAGCAATGTCATAGAATTGCCTGTATTCGAAGTAGGTGACTTAGATTCTCTGTTGAATGATTACAATGTTCCAGGCTCTTGGAATTATGCTTGTGACGGGCCAATTACTATCAGAGACAACTGTAATGTGACAATCAATCAATTCAAAATATAGCCTGTCTGTGAGTGAGGTGAAATACCATTACTATAACTTTGGTGAAATCCAGTTATTTGTTACAAAATTTAACTGTCTAGCTCAATGTATTTGAACAAGTATGTTGTATGAAGTCAGTATAGTCCACTGATTATTGCATGGGAAATAATTGTTTAATAAATTGAGTATTATATACTGTCGTGTCAGTGCTACATTTGGCACTGTGAATTTCAAGGATTGAATTAATTTCGATCCAGTTCTTGAACTGAATTAATTTTGATCCAGTCCTTAGACTAGCTGGATCAAAATTAATTCAGTCCGAGGCTGTTTTTGACGATCGCGCGATTCTAGCATTGTTTACTTGCATGGCGTCGGCGGTAGGACATTAAGCCTCGCGATCTCTATGTGATTTCGGTAATAGCGCCTGGTATTTTGATTCTGGAAATTGGAACTAATGATTTGAAGGCTGCTAGACCTGAGGAGATCAGTTCTTCGATATATTCAATGTTCACGTTATATTTGGCGTTTGTCAAGTATATTGGGCCGGCATCTAGGTAGCGGCTATCCCAATGTTGAGTTTCACGATGAAGCGCTTATTCTTAACCGATATTTACCGGTCGTTTTGGGCGATTATACTAAGTACATGGGCCTTTACTTGGAAACAGAGACATTCCATGACTTTCACGGCGATGGCGTTTATCTCAATAGCGCAGTGCTGGACACTATTCTTAATTATATCGCAGTTATCGTGGAGCAATTTTACAGGCCCTTCGCAAGCTAAAATCGGCTTCCAGCGATAGTTTATAAATCCAATGGGCCGCCTACTGCATTTATTTCTTTTATCGCTCGTATTGATCAGGGCGCATGCATACCTTCGTTTCCGTGGATTATAATAGTTCATTGCTATAAGACACTACACTATACTATTGTTGTTTTATTACTCTTATTACAGTTAGCCTAATGATTATTAAGATCTTACATTCACTATATTATCAATATGACTATTATTATAACAAGTATCCATTCAATACCTTTGTAGAGTGATGATTAATTAGTATCACAGCATGTAACTATTTTTCCTATTCTACTTATCTGTATGTCTCTCTCTATTTCTCCTTTTATTATCTTAAATGTTATTTGTATATAATTTAATCTTATAATATTGCATGTTCACGTTTAAAAGAGCTTTCATGTTCAAATATGTGATACGTGGGTAAATAAACTACTACTACTACTATGTAAATATATGTACAGTTATATTATTCTTAGTAGTAGACACACGACCCCATGAGCCTTGTGCTTTAATCATAATTGTGTTTAAATAAAGGCAATCTATCTATCTACCTTTCTATCTATGTTCCTGGTTTGATCATACCACATTCCTTTCATACTTTGTGTCATGTGGTATATTATTGTATAATAATGTGACGTGCATGTATGTCTTCGTCAATAGGTCAACATGTATATGTCCACCTAGGCTAGAGCACAGTGCATGTAGTTGCATTGCCAACTGCCAGTGTTTTCAGTGGGCCTAACTAGGCTAGAGCAACTTGTGTGTTGTTGCATTGCCAACCACATGTTGTTTTCAGTATGCCTAGATATTATTTTGCAGCAAATGGGGTTTGCAATTTGCGGCGACATTTGTATTGTACTGTCTGCCATGCTTACCCTGCTGCGCTCATGTTGTAATTGTGAATGTATGTGCATTGTGGTTATGTTTTGTTACATGTATTGTGCCTATCTATAGCTTACAATACCTGATTTTAACTAATTCTTGGAGTGGTGGACCGGGTGCCCCCTCTTTTTATTTTTATTTTGTAGAATGCCTCCTGGATGTTAATGCCGTGCTGCTTCCAATTCCCAGCTGCCATGCTGCATGTATGTGGTACCAGGGCTAGGTGCCAGCCATTATTATTATCAATATTGTTAGTGTTATTATTATAGTTATTATTATGATTGATTTTATTATGATTATTTTATTGCTAATATTATTATTAAGTGGTGGTTTGCCAAAGAACAGGAGCAAACACCAAATTATTATTAATATTTATAAGACAATTATTACTCTTGCTGTTCTTAGAGTTATTTATAAATCGTACTACCACTATCATTATAATTTACTTAGACATACATTGTAGGAAACCTAAGGGATGTAAGGAATAATTTTGTCATTGCCAGCAACATTTGCAATCAGCTTGAAGACGATTGCATTTATTTCAAACTTGAGTGCGATATTAATCCCTCAGAGCGATTTTGGTGTTGTCATATAATTTAGTGCTTACTGTGAATTTATTGGTGCTGTTGCAATTCAGCTGAAAGACATGTTCATAACACTGTTATAATAATCACTCATTATTATTATTAGTTGTTATTATTATTACTATTTTCATTATTGTCATCAACACTATACCAGTAAATTATTATTGGTAAAATGTATTGTTGTTATTAATATTGCCTTTTGTTATCAAGGTCACTTCACCCTTGTACTAAGCCTTTTAGAGGGCTTGCCCTCGTGGTTGCCTCTTTATTTTCCTCCACAGTGTCACGTTCTGCCAGGCCCCATCAACACATGGTGTGAGGGTGAAGCTGTGCCTTTGTTTCTGCTGTAAATTGGTTACACGTGTGACAACGAAGAACCTTGGTGTCCAGGGAAAGTGAGCAATCTCTACTACTGGTAACTACTAACAACCCATTGTACAATCATTTGATGGTCAGCAACTGGCATGGTAGCTGTGGTTTCACAGGCAGTTGTACGTGCTGAGTCTTCCCTGTCAGTACTAGCTTCTGGTCTTCCTGTACTGCCAGTTTACAAGCAACAGGATGAATCCCGGGTCATCACAGGGGCTGTTTCTTATATTTCTCAGTCAACTTACAATAAATAATTAAGTTGTGTGTCCTGTGGAGGGACTGGATAAATTTATTGTCTTGGCTCCACCCAGATTTCCTGTCCTTTTATCCCAAAGGGTTTGTGATAGGTTTTTCTGGCCTCCCTGACATTCTCCCATATGACGTGTAGGAGTAGAGTAACATTTATAATAAGACAGTAACATGGGATCTGTTCTGCACCAAAATGTCAGTTTGTCAGTTCCTAGTTGGACATGAGCACTATCTAGCTGTTCTGCATCAGATGTTGTTCATATTAGTGACACAGTCAGTTTGTCAGTTCATAGTCAGACAGTAGCAGGGGCACTGTTCTGCACCATTGTGTTGTGAACTTTATAAAGTATGCTGTACATAACTATCAGTACATCGAGTACATTAATTTATAGTCGGACAGTAGCAAGGGCACTGTTCAGCACCATTGTGTTGTTAAGGTATCTGCACTGGCTAAATTTTGGTCCTTTAAAATTCCTCTTTTTCGGGTATATTATAGTTTATTACATCTAATATCACTTTCAATAGTTTTTTTCCACTTACTCCTAATCTGAACGTTGGGATTGCAAAACGCTTTTAAAATCACGTCTTTGACCGCAAGTTGCAGCTGATAAACGAGTGGAAGACTGGGTCGGTTACTAGCGAAGACTAATTGAGTGTGGCAAATTGCCCGTATCTCTCTGACAAAACCAAGATATAGCGGAAAGTTTGGGGTTGCAAGACTTGAAGACGGTTCTGATACATTCAACGCTGAATTTATTAGAAGTGTACTTTATTCATAACTTCACCGATATATTTATAAGATCCTTTATAAGTTCTTATATACACAAGCTTTGTCAGTTTGTGAGAAGAAATTGTCGTGCCTCGATCATACATATACATATCGACTTTCAACTGCATAACTAAATATACAAAACAACAATAAAACCTTACAATTCTTCTTCTTGTTTAAATTCACAGCCTTTATCTTCCTTTCCAGGCTTGATACGTAGCCATAAAAGCACTCCCCGCTATATGAGGAATCATGATAGAACTGTTCAAGACACACTCAAAATATCATGCATGTTGTAGCACGTTTCCGCGATGAAACAAACGATAGCGACCGAGGCTGACAAAGGCAATTGCACGGTCTCTGCTTTCTATTTCTGGGGAAGAACCAATACCTTTTCTTCCTTTCATTTGTTATTGGCTGAGACTTGTTTTTTTCTTTACTACCATCGATCGACTTCGACTCCGTATTTACTTGAGGTCAAAGTCCCCATTTGGACAGCGGATTAATTATTGACAATGCGTACCACACAGCGGTCAAACGTCTGCGCATGTGTCAAAAGTCCTGCAACAACAACCTATTCCAAAACAAATTCAAAGCGAGCCGGCGGCCGTCACCGTTCACAAACCCGCTTTCAAACCTTGAGAACTTCTTTGGTAAATTACGAAACAATTTGGTAAACTCACTGTTTGAAGTTTGTTCAATTTCCCGTCGACTGTGAAAATAAAAAGCATAACTTTCACGTATTTTTCTTAACTTTTGGGGGTAGAAGTTCACTGTAATACGTTTTAAGGTAATTTTGCGCGGGAAATCTGACCGTAATACGCACGCGCAGACGTTTGACCGCTGTGTGTATGCGTACAAAGGTACCGGAAGTCACGCTTGAGCTCGTGGGGCACGCCTTAACAACGGATCAACAAACACATTCTGACGGGGGTAGGGGTCGAAAAAATATGTATTTCTACAGCGGTAGAACAAAACAAGATGGCGGAACCATGTTGTGGTTCAATTTACGTTGAATTTCAGCGATTTTGACCAGTTTTGTGACCCAAATCGACTCTTTACGACTTCACAGTTTAAGTATAGGTAGGAAAAACGTAAAGTTCTTGGGAAATATTACGTCTTAGATGAAAAGATTTGACGAACAGTAAAACAACATAACTTAGAACTAACGTTGTCTTAAGGCACGTTGTTGGACAAATTGTGCTCATGTTTCGAATTTTTAAGTTTGACGTACAAGAAAATAAATATAAAGCTCTATTTTTCTAAGAAATATAAATAATATATCGTGCGTTAAGACTACGTTAATGTGATCTGACATGAAAAATCATATTCAGAAGAGTTTTTCGAATTAGGAGTTATTGCTTTTGAGAAAAAAATGTTTTTTCTTTTTTTTAGCTCAATAAACAAAATTAATTTAATTAACACCTTTCATCCGACCCCCCTGAAATTTATAACGAAATGAAAACTACAATTCATAATAAGTTAGTCTAGGGTACTTTAAACACGTCACAGAGCATGTCAGATTTTAAAATAATTTTCTCAAAATATACAAATTTTGCCGGTGCAGATACCTTAAGTATAAAGTATGCTGTACATATATATCATTACATCAATGTACATTAATTTATGGTCAGACAGTAGCAGGGGCACTGTTCTGCACCATTGTTTTGTTAACTTTATAATGTATGCTCTACATACATGTATATATCAGTACATCGATGTACGTTAATTTATAGTCGGACAGTAGCAAGGGCACTGTTCAGCACCATTGTGTTGTTAACTTTATAAAGTATGCCGTACTTGTATATCAGTACATCGAAGTACATTAATTTATAGTCGGACAGTAGCAAGGGCACTGTTCGACACCACTATGATGTTAAGTATAAAGCATGCTGTACATATATATCATTACATCGATGTACGTTAATTTATGGTCAGACAGTAGCAGGGGCACTGTTCTGCACCATTGTTTTGTTAACTTTATAATGTATGCTCTACATACATGTATATATCAGTACATCGATGTACGTTAATTTATAGTCGGACAGTAGCAAGGGCACTGTTCAGCACCATTGTGTTGTTAACTTTATAAAGTATGCCGTACTTGTATATCAGTACATCGAAGTACATTAATTTATAGTCGGACAGTAGCAAGGGCACTGTTCGACACCACTATGATGTTAAGTATAAAGCATGCTGTACATATATATCATTACATCGATGTACGTTAATTTATAGTCGGACAGTAGCAGGGGCACTGTTCTGCACCATTGTTTTGTTAACTTTATAACGTATGCTCTATATACATGTATATATCAGTACATCGATGAACATTAATTTATAGTCGGACAGTAGCAGGGGCACTGTTCTACATCATTATGGAGTTGCTGTTAAAATTCATAGCCTGACAATAGCTAGCAAGCATGCTATTCTGCCAGGTGGAACTGCTGTCATGTTGGGGTGGGGTTACCTCCTTTATCCCAAGAAGGTCCTCGGCGCTTTTAAGTCCCCACCTTTGCTGGGCAAATTATATTTTTCTAAAAATAAGATCTGTAATGATATAAATATTAATGAGTTATTAAAGCGGCTATGTGCTCAACATTTGCACATAGCCAGATTAATCCAACTCAGTAGTTTTGTGTTTCTGTCCCGCAAACCGAGCTCAACAGTGACAGCAGGTCCATCATATATAATCACAATTCAGGGAAGGACATAAAGAGGTTATTGGCTTGACAATAAAAGTTTTATGTCATACCCGTATTGGTAATGTAATACTATACAAAGCATATGGTAAGCACGTGCACAGTGCATGCGGAGTGGCAGTTAATTATTCACACCCCCTACAGGGGCTTACAATACAGCACGAGGTCCAACTCTTGTGAGATCAGTCTGCTGCTTACGCTCGACCTAACAACTTTGTCATTTTCATCCCTACTCCTCCCCATGGTCCGTGCCACCTTCTTACTTGTGCTAAGGGTGCTAAGTCGCTTTTAAGTCCCCACCTTTGCTGGGCAAATTATATTTTTCTAAAAATAAGATCTGTAATCATATAAATATTAATGAGTTATTAAAGCGGCTAATGTGCTCAACATTTGCACATAGCCAGATTAATCCAACTCAGTAGTTTTGTGTTTCTGTCCTGCAAACCGAGCTCAACATTGACAGCAGGTCCATCATATATAATCACAATTCAGGGAAGGACATAAACATACATTTGAGACAATCATCTATTAGTACTCGGAACCTGCAGTATAACAGAACAGCAGACTAAATTGTAAACGTGTGTTACATGAATAAGTAGTGTTTACAGCCGGTAAAAAGTCAACTTTTTAATTTACATACGAGAAAAACAAAAATATATTTTGTAGTGTAGTGTATTTCATCTTCAATCTCATTGGGAACACACCATCAGAAATCTACAGAAAGGTAGTCCGAAATAAAAAATAAAAATCCTGGAACGCCAAAATATCAAAGAAAAATACCTACCTTGCACAGCCAAGGGGCCAAAACAAATGGCTGCACTGATGTATATAGCGATACTTACTGTTTGTAAATACTGACGTCATTTATATATTTGCATATATAATGTCGTTGGCAAAAAAAAACGCGTGTTTGTATGACTTGTATCCTAATTATTTCATAAGACTTATAAGAGCATTAAAGCTTCGATGAAAGGGCTTGCTTGCATTTTGGAAGAACAAGAAAGTAATTTGGCGATGAATAAGTACCGACCTGTGATATTTTATAAGCAACTGACTGCATTCACGCTTCGTTTCTGCCAACCACATAATACAACAAATGTGGCGTGACTGGCCTGTGTGACGTCACAGTAAGTATCGCTACATAGTGGCCCGAGTGAAAGCCCAGATGGGCTCATGTTCAGTCTTAGACTGCTAAATAATGGAACTTTAAAGATCCGGCTGTGTCCGGGCCCATGGTGCTTTGCGCCAATGTTATGATTAGTTTGTTTATCAATGGCCGTATAAATTAAAAGCTAGCTTTTAGTCGAACTAAAATGCTCTCGATTGTTTATAAGTTTCATAATAGAACTACACATACACTTTGGATAACGAATTTCATAATTTCGACCGGATTAAAAACCCAATCTAGCTCACGAATTTTCCCCGGATGCTTCGAATATGATTTGAACAGTACTCGGCAGGAAGCCAGTTGTACTGCCTTTAGATTCTAATTCGGTTTACGAGTGCGAGTTTTCACAACTCTACAAGCAAACACATACTCTTGCTACCTAGTTTTCATGTCTCCAGTATTGTTTAGCTGTATTTGAAGATCTCAACTTTCCTTGTGAATGATATATTTTGAGTGCAAAATGAAATGTCGTACTCGCACTCGCATTCGCATTCGTGTCAAACTCACAGCGAAATAACAGCTGAACTCGGCAGATTGCAGTTTGACCTTCTGGACTTTCTGGACGTACTGGAGGATGAAAAAAAGGTTAAGGGCATTGCTTTCTCTGCAAAACATATACATATACAGATAAGAATCTGGTGTACTACTCGAAAAAGACAGGTGCTTGTCACCCGGTACAGCAGCCTGGCCATTGCACTTACCACATACTCAACATTGTAAACTGCGTGGCAGCTATTAGCGCCGTAAGCAGTCCGAAAAATTAACTGACGGAATATGTCAGTAATATGTAAAGCGCCATGAGACTGTGGTGATATGGCGCTATATAAATATGGCCATTATTATAAGTCGTAACACCTCAGTGGAGCTGAGCCGTGCGAAATTATAATTACGAATGATCTTGATGCCAGAAGTGGTTGCTTTGTATTTCCAAGGAAGCCCTCCGGTCCCTTAGTCCAGGAAATCCCTGGGAAACTCACGTAGTAGTCCTTTTGAACCACAGGTGTTCTCTTGTAGCCCTAGAGAATGTAAAATGTGGACGGCTGAAGGATTATTTGTCGAGTCGCTTTGCCCCGCTATCTGTTCTTTCTTCGACATTCCTCTACTCGCCACTCTAGACCGGGATTCGAAGAAATATTCATTTTAAAAGGTATATGTACAAAAGTTAAGATAAAAGCAAGTCAGTTAAGCATATATATCTATAAATAATTACACGATGGCCCAAACTAGAGATCGATTTCGAAAGATTCGAGAGTCACAATAACAACACCGATCTTTCTGATTTTCGTAGCTTACGAAAATGATTTGCGCGCGAAGCACCATGGGCTCGGACACAGGATCTTTAATATACGATTGATATATCTATATCTGTGCGGGTGATCACCAGATTGATTAATATTTTCAACATGTTGTCAAATATAGCGGTATGTCGATAAACTACATAAATTCACAGCAAATAGCGGAACAAATAGTGATTTATACTGCGTAGTCTTTCAGGGAAATAAATAAAGGAAATTCCCATGCACTTCCCGCTCTAGACTGCTAGCCATCTCTACTCGACTCAACTACTGGTTCCGCTAATTTTGTACGAGAGCGAAGCCCATAAAACAATTGTTACCCGAAGCGCGTTATCTAGTTAACCTGTCCAGTTATATCATTCTACGTTTCCGCTCTAAACCCAATATATTCATGTAGAAATTGGTGGAAACAGTTAGTTGGGTAGGGTAGGCTAGCAGCATAGAGCCGGAAATGCATGTGAATTATCTTTATTTCCTCGAAAGACTCGCAACACCATGATATAGCCCCCTTAACGCAACCTGAGCCACAGTGGTCTTCATCCTTTTAGAAACGACAGAGAAAAGTAATTATATTTAATATCTACATCACGCAAACCAAGCAAATCTAATTGTCTGTAACCAGTAAGAAAATATATAAGTACATGCACAAGTTATTAGTTCTGCTATGGAATATGAATATTAGTTTGATAAGATGTTATGGAAATTTTAGAAAATGAGTTGAGAGAATGAGGCTGTCTTTGAGTTCTATAGTGCTCGGAAACATGCAATTTAGGTTTTTCGTTTAACTCAATTAATGTTTGCATGTTTAACTGAGCAGTTGCTAATTAAGAGGAGCAACAACAGAACAAGAAGAGTGTAGTATACTTATCACCATCCTCGTTATCACAAGAAAGCAAATAAGGTAACTTTTTCTGTCTATTGAACTCGACTCTTAAGTTAAAATTTGATATTAAAAACAGCAAACATTTTCTAAATCGAAAGATGACAAAAAGTCACAACGAACAAGTAAGTTACTTGATAACCTCAAAGCTGGTAACACAGCACTATCATGTTTCACTTTCGCATGTTTCATATATTATTTTTGCTGTTTATTTACTTAGGTTAGAGTCGGTAAAGATGTGTGTTTGCTATGATATTGCCACTGGATATTAGTTAGAATTTAAGATTCGAAGACCTCAACTCCTTCCGTAAAAACTCTCGACTAGTTTTCTCGCATTTCCTTTTTAAATAAGGATTGATAATAATGTTTATAATTAACTGCACGTTTGCGGAAATATTCTGTTTAAGGACTCAAAAGGGAATTATGAATTTCAAGTAATACCAAAAAGCCCAGCCAATGCAAGAAGACAAAACGCATTTTATTGACACGGTTCTCGTAAACCTGCTGTTAATCCAGCGTATAATTTTTTAACAACCGAAGCCACAACTTCTGCCCACAGGGTAAGACACGTTAATTCCCAAAACATTTAGCTGATCCAAGCAGTAAACTTACGAAAATGTTCATCGGACTTATGCAAAAAATATTGAAGCAAAAGGAACAGAAACAGAAAAAAAATGAAAACATTACACGTGCTGAAATTTCAAGATAAGTAGTCAATTGCCAACCCCTCCTCCCACGTGTGTTTTACAAGCTCATATTCGAAGAGTAAAACGTGGTGCAATAAGAGAAGGAATGCCTCCCGAAGCTGTATAGCTGATCACTGCGTTCTTGTAGTTTGTGTTACAATGTATACTGATGGGAAACTGTTTTTAATTGTATAAACCATTTTTATCTAACCTCTGACTATGTACATCTACCACTAAAACAGGGGATGCATGTGTCACTCAAATTAAAAATGTTATCAAGAGAAAACGTTTCTAAACTTTATGGTAAGATAATTACACTATATGGTATATCCAGTTGTTACCTATATATATCAACCTAAAACCATTTCAAAAACTGAAGCACTATAAGTTGATGCCTACACAGTAAAAAGAACTATTGTTAACTAGTTTGGGTCTCGGCTCGAAGGTATACGATTTGTATTTATTTTAATGTTTGGATAGCATAGTTTATCCCAAGCAAGTAAAACAGGAAGAGGTAAGAACATGTTATTACTACTTAAGATTTAATAAAATAAAACTAAAGTTATGACCTTACATTTAACCAGTAGTGAGTGTAGAACATTCGTTGAAACACGATTTGAAAACAAAATATTACTTCAACAAGAAATCAGCTCTATTCTCGCTTGATGAGTCAAATTATATTCTAAGGTTACACTTGTATGAACTGAGCAAATGATGGTAATAACCTGAATTATCATATGGACGAGAATATGTTACCAGTTTCTAAACCATTCGTATATTCTATAGTTCACTCGCTGGAGTGAAATGTGGGAAATACGCCCATCTTTCCCACACGAGTAGCAAGAAAATGAACGTTGCGGGCAGATAAAAAACAAAAAAGAATGTAAAATACTCTAGACAATTTCTTGACTTCAATGAAGCCGCCCCGGCATGAGAGAACCCGGATAAATTCTCATAGAGAGTTTGAAAGTTCATGAAGACGTTTATACCGACAGTAAGTAAATCGAATAGAGAAGAGTTATTTGAACAGTTTAATTGTCGCTGTGCTCATTCGTGATAAACTTAATATATTCGCACCACCTTGTGACGTCCTCTACATATCGTGACATATCCATGATATGCCATTCACCAGCGACATAACATTATACTCGGGCTCTTAAACATTCTAGTCAATGATCGATAAAGCATCATTGTACAAGTACATAAGTTTAATTGAAGCAACCGCAAATTAAGAATAGCAACACTACATCACCAGGGAATTATAAAATATATAGTTTACTTATGCATCTATTGAAACCCCTACACCGGAGGAATAGGTGGGGATATGTGGTAAATTTGATGGTGATTCACCAGTTTTTGTGGCCCCAGGAGGTCGGGAATTGTACTTGATTTGCGTCAAGTATATGTACTTTCAAAATTCGTGGGAGGGGTGAGGATTTGACTGGAGCCCAGTTCATCTGTGGTAAGATAAGATTTTAGACGTTTTTTTTCCGTTTCTATACAACAATTCCATATACCATGGAGAAATACAGAATATATTTTATTCAGCAACTGGACCATCAAAGTTCCATCGTGACTGTACTATTTGTGTCGTACACCACATGAAGCAAGTGCAATGATTGCATGAGTGACAATCCAGGATGCAAAATAGAGTGGCTCCGGACACTTTCAGTGTGTTTGACTTACATGTACAGGAGGGAGTGCAGCCTCAGGGAAAGTGGTTCTGCCGCACCTGCAAACAAACAAGTTGAACAGTCTTTCGAATATCCATCCACGCTAGCCTGCGAACAGGGAGGGAGGGGAGCTGGGGTGGCGCAGTGGTTAAGCGCTTCGCCTCTCACCTCTGTGGCCCAGGTTCGATTCCCGGACGCGGTACCATATATGGGTTGAGTTTGTTGGTATCTCGCCCTTGCTCCTAGGATTTTTATTCGAGTTCTCCGGTTTTCCTCCCTCCTCAAAAACCTACCTAAATGGAGTTCGTCGGAATACTTAAATATAAGCCTTTGGCTTGGGAGATCCGGTAACGGCTTACTGTATCTTCGACGTCAAATAAACCATTTATTTTATTATATATTTATTTTTACACCACAACCGGATACCTTCAAAACGAAAAAGATGGGGATTTTCGCACAGAAATGTAGTTTTAGTAGTAGTGTCTCATATACTCAAAACTCCGTTCAAAAAAATATTCATGTTGACGGAGAAATACCAAAAGGAAATTAAACCGGAAGTAAAAGGTTCCGTTTGATTGACAGCAGAGCAATAAATACATGACAAGTGCTCACTCGCGCGTAACGACGGTGTGGAGAAAGCTGGCACATATAATATTAAATTTATTTCATATACCAATGTTTAACTTTTTTCCACACATGATTCCATAATTCCATCGGTTGTTGGCATTTGCCTTCACAAAAGCAAGCAGGATGCCCTTAGCTTGTAAAACAAAGAAAAAAATAAAAGCAAAACAAGGTCAAACGCATACGACTACAATGCCAAATAGGAGTCCTCGCAAAACTCGGGTTCGTATTTTCACTTTCAGACAGAGTGCCGAGTGGTCCACATCTGAACATTAAGAAGAATTGATAGGAGCCAGCCGAGAGAATATTTGTTTCCCAAAAAATTAGATGGAAACGTAAAAAAGTCTGACGGTGACTCTCAAATAATTATCGCTTGAAACCAACACCACGATCCCACGATCTCGATATTGCCGTGCTGTTTCAGCCGCCTGCAAATCGCTGTCTCCTCTACTAACTATGCTGGCATTCAAGTCGTCTGTAGGTGTTCAGCTTGGCTTTGTCCCTCAAGGTCTCAGTTGTCTTTCCCATTTTTCAAGTCACACAAGAAAACTAGAACAACCGGCTATATTAACATTTTCTCGAAGAGGCGCGTAGCTTTGATCGGAAATCAACATTGGCGGGAAATTTTGACAGATAGTTAAACTGTGATGAGAAATGATTAGCCAAGAGCTCGCTAATTATTGGATAGGCGGGGCTTCAGATTCACGCACGACAGACGGCTAGCTTTTTGAAGTGCTATTTTCTACGCTTTCGATTTTCAACCAAAATGGAGTTTCAAAAAAGTTCCCACTCAAGTGGAATTTATTCGATGTTTGAAATTTTCACAAAATGTTAATTGATATCTCAGCTGCAAAACTATGTTGGGGAATTGGAAAATTCTAAAAAGAGAGCTATTGACGGCGTTTCCCGCATATCTACTGGAATAATTTTCCGCCTTTTCACGGAGAGCTTGATAACTTGATAACTAAATCGAATTTTGAAATTCCCCGACACGGTTTTTGTAATACTATTCCTCTGAAATGCGACAAAGCAAACAGATTTTAAAACTTTAAAATATTTTCGGAGTCGGAGCTTCCGAAAGCCATCTCACTAGTTCGGAGAAACGGGATAGCGGAAAATTCGAGATTTTCAAAGAACTCAAAACGTTTTATGTATTCTTGTAGCCAATTTTATAAGCTTTAAAATGATATATGGATTATTTAACTACGATGTTTTCTCGAGGCGCTACATAATTTAGACTGGAAACGCACCCTGGAGGTATCCGGTAACCTTAAATACGATAACTTTCTTTTGTGTGTCGAGCTATTTCGCCGTCAACTCATCAGTGTTTTTCTCCACCAACCATACAGAAAGCACTGTGCATCCTGTGCACGTGAATATGACAAACGTTTTGGAGTGGGGGACTGGAAACTGGTAGACTTTTCGCAAAACATTTCATACGAAGAGGTTGAAACAGGAGCAAAGTTTTGAGTCATTCATAGCAATTATTTTGCTAAAACCAACGTTTCTTCGACTGAAATGCCAAGATGTTGAGTTTTTCTATGGCTGACAAACGTTTTACGGACTTTGGAGGTACATTTCGCAGATTTTACGAAAGGATATCTGACGTTTTTTAACGCACGTGGGCCAAATAATCAACATCGGTTCTTAAACACATGTTTAATACTCGTTTCTGTTAAAAGGCATCAAATATAGCAATAAATGGCCCGATTCCTCAGTTGTTCCAGGCCACCATCTTTATATGACATGAGTAAGAATTCGGGATCGTCACTGAGTGATCGAAAAACCAAAGAGTGGAAATCACATGTTTCGTTATAAATTTCACCTCATGTACAAAAGGAACACTAACACTAATATTTGAAAAGTCAACACTCTACACGTCATAGTGTCGGCTTGTCCATCCTGAAATGTCGAGGATAATTCGATGATAACTAACGTATAATTATCTTATCGTTATCATGCGTATTCCATTATCGCGAACATATGTTTTACATCATTTTACAGCTGGATAATGTAAGTAAACTGATGTTTTACATCGCCGATTTGTAATAGTTAACATCAGGAATATATTATACAGGAGTGTTCCTGTGCCTTTGTGTTGTCCCCTAACATAGTAGATGGTGTGTCTATTTATAGCCTCGAAGTTCTGGTATGCGATTACGTTGTTTTTTGTTCTCTTGCGCTTTAGTATTTTTTTAGTAGTTTGAACCGTGTTAATTACATTTTTTCAGTGCATCCTGATTGGTTAAAAGTGACGGCCTTTGTTTCTTCTTCGGGAAACTATGCTAAAAACAATTATACCGTCTACAGTGTTGTGTGACAATATGTGGGAAGAGGAACACCCCTCTGTAATATACTCCTGTTAACATGTATTATCATGTAATTTACTGTCTGTCAAATTCGTATGGGTGTTAAGAAAATTTATTGAGTTTTGTCAGGGAGGCCAGAAAAAACCTACCTCGGCAAAAAAATCACTGTGGGGAAACACCAGTGTGGGAAATCTGGATTGGGCCAGACGAATTCTCAGTCCCCCCAATAGATCGTTCTCACTGACGTCACACAAAAAATTGGGTCAAGAAAAGACTGATATTAGTAAAATACTTTTAATGTTGTGTATAAAGCAGGTAAAAATACGTTAATGACCGAAATTTTGGAGAATTAGAGTACTTCGTAACTGAGCTGTCGGACAAATAATATTCAAACAATTTAGTGTAATTTGTATGCGGCGGCCATGTTGGTGTACCTCTTTGGTACACCAAGATGGCGGCCGAAAACGTACTCTACAAATAAAGCTGATTTTCCCAGCAATATGATTAGCATTCACTTCAAAACACATTATATATCACTTTTAACGTTTAATCAAGTAAAACATTTTAAGTTGGCAGGAATCTATGGGTTTCCATGACATTTAGGAAACACGCTGAGCTGGGCCGTCACAAAATTCAAAATACTCTAATTCAATGACGATTCACCGTATCGGCGTAAAACTTTCAAAGAATACTGAGTATACCGATACCTAAATCATATTAAAAGAACAGGGTTATAGATCCTTTAGTTTAGATTTTAGAATTTTGATGACGTCACGTGAAAACGATCTATAAGGACGAAAAATTGGTACAAGTTTAAACACCCATACTTTGATTAACTGGTAGTAAGTCCTTCGACGTTAAGTTGATGTATCTTCTCTTTGGTGCACATACGATCAGCAGATGACGACATAACCAAGTCGAGAAGAGAAGGTAGTCGTGCGCACAAAACAGGGTCAATCAGTCGGTAAGATTCTCTCCAAATGCCGGCATTTGCTATATCTAAAAGTAAACAAATAAAAATAAACAAATAAAACGCGTGTGGTAAATATAATAAAAATATATAAATTAAACGATATACCACTAAATAGGTATCTCTCTTTCTTTCTTTTATTATTTTGTTGAATGTCAGTAAGTAATTTGACCAACCTCATCGACCTCAACCTAAGTGGGAGGAATCAATGAGGCAAAGTGCCTGTACCTCTTCCTAAATGTAAGGCCATCTCAATAATTCAGTTGACAGACCACCCAGCCCTTATCGACCTCAACCTAAGTGGGAGGAATCAATGAGGCAAAGTGCCTATACCTCCTCCTAAATGTAAGGCCATCTCAACAATTCAGTTGACAGACCACCCAGTCCTTACCAATAATAATAATAATAATAATAATAATAATTTCAATATTTATACAGGAGGCAAACCTCACCCTAAGGTGATTTTCAGGAAGGTCCTGTATTAGAGTAAAAAAAATTAAAAAAATGTCTATGAATCTATAAAAAGTTAAAATCTAGTAATATAATGTATTAATTAAAAAATAGCTATAAAGATAATAATAATAACAACAATAACGTATAACTATATATAGGTAACTAGATAAATCGTTTAAATTGATCTAGATTTAGAACGTTTCTCGTGCTCTCAGACAGCAAATTCCAGTCCTGAATGACATGAAAACAAAGGAGACGTTGGCCAAACGAACTACGAGATTTAGGTTTATAAATGTCGTTCCTACTTCTAGTATTGTAGTCGTGCATGTCTCTCTTAAAAGTAAAAGTAAAATCCCAGTCTATAAAACCATTTAAACATTTAAAAACAAATAAAATACGGTGCTTTCTGCGTCTCTCTGATAAGGAAGCCCAGCAAAGTTCTTCCAAGGCCTCTGAAGCAGAGGAGTGCTTTGCTGCTCTGTTTTGCAGAAGTTGAAGGGATTTCATTAGAGTAGTATTGCTTTTATCCCCCAAACAATGTCGCCATAATCTAAGATTGGTAAGATCATTGTGTTGCTAAAAAGTTATCTAACAGAAGCGGGAAGTAAGTACTTGATCCTGGTTAGTATCCCTAATCTTTGTTTAACCTTGCTGTTGACGTAATCGACCATGGCGAACAATTTCGTACAGTCAGCGGTTGTCATTGCGGGCGCGTACGTGAAAATCTATTTTTAAAAAGAAAGCCGTTGATGAGTGTTTATAGAATGAGGAGAGGTTACATGGACATCGACAGTCAAAATGGCGGACGAGCTGCTGTTTTCAACGTCCTGCGCGAAGGGAAATGTAACAGCTGAACGAGTCGGGTCTGTCCCTTTAAACTTTGTACGTTTGGGAAGGAGAGTTTCAATGGCGTTAAAATGCAGTTATTTACAGGACGTTTGGAACCACCAAAGCAAGTATTACAACTCGTTTTTCTGGCGTTAGAATCTACTTTGGTATCTGCAGAACAGATTCAAACTTGTGGACCTCAAACATGAACTACTCGGAAGTCTTTGTAATTGAGCTTTCTGACTGGCCTTTACAGTATTTAACAGAAGATGTATGGCGGCTCTAGCTAATTTGGGTCGTTTTTTAGTAGAGCATCGGGAACCGGTCTAATCATCCACAACTTGTTAGCAATCATAGTCGAGGGCAGGAGCAGGCATGTTAACTGAATTTAAAACTTGTGGACCTCAAGAAATATAAATATTAAAGCAGCAAATAGGAAAATTGCGAAAAGGTAAACCTTGTCTTCACTGTTTTCACTAATTTTGGAACGACGTGTAATGCATTCTACGCATGCGCGGCGGCCATGATGTACGATATTGTTCGCCATGATGGTCGTTCCAGATAAGTGTTTAATTTATGACGACGCCCAAGTACTTAAATGAATCTACTCTATCAATATCTTTGTCGTAGATTTGTACACTAATCGTGTCAAGGGATTTCAACCTCTGTTAACTTCCAATAAGCATAAACTTAGATTTTGCGGTGTTCAAAGTTAGCTTGTGATTGTAAAGCCAGTGTGCTACGTTCTTTAGGTCTTCATTAAGCATAGACTCTAAGTCCTTAACTGAATTCGAAGAACAGTACATGGATGTATCGTCGGCAAATAATGTTACCGAAGTATGCCTAAGACAATTGGGCAAATCGTTAATGTAAATAGAGAACAATAAGGGGCCAAGGATAGAACTGTGTGAAACCCCAACAGACACTTTCCGAATACTTGATGAAACGCATCCGATAACTGTTTGCTGACGACGATTGGTTAGATAAGTCTGGAACCACGCCAAACTCGTTCTGCAGACTCCTAGAACTTTCAACTTGTGGAATTTTTTTGGACTTTTCCAAAGCATTTGACACCATTAATCATGAAATACTGTTAGCAAAATTGTATAAGTATGGTATTCGTGGACTTCCTAATGCATGGTTTTCAAGCTATCTAAGTAACCGTAAGCAATATGTTAAAGTTAATAATTCTGAATCAAGTTTACGAAACATAATATGTGGCATCCCACAGACTCCACCCTAGGTCCCCTATTATTCTTATTGTATATAAATGATCTCCCAAATTGCTCCAACAAATTTTTATTCAGGATATTTGCAGCTGATACAAATATATTTTATTCATCAGATAATTTGAATGATTTGGAAACAGTTGAACAATGTGCTAAAGTATTGCTCAGTAGATAAACTTTCAATAAACTTTAAAAAAAAAAAATATATGCTTATAACTTCCCCAAAGAAAAAAGCTAGTATAAAAATAACCTCATGCAATATAGAACAAAAAACACAAGATTAAATATTTAGGAGTGTTTATTGATGAAAACTTACAATGGGATGCTCAAGTTAAACATATAAGCAGTAAAATAGCAAAGAATGTGGGAATTATATCAAAGTTAAGATACTATGTACCCTTCAATATATTGAAACAATTATACTACACATTTATTTACCCCTATTTGAACTATGGACTTATGAGTTGGGACACTGCAACCCAAACTAAAATGAATTAAGACTAAGCAAAATAAATGTATTCGTCAAATGTTCTTTGCTAACAAATTTGAAAATGCCACCCCATATTACAAAATGTTAGAAATTTTAAATCTGGGAAATATCTTTAACCTTAAAATTTCCTCCCTTATACGTAAAATACAATATGGTAAACAAAATATCCCACCTGCCTTCCTTGAGCTAATTACTTCTGCTAAAGATATCCATAACTATAACACCAGATATGCAGCAAACCAAAATTTGTACAGGCCAGCCTCCAGAACTAACTATGGTTTATCACGATTCAAAGTAATTTCATCAAGAATCTGGGAATCAATACCCCTTACTATTAAAACCTTGCCCAAAACCAGCTTCAAGAAGCAGTACATTCAGTTTTTACTAGATAAACAGTCATAATATTAAAATGTGTGCCTCATATATGCAAGACAAATATATACAAATCAGCTACTTATATTGACATTTTTATTCTCTTTTTTTTTCTAAGATAAGATTAAACAATAATGTAATGTCCTTCAAAATCTATACATAACTACATGAATGTATTTAAAATGTCACTTCATACTATTCTTTATTATTATTTATTAGCTATGTCTATTTCTCTCCTCATTTAGTTTTATCAATGTAGTGGCCAACTCGAAAGCTATTGCTACTTTGGCCACTAGGCACATTTTTTTTCTAAACATACCTATTCTTTTCCCCCCACTTATTTCTTTATATATGTATATTTATATGTTAATGTAAGATAAGGACCGACAGCTATAATTATGTGCAAATAAATGAATCTAGAATCTTGAGTAAAACTGTGTGATCGACTGTGTCAAACAACTTTTTTAAACCGATGTACATCACACCATTTAACAAGCCATTGTCCATATTGATGAGCATTTCGTCAGTAAATCGAGTACGGGCAAGAGATGTGGATCTGCCGCGCATAAAACCAAACTGATTGACAGTCAGTAGCTTATGAAGTTATAAGAATCCATAAAGCTGTATGTAAACTGCTCGCTCGATAACCTTACTCACGGTCGGGAGAATGGATATTGGCCGATAGTTGTCCTTATCAGTCCTATCTCCCTGCTTGAATAGTGCAATAACCTTTGCACATTTCCACGACAAAGGAAATTGACCAAGCTTCAAGGACAAATTTATAATATAACTCAACACAGGAGCAATAACTTCAGCAGAATCACGAAGAAGGCGGGCACTAATCTTGTCAAGACCGAGAGCCTTATTAGTTTTCATATGACTTAATTGCTTCTTAATGAAGTCTACTGTCACAGGATTTAGCTGGAATTTGTGTTTAGGTGGTGCAACTTCAGATGGCATAGATTCTGCGCGACCAAATACTTTGGCTAAGCTTTTCCCGTTACTTGTAAAGTGTTGGTTTAGGATCTCGGCGATATCATGATAACTCGTGTAGAGCTTATCACCCACAGAAATAGCATTTACTGGCAGTGAGCAATAACATATTTGATGGCAGTGTTTCTTTAATTGCTTTCCTCGACCTAAGTGGGAGGAATCAATAAGGCAAACGCCTGCACTTCTTCTTAAATGGAAGGTCTGTTAAATGCGGTTTATCTCAACTAAATGGAAGGAGAAGCATAACCAAACATTAATAAAAAATACAAATTAGGTTGTAGTCTGGTCACGTCATAGTGGAACGAGAGTGAAAAATGAACACATTTCACAATGCATATGACACGGCTCATTATAGTCAACCAAAAATAGACTAATGAGCAAGTGAATGCCATTGGCTAACGCGTAGAAAACTGTTATCTCCTATACTGCGTAGCGAAGATAATTTCTATTCTAGGCTAAATAATGAGCAATCAGAAGAATTCTTGGTGAATACTGGCAGCTACGAGAGGTAACAAAGTTAGTAAATGCGTTGCGAGACACTGATTAATAAAAATAAAAAGCAACAGAATACTTATCTTGAATGTTCTCTGTCTCTTGCTTCTAGCCTCTTTGAACTTTTTTCTGTGCCAGTTTTTCAGATTTCTGTATCCTTTTCTCGTCTTCTGAATCCGAAGCCAATTCGTCGGATAGATATTGCTCGACTGTTGCCCAACTGTACTCACTCTTCTCGGCTAGCTTAATTACTTTCATGCGCTTCGTTACGAGTTTAATACCCTCTTGTATAAAATTCAGAACTTTATCGGTTGAGCTGGTGTGGAAACCACTTTCTGCTCCATGAAGCTCCTCTCTAAGACGGATTCTTCGTGCTGAAACTGATGCTTGTTACCTTTGCTCTTAAATAAATAAGAAACCCTCCTAGCACGCTATACAGCAGCTTCGACGAATGACGCATTCTCCTCGGAAAACTGTCTCTTGAAATCTTCAAAACTGGAGTCGATGACAGTGGCAATTTGATAACTAAATGCAGTAAGAGATTCGGCTACTGCCCTGGTAATGGTTTCTTAAATATTATATGAACTAGTACTAGGTTCGGAAGGAACTGTTTGCTTCTTCTTGCCTTCTTAATTTGGTCGCTCATTTCCTCGAACAATTAAGCTGAAGCCTGGTCAGGTCGTATTGGAGCGAGAGTGACAAATGAACACATTTCACAATATTTAAGGCATATGACACGGCTCATTAGTCAACCAAAATAGACTAATGAGCAAGTAAATGCCATTGGCTAACGCGTAGAAAACCATTATCTCCTATACTGCGTAGCGGAGATAATTTCTATAATGCATGGCAGTATAATTTCGGGTCACATATGTTGTCAAGCGCTTTATACGTTGGAAAACTCAAGAAAACATCAGTTTGCCATTCATATCCATGCAGTATAATTTCGGGTAACATAGTACTCTGGACAGAACAATTGATGCATAACATATTCTCCTATAACAGCAACAAAATTAATCCAAAGAAGTTGAAAATCATACCAATAATAAAGTAAGAATTTCTATACATGGAAAAATAATGTTGATAGTCAAATTCTATTTTACAGTCTAAAAAAGGCGGGAAAATACGCGCGCGCGCTCCAGTATTTTCGTGCTAAATTTTTTTTGCCTTTCTTTACAACAATTCATTTCGATACATTTTTAAAGGTACATGACACCTTTCTAGCGTTTAAATCTATACACTGTCGATTACACTGACTCAAGTTTAAAATATATATGCCCTTCAAAATAATCCCTCCTTTAAGCGAAAAGGACGGAAAAAGAAAAACAATCGTGTCCAAGAAAGTAGAGGCAAACCATTCTCTCCGAGATTAAGACGGGCCGTGTTAAAGAGAATCGAGTCTGGAGTTGAAGTGCAAACTGCACTGGGGGACGCCGAAGTTTTAGATAGAAATGCCGCCAATCGGTGGAGAGGTGTGAAACAAAGTACAGGAGATGTTACTCCACTAAAACGATCTCGTGGGAGTCAAAGAAAGGTAAAGAAATGCTCACCCGAGGAGAAAACACTCGAGCGCTTGGCTGAACGAGACCCTTACGCAAACACAGAAACAATCGCTTGCCGTCTACTAAATAGTACCGGGATTTAAATTAGTAGCCAAACTGTTCGTCGCCAGTTATACCATAGAACAGAAGATAAGTTCACTTTTAAAGTCCCCAATAAGTCTTGTAGTGAAGCCAACCTCGAGAGAATTCTCGATATGCAGATGGGGTATCTAGAAGGCTTCAACCGCGCGATCGAGGAGGGAAATGTACTCCTGGTGAATTCTATTTCGCCGATGAATGTCCAATCTTGATTGGCGTCCTTGCCAGAAAGGATCGCTGTAGAAAAGGAGAACAACTGTATGGCAGAACACCACACCGACCTCAGAAGTTCACACTTCACTCTGCAATTGGCCCTCGTGGATACTGCAAAGTATGGCTTTCTGAGAACAATGCCAATGACAATGAGGTCAAACATTTTGTGCTCGATAACATCGAATCGCCAGTGCATGCAACAAATCTTGGAGGTCCTCCACTGCCAGTGACTATTCCACCCCATAGCTATTTTATTTAGGATCGTCTTGGTAGAGCTGGGAGATGTATGAACACATCCAAGTAAGAGTTAAATACCGAGAACGGTATTTAACCGGTACCTACGGCCCTCGGGATGTATATGGCTTATTGCCGACGTTCGAGGTATTTAAGTGTCTTATTTCATACTTGACGAGGTTTTCGCAAAATTTTCATTGATGTAGCTCTTTTTAGGTAGATTTTGGGCCAGTACCAAGACGGAGAAAAGGTTCTAAATCATTATAGGGATATTTAGTAAGTTTGGCTGAAGCCAAGGTGAATGAATTCCTTGGAGAAAATAATAAAACAAATTCAGTGTATAAAGCGCAATTCAGTGTATAAGCTAGAAACAACAAAATATCGTTGAATTGTATTGAATTGCTCGTTATAAATACAAGGGATATATGAGAAAAGTTCCCGAGTTTCTCATACATCCCTTGCATTTATAATGGAGTATGTATGGAAAATAAGGCCTCATGAATAACAAAGAAAACCGTATCAAGTATGAAATAAGCAACATTACAACCCGGAAATCCACGAACGCTTTCGCCAGGCTGAAGTGCAGGTAGTCATGCTACCTCCAAAGGGCCACGAGGCTAACCCGACAGAGCTATTCCAAGCTATAATCCAGGCTAATGTGAATCCTGGAGAGCTCCCAATCAGTCATTTGACGAATGTGGGCCAAGGAACTTTAAAGAAGCACAGCAAGCCGTATCTGATGCTTTTGGAAGGCTGAGGTTTAACACTAATGCCTTCCGTGGTACGAGGCACGAGCCACCGGCCGCTGAGACAAGGATCGCTGGGCCAAGGATCGCATGGCGAAAAGGGTCCTCAGATGGTATGAAAATGAGGAATGAAAGTTTTCCTTTGGCCACAGAAACTATGAGTAGCTTAACTTTTACTTACTGAGGTTTATTTCCCAGATTCAAACCATGCATAGCTAAAAAAGTGACATTATTTCCCTGTTTCGCAACGAACGTCAATTCGAATTGAGGCCATGTTGATTTTCGTAGAAATCACGTGATTTTCGGTTTTACGTCATTCGAGTTTCCATATTTAGAAAGGCTGTAAAACAAAAACCCTAACATTGTTTTCGACAGTAATAAAATTCCATGTATGGAATTTAATAAGGTTTTTAATAAAAAATTAATGCCGAAAAATAAGTTTGTAGTTTTTGTGTAAAATGTCATGCATCAATTGTTCTGTCCAGAGTACTATATTATCAAGCGTTTCATAGGTTGATAATCTCAAGAAAACACCAATACGTTTTACGCTAACAGCAGATGGTATCAAAAATATTTATTGAAATAATTTCATGTACATGTCAAGAAAACTAGAAGAACTTCTTAAGGAATATAAAAAGTCGTGTGATATTTATAACAATAATCATATAAAGGAGTAACTGCAGAATACCCTATCACCACTTATTAATAATTAATTTTCTATTGTTTTTCATAGTTTTCACACCAACATCACCCAACCATTTTAACAAACCCTAACGGTACATTCTTGAAGAGAATATTCATGGCTGGCTTTCACTTGACGTCATAGCCGCCATGTTGGTGCCCTTAAACAATATATCTTTTGTTGGGGCACCAACATGGCGCGGCCGCCATGCCCTTCGTCATTTGAATCTCTGGGGATTGAGTGAAAACCAGCAATAGGCCTTTTGCATCAATTGATCACGTGACGATTTTCCCATAGCAACGCCTTGTGTGGAGGGCAAGCCATTCTAACATTCCTTGACAACAGAGAGAGCGTGGGAGACGCGAACGTGAAACCTCAATACTAGACGTTCTGCCGATTCCTTTGTTATTCGTTTTCAGCTCAAATTTATCATAACTATTTAGCTTTAAATCTTAAAGTTCAGTGTTAGAGGATTTTAAGAGCCGTAAGACGATCAGAAATAGCTTTCTGAAGCCAAAACCGAACCGGACTCTGCGAGTTTAATACTCGCAACATGAGACAACAGCTGGCGCCGGTAAGAAGCTGACTTCGGGAATGTACTTTTCTTCCATGTTTTCTTCTTTATGTTCTAGAAACATTATGTGATGACAGGAGAATGATGTATTTGAACGCGTTACAGGCTACAGAGATATTACAAACTGATGTACGAATAACAACCTGATATTATAGGTTGTTGAGTAGCTGGTTTTTCTATGTGACAGGTTCTCTTTTTTTTTTAAATCACCAGCAACACTAGAGTCTGTAATCTTGAAATAAAGCCCCTCGTTACTTCGTATTTTGGTGATCCACTGAGACCTTAATCCCATGTCTTTACCGGGGAATTTTTGCGATGAAAGGAAAGTCCATCGTTATAGTGTGAATCACCACTGCATATTTGTGGCACACAACAGTGGTAGCGCGTTCCAGTTTATACAACACCAGCGTCTCCTAGCATCTCCTCGGCTATGGTAGAGTATTAAATAGATACATCTCCTGTCATCAGATAATTTTTTTAGAACATAAAAACGATTTAAAGCGTGGAAGAAAAGTACATTCCCGAAGTCAGCTCAGTTCTTACTGTCTGTTGAGGCCGCCATCATGTTGCGAGTATTCGCAGAGTCCGGTTCGGTTTTGGCTTCAGAAAGCTATTTCTGATCGTCTTGCGGCTCTTAAAATCCTCTAACACTGAACTTTAAGATTTAAAGCTAAATAGTTATGATAAATTTGAGCTGAAAACGAATAACAAAGGAACCGGCAGAACTTCTAGTATTGAGGTTTCACGTTCGCGTCTCCCACGCTCTCTCTGTTGTCAAGGAATGTTAGAATGGCTTGCCCTCCACACAAGGCGTTGCTATGGGAAAATCGTCACGTGATCAATTGATGCAAAAGGCCTATTGCTGACGCCTCTTAAGTTTCTGTAGAATAGTAAAACAAGATTATTTCGGGAAAAGACTTCGGTTCTTCGTTAAGGTACCATGCAGAAATATGTTCAGTACACTATGATTTCTAAGTTAGAAAATGATAAACATTAGTTCCAGTGAAATGACTGGTGATGAAAGGTATTTTGATTCAAAACATCCCGGAATCGGAAAAATATAGCCCAAGCAAGTGAAGAACAGTTATGGTTGATGTTTCAAATCGGGTGTGAAATTTAGCGGACCGTCAATTCAACGTGTAATTATCCCCTGAGTGGTGATTACATTTTCACACCGCCATTTAAAAAATGACGAGCCCTACAGGAAAACGCTATACGATTGAAAATATCTCTCAGGCTTTCCCTTATGCGTGTCCGACTACCCGCACCAGACACAGTCACTGACAAATACATCGAAATAGACCCTTTCAGTGTGCCTGTTTGTTGCCCCATTTCAAACCACGTGATAGTTCTCCAGAGGAACCAGTGCTTTGTTTTCCAATTATAGAAATTGGTATATTTCCTCTTGGGATACAGAAAAACAAAAACGCATTACACAAGGGAAAAGTCACGTGGTATGAAATGGGCAACAATCAGGCAAGCTGAAAGGGTCTATAGCCACGGTACCGAGACATTTGTGATTGACCTCCTTGTCCTTGGTTAGGCCAATGTTTGGAGATTTTAATTTAGTCGAACAAAACGTTTTGGAGTACAGAAAATAGTTTCGATCAGTCATGAAAGTTGTCACTCACTGGAAATGTGGATCGTACACGTTCGGGTTGCTATTTTGAAGCTAAGGTACCCGTACGGGAAATCTGAGAACGCAATAGGTGACTTATGAGTCTCGTTGTTAGAATTAAAGATCCATTTTATTTGTTTAATAATTCAAAACGCCTTTGAGGGTTATTTTCTGTTGAAGGTGTATTAACTACGCGTCAGAGAAATGTTGATTAAGAATCGTTCTTTAACTTCAAAATGCAGTTCCTAAAGAGTGCCTGTGTAAAATTCCAAATTTCGTTGTTGTACGATGCTTTATTTTTAAGAAATAATGTTAGTGTGCTTGTGCAAGCAAGCACCACCAATTCGTACTTATTTTTAAAATGTTGAGTGATAATTTGAAGAGTGGGTTATTATCAAATATATAAATAGTGGTATGAAATTGATTAACGTGATTATGCCATGGATATGATTTGATAAAATATGATATGTGAATAAATTATGTAGGGGAACAATATATCATGGAAATGGTTTCTTTGAATGTTGAGTATAAAAATATGTCTTAAGCTAGTATATAACTGTAATCATTATTGGTTAAATGATGTTCACTCTAACTACCCCCCCCCCCCCCCTTTGCATTTTATTTTATTTATCTAAAATATTTAGAGTAAAATATTTATAGTAAAAATATGTGAAAAATACTTTTACATTAAGGCTGCATTAGAATTTAATTGCCAAGCGTGTATTTCTGAATAACAGACCCCTTATTCAGGGATTAGGAAGTCTGTTAGGACCTAAATCCCAGAGGTGCTCTGAGACGGTCGCGTGTTTCTGCCTTGGGCCCAGGCCTAACCCAACACGCAAATACACACGGCCAATTCTATGTGTCAGCCATTTTGTTTATAAACTTAACTAGTGTAAGTTAGGTCGCCGAATTTTATTGAATGAACCGGTAGGATTATTTGGCTTGGTTATATTAAGTTGACAAGGGAGATGAAGTTGACAAGGGAGATAAAGTTAAGTATGCTAAAATATGTTTTACTTATTTTTTCATGTTTTTCGCTCGTAGTCTGGTTATGTTTACTCTTTGCTTTTGACTCCCTTGAGTTTTGGGCTTTACTCTTGGACATAAATTAGTGTAATATGGGTCTAAAAGTTTCATATATAGTTAGTTATGTGACCTAATAAGAGATTACAATGAGAGCAATAAGTTAAGAGACAGAAAATTAGGAATTTTAGCTTACCGTAAACATGAGCTGTTGATCAAAACAAAACGGCTGATTCCGATGACGATTATAAATGCGAGGATAATACGTTATTTTTGTAATGAAAAAGCTGATGTCATAGGAAAATTGCCGTTACAAATAGAGCGAGCAAGATTATTTATATTTAAAGTAGAGCGAGCAAGATGATTTAAAAGTTGTACAGGTTGATAGGTTAATTAAATAAAACTGTTTTAATACGAGGAGATGTTGGCTATTTTTTATTTTAGTTTAGCTGGGGTTCTAAACTGACAAACGTATAAAATGTTGTTTAAGATTGAATGGTATGTGTGGAAGACATTATTAATTAGTTGATGTGGAAATTATGTGAAAATTATGTGAAGGTTAAAACGTATGATGTGGGGGTTATGTGAAAGTTAGTGGGGGTTTAGATGATGTTGGGTTCATGTAGAAGTTAATTAAGATGAGGTTATAATTGAGTGATAAAAATAAATAAGGATTTGAATATGGTATGGTGGACTTAAGAGCTACATGGTGCAATGTCCTCCTCGTAGGAGGGCAACCGAGCCATCTGAACAGTCCAGGTTAGGTGGTACCGAACCCCATCATACAAGATGATGTCAACAGTGTTAGTGTGCTTGTGCAAGCAAGCACCACCAATTCATACTTATTTTTTAAATGTTGAGTGATAATTTGAAGAGTGGGTTATTATGAAATATATAAATAGTGGTATGAAATTGATTAACGTGATTATGCCATGGATATGATTTGATAAAATATGATATGCGAATAAATTATGTAATTATGCCATGGATATGATTTGATAAAATATGATATGTGAATAAATTATGTAGGGGAACAATATATTATGGAAATGGTGAAAAGAGTGAATACGGTAATGCAAAGCATCGGATTTTGTTTCGTTCATCTGTCTTAAACCTCCTACAAAAATTCAATATAGCAACCTGAGCGATTTGAGGGTCATTTGTGCCCATCGTGGTTTTTTCCGCTTTTGTTCTCATACGTTTGCGACCGCAATGCCCAGGTTACGTTCTCCTGTCACTTTTGTTATCCTCTAATTGCAACCTTTCGCCTCAGTTCTGTTCTTATCTCTTCGCTTTCGCTAAATGTCGCTATTAGCGGGCTTCATGCAGTCTTCGCGTGCGACGGGACGAATTTTCGACTCACAATATCTTACTCTCAAAGAAAGTAGGGTTCTTCCTAGAGAAATGAGAACAAGCTACTAACATCATATGTTTGTTATGGTATCTTTTAATATATTCCTCGAGTGTGAAAACCCATAGCTCGTAGTCACTTCAGCAGGCCTTCACCTCTCAAAACCTTGCATTTTATTGGACCCCATTTGGACTGCACTGACAAAGAATTCCATTGTTTTAGGGTTAGGGTTTGTATTGTTTCAAGGTTAGGCATTGTTTGGATAGCCAGTACTATTCCAGGTTCCGAGGAGGTGAAGACCGCCCCAGTCACTTTCCCGCTCGCATCTGAAGTAAGTTTTTTCGTATGAGTGGGACAAACTACAGAACTGACTAAGGGACCATTCATTTTTTATGCCTGGGGAGGTAGGGGGGGAGGAGGGGGGGCGGCTGGCAAGAAAGAGGGGGGGGGGCATCGAAAATTCAAGAAACTGAGAGGGTGGGTCATTGAAAACAGTAGGTATAGAAGGGGGGGCTGCCAATTTTTTACATCTGACGAAGGAGAACGCATACTAATTTTGCAGTTGACTCCCTGTGGTCCTGTGTGGGCTACCTGTGCTTGCCAAGGCGTCCATATGTTTGTACTTTTTAGAACAAATTATCTCGGCCGGGGAACTGGTAACCACATGTACACAATGCTGGTAGTTTCCAAAATGGCCGCTTGTATGGTTTCTGTTTTGCTCGCGATCGGTAAGTTACTTGCCTTATTTTCGACAATCCAATGCATTGATGTTTCAAAGGTTTGCAAGTACAATTGAGCAAAGCCTGAGGAAAGTGTGTAGTTCATCTGGAGGACTGACAAAGTCCAATATGGTCTGTTTTGCACCTTAAACATTACCCTGGCCCTGGGTTCCAGAGGCCCGAAGAACTAAATACTTGAACTTTCAACTCGGCCATAATGATTTATTTGTGTTGAACTATCCAGTAAATACCGAGTGAATCTGCAATCGAAAATTGTGCTGTTGGCTTGCTCGCTGCTTTGAATTGTGCTGTTCAAAACTGCAAATGATCAAGATGCTATAAATCATACCTGAAAAGAAATATATGGATATGAATATTTCAGTGTGAGTTGTGAAGAAGCTTTTCAAACACTACACATGTGTGCGTCGTGGTGGTTTCATCGTGGTTATACAAATTAACACTACATTCAGGGTAAAACCACACTTGGATATGTCAAGGAACTTAAATATCAAACGAAGGTGAGGGAAATTTAAAGTACTCTTTATTGCTGTGTACCCTAATATGATCAGAAGCTATTCTGCAATAACAATGGACACTCAATATTATGTAGCTAGCCTTGGTCTCACTTGAAGAATATTTTGAATCCTCTGAAGGTGTAGTTTACACACATGCACATAATTATATTTTATGTTCAACACTGGAATGTAATCACTGACACTTACATGTAGTCAGTATTATAGAGCAGCCTTGGTCATGAAAACTGGAATGCAGTTTATACAGATATGATTAGGGTTGATTGTGTTCTATACTAACTCCTATGTACTATTTCAAACACAAATTGGAGTGGTACACCAAATGTTGAGAAAACAATTGAAACCTGAGAGGCATAGTTCTCATACCAAAAAATATGTTGAACGCACTTTGATAATCTATGATTACTTCTGGTTATAATTTTAAGACACCTCCAATAATGTTTAAAATATTTAATTAACAGAAAACGGATATCAAAAGGTGAACCTGACAAGGTCCAGGCATTTTAATTTCAGCTATTGGATTTGTATTTCAATCAACATTGAAAGGAAACTGTGATTCTCCTTTCATTTATTTTTATATAGTACACAGACTGAGGCAAAGTGTGAGGGAAGCGAGTTTTTTCTTTCGTGGGGGGGGGGGCTGTATCATTTTACCACTGTGTGCTAGGGGGTCATGATGTTTTTGTTTGGTTTGGAAGGGGGTCAAAATGTTTTGTTCAGTGTTGTGATGAATCTTGCCCCCCCCCCCCCCCCCCCCCGCCATAAATAATGAATGGTCCCTAAAGCACGGCTACCGTACGGCATGGCGTGACGTTGAAATGGTTTCCCATTGTTTTTGACCTGCTGATCTAATCAAATAACAGAAATACGGTACAGCACGGTTACAGCACGGTTACGGACATGGCGTAGTTTGTCCCACTCATACGCAATCTGCCCTACTTCTCACCGTAGTTCGTAGTTTGACCTTTCTTCATTGTTGCTATAGAGACCCCGCTAATAAATCGCGGGCGCGCTATTTTCATGATGTCATGCCAAAAATTAAGACTGCAGCGATTACTGTATCTCGCCGTGAACCGTAAAATTAATCTTAGATGCTATAAAGTACCGGTATTTTGATTTGAAAGGGATCAGTCTCGCATTAACTTTTGGAGTTTTGCATTGGTTCTTTGCCATGTAAACAGCATGAAGGTTTTGGCGGTTTTCATCGTCATTTAAATAAGTTATCTACACAAGGAACAGCTTTGCAGTTTGCCCGGCCCAGTCAGGCATTATACTTTTTATTTTAGGTTTTCATGACGTTACGTGCAAACCAAGAGGAAATTATATTTCCACTCATAGAACTAGTGTTTTTGGCTGTTGCAGCGTTCAACTGCCTGCATAACCCGGTGCATGAGACTGTCGGTAGTTTAGGCGCGATAAATACATGAAGTACTCTGGTTATTAAGTTTTTAAAAAGGTCAACATATATGACAGCTCTCAGCATGTTTTTCGTCATGTCAAAAAGCTTCGCGCGTCATCCAGATACACGGGTTGTTTTGCATTTATACAGAAAGTCCATTGTAAATGTTAATCAAAATTCCCAAACGGAATTTCCCAATCGGAAAAACGTTTACCATTTAATTGTACACGAACCGTTCCAGATGAAAAATGTTTGGTTATAAGGCCTGGACTAGTACTGTAATGCACCTATCAATGTTAAACCCAAGGGGGGGGGGGGTGAGGGTGGGCAGGGGTATCCGTACGGGAAATCGGAGAACGCAATGGGCGACATTTGAGTTTCATTGTGAGAATTAAAGAGCCATTTTATTTGTTTAATAATTCAAAACGCATTTGAGGTAGCCTCCTCCGCAGGCAACTCTCTTCGGAATTTTTTTACGGAAATGTTTCGGATTGGGATCCCTGTGGCGAGTGAGACGAAGGCGGAGAGAATGAGGCGAGGGGGAAAGGAGGGAGCGGGGGAGGGGAAAAGAAAAAGAAATAGAGATGCCTGCCAGAAATTAACAACATTAGGCGGTACTGCGCATACCGCGTCGCGCACGACAATTCATATTTGACCAGGGAAGGGAGCAATCAAATAAACGAATCGAGAATATAACCAGGGACGGGGTTAAGTTAGTTTGTAGTCTAAAGATGGCGTCTGACACAACAGTTATCGTCCTCTCGCTAATGGAAAAGATTTCAACGCTTCCCGCATTCGATGAAGGAAACTCTTTAGTTTATCAAACTAAAAGTATGGATTTTGAACTGACCGCAAAAGCAAGCTCGAGTTATGAGGCAGCACTCAAGATGGGATTCTTTTTGCTGGAGTTGAAGCTTTTGGCAAACATTTCACACATCGGAACGACACCAACAGTGACTGTTTGGCGTGCTTCAAACGAAGAACGACGTGTTTACGGTGTATTCGAACGTCAGGGTGAAGTGATGGTTGAGCTTGATAGAATTGTGACTTCAAACTTTGAGAGACAAAGTGCTTCCTCTTCGTCCGCTGTTGAAACAAATTCGGATACGGCAGTCAACTTCAACTCTACCGACGCTCTTGCAAACGATGACTTGATTGACGATGCGCTGAGACAGTACTTTGGATTTACTTCGTTTCGTCCTCTTCAAAAGGAAACAATTGCTGCCACGTTATCTGGAACCGATGTTCTAACAATAGTTGGAACGGGTGGGGGTAAGACATTAATGTTTTTGCTGCCAGCCGTGCTTTCGTCTAAGCCCACCGTCGTCGTGTCCCCGATTAAATCCCTCATCGACGATACCCTGATGCGTTGTTCAGCTTTGAATATTTATGCTTGTAAATTCACTGGTGATGTACCTCAAGATCTACAGACAGAACATCTTCAGGAACTAAACAAATTCCGAGTAGTTCTGGTTACGCCAGAAATGCTAGACGGTGGACCTCTTCGTGAGAAAATCGATTCTCAAGATCTAGCAAGGATTGTCTTCGACCATCTCAACCTGAGGTAGTACGTTTAGACCTGCTTTTAAAGAAGTTTGTGAAGGCTTAGCTAAAGCAAAGTGTCCGAAACTGTTGCTGAGTGCCACCATTACGACTAAGCTTGAGAATAATCTCAAAGAAATATTTGGAAATTTTAAGGTCTTGAGGAATACAATATTTAGAGACAATTTATATTTGGAAGTGGTTGAACGTTCTGTTAAGCATTTTGACGAACTGGCACAGTATATATCGGAAAGAGAGGGAAGAGATGCATGCGGGATTGTGTATTGTGTACTGCCTCATGATGTGTCTAAACTTCACAGTGAACTCTTGAAAAGGGATATCAGTACTGTCAAATATCATGGCCAGCTGTCAGAAGATGTCAAAGCTGCAAATTATGCAAAGTGGATGAGTGGGGAAGCAAATGTCATTATAGCGAATTCATCCTTCGGTATGGGCATTGACAAGCAAGATGTCCGGTATGTGGTGCATGCCAAACTGCCAACAAGTGTGGAGGAATACTTCCAACAGTGCGGTAGGGCAGGAAGAGATGGGTTACCTGCAACATGTAGGCTCTACAATTCTAGTTCAGACAAGAACACATTATACAAGCTATTTAATGGTCAGAACAAAGACAATCTCACTTCCCAGTATGAGAACCTCAATGATCTGATAGTTATGGTGGAGAATCCTGTTAAATGTCGCCACAAAGCAATTATGGCTTATTTTGGTGAAGCTCGAGACAGTTTCCTTTGTATGACAAGCTGTGATAACTGCAAATACCGTGGCTCCTTTCAATTAACTGATGGAACAACTGATGCACTTAAAGTTGTGCAGTCGGTTGTAGAACTTACAGGTATTGATATGTCTTGTAAAACATTAAAACTGTTTTAGGCTGGCAGTAAACAGAAGTCAGTCTTGGAAATGCGTCACTGTGCCAATTTTGGTGCACTGCAAAAGAAATTTGAATCAGTGTCATTACTTTCAAAGTTTTTAAATCTTTTGATTTTTCATGAAGTTCTGGCTGAGAAAGTGCTGAAGAAAGGTACTAGTGGAAGCATTACCATTGATATTGTTTTGGGGGCAAAGGCTCACAATGTTCTAGAGAATAATTTGACAGTATACAGGTATGAGAAATCTTAAATGACATTATTTATTATTATTAAGGCTGTTAAATTAAGGTATGGATTTCCATTTTGGAAATTGACAACTGGAAAAAGTTTGAATTTTTTTTACTAATAACTACTTGAACTAGGTCACAGAGTAGTAGTGAATGGCCGGTTCTGGCGCTTTTTGCGGTTCCTGGAATTAGGCATCCAATTCTCGGAAATAATCACGTGGGCAAGGTCAATTATCACGTGGACAAATTCCTGGAATTCTTTGGTGATCCAATTCTCGGAAATACTCGAGGCTCGAGTCTTTAGGCAATGAATAATTGAGCCATGCACCATAACCAGCCATTCACTACTACTATACATCTTGCCTTGGATTCGTGCGTTTCCTAGAATTCTTCTTGTGATCCAATTCTCGGAAATATGGGTGTGGCACATTCTAGGGCGTGGCACATTTCCTGGAATTCTTTGGTGATCCAATTCTAGGAAATAATCACATGGATAAATTCCTGGAATTCCTTAGCAGTTCAATTCTCTGAAATATGGGTGTGGCACATTCCTAACATTCCTTTGGTAGTTCTTCTCTTCATTCTTCTCTTACTATGGCGCTACTATGTTAAAGAGTTGTCGTTAATGTAATATTATGTCGAGTGTGATAATAGATCAACCAATTTTGAAGACTCGTAAGTCCAGAGACTACTCATTTGTTAAGAACAATCACAAGAATAAACATAGCGTTATGGCTACTAACCTAGATACAAAAGAAGTGACTCATTTCGATAGCATGCATGCCATTCAACAGCATCTTGGAATCAATGCTGGTATTGTTAAAATGGTTTGTGAAGGTTTGAACCAATGCAAGACAGGTATCTCGAAGAAGGACAAGTGTAGATACACATTCAAGTATATCGCGAAAGAAGACCTTCCCGAAGGCTATAAGAGATCGCCCAACATTAGACCAAAGAAGCAAAAGTGAGACGTAATGAGAGAATAATAATGAATACCAAGTGAATTGAAACTTAGTACTAATATAATGTAGGAGCACTCCTATGGTATATTAAAGTGAAAATCGAAGAAGTATGGTTATCATTGTGACTGACGTTTAGGTGAATAGATACCAACCCAAACCTGCTGCAGCAATAGTCAATGCAATTAGATTGGTTTCGTGAGATGATGTAGTTGGCTTGATGTCTAAATTTGTTTCATGAGATGCTGGCAAATGTATAGCTATATTTGGCTTAGTTTCCTGATGTTGATGAGGTAGGTCGATCTTTGAATGGCCTATATTGTGTCGTATTCCTACAGGCTTTGCTGTTACGTTTAGTGAATCGTTTGAGCCGAATGTCATGCCACTATTTGCTTTCATTAGCTCGTTGCTGTATCCTACAATACTCTGTGTATTTATGATTAAATTACATGGCATCAACCAAATTCCTGGAGCAACGGCTAGGTCAAGTCTTAGCTTTGCCTCTTGAACAGCCAGTTGGTATCGTTGTATGCTCTTCGATATATTTCCCTCAATTATGGAACTCTCGAATAGTACCAACATCTGTTGTTGCGTTTCAATGGCACTACCACCAGTACCAATAATAGTTGATCTCGTAGTGACTTGGGAACCTAGTATGCAGTAAACAAATGCCTCAACTGATCTATTCAATCTAGCCATTCCGGATTTGGTTAATCCATGACTTCCATCATTAGCAAACCAAGAATATTGATTACCTTCATGAACGTCGTTACGGATGAATGAAATGAGGTTTCCTTTATTGGTTTTGCCACCCTCATCTTTGAATAGTTCACCATCTGGACTTGGATACATGTTGGCATCTATATCGTATCCACGAATCGTATGAACGTTTTGGTAGCCATCATCATATAGTAGGAAGATGTCTCCTAAGCCATGATTACTACCTCCCTTCCACCTGAAGTCAGGATTCGTAGGAAGATTGAATTCGTTGCATAGTCGTTGGAAGGCAACTTTGCTATAGTGATTGTCTGTTTGCTTGAATGTGTGATCATTCGGTAATGGCGTTCCCAACTCATATAGGATTCTTCGTATGGTAAAGTAAACATGGAATTTGACGAATGATTGAACTACTGGAGGATAGCGTTCATGTAAGCTGACTCCACAACCACTAGTAGCACACCATACAGCGAAGTTCAATTGTTGTGGCCAATATCCAAAGTCGGGTTTACTCAACCAATGTTTTGACTGTTTAGCAGATTTGAAAGTCACTGTACAATCTTTGAAGATGTTTCTAAACTTTATGATAAAGTACTGAGTTGGGGAAACGTATATCTTTATTTCTTTCAATGATGGTACGATATCCAAAGCTGGTTGTGTAAATGAGATTCCAGGGATTGGATACTTGTGTGTAGTTGGTAATAAGGAATCTGGAAATGATGTTGGTGGTTCTAGAGCTATTCTCATAGCCTTCTTATCAGCATTCGTTAAGGAATTAGGATCATCAATGAATTTCTTATCACCCCACACACCATGATCCATATTTGGTCCTTTGAAGTATACGTTATAATAAGTAGTACCATATTCTTCAGTGGCTTCCTTATAGAATCTACTTAGGTCAGCATTAGGATAGCGTTGTTTGAAACTATTCCATATTTCAATCAATTTCTTTGAAGCCATATTTATGATACGAGACAATGTTTTATATCATTTAGTATTTTTCATATCTAAATTTATGAATGAAACCTCCATAAGGTGTTACATCATAGGAGTGCGTTATTTCTCTAGTTGTTTTAATAGTTCCTGTTTTACTTCCTCTCGTATTTTCTGTGTATCGGTTCTTTTTTTCTCTATAGTGTTGGTTCTTTTTTTTAATTCCTCTTTTCGAGTATTTTGTCGGATCTCACATTTCAAGTCTTCATACTTATTAAATTCAACCATAATCAATTCGAATTCTGTATCACTGATCTTGTTATCATTTAATGCTTTCGATACTATGTCATGTATTGTGTTTAGTTTTGCCTTTCCTAACATTACGGTTTTTTCATGTTTGGACACCTTCTTAGTTAGAGCTTTAGTAGCTGTTGCAGAAGAAGCTGAAACTAGACCACACAAACCACCAACTACTCCTACTGGGAGTCCAATGGCAGCACCAAACCCAGTCAAAGAAGTCGCTACTGCAGAACTTGTTAAGATAACTGAAAGTATGCCTGCACCTACAGAAAGATTGTGGGTTATTCCTCGTATTCTAACGTATTTCTTCCGTACCTTTTCATAATGTTTTATTTCGGCTCCTAATTCCGATAGGACCGTATTTACCTTATGAAGTCTAAAATTTTCTCCAGTGACTTGTAGTGGTATATCTGGATAAATCGAATCGTAGTCAACCATATGATTAATAGTAGCATCTTTTCGTTTAAACGATTTCTAATACCATTCTTATTGGGTATATATCAGAATCTATCATGTTACCATAGTTGTCAGTTATCCACAAATGTACAATATTTATACAACCTATCTTTACGATATCGATATGGTTATTAGGAGTGTGAGTTATCTTGCCTATATTTGATTCTATAGTTGTTAGTATTTGTTTATGCTGATTTACTAGATCGCAATTTATTTGTATGGTATAGTCCTTATTTATTATGATCTCATTTGCAGTATTCCTTATTAGTTTAGTATGTGTCGTAAGTAGTTTGGATAGTATATTGTTGAATTTTATATCGATTATAGGAATTATGTATGCTCTATCTCCTACTATTTCCATACTTATTGGTTTATAGTAGCATGTCATTTTACTTATTATTGGTATGATAGTTTCTATGGTGTAGTGTCCACTAGGAATATTCAATATGACATCGTCAGTTATATTTTGTATTGTACCACCATCTGGAAGATTGATTGCTTTATTGATCGTAATTTCTTTTCTAGTACCTACCTTTAGTATCTTATTGATACTAATTAGTTTAGATAGACTGTTATTTAATACGACTTCTTTAGTAGTGATTAGATAGTTTCTATTAGCTGTATTTAATAGTAGATGTACTGCATACGATTGATTGACATCGTTTATGGTAGTTCGTATACCTAATAGATTATAGCCTAATTTTGCTTTCATTGTATATAGTGTGTTACCTCGACTATCGTAGATTATACCATCGTTGTATATTATACCAAATTCGCGAAATCTAATAGCCATACCTGTGTCTATAGTTAGTTCCGTACCAAGTAGGATAGCTAGGCTGACATTGAGTTTTATTTTTCTATCAGTTTCGATAAAGTATGATCCCTTGGATTCATATATGTTTATCGCCATTCTTATAGATATCGAACCATCAATTATTTTCTCAGTATGTGGCATTACCTTTTTGAATGCATTATTTATACCATCTATATCGTAGAATCCTTTGGGAATTCTATACATTTCCAAACCGTTTTCATTATATATTATGCCATCGTCTCTTAGATTATATATTTCGATCTTATTTCTACTATCTTTCAGAAGGGTTGTATTAGTGTGTAGGAATGATGCTAAGTTATTATTTAGTTGTACTTCTTCACTAGGTATTAGATATGCTGTGAATATGTTTTTCGGTTTAACTTTTCCATCGAAAGTAGTAATCATAGTATGTGTTTCTAGGATTTCTACGTATATTGGTACTCTTAGGTTTTTAGCTCTTATTATTGCATCTAACTTTGTGATATCGTAATTACCAATAGGGAAATGGTATAGTTCTCTACCGATAGCATCATGTATTTTACCAACTGTCGTAAGGTCATATGTATTTGTAATATTGATCTCTTTTCGCTGTTCTGATTTCATATATTGAGTAGTGTTTAGTAACTTAGATAATTCTAAACTCATCATGATTTCCTTATTAGGAGTAATGTAAGTTCTATTATTTATGTATTCTATGTGGAATAATTTCTTAACTTTAATATTGGTCTTGTCTATGGTATCTTTTAGACTTTCAAATGTTTGGAGTCCTTTGGGAAATCGATACAATTCGATATCCCAAGTATCATAGATTAAACCATCATTGATAAGATTATATGAATTATTCATAAAGTTGCAGCTAACTAGTGAAATATATTTTGTTGGTTTTATTGGATGCTCTAAATATATAGTATTATCACATTTCTCATTTTCAACATATAGTATCACCATTTATTATTAGTATTATCAATTTAGCTCTAAATGATATTTAATACAACCCTCATTGGATATATTTTAGAACTCATCATATTATGATTACCATCTGTTATCCACAATCGTAGGCTATTAATATATTCGACCTCTCTAATACCAATATCAAGTGGATTATTAGGAGTATAGGATACCTTCTCTCCTTTTTTATTTAGTTCCAATGACGTTAATATTTGAGAATATTTAGTTTCTTTTATAACTTGCGTTGGATCAATGAGATCACAATGAATGTATACGACATTAATCTTAGTAATCTTGATCTCATTTCGAGACCCTATTTTTAAACTCTTATTAATAGTAAGTAGTCTAGCTAAACTATCATTTAGTATGACATCAACAGTAGGAACGAAATAGGCTTTATCATTTGAAATTTCTATACCGATTGGTTTATCACCAATTGAAATAGCTTTACTTATGGCAATCTTAAAACTTTCTATAGTATAGTCTCCTTGAGGAATACGAAGTCTTATGTTACCTTGCATATCGGAAATTATGCCTTCACTCATAAGATCATATAAATTATTATTAAAATTACAGCTAATCAGTGAAATGTACCTCTTAACTTCAACTGGATACTTGAGATATGTGGTCTCATCACATTTTGTCTTTTCAATGTATAGTACTACCATTATACTATGTAGTCTATCTTTTATTTTTATATCTTTCTACGAAATAAACAACTACAGCTACGATAAGAAGCCATGCATTTTTAGCCAAAAAGCTAACGACTTCTCCAGCTGTTCTAAAAATAAAGGATGCGATTGCTCCAATCATTCCAGGCAATAATTCACCTAATTTCTTTCCAATAGTTTTCAAACCATTTCCAAGACCTTTTGCAACAGATGATAGTCCACTTGTTAGACTATTAACAATTACTCCAATAGTAACTCCAACAGCTGTTAGGACAGCAATGGCTGTAAAACCATATTTTTTGAATATAGCTTTTATACGATCTCTTAGAGACATGCGTTCTTCTATTGCTTCATTCACATGTTCTAACTGTTCAATCTCAGCTTGTTTTTCTATGATCTGTTCTCGAAGTGACTTATCTAGATGTCCTCTAACGTCTTCACTTTCAGCTTGGGAAATGTTGTCTATCTCTTCCTCTAATTGCTGAACTTTTCGTTTGGACCTTAGTATTCTTTCATTGATGTCATCAACGATTTTTGCAGCTGGCGGGCCTAGATCTTTTATGATTGTCTTTGGTAGCTTTTCATTTAGCTCACCTGCCATATTGAATAGTGGATAGTATTTTCCACCTAGTCTCTTATACTTTACCATGACTCTATCGTGTTCGTCGATTGTAGCAAGGAACTTCACTTTATTCGGATTGATGCTAGGATACTTGTCTCTGATCCTATCCCAAGCAATGCTTACCTTATCTTCCTTATTCACTAATTGTGTTTTAGAATCGCTATCCCAAAATGACGTTTCTTCTGTTGAGTGGTGTCTAGTATAAGGTTTGTTGTTAGTCGATGTCATGTTAGCCATTTCATAGTATTCATCATCAGTATATTCAGGATAGTCATTACCTTGATCAAAGGGATTCTTAGTGTCGGTATCTGTATCAGGATCGAAATCCATATGATTAATAGTACGGAATTGCTTTTTATATGAATTTAGAGGCCACGTATGTTATCGCCATTATGCCACCACCAACGTATGCCATTTCGTATTGTCTTTGGTCATTGCTTGGTTTGTAGTAATTAGATAACTGTGGCTCATTCAAATTGAAGTCTGGATGCATTCTAGCATATAGCTTGAAAGCATTGTCGACCTCTTTGTCGTTATCATCAGCTTGAATTCTGTTATTGTATTTTTCAGACAGCCAATCTTGATATTCTCTTTTCTTCTTCTGCCACTCACCCATGTCGTGTTGGTATTTTTCTAGAGCCTTATCATGTCTAATTCGTTCCTTATCTCGGTCATCATGTGATAGATACTTAGCTAAATAGGATCCTCTATATGTCTTATAACGTGATTTATTTTAAAGTGACTTGGGGATTATCTTCTTATCTTCGAGGTAGTCTTTCAAGTAAATGCTTCCAGACAGTACTAATACCCACTTTCCGTAATTCGTAATGCTAGAGGATGGATCGTTTAGGAATGACTCTTTCATCATCTTCTTGCTAAGATAACCAATAGCAGCTGAGGCTCCAACCAGAATCGATGCATCTGTGACTGTCTTGACTAGTTTGTTCTCAACCATGATATTATACATGCCATCTTGACTTTAGATGAATGCTATTCCATTCCTACTTTATGAATAATGGTCTTCGTTGATGGTATTACTTCGCTTTCTTCTATCGTATTATGTTCTATCGTATCTTCATGCTTAGTGTCATTTACTTTATCGTTTCTATATCTGAAGAATAGATCCACGACAGTCAAGCCTATTCCAACTATAACTCTGGTATGTAGTTCGAGTATGATTCTTCTTGTTGTGTGGGTCCTATTTCAATAGCCTTCTTTGCTTTCCTATGGTATTCAGCTAGCCGTTTACCAGCTTCGACCTTCCTGGGATCTTTCACTTTAGATATTGGCTTGTTGATTTCCGGTTCCTTAGTAATTTGTTCACTAACATCCGACATAGCACTATAACGTATTATCGTAACTAGTGTTTATATCAAGAGTTCACTCAAGAGATAGTCAAGAGATTCCAACAGTGTTATCAATAGATAGTCAAGAGACATTCAAGAGATTCCAACATTGTTGTCAAGAGGTTCCAACAGATAGTCAAGAGATCATCAAGAGACGTTCAAGGATTGCAAGAGATCCCAACAGATAGTCAAGAGACCTTATGGAAGTACTTCTTATGTCTATTCAATGTATAACTCGAAATGAACTTCCTCCTACAATGAATGCATAAGACGCGAATATTACGGCAATAGCTATCTACTTCTCTAATAGCTATGTCATAATCGTTGGAAACTATGCACTTGTAACCATTTTCTTCGTACCTTTTCAATAACTCTGTTTGCTCATTCGATATAACGCCATTGCATTTGGGAGTCTTGAATTCTATACATAGACCTCGATACTTCATATGGTAATTATCTAGAATGAGATCTGGTTGTCCCTTCATATAGCCTTTCTTATAAGAGTCGATTCTTCTCGTAGCTGTGGTTTGGTTTTCGCCAAGTCCAGGAACCATTATAACATTAGAATGAAAACGTCTGATGTATTGCACCACTTTCGTATGTAGATCGTATTCATCTTCTATCTTGAACATTAGTGTATTCGGATTGTTGAATATCGCATAGTGCTTGTGTTTTCTAATAGATGGCAGCACTATCGATGTCACCCAATTCTTGAAATTCTTAGCTGATTCTAATCGTGAGCCAAGAATTAGTGAATATAGGCCACTTTCACTGATTAATACTAGATGTCTGGTTTGGCCTGCTCTGGCAACGGGGTAGGTTTTCTTATCTTCTGGTTCAACATGTTTTCTTATTGCTTGGTCGGTATCGATATAGCCTAATGCTGATGCGATGTCTTTTGCTATGAAGTATGTGCTCTGTCTATTGTCAATGAATGCATTGATATGAAGTCCAAAATTGCTACTTTCAAATTTTCTATTGGTCAATGCCATGTTATGATATACTATGTGGATGAATCTTTAACAGGAGGACCAACATTAACGTGTTTTGCAACTTGGACTAAACCGCTCGCTAGAGCTACCATGCGACCACCTTTCAATACAATATATCCGGCAATGCTAGTAAGTTCTTGTTTGACCAATTCGTTCATTTGCAAATCCTTACACAATTCTTCTTCATCATCTATAGAGAGCATACGAGAAAGCAATTGCACAGTAGTTTGTATAGCTGTATCTACTAAGCCGTTGGTAACCTTGCTTCCCATGATGATTTGATAACGATTGTAGTACTTTTCAACGTCCTTTGGAGATAGTTTCTTGACATCACCTAGACTCATATCGATACCAATGAATTCATTGATTGTTCCTAATACAGCCAAAATCGATAGAGATTCACGCTTATCTTCAATATCGTTTTTATCGTATGTCTTCTTAGCAGCAACTGCTGTTGATACTTTCTTAGTAGGTTTCTCTACTACTTTTTCATCAACTGTGGTAGCGTTATCATTCATGTATTCTTCAACTATTGACATCTCTACTCTACTATAGATTGTATATACCAAATATCGCTTATATCAGTTGCAATACATCAATAAATACGATTCTCTTGTAATTATCGATTAGCAGAATTGAAATGAACTCATATGCAGATACTATTTGCTTCATGCATGTCGCTCCAGCAATGATAATGGAACCACTTGTAAACACGAATAATGATATCTTTCTCTTTCTGAGATCGTCTTCATAGTTGTACTTGATGTTAACGCAAGCATGTCTATCGAGATTGCATCTAGCTTCTATGCCTATTTCCATAAGGTATTTGTAGAGAAGCATTCGATCTACAACAAATCCAATATTGAATACGCAGTTTAGCATGCATATCTTGAAATCGCATATGTTATCAATGGTTAGTGGTTTTACGTTGTCAACAAAACGGCTCATTATTAGCTTCTTGTTTGAATCAACAGTTGCGACAATTGATCTTAATTTCCAGCATAATCTATCAAGGACTTCAACGATTCCCTCTATGCTCTTACAGCCAGTCATTTGTATAGATCCATTCTTGAACAACTTCGCATTTACATATTTATCGTCATAGTCTGATTTCATGCTAATAGTGGCCTGATTGAAGAAACGCTTCTTAGGCTTCCTCTTTTTTGAAGTTATTTCATGCATGTATTTCGATATGTTATCAATATTGAACTTCACGCCACTAAATTTGCATACTATCGTCATAGTTGATATCTTCAAATCATCGTATGGAATAGTCAAATCGTGTTCTTCAACTGTCGACTTCTATTACTATATATTATAGATTATTGCTTATGTCCATTTGCATGAGGTATCTCTAGATAGCATTGGAATGGATGTCTTAAGCATATGCAAATCTTAGCGTACTTTTCTGATTTCAGCAGTTTGATGAACTCCTTCTTGTATTCAAGATCTAGGTCTCCTGAATAGTCATCGAACAATGTCTTCATGCTAATTTGACTTGGATTATAAAATGAAATCACACAAGCTACGTTCTCTCTGAAGGCTTTCGCTATTGATGTAAGCTGCTGAGACAGCACCCAAATGGATATTCCAATGTGTCTACCTGAAAACGCGAGATCAATAAAGTGGTTAGATCGCTGTTTTAGATCTTTTGAAAACGCACAATCATCTAAGATAATCAGTGTATTAGTATCAGAAAATAGATCCTTACAGCATGACAACAGATCGTCTATTTCATCGATGTTGCTAGCGTCTGGTGACAGGACAATGAAACGTTTATCACCCTTTGCAAAATCGTGGTATATCTTATTGTGACTATATGTAGGACAAATCAAAACAATGTATTCAAATTTATATCTATACGAATTTCTCAATTGACTAATCAAATACTGTGTCTTACCACTATTTGTTGGGCCTACAATCAAACAGTGAAATGGTATCTCATCTACTAGCTCTTCCATGTATAATTATCTAGTCACGATATGTCTTAATACATTATCGATTGTAGGTTAGAGTTCATAAGACTGAACAGAGCATCACCTACTACGAACATGTAACATGTAATTGCAGTTCCAGTCTTTCTCTTGATCTCAAGTCTCACTCCATCTCGCGTGTTGTTTAGCTGGAGACCTGATCCATGAATATTGTTATCAGAGTAAGTTCTCAGATCAACCCACAATGCGCACTTATCGTTAGCGTAAAAGTCTTTCTGATTGAGGTTTTTTTGAAACGTCTTCTCACAGAAGTCCATAAGTCAGATGGTAGCATACCCTTGGAGTATAGACGATTAGGAAGACCATCAATATCGATATGAACTGATGTGATCTTAGGATTAGCGAATTTTTCCGAGTCTCGCGCTCCTCCTGTATAGGCTTCAATAAACAAGCATAGTATACCCGACATAGACCTCCTAGGCATATTGATGTGTTCATTGATTGTGCTATCACTGGACTTGATATTGAAAGTCTTGTGGAGTGTGATATTCTCATAGAAGAATCCTTTACCAACTTGATAAGCTGATGCTGCCTCACGTGCTAGATATTCACTAGAGATGCATGAATATTCCAACTCCATGTTGCTGAGTTTATAAGTTGGAGGTATCGTGGTGTCGCTATATATTACGATATCGGATATAGGTGCAAGAGTAATTTCAAATATGAGGGCCTGTGATAGCGCTTTTGGATAGAAGATTCCATGACTGTCTAGAATAGGATGGTCTAGAGGTATCCTATACTTTGTTCCATGGATTGCTGCTATAGCTATATCTTTATCATCAGAGCCTTTGTCACCTGCACTAGTTCTATGCTTCCTGATATCTTCAGTTGAGATTCCTTGTCGTAGCTTATCATCGCGTTCTTCTTTCGATAAGTATAAATCGTGATATGTTTGAAATAGATCATAACGTTGAGTGTCCTGTAGCGTTTCGCCACCAAAGAGAACCTTGAATCTACTCACTAGATTTCTTCCTACGTTATTCACGAGAGTTCTATTTGCATGGCCTGTAACTATGATATCAAATAGTATAGCTACACTACCAGGAACAATGACGATGTTTTCTGATAGCTTCGGGATATTTACGTACAAAGTCTCTCCTGGACCTGCTGACGATGGGTTCATAGTGATTCGATTCAATGTGTTCTCAGCTTTCAAACCGAATGGTTGTTTAGAAGATCTATTAACGTCTAGTATTTCTGAAATCGATTGTTGATTTGACATACTACTATAAGGATCTATCCATTCTTGACTTTATATGAATTTGAATAGGAAACTCTCCAATATATATTACTCTACCAAAGGCTATTGGAAAGGGTATTCAGCAATCCATAAACTAACACAAGCTTCTAGCATTAGTGAAGACATTACTAAAAAGTGGCTTGAGAAACAAGCAATTTGGCAAATATACTTACCAGCTCCAGAATACGTTCCAAGACCTCATTGGGACATCTCGAAACCTAATCAGATCCATCAAGCAGATCTATTATTTCTACCACATGACACCATAGGAAGAAAGACTTACAAATATGCATTAGTAGTCGTCGATGTCGCTAGTCGATACAAAGATGGTGAGCCATTGGCTTCAAAAGAATCGAATGAGATCTCGAAAGCTTTCACCAGAATATATTCTCGAAAATTGAAATGGCCTATGACGCTGATTGTTGATGCTGGTAGAGAGTTCATGGGATTGGTAACAAAACTAATGGATAAGCATGACGTTACCATTCAAAGAAGTGAACCTGGTAATCACAGAGCTCAAGCATTTGTTGAAAGAGCAAATAGAACACTATCAGAGAAGCTATTTTCATATCAATATGCTCAAGAAATGCTTATGGATGACAATAGATCTAGAAAATGGGTAAAACGTTTGCCTGCAATCTTCAAATCTCTCAATAGCGAAATTACTAGGATAACATCAAAGGCGCCATATGATGCCATCAAAATGAAAGAAGTGGACACAAACAAAAGAGAGTATAAGATAACTATTGGCTTAGCTGAGATTCGATTACCATCAGGTGTACAAGTTAGATACCTCTATGCTCCAGGTGAACAAGAAGGTGGTAATAATCGACGTGCTACCGATCCTATTTGGTCAATTGAAATTTACAACATTTTGAGAACTATAGTATCAACCAATCAACCTGTGATGTATTTCCTATCTGAAGGAGCTCCAAAACGTTCTTTCGTTAGAGAGGAATTGCAAGTCGTTCCAAACGATACTCAATTACCACCAGATAGCATTCTCAAATAGCAGTCCAGAAATTGATTGAATTACATTGCTGAGTACCGTGAACAGCATGTGTACCATCAACAGAGGCCTTCCAAATAGCATATTACCAAAGATCATATGATAGCTCACATATGAGTATATATAGTCCAATTCATTTTTTATAACCAATTGCTAGAGTGTGGATTCCATCCGATTGTATGTCTCGTTTATCATCATCACAGCTAAGAGCAATTTTGTTGACGGTTTCAGTATAGATCTCATGCTCATGACTTCGTATTACATTCATTTTTCTCGTGGAGGATTCTCGTTTGAATAGGCAGTTCTTATAATCTTCAAATGCGATGTCATTTTTTACAACAGATCGTTTGATTCCCTTGCATCTTTTCGATTCTTTTTCATCAACTTTGTAGGAATACAATTTAGCTCGTAAGCCAACAAATTCATTTATTTCTTCACCAGCAGCTTCATCTTTCATCATACCAATTACTTTCCTATTGATTCCAGTTGCAATTCCTGATGGATGATCTTCAGGATAGTTAGATGTATCGAATTTAGTTTCAATATCTTTCTCAATATCCTTATAGAAGTCTTCCGTTTCGATTTCATACATCAGTGAGTCAGTATCAGTGAAGAGAAGTTGTGCTTTGTTTTTGTATTTCGTTTTGATATATTTATAGTGAAAATCATACATAAGGGTTTTACTTAGGTCTAGAATAGACATACCAACATAAATTGGCTTGTTGAATACCAATTCAGTCTTACCCATGTGAATAGCAGCAAGGTTCTCCGAGAATATAGTTCGACCCTTATAATTAGGCTGGCAAATCAATTTGTTAGCCTGATCATTTCGAGTGACCAATCGAATATCTTTCCTATGACGAACGTTCTCCATTGTTTTGCCAAAAACACTGTTATTCATCAGTTTGAAAAAGTCTTTTTCAAAGTCATTTGAAGCATTAGTTCGTAATTTCGTATTTAGATCAATGTACTTCTTCATCCAATTAGACTCGTCGAATTTGATACCTCGATGAATCAAAGTTATTTTCAATCCTAAATTTATATACGTTTTCAGTGCTTGATGATGCAATACGTATTTCTTCTTGTTATTTAGGTTTGGAACGAGTTTCTCAATTCCATTAATTTCCATTCTCTCAGGAGCAAGTGGATATCCATTATGCAAATCGTGAATATTCTTTGGGTATTCTAAGTCCACTTCTAGTATACACGGATGGTCTATCCAATTTTTCAATTCTTTACTAGACATCCATTGGAAGTGAGACGTTGGAATCTCTCGCGACATTGCCCATCCGTATAAATTATTCGCATCTAGGTACTTGATAAATGTCGATTTCTCACTCTTATCGAATTCTTTCATGTAGCAGTTATTAGCTTTTGCATAACGTTTTGAGATCATTGATACGCCGCCACGAATTCCAGCTTCAAACATGAGAACCATATCAGCATCACTTAGCAGCTCAAGTTGGATTTGAGTAGATTTCAGCAAAGCATCCCACGATAAACCTGGAAGAGTATAGTACCAGCAGGGGTCAAGCTTATAATGATTCATGCAAACGTCCCTGAAATTCTCGAATACGTCAGCAAGAAGAACGACATCGGATTTCAAGTATAAATCATGGTACTGTCTCATAGTCTTAATCTTGAATGTTTTCCATACTTTTTTCGCATGCTTGTAGTCTTCATTTGAAATACTCGAATCATTCAACTTAGAATAGAAGCATTCTTGTGGTGGCAATTGTCTTTCCTTCATTCGTTCAAGCGAATTCATGTAGTCATATGGATAGATTCCTTTTCTCAATAACAGATCCAATTGCTTTCCATCGTAGAATGTACTCAAGTTCCTGAATTGCTGCTTATCAAGATTATGAACTAGCGAATCTAGACTTAACGCCATGAACTTGAAACTGTCGACAAATCGAATCTCTCTATTCACAAAAATGGTTTTGTCTTCTTTCTCAAATTTGTCAACTACTATCGATTTCTTGAATGAGATGTATTTCTCCTCATTGTTAGGAATGCAATCTACTTTTCCATCTGAGACTCCAAGATTTTTGATGAATAAATGAGCATCGTATCCAGCAAGGTTGTGAAAAATCACTGGAATAAATTTTGGAATCTTGTAATTCAAATTGCAATCGTTATGAGCCGCACCTCGATAGTTTCCATTCAAATGGTCGTGATCAAGCACTTTATCATCAAGTAACTCTAACCCACAGATATGACAACTTATAGCCTTCTTATAGTCTATCTCGTTTTTCTTGGTCATTTTGACTTTCTTGTGGTACTTGAATTTCGAGTATATCATTTTCACGGATTCTTCAATTGCCTCAACGAACTTCATCCCAATATCTTCATCCTCGTTTTTAGCTGTGTATTTCACTATCTTAGGTTTGAATATCTTATCGTCGTAGCATTTTATCATATAGCAGTAACCAGATGGCTTGTGCATTTGATATCGTTCAATATAGCTTCTATCTTCGTTTGGCTGACATGACGATATCGATTCAGTGAAGCATTCGAAATCCGCATAGATAACAAATGGAACTCGCATTGAATTGTTGATGTTCTTGAACTTCAAAAAAGTGTCTTTCTCTGGTAACGATATTTTCACAGCGTCGTGATTCCTACAGTACTCTGAATGCTTGCGTAGACTCTTATCACTCTTGAATGAAATTATACATCGTTCGCAATAATATCGCATATGACTATTCTTGTTCAAATCCATCGATAACAATCTCGACATATTTTTTATCCAGCAATAATGATTCGTTTTGTCATTCGAAATCATGAGCAAATTTATCGTTTGTTCTCTATTCTCGTTTTCGCTTATTCGAAGTGGATATACTTGAGCGTTTTCGTATCCATATACGTTAATCGCATATTTCGGATTGTTCCTCTCGAATTTGCTGATCTTGTCTAATTGCATTGGAAACTCTATTCCTTTCCAATTCAATTTCTCAGCATTCGATCTCATCATTTTAGTGATCTTTTCCTGATCTCGATTCTTTGGATATACAGCCTCAGTCACACACCACTTGAAACATTCATTATCATCATTTTTCATATTGATGATTGCTTTCTTCAATTTGAGCTTCTGTGGAAGGTCTATGTAGGACTTAGCAGCTATAGGTTGATATTTATCGATATGGATATCTAATTGAACCACTTTACTGAAGATCCATCCTGAGCCTTCTTTTTGAAATTTGCTTATCTTCTCTTCAATGTTTCCTGATATTCTCGAATATAGCTCTTCTAAATTCGTTGATGCAGTAACGATTTCGACTTTTGAATGAAAATGTCCAAATGTGGATATTTCCTTCTTTATGAATTTGCATTCTAGAATCAGTTTAATTTTGATTGGATTTTCTTGCTGTTTCAATAACTCAATAAATCTATCCTTGCTATTTGATAGAAACGATTTCGAGTCAGTCTTTTCAGTACCTTCAATTCGATACGTTGACAAGTATCCTTTCAATGCAGACTTCTGCTTTTGTATATTGGGAGTGGTTTTCTTCAGCTTGTCGTAGATATCGTTGACTGTCTTCTTCAATGCTTCTACTCTTTCGTTAATAGGCTTCTTAACCTCAGGTGGAACATATGCCATGATCCAATCAGCGAACTCATTTATTCGTTTTCGAACTGTCTCAGCAGTCGTTCTCATCGTAGTTTGGGCTACATTATACACAGCTTTCATAGGTTTCAAAATTGGAACATCGATCTCCAGAATTGGTTGATTCATTATTCCCGTCATAGTATTCTATAATCAATACCCCCTTAAGTACCTATCATTCTAGGAAAAAACGATGAAATCACTTCCAAGAATTTCTGGAAAGTGTCACACCTATATTTCCGAGAATTGGATCACCAAAGAATTCCAGGAAATGTGCCACGCCCTAGAATGTGCCACACCCATATTTCCGAGAATTGGATCACAAGAAGAATTCTAGGAAACGCACGAATCCAAGGCAAGATGTATAGTAGTAGTGAATGGCTGGTTATGGCGCATGGCTCAATTATTCATTGCCTAAAGACTCGAGCCTCGAGTATTTCCGAGAATTGGATCACCAAAGAATTCCAGGAATTTGTCCACGTGATAATTGACCTTGCCCACGTGATTATTTCCGAGAATTGGATGCCTAATTCCAGGAACCGCAAAAAGCGCCAGAACCGGCCATTCACTACTACTCACAGGAATCCCAATTTTGGTTCACATATTCCGAAGAGAGGCCTGCGGAGGAGGCTAGCACAATGTATTATCAAAGCTATTTTGGCTGTTACAGCTTAATGTATACATACATTTATATGTAAATGCTTGTAATTAAACAATATATACACAAAACAAGAAACAAACCAGAGTTGAATTGTGTAATGGACCATGCTCAGCAACAAATAGATAGTACAATTTTGATAATACTCATCCCAGACATCTTGTCAGATACAGTGTATTATCAAAATTGTACTTTCTATATATAGTACATTTTGACAATGCAACATGCAATATAATTATTTTAGTTGAGATATATTGTAAGACACATAGAGCATTTACTGGATTATTATTACACAGTCATTTCAGTTTCTGTTAAAAAAAAAAAATTACATGTACTCACTGGACATGTAAGTGTCATGTCATAACAAGGACCTGCACTATAAAAGTAGCCTGGCCAGGCGAAACACAATACACAAAATGTACAATGTATGCCATACATCCCAAGGGAAAGACCAGAAACAATTGGTTGTAATTAGTGTATTGTGTTTAGCCTGGCCAGCTACTTTTATAGTACAGGTCCTTGTTTAATGTATAAATAATCCTATTCAATGACCTTTTACCACAGGTGTCCCAATATCAAAGAGAGTTCTATGTGTTTTATATAGTTTTGCAAATACAAAAATTAAAGTAACTCATTTGGAAACTTTCTGTGAAGAAAAGGTTTAAATTCTTTTTCGGCTTTTTCATTTCCCTTTTCTAACGGCTTGATGTACTTGCTAGGAACTGCCTCCCCTTCTTTGCATTTAACATCGGCCCACGGATATTTAAGAACGACATTACGACCTTTACATTCAAACCAGTTCTCCTTCAAAGCGAATTGTGCGACTTTGAGTTGATCATACTTTGAACTTGGGACCTGGTGTTTCCTGGTATTGTGTATATCAAAAGCTTCCCTGCTTTCATACATTGTTCTGTTCATCTCCAAAAGGTTCACACTACACGACATTAGTTCAACCATAGCAAATGAACTTTGTGCAGAGGCATATTGTTTGACTGGGCGAACAAGAAAATCCTCAACCCATTCGTCTCCAGCCAATTGTCTACCTTGCTTCCCTTGTAAATTTACGGTTCGATTTTGTTGGTACATTTTTCTGTACGCCAGAGGAAGCTTAGCCAAAGCATTCACACATTGTGTAAACGCTTCGTCCCTGTAATTCGTTTTTCCAACCTGTACGTACAAAGGAGGGCACATCATCCATACACCTTCTATGGCAAGACCATTCCCATACCGAACAGATTCTATGTACCATTTGGTAATAGGCATGAGATCGTTAATGAATGTTGTGTGATAAGAAAAAACCTCATCCTCAGATATGTGAATAGAAGTCCATTCTCTAAGTTTCTCCAATAACACCTCGTTGTGGTTTCCATTTCTTTTTAGACATTCCTTTAATTCTTGTTCACTTGGGAAAAATGGGGAATTTTGGAATGTTTTGATCATGGCAATAGAAAGTCCTTCGTCGTAGTCGAGGAGTGCCTCTTCATTGTTGTAGTAGTTATTCTCTTTGAATTTAAGCTTGAATGAAGATGGATTGACTGTTGACCTCTTCATGACTTTTTCAGTGGCATTCCAAAAAACCCCAGGGCCTGCAATTCTTGCTATTGATTCGTTTATGTATCCTCGATTGTGAAAATCGCCTCCGCCTGGCACATGGGTTCCATATTTATCAGGGCAGCGATTAGCACAGGTCTGCAAAGTGACTGTATTCTTTTGGTCCCCAACGTTAATATCCAACACGCGTGCAAAGTTCACACCTCCTGCACACTTCATTTCCTATGAAACATTCTCTGGTCTTTTGAAAGATGAGGCTATATGTTCGTATACATCGTGTTGCATGGACAATTTCTTGTTAATCTCATTTTCCATCGTTTCATCATGCCTTGTTTTTGCGATTTCCAATGGTGCCACAGTAGTCTCGTGAAGTCTGTCGTCCACCGACGCTCCCTCATCTAACAAGAACTTAGCGGCGTTGAGGTGGCCTTTATGCAAAGCTAACGTTAATGGCGTCTGGCCAATACCGTCTCTCTCATTAACCTTAGCACCAGAATAAACCAAACTCCTAACTAATCTTGTGTTCCCACTAAGTGCAGCAAGATGCAAAACATTTCTACCGTATTGGTCTTTCGCGGGAAACCAAGTTTGTCTGAGAGACTGAATTCGCTCAATTAGATTGTTATCATTGGTGACAACAGACGTTATATCCCTCAAAGTATTTAGGATTACCTTAGTCCTTCTATCCAGTTCTTCATTTACTTCATCTAAACCAACTTTCAATAGGAGAACATCCCAGGGCTCTGTTGACATTTTCCACGCTAGTGATTTCACGTGTATGTTCTAGTCACCAGGCTCCATGTTAAAACAAAAACCACACGAAGCTAAACGACTATGCCTGTGCTCAGACATTGTAACTGCCCTTTTAATCTCTTTGGTAGTATTAGCCTCCTCCGCAATCGAGTATTACGGGAAACATGAATTGGGCTTCCTGTGTATTTAGCAGGGAAAACCCCGATTATTTGAAAATCCCTCGCCTCAGGCTCTCCCTTGCCACATGAATCCCAATTCTGGTTCACTAAGTTCCGAATTCCGAAGAGAGGCCTGCAGAGGAAACTAAGTAAAGTTATATGGAATTAGTTGTTTTTAAAAGAAAACCCGGCTGTTCAAACAACTTCCTTTTAAATTTTTGGTAATACCCTATTTTGAATTTTTTTGAAAAAAAATAGAAAATAATTTTTGTTTTCTTTTTAAATAAGTGCGAGCCATTTTCACTTTTGAATTTGTTAACAATAGCAGTGGAACGTCATATTAAAAAGAAAACAAAATTTACTTTCTACTTTTTTTCAATAATTTTCAATCTAGGGTGGATTTGAAACCCCCAGCGGCACCCCCTACCCTAGCCTCCTCCGCAGGCAACTTTTTCCCAAGAGAGTTGCCTGCGGAGGAGGCTACCCCTACCCAAAATATGGTAAATTACCTCGCCTCCCGGATTAGAACCCCTATATAACTAACTCCCAGTATAATGAACCTATTCCTATATGTGGACAGTACTGAAGATATTTCAATATTTTAATAAAATATTCAATTTGATTAAGATGGATCATACAGTTCATGTGTTAATTAGACCGTTATGTCAGCTTCTGTATCGCTTTCTTCATTGTTTTCAAGCACGACAATTTGATCATAGTCTTGAAACTCATCATGTTGAGATGTGATGTCAACTTCAGTGTGCCTAAGAATTTGGTCATATTCCATTTGCTGTTCCTTGTGTCTTTCGAGCTTTTTCAAAAATGCATACCTTTCATATGCTCTGTCTAAGTCGAAGTCTTTACCAGATTTTTTTAGGGGTAGATACGTTGTGCTTGTTTTACATGGAAAGCTAAATTCTTCTGAAAACCTATCCAGGTTGCTAGCAACACCCAAATTAGTGCATTGGTTCTCATGGGATATGGGCAGAGGAAATATGTTAGTTTTCTTCTTTCCTTGTAAAGGAAATTCCTCATGTATTGCGGGAACCTCTATTATGTATGTTTTTTGTGGTTTTTCCATGGCTGCTGCTTCCTGCTGTAGTCCTTCGATTGTTGCAGAAGCTAACTCTCTGCAGTCAACTCTGACAGCATTTAGGCCAACGTTTAGCTTGCTTAATATGTTCTTCTCTTGAAAGGCCATCCAACTGTTGTAGTGTTCTTCGTTGCTCTCTTAAAACAGTAAAAGAGTATATATTTCGATAAATAGTCTTACTCAATATTAGATCACATAATAGCTTTCCAGAGGATTAAGTGTGTTTCTATGTCCAAATATTTTTGTTTTCATAAACAAATTTCGCAAGCATCCTTGTTAGACAGTGATCTGAATTGGGACAGCAAACAGGCAAGCTTACTCAATCTTTCAGGCATCTCTATTTAAACCAAAATGTCATTGTTTTCTATTGTTTAACCTAACCACACATATTGACTATTATATCTTATTTGATAATTTTTTTTAAATTATCCATTATTATATTGAGTGTTTTTAACCTAGTAAATACATTGGAATACCATAGGTTTATTTACCAATTTGTGTATCTGAATACACAAGCCCACTGACTTCTCTCTGAGGTTCAGTTGCAGTTTCACTTGAACTGAATAGATATTCGATGCCACCGATGTCTGCTTCCCTCCATCCTCTAACCGTGAAATCCCACATCTTTCTTGTTTCATTTTTTCTTGCAACTTTGATAGCCGTAGGTGTCGCATCGACGTTCTCATCAACTGCATGTTATCTTGATACGTTATAACAGGAATATCATCTGTAACACGTTGTTTAATAAGAGTCTTGTAGTGCTCTAATTGATTCTTTAGTACATCAGTTCTGTAAAGTACATAGCAACAAATTATAATAATTAAATGATAAATTTATATAGGTAATAGCATGGTACATGTACATGTTAGTGGTATTTTGCATAAATACCACAAGTGATATTGCCAGTAAAATGACTTACAATGTGGAAAATGATTCAGACATTACAAGATGTTGAAGAATGGAGATCATTGATGGGCCAGCCCCATAGCAAAGACATAGAAGACCAAAAAGCACAGGAATGTCATTCTCTCCATGCTGATCTCGGATATCCATCAAAGAACCCAGGAGATGGACAGCAGCTTTCATTTTCATTGACTGGGTCTTTTTTGAGTTCCTGCTTGTATTGGATGAAAGCACAAGTTGTTCTAGCATGTTAGATATGGTTGGGCATTCCTCCCTCATTTTATCAACAAGTTTGGCAAAAAGCAAGGGATCAAAAAGGTCTAACAAGTCCTTATGCTTGTCTCGAAATCCAAGGTTGAGCATTTTTTTTGCCTTTGCTACTTCAATCTTTATTTCATTGCGCTCTGCTAGAGAAAGCAGACCACCTAAAAGACTCCCATTGTCTGTAATATCTTTATATAGATTGATCAATTCCTGCTGCTTATCAATGATGGCATCTGCAGAACTCTGTGTTTCTCCAATTGTGTGTTGAAGTTGTTCTACTTTGAGCAATAGTTCCTCTTGCTCGGATGTCATTTTTTCAAATGTATCTTGCATAGAATAGAAACCTTTCAATATGTCGTTGAACTGAACAGGAAATTGTGATAATGAGGAATATATAAAGAAGAACAGCTATAATTATTATAGATGTTTATGATTTATCAACACCCCAACAGTTTGCAACTAAAATTTATAATAACAACCTTAAAATTATTGCAATTTATGGTATCAAGCTTGCAGTTGAATACCGGACAAAGTGCACAATGGTGCAAATTTAAGTACCTGTATTTACAACACATGAGAAATTTAACCGCCCTTTACATCTTGGTTGGGAACTTGTAGCACTGTCTGTGAATCAAGCAAAAAATAATAATGCATGTGCAGGAACCATGTGCAGTACGTATCTCACAAAGAGAAAAGAAAATAATGTAAAAGAACAACTCAAGGGAGCAACCTCAATGAAGATATTCATTTAGAATAAAGATATATTGTCAGTGCAATGTTACATGCATGAAAAGCAGAATTCATCTTGACAACATGTCTTTTTTAAAGAGAAAAATTTAGTGAGTGAGCCATTAAAATTTAATAATAAAAACCATAATAACTAGAGTGCACACCAAAAATCCATGAAACAAGTATAAACAATCACTACGTAAACAATAAAAATAGCACTATTTAGTAGTAATTAATTAGTTTATTAGATATTTCATGGGTTTATGGTGTGCACTCTACTACAGTTACAAATACACACTTGTTGCCCATTGAGTTTACCTTTTCTAATCTTTGCTGTTGGTGAGACCTGCTCTTGTTCTGGATGGGACCTACAGCCTGGTTAATTAATAATAATAATTTTAGCTTTAGGATGTAATTTATTGTTAAGTATTGTCAGTATTACAGTATTATATGATGTGCAGCTTGATATATCTCTTGATGAATCTAGTAGCTCCCACCTTTGGCAGACAGTATTCTTATCTTGAGACATATCGAAGCATAAATTGTGTACTAACCAGAATCAATACTGTGCATAGCCATAGGTTCATTTGTCTGTAGCTGTGTCTCCATTTTTTCAACAAAGGACAGTCCTTGGTAAAATGCCCTGTTGAAGGAAATGATGGTTGTGATTAACCGGCGGACAATCAGAGTCATTGAAATGTTGAACTACTTACTCTTTTCGTTTTCCTTTGTGCTTTTGCTTTATTCCGTATAGCTCGAATATGATAGTCAACACGGCAAAGCGCTCGCTCTTTGCTCCTGGTAGTTCAATCTCTAGTATCTGCAGTAACTCGTCAACTTGCACCTCAGTGGTTGGATTTCTCACAACAAGGCCCGAAAGCACTTCTTTCAGCTTCGTCTTAAAATGGTAACGCGACTGATTGACTATTAAAAAGCAAATAAAAATTAAAAAGTAAGGCTAATTTCTCCAAGCAGTGGATGGCAAATTAAGAGATCCGAGCATTAAATATATACAAGGCTAACCTTTCCGTTTCGTTCCTCCTGGTGTGACGATATTGCTCCTAAAGCGACTGCTGGGTAAGTTATATTTTGTAACTTCTTGGGATTCTGTCGAGTTGCTAGTTTTTATTTCACTTCTTCGCTTTACATCTTCATAGTCACTACTCAACTTCTTCAACTCAGATGTTTTATTTTCGATTTGAATTCTCTTACTTTTAACATCTTTAAGGATCTTCTTGTGCTCTAAACTACACACAGGAACTTTAGAATGAACATATCGCGGTATTTTTGATTTTAACTTTCTCGTTTGGCTAGGGGAATCTTCGCCGTCCGCCATGTTTACGCCGCCAACACGAATATGCCACTCTGCTGGAGTCGGCGGGGAACTTTTGTCACATCTACAATTACTTTGGGTACCCGGGGTGAATTTGGATGGCCCAACGGCTCGATTTTTTGCAGGCAACTCTTTCTCTTTTTCTCTTCCTCTCCCTAGGTTTTCTACTCATTTTTACCACAGGAAGCCCAATTGGTTTCTTCGTCTCGATCGCCACAGGGATCCCAATCCGAAAAATGTCCGAAATTTTTTCAGAAAAGAGTTGCCTGCGGAGGAGGCTGCATTTGAGGGTTATTTTCCTTTTTGTGCCTCCTGCTCTCTCGTTGGTTGTTGTACGATGCTTTATTCTTGATAAATAACGCTATTAAATTCGGAACACTTCTATTATTTTAGAGTGAAAGTCATTCGATGAAGCAAGGGTCGGTGGTCCCTTCATGTAGGCAACACATGAATTGCTATGAAAATACAATATAATTAACACAATACAAAACAATAGAACGAAATACACAACACAATAGAACACAATACACAATATAATTTGGTAGAAATTCATGTCTGCCTACATGGGCTTTTAAAAACCTTTGTTTTCGTCCGGTAACTGACTCGTTCTGAAACCAACCAGTGCGAGGCTACCGGGGCCAAAACTATTGTTTTATCCAAGATGGCCGAACTGCGATAACAGCCCATTAAGGGAGAACCTAAGGGTCAGTGAAGTTATGTACTGTTTAATAAACGAGCAACAGTGCTTTATCAGGTTTAAAACTCGAGGGCGCAGCTGCGAGTTTTTTAAACGGCTTAAAAAACGTCTAGATTTATAGAGTCCTGTAATTCAGTTAATTCAGTTATTATACCACCTATTTCGGCGGAGAAATTCCAAGTTAAAGTTTATGTAAATTAGGATGACATCTTTATCACATTTAAAGATCGCTTCTCGCTCGGTGATTTCCTTTGTTTTTGCCTCATGAATTATTCATGAGATTTTTTAATTAAAGTTAAACAAATAGCTTAATTACCTGCAGAATACTGCCACTTCAGGAATGCACGGTTTGGGTTTGTTAAAATGGCTGGGTAATCTTTATATGAAAACATTTCAAAATGAATTATTAATAAGTACATTCCTGAAGTGGCATGTATTCTGCAGTTACTCCACGTTAAATTTGTTTGTTTTAAGAAAATGGCAAAATGTTGGCGAATGCGTGCATTTTCCCGTGCATCTATTGTATTTTACAATTAAAGCTATTGTTTCATGCGTCGTCCTTGACCATTGCTTCATATTTATCGATTGACTTTCACTCCAAAATAAAGTAAAAGTCTTCCGAAATTATAAGCATTGTTTCTTAAAAATAAAGCATCGTACAACAACGAAATTTGGAATTTTACACAGGCACTCTTTAGGAACTGCATTTTGAAGTTAAAGAACGATTCTTAATCAACATTTCTCTGACGCGTAGTTAAATACACCTTCAACAGAAAATAACCCTCAATGAGGGATAGTCAAAACGAGGCTAACCTTGCAAAAACAAAGGATTGCCTCGCTTTAAATCCAAGATGGCCACCAGGTGAAGAGTGAATACATCCTGATGACGTCACAATTACGTCATGTATCCATTTATAATAGGTTTTCCAATGTTTTCAGTTACCTTTAAAATCAGTAAATTATATATTTTCGAATTCCCATCATCTTGACAACAAAGAAATCGAAAACACGAGTTCGATTAGTTAAGAGGGAGAAATATTTTTCATTGTTAAATTTAGTAATTTTCCCGCCAAAATTCAATGTGAATTAAAGTCATCTATCTAGATCTGAATGCAGTTTTATGTTCAAGTAACACGGCATAAACAGTCGTGTTATCGCACATTATACGAAAGTGGAAAATTCGAGATAATCGGTTAATTAACAGTAGTTATCCAAACGGGAAATAATCATAACATTTTCCTTAGTTTACCCAGCGTTTGCCCAAATGTTTACCAATAATTTTACCGGCACTGATAACAACAGGATTATATCAAACTATTTCGCACATTGGCAGTGCAGCCAATTCTTCAGCGTCTTTCTTCTCGCTTTAGATGTTTATGATTTTTTACCTACTAACTTACAACGCTAAATTGAGCTTCTTTTTTCGAGCACTTCGTTATGTTTCTTTCTTTCAAGCCGTGTTTTTAAGTTTACGGTTCACGGGCCAATGGAAACTCTTGATTTTATAATGTATTCATAAAATTGATTTATGCATGACGTCCGCCCCGTGTTTTTTTTCAGTCACAGGCTTCGGGTATAGTGATGCAATGGGGATTTTCCTGACTTTAGTTTTCGAAATGGGAGAGCGATGATAATAAATCTTAGCATTTTAAGCAAATAGGTTAAAAGGTAACGACATTTAGAATGTTCGCCTCACTGGTTAGCTCAGTTGGTAGAGCACGGCCTAGAGTGCGGGAGGTCGGGGGTTCGAATCCTGGCCGCGTCCTTGGGCAGGGACGTTTATAAGCAGTTGGTCTTGTCTCCTACTACTTCTAATCAGTATTTGAAGGGGACGTGAAAGAACCTGTTGTACTACTCGAAAAAGAGCAGGGGATTGTCACCCAGTACAGCAGCCTGGCCATTGCACTTAACCACACACTCAACATTGTAAACTGCGTGGCAGCTATTAGCGCTGTAAAGCAGTCCGAAATATTTAGCTAAAGGAAAAGATACATGTACATGTATGCTACAATAGCACCTATGCTTTGGACAGTGAAGTTAGAAATGATATTATTAGTGCACGAATACTGCTGAAAAGCATTGATTTCTAAAAATGTTGAAAAGTATGGGTTGGTAAACCCTGCTAAAAAGAATTATTTTCTAAAATACAAAAAAAACATAAATTAATAATGTAATAGTTTGAGTAAGTTAAGTTCAGAGATAGTGTTATGTTATGTTGATTTATTATAATTATTGGAAGCTGTTGTAGTAGGCCTTTTGCAGGAAACAGTTATGTGCTGGAATAATACTTTGTTAACGAATTAATTGAACTTGTGATCTTCATGGGAAAGACGTTGCCATGGATGCTGGATGGCAAGCTATCTTTAAAAACGCTGTTTTAGAAAGATTGGCAATCGATTGGAGGTGAAAAATAGCATTTACAAACAGGTTTTGCTAATAACACTACTGATCTCGTACACGAGCCTTTAAATATATGAATTAAGATTTGTTTGCCATCTACATGTAGTACAACCATGTGATTACATTCCTTCTAAAGGTCCATCCATTATATATAAATAATCCTGAGCATTAGTAGTAAATCTATTATACAGCTCCCCTAGCACAAACCATGTATAACACAAAAATGTGCTACATGTATTCACCTATTCACCCGGGGGGCACTCAGAAGATTTTTGGGTAGAGGTGTGCCGCGAGACCTCAAAACGCTGACCCTATCCCATACCTAAACATGCCGTTTACCATACCCAATCCCAGACTTGAAGCAAACAATCTATACCCTATCCCAGACCCAAACCATAGATTCATACTCAATAAACTACGATAGCCGTTGTTTTATTTTAATATGGTATTTTAAGCTGAAGTATGGTCGATAGAGCGCTAAGCATGGTGTCAACGGCAAGTATATCAAAATCCATACCCTTTCCCAGACCAAAACCGTAAAAAAGATACCCTATCCCAGACCTCGGCAGCTAAAAAACCATACCCTATCCCGCGGCACACACCCGTATAGCCCATATAAGGGTTAATAAAGTGAAGTGGATTTAATTATCTATTGTTCTAACGCATAAATAAAGTGCACTGGTTTCATTATCTATGTTTTAACGCATGAATAAAGTGGTGAGGCTTTCATTATCTATTGTTTCTGTGGATGAGGTCATTTTGGGAGTTTGATTGTTTGGAGCGGTTCGACCGCCTCTGAACGATCAGAAGTTGAGCCGTGAGCAAGATGGATGGCAACTCGTCGTGCAGCCAGTCGTGCATAACCGAATAGGGGGATGACTCCACGTTGTTGGGGCCAGTCCTTAACGTTAATGGTAACACTATAGATAACTCAGAGCCAATAGTTAAAGCGTTTCAAAAAAGGTCAGCCTCTAACTTAATGAACAGCAACCCCAGTATATGTAAAAACTCAGTTTTAGAAGGAAAGGCAACACAGACACCTTTGCTGATATATCGGATATTCCATAGTGTCAAACGCTCAAGATCCTTGGAGTTATCTTTCAGTCCGACAACAGGTTCACTCAACACATTAAACACGAAGTTCCGGTATAAAAATGGGAACCCAGGAGTTTGCCACCCTTCAGTTATCAATCGGCCTTGATGGAGTGAACATCTGCGTGAAAAACGGAGCGCATGCGCACTAGGCACTTCATTAAAAGTGAATCAAGATGGCCGCCGAGCGGGAGTGAATTGTAGCTCTTTTTTAGGGTCTTCTCGCAGCTCAAGAAATACCACGATTACTTCACACCATGGACTGATATTCTTCAGTGACTTCTCTGAGCCCAAATAACACATAATCCAGTTCACAGAAATAACGCTACAATTCCTCGTTCAACTCTGTCTTCAAGAAAAACGAATCATTTCGAAATGTTCATATGCGACTGGGAAAACGCCAAAAATAAGGACACTTGTGAAGGAGGTAATGGTTTTCAATATATAAAATACCATATTCAAGATTTATCATACCATTTTTCAAACGAAGCATTTAAAGTTACACTAGTAACTTGACTGTCTACAGCAGCAGCGCAGCGGGTAGAAATTCTGGAACGACGATCCGAATTACCAAAGACTGTAACTAAATCTACAGAGCTATTATCAGGAAATCGTACAATATTTCACTTCATTTGGTTATTATGGTTCACATCGGCATTTTAAGGAATTAGCTGATTGTTTTATCAATGTAAAGAAAACCATTTTAAATTTTGTTTTAAAATGAATTGTTATTACATGGGGCTGTGTCACGCTAATAGACTTTACATTCGAGTTCCGGGCCGGAAACAACTATTTTTACCGGTTTTGATATCAACTAACGAACCTCTCCGCCATGTGGAATGCTTAAAATCAAACCAATATGCAAAAATTACTAACAAACAGTGTATATAAACAGTGTCCAGGGAAAATATTGAAAATCCTTTCAATCAAGCATTGAGGGAGGGAAGTTTAATTGTTTGTATCAAGAAACAGCCACCAACCGAGCGATTACTCGATACATGCACAGTACCATGACATAGCCCCTTTAATATGTTATAATTGTTCTGTTTTCAGAAATCCAACAATAAAACATAGTTTTAATCGAATGCCTTTGGCAGAGCAGTGTTGTGTTGTGTAATTTTGGTCATGTTAGAAGAGGGATGACACTGACTAATTATGTTGTGTGGACTTTGGTGCGGTAAGGTAATTAAGATAGGTGGTTGGCCTGGTGTATGAAATTAAGAGTCTTGTGGACTTTCTTAACCAAGCTTTCTATTTGCTTTAAATATTTTATGCTGCTCAAACAAAGAAGTACCTCTGGTCTTGTTAATTTCCTTTTAAAATAGTAAACTTGATTTCCTTCTCAGTTCACTGTTTTTGAATATCTGGACCGAAATAGTAAAGAGCACCTGCAGCTAGGTTATACAGATTACTTGTTGAGAAATGCAGACTTGCATTTCTATTGATCTCTATTTTTCCCAAGCAAAAGGAGTCAGGCAAATATAGGAAACTATGAAAACAAATACAAAGGTGTATAGCTTTCATCTATACTTTCTCATTGTTTAAGACTATAAGTATTTTAAAACCTCTTTATTTTTACTGTAGAAAAGAATAAAATAATTATCTGGACCCATATATATAGACATAACTGAAAGGAACACATCTATATGGAAGACTTGAAACATGTATACTCTTTAGCATCATCACTTCTCTTGATGTTTATTCTCTTCCAAAAAGAAGAACACCTATGTAGTATATACTTTAAACCTATGAAACATGTGAACATTAAAAATAAGTTAACATTATTTTCTAAAAATATGCATCAACTATTCTATTAAATTAATTAAAGGTAAATCATGTATGTAACTCAAATTTTGAGTGAGGAAGGGTAACATTGTAGGTGTTGATTGAAAGAATGTGATAGTTGATTCAGTTTATGTGGGTTTTATAATGTATTTGGAAAAAGAAAATTGTGATGGCTAGGGAGGTTAATTACAACAATAGGCTGCATGCAGCCTTAACTCGGGCTGTTTGTTTTGAAAGTAACAATGCTTAATAAAATATTGGTTGCGATGGTCTGTTCGTGACTGTAATAATTAGTATACACGACTAGTGAATGCACATATGGGCAATCACTTTGATTTGTTGTCTGAAACTGACATAAAAACCTGAATTATTTCTTAAATACTATATTGGACTACGAATCGGTTATACTAAATTATAGGCAATATGCAAGCCATTCCGATTCTCACACTAGCCCTTTTGGATGGGCTGGAGACAGAAATGCCCAGCAAAGCCCATTGTCCCAATTTCAAAACCTAAATTATTCTATCTGTACAACAATCCAAAGTCGTATTACAGAATTTCAAAGTCAATTCGGTATACTCAGACATGTTTTACAATTTTCTGATTACGTCACACCAACGTTTTCGATGTTTTCCTAGTCATTCTGTTTTTTTGAGTCAGATCTAATTCAATTTTCGTTTTACTTTTTTCTTCTTGACAAGCTACCCAGTAATTCAATATTGTTTTCAGTATTTTGAATTGACTCTTTTTTTAACACATTTTGGGGGGCGACAGTGTTTGCTCAGTATAAACAAATCTCCAGTTGAAATGATTGAATGTTTCTTCCCGGTCTCTTATAAAGTCACAGAAAAGTATATTGATGGTTGTTCTAGTCAATTCCAGTAACTGTTAATAATTTATATTATTATAACATGACCTAAGAATGTTTTGCACTCTGATTGCCTAAGAGGAATGGTATTTCAATGTAATAGTGAAATTACAAACTTCAAGGAGTGGTATTTCAAACTCGGGGGGGGGGAACTCATGTACATGACGTCATTGAGGTGTGCAGCATTACTGGGTCCAGGTTTGAGCCCAATTTAACCAAGTCCTATTTTGGAGTAAATTATTTATCAATTCGGGTTGTTTTAATAAATGTCATGGAAATTCTGGTTAATAAAAATACCATTACTACTTTTTATTTTTCAAACTGGGTCGGGCTCTGAAGACAACACCTCACATACCTATCTTTATTATGCAAGCTGTGCCCCCCTCCCCCTTCAGTTTGAAATTCAGTACATACAAGTCACCAAGCAGACACAACAAACTACAAATGTACAAAGCTATGGTGGCAAATGCCTGGTTTTGACAGCTAAAATTGAAGGTTTTGGGATTGAAATGAAACGAAATGCATCATCTGATCATCTGTGCCTCTGCTAATGGCATCTTGGGGTGATTTTAGAAAGTTCAAAGTAATTTTAAATTTTTTGAGTGACCAGCTGTTTAGGTAATAAAGTTTGAATCAATGAATGAAAACGGGACCAACAATTCACATTTATCTCGCCCAAATAACCGGCTGCCCAGGAACAGCTGACATTACACAAGGACAAAAACCAGCAAAATAAGCCAGCTTACTTTTAAATTTTCTTTTAATTGTTTTGTTTTTAATCCATGTGATCCATTGCCATGAGTCAGTTCATTCAAATCTTGTTCAAGTTGTCTGAAAAAAAAAACTTGCTTAATGTACTAGTTTTAAGAACTGCTGGAATTTCATTTTAAGCTGCAATAGTTTGTTCAGTTTCCTAGTTTTCGATTGTAAAGTTTATTTTGAAGATATTATAAAACAACTAAGAGAGCAGCAAAGAGATAACTATTTTATTGTTTTATTGTTCTTGATGAAGTGCCTGAAATCAAACTTTGCTAGTGTCAATGTCTAGAAATTGACCTTTTCCACAGGTTATAGCTATTTCCTCTGATATCCAGTCGCCTTTCTTTGAGATTTGGCTGTTCAATTGCCCTATATCATTATGACGTCAAATCAAAACAATCTATTGTTTAAACGCTAAGGATCACGGTCGTGGGAGGGCGACAAAACAGCAACAACACAAAGGAAATCGCTATCAAATGCATTTTGTAGAACGTAGAATAGCGGTAACAGCCACCAAATACGGTAAATATTGTGGGATAAACACTGATACAGCTGATATCTGGAAACCAGACAATTCGAAGTTAATTGTTCCTCAGCACAGCAGATTTAGTTCAAAATTCTATTGTTCATGTCAATTCTGTCCCCCTCATAAACAAGCCGTGACGTCATAATGATATAGGGCAATTTAAAGCAGGATTTTTCAAATTTTCACTTGAGCTCAAACTCAAAGTAAACAAACTCGGTTCACCTGAGAGAACATCTGATTGTGTTTTTCAGTAAATTTCTAAGCCTAAGGGCATATTATAAACAAAAAATAATAATATAGCACGATTTGTAGTGATATTTAGCATAAATATATATTTCAAAATTGTTCGTGGCACGATATTAACGAACAGCATTTATGCCAAATATCACTACAAGTACAAATCATGCTACTAATACTAATTCAACGTTTTACATATGTTTTTCGATATTTACTCTTCCAGTTCGGTTTCTACGCCTTTTCACGACAAATCATGTTATTCTTTTGACAGTTTCAACTCGGTTTCCTGTACCCCTGCGATCATTGGTTTTCTAATCTCCTTGCCCTTGCCCAGTTCGACAGTTGATTTCCTGAGTCACATCGCCATATCTCGTTTTGTAAGTCATATCCATGCAGTTATTCTTTTGGCGATTTCAACTTTTTCTTCTTGGTCGATCTCCTCACAGTCACATCCACTCCATTTCAGTGTTCGAAGTCGATGTTTGACTCCGGAGTCCGGGTTTGACTCTTTTATAGTACAAAATGGCGACTGGAGAGAAATCCCATTCTCGCTCCCTGTTGAGGAGGTACTGGAAACCAGAATGAATTTAACGCATGGGCAGAAGTTTTGCTGCATGAAACAAAAAAAAACGGTCTGCAGGTTTAGCCTCGGGCGACCACAGGTAACCCGAGTAATCAGGTTTCATTCATATAGTAGTATATAAAAGGGGGTTTCTGGCACAGCCAGTAGCTGCTACCGGTGCAGTTCTGGCACAGCCCTTAGCTGCTACAGGTGCTGTCCTGGTGCAGACCTGGCGAAGCCCGTATATGCTACCACATCTCCTGGCGCAGTCCATCCGGCCAAAATCCGTTCGCAATGGGTTCGGGTTTTCAACTACCCCTTTCAACTACCACTATCCGGAGGCCACCATTTGGCCGCCGAGGCTCCCAGCGACCGCTCTGTTTCCTCGAGATGCCAATGGCTGCCACGAGGCCTGTTTTTTGTCGGGGCTGAGATTGCCTCTGGAGCGCCGCTTCGCTGGGTAACAGCCACAACATTTTGCCGGTACTATAGTGTATTTTGGGCAGGCTACAGCAGTTTCGGCTACCATTTTTGGGATACTTTGGAGGACAGCCCGCGCCAACACGCAGACCACCATAGACAAACGCAACCTATAGACAAACGCAACCTATAGCAGCGACACAAGCACGCATACCACCATACACAGACGCAACCCATAGACAAACGCCGGCATGCCAACACAACACACCTGTGCGACGTGCTCGCGCCAGTTCCAGAGAAAAGCCGAGCTAGATCGCTACGCGAAAAGACCAACCCCATGCCGGCCACCAACACACACATGCCCCGACTGTGGGAAAGGCTATGCGAGCTACCAAACGTTGTGGCGACACGGCAAAACATGCCAGCCCGCCCGACCCCCTAGCCCAGATACCGGAGCGCCCGCCAACGAAACCGGCGGGGCCCC